>OZ007499.1:78765480-79487408 GCA_963931805.1 Microdon myrmicae
CATAGGATTAAGTGTATGCTTATTTGTGACACAAGGACCTGTAAGGACTCGTGTGAAACTTTTTTTTGTTATAGGAAGGCATAGGTTTTTTGGAGACTCTTTTGGGTACTAAATTATAAGCATACGATTTATTCAAGGGTATTCATTATAAGACTGACGATGAGAGGGGCAAACGTGAGAGAAAAAAAGGATTGAGTGCCTTGCTTTGATGTTTGGGTCTAATTAGTTCCAGTGTGATTTTGGGCTAAGGATGCAGGTGCTCAAACCAAATCGTTGTTGATTACAAAACTTCTTTGAACCGACCCCCCGTGGTGCAAGTAATGTCGAAAACACTGCACCTACCTGTACCACTAATGACAAAGAAATTCAGTGAGCTGTGACAGGCTTTCTGCCGGTAGCACCTTATATAAGGTGAATGGAGCAGCCTATTAAAAGTGTTTTATTACGTTCAAGCAATTTTATTACGTTTTGAGTAATTTTAATTAGCAAACCTGATTACTGGTCGTTACCTTTCATATATTCATACCATCACTTCAAAGACACTAAAGGTGTTTTGTATAATCTGGTTAGAATTTATTTTCTTCTAAATAGTTGAAGTAGGAGGAAAATGAGAGAAAATTGGATGAAATGGTACCAGGCCGTTTTTTCTTAAGTGAACTGTTAAACAAAATGGTTTTGGAAACGTCAAATTTATTCCTGAGAATATTAGATATGAATTTATGATCTTGAAAGTAGAACGGTTGTCTATATTAATAGTTAGGCCTAATGAAATTGGCGCTCTTTCCGTGAAATGTAGTGGATTAGTAGGAACAAGTTGGGCTCCTCGATAGTATAGTGGTTAGTATACCCGCCTGTCACCCGGGAGACCGTGGTTCCATTCCCCGTCGGGGAGCCCCTGACGCAAGACTAATGACCTTGCCCAGAAAAAATAAATCATTATGGAAAATTTAACAAGCCTCAGGACTTGATAAATAAGGCCAAGACCGGTTCCCGGTTGTAGTGCCGATGATGATGATGATGAGTAGGAACAAGTTATAGTGTGGCATTCAGCGATATTAAGCTCCAAACACGCTTTTACCCAGAAGTTGTCAAGATCAGTGTGAAGCTGTGTAGAACTGAGCTGCTGCACGATAATCCTATAGAATTTTATATCGTCAGCGTACAAAAAAGCATGGAAATGCTTGATGATCTTATCAATGTTGTTTTTAGTTAATGTACTCGTAAAAAGATGAGGGCCTAAGTCGGTCCCTTGGGGGACCCAAGGCAGGAAGGGAGTTGATATTACGGCAGACAGGAAGGGATTCGATAATACGGATCTGAAAGGTGCATTCTAGAGTCTATCTGCCAGGTAGGAAGGGAGCTATTTCAACAGATCAGGGGCGGTAGTGGAAAATTTGAAGGGTATAAACTTTGGGAAATTTTGTCAAAAGCTTTGCTGAAATCAGATGTAACCGTGTTGACTTTCTTGCCTCTCTCTAGTGCTGAAAGTGGGAAAGATGTGAATTCGACAAGATTGGTGGTTGTTGACCAGCCAGCGAGAAGTCTGTGTTGTCTAGGAGAAATGAGAGATTTGTAGTGGAAGCTTAATGTTTCATACAGAGCTTGGGTATATGGAAAAGTTTGGCAAAAGGACAATCACTTTTAATTTCAGTGGGACTAATACTCCACTTATTTGCTTAGTTCAAGCCAACCCGTGCAAATATAGAACTGAAATAACAAATAAAATAATAAAAACTAAATATGGTATATTAATTATTACCGTTATGATATCAAGAAGAGTCAAAGAAAAGAAAAAGGAAAAAGGGTTGTTGTACGGTTGTGTGTTGATTGTGCGTGCGTTTGTGTCTGTTGAGAGGGGAGGCGCTGCGTTTGAGAGCAAAATTGGTCAGGTTAGATTCAAAGGAGGTAAGGTAAAAGTTGGCACTGCGTAGCATTCGCGATACGGGTTCGATAGAGGCATGAGAGTGGTGATGGGCGGGCAAGTAGTAGAAATGAAGATATATTTGAAAAAGTGGAAAATGGAGTGGAGAGCTCATCGTTTTCTGAAGTTTAGTGTCGTCCGGGTAAAATGGGAGAGCAGAGTGCTTGATACTAGTGTCTATAGAATTTATAGTTGATATAAATGCGCGGAGACTAAGATGAGTGCCCTGGGAAACCCATGGGGTGGTGAGAAAATGATTAGAAAGAATAGTTCTATTCAACTCGGTAGATTCGATTATTTCGGTAGGAAGAATTTCACTTAATTATTTGGGCTTCGTAGCGAATTGAGGATTTAAAGAGCATGGGTTTGTGGAAAATTTTATCGAAGTCCTTACTGGAACCGGTTGTGGTGAAATCGACTTTGTTGTTATCTTAGGCACAGAGTATATGGGATGAGATTGGTGATGGTAAACTTACCTGGATCTGCAGCGGAAACGTAATGCTTCATATAAAATGTCTTAGAACAGGTTTGGCATGTGGGATAGTTTAGTAATAGGAACATAGGTAAAAAAATTCGCCTTTAGATCAACCTTTACGTATGGAGGTGACAAAAGAGGTTTTCCAAATGTTCGGGAATTCACCTATCGTAATATATAAATCGTAAATCATTGAGAGTGGGGCAGAGAAGACAGGCGGGCGGGGGGGGGGGGGTGAAAGAGTGTGAGAGATTGTTGGAGGTGTTGTTTTTGGTTGTCGATTATTGAGAGGGTGTGATGACTAAGATGGTCTGTGCGTCGGCATGGACGCTGATTCTACCACCCACCCCCCTACTTCCTCTAAATATTCCACTGCTAAACGACAGAACGATGTCCAAGGAAAGTTACAACGCGCCGCGGTTAATGGTTAGTAACTGGTTATTACCTTATTGTTCAACACTCAACGATCTTATTGTTCAAGAAAAATAAAACACTAATTTTGACTGTTAGTAACAACGTTTTATTTGGGGAAAGTTCGGAAAATTGTACGGCACGGACATTCAGCGTAACAGTCACACTGGTAGAGGTTTTGTTTTTATCTTAATCACACCCGTTTAATTAACACAGGTTTACATCAATTCATTGGCAAAAATAGTTCATTAGGTTTATTGGTGTATAGCGACAGTAGTGTTATCATTCATTAATAATTTTATGTTATACACTTTTCACAAGTAAAGGAGAAATTAGCGCACTCGGGTTCGCGAGGGGACACACTCGGGGGTGCGCACTGTCGTGCACATCCAACAGGGGATGATAAACGGCTCGACCGATCCGTTCTGTGGTTGTGATACAACTCAAAGATTCAACCCTCGTTTGGGGTGAGTTTGGTGGTGTGGAGAAAAGGAAATGAAATTTTCCTTTTGAGACCGACCAATTAGAGTGGATCTCCGGTACATAGATCCCAACGAGGGTGTGTCCACTTACGCGCGGATCACTTTGTTTACTCGTAACGCGAGCTCTTGGATGTACGAACCGTGGGAATGAAAATTCACATGCAAGAGCATCTTTGGACGAAGTGTTTGCATTTGTTTAAATATGGTGCTGGTGGTTAGGATGCGTTTGGGATGATTACGCAATGATGGTTATGTTTACATCCACGTTGATGGTGTATTGCGTCCATAGCAAGTCAAGGATCGATATCCGGTGTGAATATTTACACTGGCAAAGAATTCGGCTTTTGGCAGCTAGGCGCGAGTTGCGCTATGTTTTGTAGGTTGAATAAAAGCCGCCCTGGGTACGAATACGCTATAAAAATCTGTCGCGCACGTGTGGGACAGCAAATGCAGGCAGACAGGGGTTCTGCTGATTGTTTCTATAATCCATTTCGGTTATCTAATATGGCTACCGAAATGTTTTCTTTTTAGAACAATGCTGAGATACATTGATGTATGCGGTACTGGCGCACCGATTTCTTCCAGGAAAAATGATATAACGCATTAATTGCGTGAATGTCCTTGATGGGAAAATGGTTGAGGATGTTAATGCACTCGCATACGCGAAAAACAAAGAGCTTTAGGGCAGGAAGATTTGGAGGTAAGTGGAAAAGCTAGCAGTGGCGTCAGTAGAACCGCCACAGTACTTATAAATTATTGGGATCAATGTGAAGGCAAGGTCAAGTTGTTTGCACATACATACACATTGCTGACTTGACAGAGGCTTGAGTCGGTAAAACGATCTACAAAGAGACCTTCAATTGCCCTAGTGGGGTATTCGAATTAAAATGATTGATCGTCAAATAACGTCCATTGGAGTTGCGAGTCATTGAGGTCATCAACGACTGTAATATCGTATTGAGAAGTACTCATCTCGATTAAGTAGTCTATTGGGATTATTGCTAGTTTGTCTGATTCGATGGATTGGGATGGTAGAATATAGAAACAAATGATGTTACAATTTTTAGCGGTAAATTTATTTTTATTGGAAAATAGTCATGTTTGGGAGAAGAAGTGATAGCAATAAAGGTTGCGACTAGTCTCCATTGGATGACTAGGAACACACAACGGCTTTAGCTTAGAGCGTCTGCGTAGGACCAGTAGGTTATAACATAAGATAATTAAGCTAGAATTTAAGTATTTTTTGTCCATAATAATTTGTTTTTCCGGGCAAGGTTATTGGCAATTTAACAAGTATCGCATAAGGACCGGACACCGCTGGAGAGACTTGTTAAATAAAGCCATTCCGGTTGTAGTGCTAATTATGATATTACATATTTTTGTCTAACCTGTAATTTAGAATGTAAGAAAAAATGTTGAAAAATAAAAAAAAAAAAAAAATGAATGAAGTACACAACGGCAGGGAGAATGATCGATGAATATCGTCATCACAAAATCCTTGAAGGAGGACGGGATTTTTCCTGATTTTTGATATAAGATGATGAAGGTTAGTTTCGGTTAGAGCGTAGATATCAAAAAGAAGAGAATACGTTTTTTTGCAGTATTAATTGAGTGTTAGAGGAAAGTCTTTTAACATTTTGGAAATTGAAGATTCAAGTGAGCGCCCGGAGGATGTAGAAGGGGATAGAGTTGTGGCGTTCGTAACAGATACACACACAATACACAAGCAAATAGTGAAGAACACCGAACTCAAATCGAATAAGAAAATGCCACGTTCTTCAATATCATCCCAAACGCCATAGAGTAGGCGACAAATTAGGCTCGAAAAACGGTCATTGTTGGCTCTATTGCGTTCCGGATAAGTAGTTATTTGGGCTGGGAATGCGGCCAGATTTAGGGAAAGAAGTATGATTACAAATCGGCTTGGAATGGGTTTTTATGGAAAGGGGTATAGTTGAAGCATGTTATACTCCGTAAGGACTGAAAAAAGGAGTGAGGCTGCAGAGTTTATGATTTAGGAAAGAGTCTGCGACTGTTAACTAGTTTAGATTTGGTTATAGTGTGCAGTTTTTTAGTAGGATCACGGGGCGTGAAAATGTAGTTGGATAATATCATCGTAACGACCTTCAGGTAACCAGTGGTGTTAGATTGAAAAATCCAGCCGTATCTGGTGGGGAAGACTATACGCAAATTGGATTTATTGTTGAAGGCCGAACGAGAATGAGATACTTTTATGGGGATTCTGTAATTTTTCAAGGAGAATTTAGAAATCCAATCGGTGTTCGCAGATTGTTCGCTGGTTGGATGAATTGAGTTTGTTGATTCGGGCTTGCTAGTTTTAGGGCGTACCAAAACGAACAGTGAATTGAAATTGGTTGATTTTGGTGTAGTAGGGTTGGGCGCAGAAAAGTTCGCGTTTGTAATTTGGCATATACACACGTTTCACATCGGGCAGAGGAGTGGAGGTTAATTCCCTTTCTTTGCAGAGCTGAAGTAGTATTTTCCAGCTGGCCAGTGGGTGGTGAGGGTGTTGATATTAGAAAGCGTCATTTGGTGGAGATAGCCATGATCTTCAATACACTTAAGACTGCCCTCGATATGAGAAATCTTATCTGTAATAATTTTTAATTTCGAGTTAAGGAAAACGTCGTTTGCGACACTCAGGCACTTGATTGGCACAAGGACGTGAGAAAGCGAAATACTAATGCCTTCGTCACCAAAGAACAAGGGGTTATCACCGATTTCTTTCACGAAATGCGTTTTTGTTATTCAGTTCTGCGCAGATGGCGTGAAAAGATTTGTCACAGATTCTTTTATAGCTAACAAAGTTGGCATTGGCATCATGAATTCAACAGGTTGAATTGCCAAGACATATAATGGATGAATGCGAGAGGTTGAAAAGGTTTATTGTAAAGTTAAAAAGTGAGGTCCTGAGGCTTGTTAAATTTTCCATAATGATTTGTTTTTTTTTTCGGGCAAGGTCATTAGTCTTGCGCCAGAGGCTCCCCGGCGAGGAATCGATCCCGGGTCTCCCGCGTGACAGGCGGGTATACTAACCACTATACTATCGAGGATCCCGGTTGCAGTGCCGATGATGATGAAAAAGTGAGGTATCACGATCGTGAGAGTGACGAATATAAAAGGTGAATGGACGGATTTAGAGATGAATGGATAGAGTAAGTAGCGAGTCGGATAAGAAGCAGACAAATTTAGCGTGTAGAAGACAGCAACTTCAGAAGAAGTCTTACAGAAATATTTTAACAGACAAAAAACAAAAAGTCAGAAATTAAAGGCAAAAGAAGGAAAAAAGATTATATAACAAATTAAGTAATAATTCAAAAAATATAAGAAAAAGAAAGAAAAATAAAAGGGAATGTAAATTGCACACCCATCAAATAGGGCAAGAGTCTAGTTTCGCCCTCATCACGGTGTCAAGTTCTTTATCGTGGAGTTGATTGTAGGGATGATAAATTATAAGCAGAGTTGCATCAACTAACTGTAAATTATAAACGAAGAAAAAAATTCTGATTAAGCATAGTCTTAGGTCTTAGTATGTCGAGCACAGAAATAATATTTCATCCACTGGTGTTCGTCTAGGATAGAAGTACTTATCGCGTGTGTCGCTGTAGTTTAAATTTGGCTGTAATAGGTTTCCAGTGTGATATTTGGTTTACGTATTACTGGGAAAGTGAAGCAACTAAATGTATAGGGGACGCCATTAGGGTCGCTAATAAATGAAATGTTTGCTTGCAGCCGCAGTTGGTGCGGAAGTTAGAATTTCAAAATTAACTGTTGAATTAAACAGTCACATTAAATTGTCGAAATTGATGCGATGTGTAGGAACAAAACAGAGTAGTGATCATAGCTATGTTATAACCTCTGTTAATTAACTGGGAGACTTAAGTTTATGACTTTTTAGGGTTGAATCGAGATTATTAAAAATATAATAGACATGAGCATTTTGGAAAACGATATTGAATAAAAAGCGGTGAGTCGAAGCGCTTTTGTATATAAGTAAATTAATAAATTGCTCCTCGATCGTATGGTGGTTAGTATACCCGCCTGTCACGTGGGAGACCGGGGTTCGATTCCCCGTCGGGGAGCCTCTGACCTAAGACTAATGACCTTGCCCGGAAAAAAAAAACGAATCATTATGGAAAATTTAACAAGCCTCAGGACCTGCTAAATAAAAATAAAAATGGTTTTGGAAACGTCAAATTTATTCCTGAGAATATTAGATATGAATTTATGATCTTGAAAGTAGAACGGTTGTCTATATTAATAGTTAGGCCTAATGAAATTGGCGCTCTTTCCGTGAAATGTAGTGGATTAGTAGGAACAAGTTGGGCTCCTCGATAGTATAGTGGTTAGTATACCCGCCTGTCACCCGGGAGACCGGGGTTGGATTCCCCGTCGGGGAGCCTCTGACCTAAGACTAATGACCTTGCCCGGAAAAAAAAAACCAATCATTATGGAAAATTTAACAAGCCTCAGGACCTGCTAAATAAGGCCAAGACCTGTTCCCGGTTGTAGTGCCGACGATGATGATGAAATTAATAAATTAATAAATAGATACATGATCAATGTCCTAATAAATGCTGAAATTCATAGAAACAAAGGACTGACTTCATAGTTTATTAAATTATATCAACTTGTTACAAGAGAAACTAAAACCTCTCACGTAGTTTTCAAAGTATCGAAAATTTATCTTCTAGACGTGCTTCAAAAGCCAGTAAATTTTGAAAACTCTCACACATGATACATGTACATATAATACATCAACTTCAAAGAACTCACTGTTCGTTGTAAATACATGAACAAAGTAAAATATCCCTAGTCTTGCTTTTAAAGTGGTTGCCCCATTCCATTAAGAACATGCGGTTCAGCCAACCGAATGGAATAATCCGCTAGCCAACTAACTCGGATCCTTGTTGTACGAGAAACACAAGCAACTTTTTCAAAAATGCTCTTGCTCCCCCCACCTTAGAGGATTCGTACGCCACTTTTTCGTGGCGAAATATATCTGAATAATTTCAGGTAAATATAGATTTCCGGACGCGGGAGTCCTTTTTGGTGAAATTACTCCGTATGCAATGAATATTTGGAAATATCTTTTTGAAACCAGCAAGGGGTAAAAAACAGTTTGTAGGACAACAATACCAACATAACGATGCGAGGGTGGAACACGGAATTTTACATATCCATTTGGGAATTAGTTCCGGTTGCAGTATTACTCACACTAACACTGGACCCGGGCCGCACATTTCCGGCTTCTGGTCAGTGAGGTTATTTCTCGCGCACTTCTACAGTAGTATATAAGTTTACTCCAGCTAACCCGCCCCATTTACAGGAATTAATAACTTTGAAGCTTCGGCATTAATTTAAAAAAAAATAGAAGATGATGAATAAAATACAACAAACAGGATTTAATGTGTGTTCACTACAGCAACCTGACTGAATGCGAGGTATTTCGGGACGACAGACGATCCATATGCGGTTGCGGACTTTTGTACAACCCTTCACAAGAAAGCCGCTGCAAAGCTATTGGCTGATGGTATTTATAACTAACGTCAGTCTATTTTGACCCTTGCCCGGGTACGATGCTACGGAATTCTCATTACTTAAGCTATTTCAAATTTTATTATTTCGATTGGAATTACTCGCCATCGTTGCAGAGCGCAGCCATTTTAAAATCCAGGCGTCTGTTGAAAGAAATTAGGGAATTAACGGGCACAATGGTTTCCACCTGTTTTATGGTTAGCACCACGATACAGGGGTTTTGAGAGCCCGCCCTTTGACGAGCAGAATTCAGATATAGCCAGGTAGTTCACCTGGTTCAGGTGGTTTAGCTGGTATAGGAAGGAAAATGTGTGATTGCTTGATTTTCTGTCTAACGCACCGCATAGGAGAACTATTCCGAATATCTGATGTCTGATAAAAGGTCCTCAAAAATTACCGAACCCCACTAGTGGCAAAAGGTGGAAAGGATTGTTTTCCCTCCTTTCCACACACACCGCAGTATATAACAGGGATATTTGAAAAGTTACGAAAGCAGCCAGGGGTTTTAATGTGTTGGCATGTTAGGGGTGCAGTCTAAAGTTGTGCGCTTTTTTGTGATGTATTTGTGAGTTTTAAATGGAAGCAAATGTAATTCGTTGAAAATGTAGAGGTAGGGAAAACGTAGAGTGGGCACGTTTCAGAATGCCCTCTGGTTGAACGAACACGTATAAGCTTTCATGTCAGAGACTCCAACGAATAGTAATTAGTTCTATGCGTCGCGGTTTGGTGATTACCTGATTGTCGACCACTCAGGATCAAATGGACACATTTAAATCACAGGATTCTATGTGTGAGTGGTTTGCTGGTAAACAAAGTGAACACGTAATCAAAGCCATTGGCCAAAGCGATCTAATAGAAACATGTATATTTATTGGTAAACCATTTTTTGTTCGTAACTATCTTTAAACATTACACTCTTTGAAGTACGGGAGCATATTTAAAGGTAAAACACAAAGTGATTGCACGACGATCCTGTATCACTGATATATACAAGAAGAGTTCTCTACTTACCTTGTTTCGATGATGAACTCCGTAACCGGAGCATTCCTTGAATGTTGCGAATGAGCCCACGATAAATTAACAGAACGTGATGTGAAACTTATCAATAATGGCCTTTCTGGTGGGTCGGGAACATCTGTGGAATGTGGATACCAAATAGAAGAAAAATATAAACACTATAAAGAGAAGGCTTCATTTAATCTCGCGTACAATAATACTGCAGGCTATACCGTGAATAAGCTCTGCTATTCTGGAGATGGCATCATTGATCGTTCCGGTACAAGGACTTCAACCCATGACCACACTCACACTGATAGCCGGCAGTGTACGAGTTCGCAAACATAAATGCCCTCGGTATTAAATTAATTACTCACCCTGAACTAATAAATCAACAATCGCCTCCGGAATATGTCTGTCATTAACCAGACATACGTACTCAGCAGTGTCCGATGCAATTGCCGGAACGAATTGCAGACCAAAATTATCGGATAGTAGTTGGATCTGAAAAGATATAGATTGCGGAATGTGAATTTTCTTTTGTCTTTGTTTTTACACATCCTTCCTCAACCCACACATTTACACCCACGTCCCTACATACAACGAGCCGGTAAATGCAGAATTGTTGGTAAAACTTTTCTGTCTTATTGGAAGTGCCGTTACCAAGAAGAGAGAACCTATCGGAGGCACGAACTCAAGATGGTGGCTATATGTGTAGAATTCTTAATTAAACTAATAGCTTCGGCAATTTACCATCTAGGGGGTAGATACAACTTCCGTTTTGTTACCATAGTGCTAGTCGAACAGGCACGCGTACAGCCCCAACGAGATGAAACGACAATAGGAGCTTAAGATAATTGATAGCCAGGGAATTTCAAAAGCACATATCTGGTTTTGTGTATGTGTGAATGTGTTCCAGTGGTCGGAAATAGCAAAACAGAGACATGACTTCCTTGCCGCTCGCTGAAGTTAACGAGTGACTTTTAAGCTTTTAATATCCTCTCCTCCTGGTGAGATTTATGACGATGAGACCGCTGACTTGGCGCAGAAACTGTGTGCCTTTTTGTGGGCGATGTTTAAGTACTTTTCCATAAATTCGTAACTCGAACTTGGGATGTGGGTATAGAACGTACAAATCTATGACCGACCACCAACCGTTGCTCCTCTTATCAATTGATGGTTGATGGGAAGACAGAGAAAAGTTCCGCTGCTCTGCTATTAACGAATTTCTAAGTACCACAAAGTTTTGTGTCGCAAGCATTTGATATCGGGAATAGGATTGGTGAGAGTATGCAGATTTCATCATAAAAACTATTTTAATTACAGTTTCGAAATTTTTTCATTTGCCAGTGAGTGAACGCCAAATGCTTCACACCTATGTTACAGGTATTTCAGGAATATGGGACTAGTAGCAAACGTTCCCAAGAGATCGCATGACATTTAATATTAGTGTATCTACATGGATAATAAAGGAGACATGGAGCGTGAGGAATTTCACACGGTCTGAGACTTTATTACGGAAATTTTCTAACAGCAAGGTCCTACATAATTAAAGAATATGTTGGCAAAGTGCACAAGGATGGTAACAAGGTCTTCGAAATACTGAATAACTACACACGGCTGTATTGAATTTTAGGAAGATTGAGCAGAAGAGTGAAGATGGAGTTCACAATGTATGTAATTTCTTATTTATTACAAACTGTAGACACCATAAACGGTGTATGAGTTTGTTATATAATTAAGTTCAATTAATTATCACTCCCCCTTTGAATAATTAACATGTCGTGTCTTCACATACATATCCTTCCCTTCCTTCCAAATTACTAATTTCCCTTTACAAAAGAATATCCCCAAATACAATAGTAGATAATTTAAATAAAAGTAAAACACCCATTTAAACCCCACTCTCATTGCAATAGTCATCTTCTTTTTATTAGGCATAGTCTCCCCCTATTAGCCAATTCCGCTTCCTAGAAATAACTATCGTGGAACCGGAACGAAAAAGGATATGTACCGAAAGACACGAGGTTCGTTCTCTTGTGGTTTGAACAGTCGTCGCGTGTGGTTGGCTCTTAAAATGGAATGATAAAACGAAAAGGATTTAGAAAGTCCAATTTTGAAAAGTATTGGTAATTGTGAAAAGAAAGACAAATAGTGTGAATAGAATTTGTAAATGAAAGTTCAATTTAGAAGAAAGACAAATAGTGTGAATAGAATTTGTAAATGAAAGTTCAATTTAAAAGAAACACAAATAGTGTGAATAGAATTTGGAAATGAAAGTTCAATTTAGAAGAAAGACAAATAGTATAAATAGAAATAAATAAATGAACATTCAAAGGAAAACAAGGAGAGTTTCATTAAAGACCGAAATAACACCATTCCCATTTGCAGCCACATCAGTCCAGACCCCTATCAAGAAAAATCCGGGGTAAGTTTTGTGGCAAAACAAATATTAATTGTTAAATTATTCTTTAACAAGTTATTGAGTTGTATTGTAATCAACCAACGAACGGGTTCTACAATCTTTATTTTAGTGTTATCATTTGACATTTCCATACTTTCACTGCAGATAAGAGAGAGAGAGAGGAGGGTAGATAAATTACCCTCTCTCTTTTTTTTTGTGAATATCGACACGGTTGTTGTTTAACTGAACTTGGTAAATATTTTCCACCCCTTCAAATACTCCCCTGTAATATTCGCCAGTAAAAGAGTGCGTATAAGTGAAGAACTTGCTTCGAACCTACATTGGAAAAGTTAGACTCAAAGTACCGACGCCTTAGACAACTGCCGCGTGTTCACGAGCAAATTACAATTCGTTACATAAGTCTTGTTTGCTACGCGCTAATATACAGTTTTTGTAATTATTTCACCTTTTCGATATATCTTTCCCCACGGTTGCGTGTAGGTAATCTGATGGAAGCGCCAGATGCGCATCAATACAGGTTTAGAATTACACAGTCGTTCGTCAGCCATGACATTACCAACCAAAGAGTTTTGCTGCTACATGCGAAAAAATAGATGAAATGAACTAACTGCTCAATAACCACAAGTATTGGGTTTTACCACATGAAATGTCCGATTTTCGCTCAGTCGGAAATAAGAAGTTCTTGAATGAACATGTGGTGGTTCCGCCAAACCCCACGGTACGCTTTCCTTAAAAACCCCCGTAACACCCATCTTCCCATATAATTTCGCCAATGCAATCGCATTAGGCACCTGAAAATGCTACACACATTAATTGGAGCAAAGCTTTAGTCGTAAAGCTTCTGCAAGAGAATTCTTACGTTTTCAAGCATTCCTTCGCTTACAAATCCCCTGTAAGAGCTCTTACTTTCCTTATCATAAATTATCCTGAAAAGAAAAACCCCGGTTCACATATCATGTAACCATTCCAGCCAGAGATAATTATCATGGCGTCGCCTATTCCCACCTTCATTCATGTATACGCTAAATTTCTTTATGTATACATTGGCTGGCGACGTTTTTCTCCCAGCAATAAAATTCCCTGACTCGCAGAATGTGAACCCAAAGCAAATACGCATTCCGCGTCCCTTGGCATCAATTGAAATCCAAGCATAAACAATGCAAATAAGTATTCAATACGTACCCTTACTAGCGATGCCATAAACACCATTTCCCAGTATCCTACCTAAAACCAATTAGCACATTTTCACATCGGATCGTCGTCTCTTTGTTTAGCCGCACATGTTCCAACAAAGATTCCATTGGCATCCGACGATTTCGGTTTTATTTGCTTTACCGAAATCGTATCCTAGGAATGCACTTTATGTCTTTCTTTGTTCTAGGCACACATACCACCATGATCACGATGGGCGAGTGAGCTCTGAACGAGCAAGATATCGTTGAGTCATAATTCAACCAGCAAGGCGGTCGGGTCGCCCGCCGTCCACCGTACCGGCGCCGGTACGGTGGGGTATCTAAGAGTCTTATTACAATCATCAAAGGAGTCGGTCGGGTCTTCTTCCCTTTGCCGTACCGTGCACACGGTACGGTGCGTTTACACACGCGATGTTTTACGTGTCGAACCCTTAATTCACCAAACAAATCCCCAGTGAAACGGTGCCACCAATGAAACCTATTAATAAACCAATTAAACAGTGTCCCGCATGTGCCAAATACAACATGTGTAACGTTACATATCGATAAAAACAACTGATATATACCCAAAAATAAATAACAACTTAAATGAAGTTATAAACAATAGACACAAATAGAAATAAATTAAAGCAGTGCGTTTCATTTTCTTGTACTCTTGGATTCTTGGAAGATCATTTACAGCGGACAATCAGTGAGTGACAGAGAATAACGTGCGTTCTAATCTTTTGGCAAACGGATGTCTTCTGGTGTTCGGTACGGATCGTCGTAACTTGTTGGTGTTTTCTTTCGCCAAATCGGTTAGTGATGGGGAATGAAGTGAACCGTGTGCCCGTGTCCGGCATAATACATCACCTACCCCACAAACATCTGCGCTAGAACGTTAAATTTTCTTTTTTTTATAAAGTAAAGTGGCACGCGTGCTTGACGTGTGAGAATTTTAGGGTCCGTTTGAAGTACAGTTTGTTTTCTTCTAGGAATTGTTTACCATGCTGTCGGCAGTTAAAAATTCGAACCCTTTTCCTTTATGAATTTAAAATGGGACATAATGCGTCATGGCAATGGAAAATATTAATAACGCATTTGAGGATGTAGTGGTAAACAAACGCCCTATGCGACGTTGGTTTGGAAAGTTCCGTTCGGAAGATTTTAGCCTCGAAAATAAACCACATGGGAAGCCGGAAACATTAGTTGACGATGATCTCTTAAAAGCAACGGTGGATACGGACCCAACGAAATCGGTGCACGAGATTGTACAAAGCATGGGAGTATCCCCAATGACAATAAGTCGACAACTTTCTCTTATAGGAAAGGTAAAGAAACTCGATAAGCGGGTACCCCATGAACTGAGCGAGTCCGAAAAACTACAGCGTCTGGAAACCTGTGCATCGCTTAGATAAAGAAACCGAACTGAACCGCTTTTGCACCGGATAGCCGCCTGTGGTGGAAAGTGGATTCTGTATGATAACCGTAAAAGACCAGGGCAGTGGTTGGATGCAGATGAAAAACTAAAACACACCCCCAAGCCCGATCTTCCCCCAAAAAAGGTTATGGTGACAATTTAGTGGACATCGACAGTACTGTGGGGGGAATTGTGGAACGAACGTATGGTACAGGATTCACTTGATCCCCAACGATGATCCGTAGCAAATTATTCACAGTGTATCCAAAGTTAATAACAGTTAAAATGCCCAGGTGTTTCTTGATGTTGTTTTTTTTATTTTTATTCCTTTTGGTAAAACAGATTAAATACTTTACACAATAAGAAGTATTATTATTCATTAAACTATCTTCTAGGACACGTGTTAAGTTATGAAACTGATTTCAACAAATTTAGTATTAGCACTTGACTCTGAGTGCGCGCGCTCACGTGATTCAAAAACTCGACTCACGAACATCGTTTTGGTGGATATTAAGCGACTCAAATAATTAATTACGAATTGATTTGTGCCTCAACGTGGTGACCTGCAGCGTCAGTGGTTGAGATGTGACTAACTCCAATCAGGGGTGAAATTCGTATTTCATTTCACACACAGGACAACCAAAAGAGGCCATACCTCCGCTCTCTCAACTTCACACTCGTCGAAGTGTGGGTAACTTCTGTTAATTGGTAATTGACGGACGTGGAGAATGAGAGAACAGAAACACGAAGTGCTGTGATCTCGACGTAGCTTTGGTCGTGTGTGTTGGTATCTAATGCGGCTACTGCCATGACCTACTGACCCAGTGTTACGGCTGTGGCGTAGTCAGAGCGCATTGAACCATGTAAAGACAGAACTGCGAAGGAGGGGAAAACCAAGCCGGTGCTATTCACCAGCAAAAAGAGAGCATTGATCCCCAGCGAATGAAGTGTCTGGAGAAAATGGAAAGGACGGTGACTTGACTAGCGAAATCTGATCATGAGAGCTAACTTAAATGCTTTAATAATTTCCCCAGCGGTCGCAAGATTAAGCAACCGCCGTTTGATCAGACTATGCCGTTTCTAACCGACATGATACGATTTCCTGTGGAAATCTCATGGGTTAGCGAAATGCGGTTGCCGTATGGCAAAAGAGTAGCTAAACTCAATTATGCATTATCTGCATAGGATAATGAGTTTAGCTATGCGCCCGTTTAATATGTTTTACAGGTGGAATAGCCTATAAGGGGAATGGGTAGAAATGACGCGCTGAACGCGGTCGAAATTAGGTTAGGATTGTGGGAGGGTTCTCCATGTAATATAGAGAAACCCCACAGTACCAATCCACTTTTCATTTTTTCAAACAGGAGAAACAATAAACGCTATCAAATATTGTGAGGAAATCGACATATTGCATCCCAACTTAGCTGAAAAGCAACCCGCGTTGTTCAATAGACACAGCCCGATACTTTTGCATGACAATGCTAGACCCCATAACAAGTAACGGTGCAAAAACGGTTGCAGTTGGGATTTAAAATTCTTCCGCATCCACCGTACTCTCCTGATATTTCCCCAATGGACTACCATCTTTTTCGAAATCTGGATTCATTTCGCCGGCAGAAGGTCTTCCGGAACCGAGCAGAGGTCATAAAAGCCTTTGAAGATTTCATTGCCTCAAAAGTCAGCACTTCTACGAAAAAGGAATATTTGAGCTTGTATTACGTTGAAAGAATGTCATAGATGCCAATGGATCCTATTGTGATTAAATAAAAATTTGCGGAAAAATAATATTGGCTTTTAAATTTTTACTATAAAATCGGACATTTCATGTGGTACAACCCAATACATTATCGAGCCTATATAGTATAAATTTGTGAATACTTTCTTCATACACAATCAGCATCTGGAGAAGCGTCCAACGGTGGCACATGCGAGACGCATAAAAGTAATTTAACCGAGTTGGCAGGGGGTAAAGGCACAACGTCTTGGTTTAATTCATCTTTTTTAAATTTCGTTCCCATTTTATGTCTAAAATCGTGATTACAATTTTAAAATTTCTAAACTAAATCTTAGTTTCCAATTAATTATAATAACAGAGGTTGCAATCTGGCTACACACCCTCTCCTATTCTGTTTCTACACGTTGGATCAATTTGGATTGGTTTCCCACATTTACAATTTGTTCCTGTTTTATACGACAGCTACTTTTTAAATCCTAAATTGTAATTCTACTGTTTAATTTGTGAACTTTCCATTAATTGTAGAAACGTCAATAATTATAAGCCGGAACCATGTACACATCGATTTGCTCTGCTCACCTCACCAATGTGTGTCATTCACAAGTCACATTGAATATCTATTACAGTCAAATTTGAACTCTAACAGTGAGAAAAATACCACAGATTCCCATGCAGGCAGCGGCGATGCCTTATTCGACGGCTTTAATAAAGTGATCCAAGAAGCCCATTCCATTCCACATACATATTCCTACTAATAAAATTCCCATCCACTATCATTCATTATTATCCCTAAATTAACGTTGAATGCAATGTCAAGCAAATTGAACCAGACGTTCAATTGTCAAACATTGAATTCAGTTACTTAAAATTCAAACATCACAACGCATATCTTCACGTGCATGGTATGTGAAATTATCAATTCCTTAAATGATAAGGAGGCTATTTCACAGTAGCCAACTTGACAGCAGGGTAAAAGTCATATGCTACATGACGCTAATCAGGCCAATGCTCATATATGGTTGTCCAGTATGGTTTAACATAGGTCCAAATTTGATGGAAAAGATTCGGGTGTTCGAAAAGAAGTGTCTGAGAAGTTGTCTCAGATTATATTGGACACCGGAATCGGACTATAAAAAGTATTATTCAACTGAGACTTTATATAATGAAGCGTACATAAATAGGGTGGATAATTTTATGATTAAATTAATTAGACGACATATTGCGACAGACCTAATTTTCGGGGCTTATTATCCAAACACTCAGTACTATGAGAGCGTGCGTCGCAACGGATTTGTTCCACCAGAGGAGTTCCTTGATTTGGACATGAAAGGGCTTATACAGGATAGATCCGGAATTCCGTTGATCTATCATGTAAGTAGATCATCCGTAGACGGGCGTTTGTACTACGACGGGGAAGTAAGGCGCACCGAAGAAGAGCTGTTGCGCTTCAGTAGGGCTAGCTCCCACAGAGACCGGGACGAAAGTTTAGCGTTTGAAATAATGGTGAAGAAGATCGTGTGATTCGAACTGACGCTATGACAGATCGAATCACGAAAAAAATTTTGCCTAAGCGTTACACATCAGGCTACTGACCGTGTTTAGAATTTGATTTCCAAACTCGACTATACTCTACTGGTGTGAATTATTTTTATTTTTATTATTTCTGATGTATTTTTCTTATTCGATTTTCGTTCGGTGTTCTTCACTATTTTTGCTTGTGAATTGTGTGTGTATCCGTTAGAATCGCCACAATAGTATTAGACAGCATCAACAGTTCTGGTGGTTGAATGGCATATAAAGACCTGGATACCAATGTCGGTATAGAATCACACTATCATCAGCCAGCTTACATAGACTTAGCTTTTCTAGAATTAGGGTAGTATAAGATTTAAGTTAAGTTAAGTTAAGTGTTTTTAAATAAAATTAAAAATTAAAAAAAAAAAATACGTAAGTTAAATTTTAAGAAAACAAAAACAAAAAAAATTCGACACAAAGTTTTACAAATTTTTCTTTGTCTTTCAAATAATCAAATCCTAAGTATTAGCAAATTATACAATTGTTAAGTAATGTTTAGCTTAGAGCGTCAGCGAAGGACCAGTAAGTTATACGAGGGTTGCCTTTTATATTTCGGGATTAGAGAACAAAAACAAATATTGATCATCGAAAATCACTTTATTGTTTTTCAAAATATTCCCCATGAAGATCTATACACCTTTGCATGCGTTTGAACCACTTGTCAAAGCACTTTTGCCACTCTGATTGAGGTATCTCCAACATATGCATTCTGAATGCAGCAACCGCTTCTTCAGGTGTCGAAAAACGTTGACCTCTCAGTTTGTTTTTTACGTACGGGAATAAAAAGAAGTCATTCGGTGCCAAGTCAGGACTATACGGCGGATGACCCATCAAATCGATGTTTTGGGTGCTCAAAAATGCAGTTGTCGCAGCCGATGTGTGAGAGCTCGCATTGTCGTGGTGAAGAGTGATCCGTCTTCGGCGGTTGGTTTTCCTGATTTCTTGGAAGACAACTGGCAAACAAATGGTTGTGTACCACTCAGAATTGACTGTTCTGCGTTGTTCTAGTGGTACGGTTGCGACATGTCCAGTTTTTCCGGAAAAACAGGCGACCATTTGCTTGGAAGTGCTTCGTGCGCGAACAACTTTTGTTGGATTTGGCTCATCTTGAAACACCCAGACAGTCGACTGCTGTTTACTTTCAGGCTCATACGCGTAAATCCACGATTCATCACCTGTCACGATGTCATAGACGTGTTTCGAAGCACCGCGACCGTATTTTTTTAGCATTTCTTTCGACCAATTGACACGAGCCTTTTTTTGGGCGATTGACAAATTGTGTGGGATCCAACGCGAACAAATTTTTTTGACAGTCAAATGTTTATGTATATATTTATTGAATGTATGCTGGTCCCACTAACGCCTAAGGTTGTCTCAATCTCACGATAGGTCACATGACGATCTTCCAATATCAGGTCGCGCACAGCATCAATGGTTTTCGGAACAACAACTGATTTTGGACGACCTTCACGAAATTCATCTTGGAGTGAACTACGACCACGATTGAATTCACCATACCATCAATAAACACTGGGCCTTGATGGAGCTTCATCGCCAAAAATTGAATTAAGTTCATCCATGCACTGTTGCTGAGTTAATCCACGCCGAAAGTTGTAAAAAATAATCGCACGAAAATGTTGACGATTTAATTCCATTTTTGGGCCGAGATGAATCTTTTAAGTTACTGCAAACAACACAAATAGCGCTCGTATGTCAAAACGTTCTGAGTGCGTATAACCTCAAAAATGTCCAACTTTACGACAGAGCTGTCAATTGCCGGATTGCAACACTGTGGTTGCCAAATCCCGAAACATAAGAGGCAACCCTCGTATTCCCACTTCTTTTCCAGCAGTTGCCTTATTGTGGACATCTGGTCGCTTGTTGACCGGTTCCGACGGAATCCGCATTGGTAGTCTCCCAATATTTCTTCTGCGTATGATGTGATTCTTGCCAGTATGACATTTGTTAATATATTGTATGTGATTGGGAGCAATGATATTCCTCTGTAATTTTCGCAGTCAGATCTGTCGCCTTTTTTGAAAATGGGGATGACTATTGAGGTTTTTCATTCTTCCGGAATGACTTCCTTGTCCCATATTATTTTAACCAGTTGGTGGATCTTTCGAGCGGTTGCCCCTCCTCCATGCTTCACAAGCTCTGCCGGTATGCAATCGACTCCGGGGACCTTGTTGTTTTTCAATCGATTTATCGCGTCTACAACTTCGTCGAAAGACGCTCTGGGATCTGGGGCTCGGCTGTATGTACGTCTGGTGCGTTTATTTGTGGTTGATGGGTGCGCACATTGAGCACTGCTTCCATCTTGTCACGATAGTGCTTGTTTCTGTCACCAGATAGCCGTTTGTGTCTCGGATTATTTTGGCTCTCCCTCGGTAGCTATTTCTAATTGAATTTATGCCGGCATACATACCTCTGCTGTTCTTTGCTCTGGCATTATCTATGATTTTTAAGATCCGAGTCTTTTACCATTCGCGTTTTTTGCGTTTGAAAACTCTAGTTGTTTCTTTCCGAATTGTCGCGTATCTTACTGCGTTGACTTCATCAGATGCTTCTACGTGGATTATTCTGAGGCGTTTACGTTCTTCGATCTTTGCCCTGCACTCATCGTCAAACCAAGGTTTGGACTTAGTTGTTTTCTTAAATCCTAATACCTCTTGGGCTGTTTGTTTGATTGTGTCTCTGATCGATGCCCATTTAGTGTCCACACTATTGGCTTCCTCTTCCTCACTACTGTCATTCTCTAGGATGCTAAATCTATTCGTTAGTTCGTCTTGATATTCCGCCCTTTTACGTAGGTCTTTTAGTTTATCAATCTCGAACTTTTTGCTCGTCTCCCGCGACTGTCCATGTGGGTTTGCTGCAAGCCGACTTCTAATTTTGCCCATCACTAGAAGGTGATCGGAGTCGCAATCTGCTCCTCTATATGATCTTACGTCAAGGATGTTCGAGTGGTGTCTTTTGTCTATGAGGAAGTGGTCTATTTGGTTACGCGTTACGCCGTCGGGTGATATCCATGTGGCTTTATGGATTTGCTTGTGCTTGAACATCGTGCTTTTCACTACCAGATCTTTTGACGCTGCGAACGTGATAATTCGAATACCATTATCATTTGAAACGTCATGTAGGCTTTCTTTACCTATTGTTGGTTGGAAGATATCTTCCTTTCCAATTTTTGCATTGAGGTCGCCGAGGAGGATTTTAGCATCGAATGATGAGATCCCATCAAATACTTCGTCTAGGGTCTCGTAGAATGTGTCCTTCGTTTCTTCGTCGGTAGATTCTGTTGGGGGTGTACGTTTATAAATACATAATTGTACCATGGGCCCTGTATTTTTAGCACCGACATTCGGTCATTAATAAATTGCACATCTTTTACATGGGACGTAATCTTCTTGCTTATGATAGAGCCAGTTCTGAGGTTATGTGTATCGGTAACTCCACACGCCAGTGTAAACCCATTGGTTTCGATTACTTGATGTGGGAGTCGAGCTTCCCGAAGCGCGACGATGTCCATTTTATATTGTTTCGCGTTTTCTACGACCGTCTGTATCGCGCCTGGTTTATATAACGTTCGAACATTCCACGTGCCGACGCGTATATTCCGCTTTTTCAGTTTTTCCCTACGTCTTCTTTTTGCCGAGTCGGTGTTTTCTTGATGATTTTTTCCCTTATGGTAGTGTCGGCTCATCACACCTACGCCTACCGGGTTTTTCGTGGGATTGTTTTTTGTATATTGGTTATTCATTTTTGATCCCACGAGAGTTGGGGTTTCAAATTGTCCGCCGTTTTGATGTGGTAAGGTCTGCTTACTGCTCTGATTCGACCCGATGTCAGAGAGGCGCGGTTATAATACAGCCGGTATACCCCTGGCTGCAAACCATCCAATAGGCACGGTGAAGCGTAACACCCTGGATTAGGGGTGGTAGATCTTTGTGTGTTACTCCTCGCTAGCCCGTCTGACATGGGTGACCCTACTGGAAGCATATGCTTCCGTCAGCATAGCCTGAGTGATTCATTGTAATTTAAGCCCCCGCACCACGTCAAGATTTCTACCAAGCGGGGGGCTTGGACAAACAGATTATGGGTAATTAAATTTGCAGCTGAGTCAACAAGCTGCTTGGCGTTGCTTTGTCGTTGGACATAAGGGTCGCCAACCAATATGCATGAAAGGACAATTGCTATGCACATGTAAGGCTGGGATTTGCCTGGCAACCAAGGGTGCCGAATAGTTTTACATTTATGATGCCCGTATGATATGAAGAATTCTTTTTAGGGAATTTAGGAAATGCATTGGATGCATGAATGAAAGAATTCTTGTAGGGAATCTTATGTAATGCTTTAAGTGCATTACATGTTCTTAAAGAAGGAAATGTTGCAGGTATGCAAGGAAGATGGGAGTTGGGTTGCAAATATGAGGGGTTGTGGGGAAGATAGAAGTATTATGCCGAACATGGGCACAGATTCACTTCACCCGCCAACATTTACGTCGTCAAAAATTGTCACCAAAACTTCCAGCACCAAACGGAAAGAAATGAAATGCACTGGCGTTGATTTGATATTAATGTTTTCTTTATTTAACATTCAATAATTCCACATGCACAAATAAACTGATAAAATTTAACTGTTTTCTTGAGGATAATTACACCGATTTTTCGTGGAAAATATAAACTTTACGCGTGTGGAGTGTGCGCACTCGATGTGGAATTCGTCTTGGCAAGCGACGTGATCGATCACAGCGAAGATTGTAAAAGCGACTACTAGCGGCAGCGAGACTGTTCGTGGTGACGATTGAGACGTGACTGGTGAATTAGGGATGAAAAATCTGGATTCCATTTTCGCACAGCTTTTAGACAATCATCATTGCGCTCTTTTCATTACTCCTCTCAGTTGCTCGCCTCAGTGAGGTGAATAATACTCGCGCATCATTCGACAGTCGCTGGATACGAAGGATGAAAAGAACAAAAGAAAGAGTGCAATAACTTCGGGATTGGCTTAGCTTGTGCGCTGGTATCAAATGCAGTCTCTGAGAATGACCTACTGCCCTAGTGCTATGGCTGTGGTGATCTCAGAGTGCATTGAACCGTAGGGAGACAGAATTGTGGAGCAGAGGAAATCTGGCCGGTGCTATTCACCTGCGAAAAGTGATCGTTGATCCCAAGCGAATGGAGTGTCTGGAGAAAATCAATAGGACGCCGCTAATGCTTGGGAAATAATCAGCGCGAGAACCAGACTCAAAGACGTTGAAATAACCCCAGCGGTTTTGCTATGATGCAACTGCGTCGTTTGGTTAGATTTAGTTGTTGCTAACCAATATGACGTTGAGATTTCCGGTAGAAATCTCATAGGGTTATTGATAGGGTTGCCGTATGGCAAAAGGGAGCGGAATTTAATTCTGCATTATCTGCATAGAATAATGAATTCAGCTATGCTTTCTTTAACAGGTAAAATAGCTGAACAGTGGAATAGGGGTTGATGTGACGCGCTGTTAGCGGTTGAAATTAGGTTAGGATTGTGGGTTGGTTCTCCATGTGATATAGAGAACACCCACATGGTTCTTCAGGTAAGATTTAAAGGACCCCCACAAGGTCAGGTGGTGAAATAGAAAAATCCGACCAACGCGAATGCACATCAAAAATAACGATCAGTTGGAAAAGCGCACAAAATAGTTGTTCGTCGACCTACAGTTGTGTAATAATATCGACATCGGAAACAATTAATTCACCCACTTCCAGTGAGTGCATCTGAGGAGTATTGGCCGCTTGGAATATAATTCGCCGAGTGAATTGCAACACAAATCGAGGACAACGACACTGGAGGAATATCAAATCAACACAACACAGACAGTAAAATGAAACGAATAGTTGATTTGCAGGAATTCCAGCTGCGTTTTAAGGCACTTTCGAATTTGTTGTATGACATTGTAATAAACATTGGATAGATATTACACCCGGCTTTCATTTTATCGGGAGTCTGGAAACATAACCGACGCAAATACAGTCTGTGGGGGTATAAGTTATGATGCCGAACATGTGCACGGATTCACTTTACCCGCCAACACGGACGTCGTCAAATTGTTCACAGAGGAAAGTTGTTTTTATGTTCTTTATTAATCCCAGGGGTAATTGCTCTTAATTTCTTTCACTTTGCATTATAATAAATTATCACTAGATTTAAATTGAAGAACTTGTATTTGTATTTACACAGGAAGGGATCACGACGCAATGTAACTATTGGAAAAGTACGCTTTGGCAAATAATACACCATTTAAGAGATAACATTGGTGATCACGAAATTATTTTAAGACGAAAATATCCAACACAACTATTACTCAACAGCGAGTTGACTCGGAGCGTGCGCGCGGTGTAATGATTGTGGTACGTGTGCGGCGTGACCGTCCACAATGATGTGCGAAAAGCGACTGATCTCCATTACGGATGTAATTTTGGATTTTATTTTTGCACACAGGACAACCAATAGAGATCACGCTTCTGCTCTGTCATTGCCACGCCCGTCGAGGCATGGTGAATACATCGGTTAATTGATAGTCGACGAACATAGGAGAATGAGAGAACAGAAACACAAAGTACTATGAACCCGGCGTGGGTTTGGTTGTGTGTGCATGAATCAATGCAGCTCTGAGGTAGCCCACTGACCCAATTCGGTGAATGTGGTGACCTCGGCGTGCATTGACCTGTAGGAAGACAGAATTATGGAGGAGAGGGAAATGTAGCTGGTGCTATTCACCTGCGAAAAGAGATTATTGATCCCAAGCGAATAGATGGTCTGGGAAATGCTGAAGTGACGCTAAATTGGCTAGGGTAATTTATCGTGGGAACTAATTAAATATTTTGATAAATTCCCCCGCGATTGCATGATTATGCACAGCATCGTCTGATTCGACTTGTTGTTGCTAACCGACATGATGTGATTTCCGGTGGAAATCCCATGGGTTAGCAAAATGGAGTTGCCGTTTGGCAAAAAGGTAGCTAAACTCAATTATGCATTGTCAGCATATAATAATGAGTGTAGCTATGCGTCCTTTGGGAAAACAATGATTCTCAGGTGAATAATGTTGGTAGAAGAAATTGAGGCATATATATGACACGCTGTTAGCGGTTGAAATAAGGCTGAAATAGTGGGTTGGTTCTCCATGTAGTATAGAGAACCCCCACAAGTCCACTTACGCCACGGCACTACACAGGACAAAACAAAGAAGCTAAATCAAATACGATGGAGATCTTTGTTACTCCAGCAATTTGCATATATGTAATCAACTTGCATATAATTTCAAGGATTATAATAAACCCACCGGAAAGTGGATGCAAAAGGAGCAGTTTCATATCCTTCTATATCACTCAACGTCTAGTGCACATTAATATTGTAAATCACTGCTGAAATTGGTTCCACCAAGTTGCTCAAGAATTGAATAGAATCCAATGGTTGTGCATGCATCAGGCAGTTCTCCAAAGTGCCGAATTGAAGAACGTATACCGATAAGTTTCAAGATTCTTCGTCAATCCAATTAATTTCGGTCCACCTCCTTCTTATGGTTCTCCACCGAAAACAAACCAGTTGAACATCATCTTTAATGAAATCTGCTCGAACCGGCTCAATGTAAGGCAAAGGAATGTGCATCAAGTTCCAATAACCAAATCAATAAATTCATGCACAACCCTAACATTTGATGAAGTGGTTATCATGTGAACAACTCAGGGAATGTATATGACACACTTCAGATGCAAATAAATATTCAAAGGAACCGTTCTGTTCCCGTGCCTGGAGTAACGCCACCCACTCACCAGAAACAGCACGCTCCAGTACCCGTAAAGTATCCCCAAATCGATTTCATTAGAATCAAACGATGCCGAACCGGATGACAGTGAAGTAAGTGAAACAAGCCGACTACGTACTAGAGGAAGCCTAACCAGGAGGCAATCCGCTCTACGTTTGCCATTTGCTCTGAATTCATGTGGGAGCCATCCGCCTTCACTTCAGCAAAGGGCAACTTTTAATGAGTTCACTGAAAGCATGTGTTAATGAAGTTTCATCATTTTAGGACCAAGGACTCATGCATTAAACAACTACAAGTACACCAAGGATGGGTGAGAGTAAATATAAACTTGAACTGATGACATGCTCCAGTTGCCCAGGACTCTACCTCACACCACACCGACAATATAGTTCTGCCATCAAACTGGTTTAGTGTCAGGAAGAATGAATTTGCATTATATTAAATGCGATTTTGTTCAGTCGAGCGAACAAGCGAATTAAACCCTAATTCAAAAACGAGTCGCTGCCGAAAGAACTCGAAAGGTTATAACAAACTTTCCCAACTAGTCAAACACAAAGCAGCAGAATTAATTACATGTGGAGGAAAATAACATAAATGGGGATGTAATAGAGTCAATGTACTCTGGTTGCATTTTAAATGATTCATTAAAGAACTTTTGTGTATTAGAAGTCTCAGGATCAAACTAACGAACCCGTGAGAGGATGCACGGGGGTAGGATATTGAAATTGGAACTCGAACGGAGCATAGCATAAACATTCGATCAGATAATTGGCTTTAAAGCGGATTTTTAGCCCTGTGAGTAGGGCGTTAGAATATACTCACAGCTAGGCCAGCTAGTCGTAAGAGGCTACTAAAGGCCGAGTGGTAGCCGAGGTCCCAACGCCCTGTGCGCCCGGTGAAGTACCACCCCATCAAGCTTTACGCTCCGTGAAATGGTCGGGAGAAATCCGTGGCCATCTTTCGGAGCTTGGCCGATGGACCGGTTCGAGAAAATGTTGGTTAGGTGGTAGTCGGTCCCAAGGTGAGATACCACCGCGTCTTTCTGTATATACCGCGATATCGTCGAGAGAAATCTTCGACGGTGTTTCGAATATGTGGCTGATGGCCCGGACTGACACGGGGATAAGTCATGATGGTACCTTCTGATATAAAGAATTCCGGAGGTAAACTAGTCTCCCACTCGGATCTTCGGGGGGGACTGTCTCTGGGGGAACATCATGCGGATATCATGATAAATAATGGAACTTTAAGAGGTTCATCATCGCATAACCGGGTTCGCTCTCGAGGCTCTGCCTACGCTCGACTGGTGACGGCATTCTGTAACATCAGGGGCATCGGTTTCACCAATACCAATGTAAACGCCGCCCACCAATATTTGCAAACAACGAAACCTGATATCCTTGCCCTAACTGAGACCCAGGTCGATTCGTCAACTGATTCGACATATCTTCGTTGCTCAGGATACGACTTACATTCGAGATTCCGTTTTAAGGGCGGTCCAATCTGGCTTGCCAGAGGATGGAGGCGTTGGAACCCAATAATATGGAGATCATATGGTTGAGGGCCGTGCGGAAGAATTCCGTCAAATTTATTTGTTGCCTTTACCGCTCCACGAATGACGATCGACCGGCGACATTTTTCGAACATCTTTCACATACCGTCGACTGGATACAGATCTACCACCCAGCTTCTGAAATTGTTGTCCTTGGCGATTTTAATGTGCACAATTCCGGCTGGTTGTTACATTCTAACAGAACCGACGAGGCTGGGAGGCTGGCGAAGAAGTTTTCTGTAAGCCACAACTTGACTCAACTCGTGGGGGAGCCAACGCGAGTACCGGATGCCCGAGGCGATTATGCGAACACCCTGGATCTGTTTTTGACATCCGAACCGAGTATTTATACCGTAGAGGTTTTTGCGCCACTGGGAAACTCAGATCACTGCTTGGTATCTGTCGCGCAAGCACTTGCATACCAAGCGAATAACCGGCCTAGGCAGCTTCGCCATGTATGGAAGCATGGGGCTGCTAACTGGGACGAGATGCGAGATTTCTTCGCATCCTTTCCATGGTCGGAGGTGTGCTTCGGAAGCTCCGATGTTAACGCTTGCGCGGAGTCGGTATCAGAGATTATTCTTCTGGGGATGGAGATGTTCCACATTCCATCAAACGAAGTTCGTCTGATAAACCTTGGTTTGACAAAAAATGCGAGCAGACTACAGCGGAAAAAAATAGAGCTTGTAAGCAATGGCGCTCCAATCCCACCGATGTTAACAGAACGAATTTTGTTAGAATCAGAAACGTGTGCAACCAGGCGATTGATACCGCGAAGAAGGCTCACAACGACAGGGTGATCGATAAGCTCCTTCGGTGCCCAACTGGTTCGCGCTCCTTCTGGTCAATGGCAAAGGCTGTCAGCAGTAACTTTGCTTCCTCCTCTTTCCCTCCGTTGGTGACAGACAGCGGGACGTTAGTCACGAATCCAAAGGATAAAGCTAATGTGTTCGCGAATTTATTTTCCGCGAATTCAAATCTCGATCTCGGCCTTTTGCAGCCACCCGTGATCTCGCCGGTACAGTCTTCCATGTGGGATGTGAGATTTCGTCCGCGCACTATTCAGCGCATTCTACGTGAACTGGATTGTAGGAAGGCAACCGGCCCGGACGGAATACCAGCAATAGTCCTTAAGAACTGTGCTCCAGAACTATCGCCGGTTCTTGGAAGACTCTTCCGCTTATCTTATGCACGGGGGACCTTTCCTGCCTGCTGGAAAATCGCTCGAGTTCAGCCAATCCCAAAGACGGGAAAAAAGTGTCTCCCACAAAATTACCGTCCGATAGCATTACTGTCTATTTTATCTAAGGTAATGGAAAAAGTCATCAATACAGAGTTGGTTAAGTGTTTGGAGTGCAACAGTCTTCTGAATGATCGTCAATACGGATTCCGTGGCAGGCGGTCCACAGGAGACCTTTTGACACTTATAACCGATATATGGACATCTGCGATTGAACGGCATGGTGAGTCAAGGGCGGTCGCATTAGATATCTCCAAGGCTTTTGACCGCGTCTGGCACGGGGCATTGCTGAGCAAACTTCGTTCATATGGACTTTCCCAACAGCTTTGCGACTGGACGAGGAGCTTCCTCGAGAATCGATCGATCCGGGTTGTTGTGGACGGCGAGTGTTCGGATCTGTATCCTGTTAATTCGGGGGTGCCCCAGGGTTCTATTTTGGCTCCAACCTTGTTCTTGCTTCACATAAATGATTTGTTGGAGACAACGGATAACAAAGTGTTCAGTTTTGCGGATGATAGTACGCTTGTTTCGTCCTTTTCGAGTGATCGGCCGATTGGTGCATCAACGTCGCACCAGCTGAGATGTAGACAGATTGACTCTCTGAACCAGGATCTAGATAAAGTCCTGCAGTGGAGAAAGGCCAATCTTGTCGACATCAACGCAACGAAGACCCAGTATACAACATTCACAAAGAAAACCGGATCATCGGTTCCACAGCTGATGATAATGGCCGGGCCCTCGAGGCTGGGGAAGTTTGAGATTGCTCGATCGTCACGGTCTGTGGGAATGTATCATGGCATAAACACGTATCGGGTATCGCCAGATCAGCCTCAGGAAAACTGAGTTATCTTTTTAGAGCCAAGAAATATTTTACTCCGGCCCAACTTCTTCTCCTATATAAATCTCAAATTAGACCCGCGCTCGAATATTGCTGTCATGTTTGGAGCTCGGCTCCTAAACATACCCTCGACCTAGTTGAGAGCGTACAAAGACGAGCGATCCGCCTGATTGGGGACTCGGCGCTGACGTCGGGACTACAGTCGCTATCACATCGAAGGCGCGTGGCCGACCTCTGTCTGTTCTACAGATATTATCACGGGTGCTGTTCTTCGGAGATTCTTGGCATTGTTCCACGCAATTCGGTCTATATGCGCTCCACAAGACAATCCGACGGATCGCACCCGTTTGTGGTTCATCTCCCGACAGCGCGAACATCCCTGTATCAGAACTCGTTCCGTTACAGAGCGGGGAAACTGTGGAACTCCCTTCCCACACGAGTGTTCCCGGAGCGTTACAACCTGCAACAATTATTTGATGGCATCTCGGGGCGCCCACTCGACGCTATAGGTTCGCCTCTCCCGAGAGAAGTCGAATAAAAAAAAAAAAAAAAAAAAAAAAAAAAATTGTGGGGGGGATACAGTTATATACAGTTATACATATCAGTTCGTGTAACTAGTTTAAATGTTTTTATGAGTGGTTGCAAGCCGAGTCCCGGAATATTCGTTTTCGCGTTTTTCAGGTGTGAACGTCAAGTAGATTAAAGCAAATTTCATTGGTGTTCTGATCCCTTATTATTAATAATAGACTGCATCAGTGGTGCAAAAAGGTCAAATGTCAAGTAGCAGTCAACATAAAATTGAAGCGTTCATTTATTCAGTCATAATAAATGTGATTAGTTGTCTGGCATTATCGATAACTAATTTAGGCGTGTGCTGATATTTAGTAAACATGGTTAAGTTCAAAGAGGGCAAACATATTTTTGACGTAGTCAGCGAGGACCCTGTACGCTAAATCATCAGGGGGTTTTCCGTTCACCTGGTTCGCGTTCCCGCTGCACTTTGCTTTGCCATATATTTAACATGTATCTCAAAACATCCTTTCCTGCATTGAACTGCAGCTTTTTATTTTACTTATTTATTTATTTATATATTTATGTAATTTGTAATTTGTTTGTCGGTCGTTCATTTACTTGGAAAGCTCAGAATATCAATGATTTGAAAAAAAAAGTTCAGATACAACTCTTGGTTGGAAAAAAGCATTTAAGACGGAAGTAATTCCTAATTTAGAGACAAGGCCCACCGTGTATACTCTGTACATACAAAAAAGAAAAACGTTCATCTGATGTGTATGAATCATCAAAGACTTTAACGACTACTTTACTCTGTGATGAGTAAATTAATTTTGAATTCGATCGTAAAGTGGAGAACCTTTTATAGAGGGCCCTTAAGTGGCCTCCAGTTCCCAACCAACATTTTCAGGCAGAATTAGGAACGCATTTAAAATTAAACCGTTCAATTCTCTGTCCCTGTCTGTAGTGTTTTCTCTTGCCATTGCTTCATACTAATCAATTAAAAGATTCCATTGGATTGTTAGATTCGACCTTCACATCGAAACTTATTTTCTGAGATGTCATGTCGACGAGCACCTTAAATCTTCCAGCATTCTGCTAACATGCGTAAAAATGAATTTAAAATGCGGAAATTATCGCAAGGACTTCAACAGTTCTAGGTTCCCTGTATCTATTTGGCTTAAATGAAACGATATAAGGTCAAGCTTGACATTTATAGAAGATATTAGGAGATTTTTCAAGGATATGAAACACAATGCTGATGATTGTTGTCAAAATCCCGAGTTTAGATGAAATATGCTCTTGTAATGTTCCTAAGGAACCATCGATAAATCAGGGATTCTATGAGGATTTGGGTAAACGATATTAGGAAATGAAAATAATGGTCTTTGAATTCGTTTCAAATGACCGCTAGGGAACTGGGAATGGGTCCCATTTGGTAAAGCTTCGTAGCAGAATGCATTATGAGGGTCATCAATCTAACAGTTGCGGATTTGAATGTAGGGATTTCGGATATCTATCAAGTGTTTATGGGATTTTGAGGAGCACCGGAACTGAACGAACTGTGGGAACCGACCAAGGATGAAGGTGATAACTTATGGAAGATCAGAAGATGTTTGATGTACTAAGGGGAGGTTTTTGGTTTAAATGAAAACGAATTGAAATTTCGAATTGACGGCCTTATTAACATCTGCTGTAAAATTTTGAAAGAAAAAACAGCGTCGTTTTCGGTGGTATTAAAGTTTGCTGAGTTGTGATTGAGTATTTATGCTACCAGAATATGGGAATATTTTGAGGACAGAGATAGACAAGGCGACTTTTTGCCGTGGTGGCATCTGCAGACAAATTGGGCACATTTTATATCTGTCGAATTTGTAGCTATTCATCGTCCCTGTTGATGGAAAATATTGACAAGCAATGTGAGCCAGAGCGAATTCAAATATAATAGCTTTTTCTTTATTTGGTGCTTCATATACTCGGTGTCGTCTCTTTTAAGAAAGTTGATGTATTTTCTTTAGACATATCCCAATGAGACATAGAATCAAAGGAAAACTATTGGTTCAGAGGCGGGCAACCAAATTTGATGAATTAGTTGGATAAGTGAATTTGTTTAATACTCTTGTCCCAGTTCCCCCAGTTCCAATATGGAGGTTTAAATGTGTTGTACCAGCAGGGGCACGCGGTTCGTTTAAATCCCCAACACGTCACTGAACAAATAGAACTCCAAAACGTAACCAACGAGGGAGAAAAGAAAATAAACACAAACTGTTATGGATTGAAATAGTTTTTTTTAATTATATTTTTCTAATTTGGCTTGAGTTACAGTTGTTCCTTGGTTTCGAAGTAACAATAATTAATTTGGATTTGGTAGGATCGCAATTAATTTACATTTACTTTTAAATTATTAATGAATTCATTTGCTTTTCAAACTAAAGCGACTTTTTGGTTATCACTTTATTTTTGCGTATTTCCATCCAATGGAAATTCAGCAACACTTATCGAAGTAAGTTAGCTTAACTAGTTTCTGTCCTTTTGTTGATCTGATTAATGATTTTATTTAGTTTTTATGATGAAAATAGTGTGATGTCAAAAAGGAGACTTAGTTAAAGAAAACACGACTCAGCTCTGTACAACCACTTGTTGGCCACTCTCGACTCACTCTAATACATTTATCGTGTGTGCGCGCCCCTGGGAATGAAAAAGGAACTTTAACAGCGTGGCCGTCCTCTTTGGGTGATTGAATTACTACTTGGTTTTGAACGTTCGAAGTAGCGGCGCATGTTTGACCTCGATTGTGGTTGAGTAATTAGTAATCCCAATTAGGGATGAAATTTGGAATTTGGGCTTTACACGGCTATTAGCCAATCATCATCGCCCTGTCTCATGAATCCATTCAGTTGCATGTCTCAGCAAGGTGAATAATACTTGCACATACATTCGATAGTCACTGGGCATGCGAAGGATGAAAAGAACAAAAGAGAGAGCGCAATAACTTCGAGGTTGACTTAACTTGTGTGCTTGTAACAATGCAGCCTTTGAGGATGACCCACTGACCTAGTGCGGTGACTGTGGTGATCTCAGGGTGCAATGACCCCGGGAAGATAAAAATGGGAACGAGAGGAAAATGTTTTGTAGCTATTCACCTGTAAAAAGAAACCATTGATCCCCAGCGAATAGAGTGTCTGGGGAAAGTCAATAGGACGCCGCTGATGGTTGGAAAATAATCAGTGTGAGAACCAGACTCAAAGACGCTGAATTAACCCCAGCGGTGTTGCTATGATGCAACAGAGTCGTTTGGTTAGATTTAGTTGTTGCTAACCAATATGACGTTGAGATTTCCGGTAGAAATTCCATAGGGTTAATGATAGGGTTGCCGTATGGCAAAAGGGAGCTGAATTCAATTCTGCTTTATCTGCATAGAATAATGAATTCAGCTATGCTTCTTTTACAGGTAAACCAGTTGAACGGTGGAATAGGGGATAATGTGACGCGCTGTAGGCGGTCGAAATTAGGTTAGGATTGTGGATTGGTTCTCCATGTAGTATAGAGAACCCCCACACCACTAAATAACTGTTGTTGTCGGTTATAAAGTTTCGGAAACATGCGCATGGGGAAGGAGCTCCATAGCCTTCCGTTCTATAGGGAAACGCGGCTCGGCACCGAGATGTACATGCCGTCGGGAGATATACCGTAAATTGGTGGGATCTGTCAGATTGTCTTCTAGTGCGTAAATCAACGGAATTTCAGGGAGCAATACCATGAATCTCCGAAGAACGATCCCCGTGATCATCATCATCATCATCATCATCGGCACTACAACCGGGAACCGGTCTTGGCCTTATTTAGCAAGTCCTGAGGCTTGATAAATTCTCCATAATGATTTGTTTATTTTTCGGGCAAGGTCATTAGTCTTGCGCCAATGATCCCCGTGTTACGGCTCCAACGCCGTGCTTCCTGTTTCGAGGGAAGAGCGAGGAGGTTATTATATTTATTAAAGTTATTAATAGTATTAAAAGATTTCTTTTAATTAAATATTTTTATTTATTTTTATTTTATCGAACTCAGCTATCTCAAGCTGAGCTCTCTTCTTTCTACTTTTTTCATATAAATTTACTTGTTTATATAGAACATTTTGTTCTAACTGACTGTGGCGTATAAACTGAACAAAACAATCTAGAAGTCTCTGTGACTTAGAATTTTGAATAAACTTTGAACGAAAATCAAAGTGGCCATGTTTTGAAATGAAAAATGTGCTAGTTATGAAAAGGGGCATATTTAAGAAATGTGCTGTAAGTGACTGGATATAGAATATTGTGTCTGTTTATTTATGAAATGTGCTGTAAGTGACTGGATATAGAATATTGTGTCTGTTTATTTATGAATTGTATTAACTGAGAATGTAAGATATGTGAGGATGTAGTTTTAAGGGTTGTGTTTGAAAGGACATGAGTTAGTGTTAAAGCGAATAAGGGTAGTATTCTGGAATACAACACCCGTGATAATATCTGTAAAAGAGACGAAGGTCCGCTACGCGCCTTCGCTGCGATAGAAACTGCAGTTTCATCTACCGGGCGGATTCCCCTTCTGTGTATAATATTAAGTAGTTTAGTTTAGTGGGGCTACCACTCCATTTATTTGCTTTATTCAAGCAACATAATTAGCTACAACTAAAGTATATATATATATATATATATATATATATATATATATATTTATATATATATATATATATATATATATATACATGGTAGCTCAAGGATGGGCTAAGAAGCAATGCCCTAAAAATAGGAACAATATTCGAGCGCGGGTCTAATTTGTGATTTTTACAAGAGAAGTTTGACCGTAGTAAAATATTTTTTGGCTCTAAAAGACAACTCAATCGGACCTGGTGATCTTCGATACGTGTTCATGCCACGATCCATTCCCACAGACCGTGACACCGAACAAATGTATGCTTTTCTTTGATTAAAAGGCCTAGCAATTCATCATCAGCTGTGAAACCGACGATACATTATTCCTAGAGAATGTTCTATATTGCGTAATCGTTGCATTGAAGACGATGAGATTAACCTTTCTCCATTGTAGGGCGCCAAAGATACCCCGATTGAGAGACTTGATCTGCCTACACTTCAACTCGTGCGACATTAATGCGTTAATCAGTCGATCATTTGAAAATGAGGAAACAAGTGTAGTATTAAGTTCAAAACTGAATATTTGATATTACCAGGTGATTCTAATAAATCATTAATACGAAGCATACATATGGACGGAGCCAAATTAGAACCTCGAGGCACCCCGCAATTAATAGAGACCAGAAGACACGCCATCTACAACAACCTGAATTGATTTGTTTGGGAAGTCCTGTGGGGATATTTCGTAGATGTGCCGGCACGGGTACGGGTTCAATAGTATCCCATCGTGTTCCACCGTGCTATTCTGTCCACCCAGTAATTAAAGAAACACCGGCATATTGTTTTGTATTAATGTTTTCGTTTCATTTTTTAACTCTTCCTTTTTTACTACACTAGTATTTATAATGGTTCAATTGTATCATTTTCTTTACACTAGTATTTATAATATTGTGACGCATGTGACAACCAGTACCAGAATATTCTAGAAAGTCCAAAACAAAGTACTAGACTATTCTAGAAAGTACTGGAAAACTGGAGATGATAGTAGAAAATTCGAGGCTGTGGAACGGGCGGAAACGAAACGCCGAATCAGAATGAGGAAACGATATAAATACGTCGCACGCAGATCAGGGAGATAAGTAAGAAGTAAGAAGTAAGCAGTAAGCAGTCAAAGACGCGATAAGTACGGAAGCGATAAGTCAAGAAATCGTTAAGTGTACGGTAAAAGTAACGGTTGTTATCAACGGACTAAAAAAGTGTTAGATTAATTCAAAATCGATTTAACGGCTCTTATTTATTAAATATAATTAATCCAACCAACCCTAAGCTCGCTACAATATTTTAATTGTACTATTTTCTTAACACTAGTATTTATAATTGTTCAATTGTATTATTTTCTTTACACTACACAGTTTGTTTAGTTATGCAGCAGCAGAGGGAACGCGCTTATTTGTTAACTTTGGTATATTCACGACACTGTTTATTGATTTATTAATAGGTTATATTTGATGGCCGATTAACAGAGGATTGATGTGGAATTAAAGATTTAACAAGTAAGGAGAATCCTTTGTACTCGCGCAGAGACGGTGTTCGAATCCGGGTGTGCGCACCTCAGTGGTTAAAACTCGACTAACATCGGCAGCCTACCTCGGGACCCTCTCTACCCACACGATCACCCATTCTTGGTCGCACACTCATCCTCATTCTCTCATTTCCCCACCCATTAAGATGAATAAACACCTGCGAATTTACCCAACAATCAATGAACTTAGGGAGAATGGGAAGACTGCAACGGACAGCAAGACGATTTTAGGGTTGAATTAGGATGGGTGCTCTCCGGTGGCATCTCTGACAATCAGTCATCGGTAACATCCTTTCACATAAGAACGAATGTTTCTGAGCTAGACTCCGGCTGACAAGAAGCGGCGAAATAGAAGGTGAGGAACGGGGAAAGATGCCTTCGTCCTTCGGGAAATCACATCAGCAGTTGCTGTTTAGAGAAGGGCAGAAGGTGATCTTTTTTTTTTGGTACGAAAACATTAAGTGCGGTTAAAAGTTTTGTTTTATTGCCTTAAATTCCTTTGTAACAAGGTGTTAATAAAACACAGTAAATTAACTACGACTAAAAACACCTTTTTGCTTTTTCTTTTCGGTTAAATATCGATTACGAAAACATTGGTCCTTCGAGCCGGATATATGGTATATGGGATTTCTTCGTGACCTTTCCGTAGTCAGAAATTTGGTTTGGAAACTACAATATTAATGCCTGCGGGAAACCAATCACGGAAGTTATCTTTTTTGCTATAGAACTTAACATTCCACAGTGTATCAAACGACATTCATTCGATAAACCTTGGACTTATAAAAAATTTAACAGACTAAGACGATTAAAAAGAATTTTAAACGATGATGCGCTATTTCGACGAATTTTGCCAGAGCAAGAAACGCTTGCATCAAGACAATTGGGCACCCGAAACAGGCAAACTACGCGAGCGCCCAACCGGTTCATATTCTTCAGGTCAATGCTGAAGACTATCAGGAATAACATCAGTCTAACTTCCTGGCTTCCGTTAGCGATTGATACCAGGACTAGCCATGGACTGGTGGCGGTTCCACCAAACTCCACTGTTACTTACCTGAAGAACCCCCATAACTTCGACCCAACCTTATAAGTTTCGCTGATGCAATCGCATTAGCACCTTAAATGCTTCACGCATCAAATAGATCAAATTTATATAACCTAAAAGTCCCTGTAAAAGAATTCTTACCTTTCATGCATCTCTTCGCATACAAATTCCCTACAAGAATTCTTTTCCATTATACAGGAGCATAAAACCTAAACCTATTCGGTACCATCGGTCGTCAGGCCAATTCCAACCTTCCCACACCTGAAAACATTTCCTTTTCCAAGGACATTAATGCATACAAGCATTACCTAAGATTCCTAAAAAAAATTGCATCAACAAGGGCATTTTCCCATCCATCAACGCATCGCCAAAATTTTCCCGAACAAAAGAATTCTTTATGGTATAAACATCATATACCTGAAAGAAAACAATTCGGTTCACATATCATGTAACCATCACAACCAGGGATAATGATCATTGCGTCGCCTATTCAAAGCCTCATCATATGTACAATTGGCTCATACACATTGGCTGGCGGACTTTTCTCCTAACAATAAACAACCCAACGCAGCTGCATACAATTAGCGCAATAGACGCTGAAACTAATTCCCTAGCATGTACCGTGTACAAACAAAAGAACGCTGTACTTCGCAGGCATTCTGGCGATACGGCAAACAATTCAAACCATTCAAGTATCCCAAATGCATCTACTATCTAATGACTTCCAACTTGTTTACTCAGTTGAACTCTCAGGTCATAAATTCACTTGTCCTACATATTCCTGGATCCGTTTACCATTGATCTTCTCACATAAGCTGTGACGTATTCCGCCACAGAAATTTGGATATATATATATAAAAGATTTCCTGTCGTTAAGGCGACGACGATATAAACTCTGGTTTCACTTCTTCAAACGTGTCGAAATCGTACACAGATCCAGCAGTATTATTCAGATCAAATGGTTCCACTATGCACAATTCCTTCCATTGTTGAATGTCGTCCCTGAGGGATTTCGCGTGTCAGCAATACTCGCAGGGGGTTACCGAACCAGTTCTCACAGAAATTGCTTATTGAGCATGAGTAAAGGTGCCATAGTGCTGGAAGAACTGAAGAAACTACTCCTCTATGGGCTGACCATTCCACCATTCATATGGCCGTCTCTAGCAACTGGAGTGGGTGGTTTTTGTACTGTCTCTCGATGGTGGCTGTCATTAACGTTTACCTCACTCTTACCCGAAACCTCTGGGTTCTACAGCTCGCTCGAGCGGACGCCACTGGATCCTCCGCCGCAAACCAAAACGTCCTCGTCCGTGCAACTCAATTTAAGCGTTCCCTGGCATCTACCGACAAAACTGCCACTTTCCAATATCTTGGTTGGAACAAATTACATACGAAAGAAGAACACAGCAATCCGATTCGCTTAACTTTATTAACTCTTAATTAACAATACTTTTTAGCCAACAAAACCAAAAACGCGCCTTTATCGTCTTTTCACTTGTTAACGACAACGGAAAAAACAAAAAAAAAACGTCACATTACTCTACTTTTTCTTTTCTTTTGCAACTGTTCACACGAACCGTCACTCATCATCTCCCCTTTCCTTCACATTCAAAAACGGAACCAAAACGTGTTGCTCTTTGCTCAGCTAAGCACACTAAACTCTTTCTCTCTCTCAGTCTCCATCCACTCCGAAAAGGATTCCAGCTTCTACACGATCCACAATCGAAGAAAAGTATGTTCGTACATTCAACATGTGGATCGTGTGTTTTTTCGCCACCTTACGATCTACTATTATAATATATTTAAAACAAGACAAACGATGGGGTGGCGGAAGCCACACGTAACAAAGCAAATACCAACCCAATTAGCATCCAATGAGATTCGGCTTGTTTGCTTAGCCGAACTCTCATCTCATGGATGCACATTATGCCCTTTCTTTGTTTCAGTTTCGTTCCCTTGGCTTTGTCCCTTAAATTAATGAATCAATGTACACACATACATGTGTACCACCATATGTTACGGCCACAACCACCCATCCCATAAAAAATTACCCTTTTGGAGGTAGTCTCCACCACTAACGGCGATACACGCCAAAAACATCCAGTTAAAGGATGTGACATATCTAAATAAAAAACATTAGCCCATACAACAAATGGTCCCACATAAACGGATAGCAAGCAAATTGAACTAAATGCTCAATTTGCGCTAATCAATTAAACTCCAAGCAAATTGAACTAAACGTTCAATTTGCTCACATAAAAAACTTGGAAATATAATCGTTGAACCAAGGGTTCACCACAACAACCCCTAAGAGCCAAATGTGCAGGATAGATGCCGTCCTTCAAACAAAACCACTGAGTATCATAAAAATTGCGCGCCAACAATTTTATGAGACCTCAGAAAAATGGTTATCTAAAACCATTAAAACAACCAGCGCCAGTTTCCGTTTTAACAAAATTGAGTTAAAACAAACAAAAGGAAAACATTCGCCTTTGTATCGATTTCCCACGGAAAAGATTCTTGCCCATTCGGCCACAATAAACAACATAGAGAATCAGAAATGTTCATTAGCACAATTCTCTATTTGTATTCCCTATCGTATTCTCACAAAATGGATCCTTGCCGATTCGGCTAAAACAAACAACAAGTACCATAAAACGAATTGCACATTCGTTTAGCGCCTAACAACATAGAGGATTATAAATGTGCATTAGCACCATCCTCTGTTGATTTTTCCCTTTGTGTTTCCGCTTTTGGTCCCAAGCCGGGAAAGATAAAGAAAGGAAATAGCGGCTAGCAAAAGGGCCAAGTAAAGAAAGAAAAAAAAAGAGATATCCTTCGATCTCCAGGATGACGAAAAAACAGGTTGTGGGGAGGACGTATGGTGTGCAGGCGTACTGCACCGGGTTCCCTTCCTCCTCCATCATAATTAATGTTCCGCCACGGGAAAGCAAGTCAAAAACAAAACTCCACGGCGACACCGGACACAAGGACGAATACGAATTGAAACACTGTTTTTTTATTTATAGCAAATTTATTCACTTATGTTTAAAAAGATATGTTACATCCCATTCATAGCTCCTAATAATTATGTGAAAGGCAAATTATAAAAATTCGGTCATTGTTTCATTTATTTTTCTATTTATTTACTGTTATTTTGTTTTTAATTAATTTGATTTAAAATTTGCACACGCACGAACACGACTTCGAATTTATCGCGAGTCTGCAGCGCTACAGACCGCGGAAGTCTGCACGACTATTGTCGTCGGCAGATGGAAAAGGACTTCATCGAGGATAGGACTCTGACTTGAATTCTATCTTCAATTAATGGTGAGATATGGAGGGGAAAGAGAAAATTTTCTCTTAAGGGTGTGGCCACTAAGAAAATGCGATCTTTTTGGTGCAGTGGTGTGTGTGCGCGATCGAACAGATTCAATGTTGTTGCACGTGTTCGAAAGCAGTGGAACAACGAGAAAGGCAGTCGGCGAGAACAAAGGAAAAGGCGACCAAATGGTTCGCTCCGTAATGAGGGTCATGTTTATGCAACGTCGCTATGACGGACGTTGGTAAAAAGGTGTTAATGGGATACGATACTTTATACAATGGAAATTGTATATCGTATCTTGGGTTAATTGTCGATACGCATCCCTTGCTTGCATTTAGGTATGCCAAGCAATTAGTGGTGGCGACGAAAGAAATGCGTCATTGTTTGTCTATTGAATCGCTAGTGTTGCAGCTGTAAAAACAAGCTGACGCCATAGTATTTTAACTCAGACAAAGGGTATCGAATGTTTGGTATTTATGGTGCATATGCACATTAAGGATCAATTTTAGGAATTTCAGATAATGCTTGAAAGCATTACATGTCCTTGGAAAAGGAAATGTTTTCTGGGGCAAATGCAAATGCATTGGCGGGAAACAATGGGAGTTATGGAATTCCTAAAAAGGTCATGAAGAATTCTTACAGAAAATTGTATGCGAAGGTAAGGTTTCTTAACAATGAATTTAAGATCATGGGTTTGATCTCTTAAATGCGTGCAGCGTTTTTGTGTGCCGAATGCGATTGCATTGGTGAAATTATATGGGAAGATGGGTGTTATGGGGGTTTTTAAGGAAAGCGTACCGTGGGGTTGGGCGGAACCGCCACAAGGTCTTCGTTTGAGGAGTTGGATTTTGGCCGAGACGGCGAGACTAGACAGAGTTGTGTTCGGAATTACGACCGGGACGGTGCGTTCAGCGTTGGTTGTGCGAGGGTTGCCTCTTATGTTTCGGGATTTGGCAACCCTAGCGTTGCAATCCGGCAATTGACAGCTCTGTCGTAAAGTTGGACATTTTTTAAGGTTATATGCACTCAGAACGTTTTGACATACAAGCGCTAGTTGTGTTGTTTACAGTAACTTAAAAGATTCATCTCGGTCCAAAAATGGAATTAAATCGTCAACATTTTCGTGCCATTATTTTTTACAACTTTCGGCGTGGATTAACTCAGCAACAGTGCATGGATGAACTTAATTCAATTTTTGGCGATGAAGCTCCACCAAGGACCAGTGTTTATCGATGGTATGGTGAATTCAATCGTGGTCGTAGTTCACTCCAAGATGAATTTCGTGAAGGTCGTCCAAAATCAGTTGTTGTTCCGAAAACCATTGATGCTGTGCGCGAACTGATATTGGAAGATCGTCATGTGACCTATCGTGAGATTGAGGCAACCTTAGGCATTAGTGGGACCAGCATACATTCAATATTGCATAAACATTTGACTGTCAAAAAAATTTGTTCGCGTTGGGTCCCACACAATTTGTCAATCGCCCAAAAAAAGGCTCGTGTCAATTGGTCGAAAGAAATGTTCAAAAAATACGGTCGCGGTGCTTCGAAACACGTCTATGATATCGTGACAGGTGATGAATCGTGGATTTACGCGTATGAGCCCGAAAGTAAACAGCAGTCGACTGTCTGGGTGTTTCAAGATGAGTCAAATCCAACAAAAGTTGTTCGCGCACGAAGCACTTCCAAGCAAATGGTCGCCTGTTTTTTCGGAAAAACTGGACATGTCGCAACTGTACCACTAGAACAACGCAGAACAGTCAATTCTGAGTGGTACACAACCATTTGTTTGCCAGTTGTCTTCCAAGAAATCAGGAAAACCAACCGCCGAAGACGGATCACTCTTCACCACGACAATGCGAGCTCTCACACATCGGCTGCGACAACTGCATTTTTGAGCACCCAAAACATCGATATGATGGGTCATCCGCCGTATAGTCCTGACTTGTTACCGAATGACTTCTTTTTATTCCCGTACGTAAAAAACAAACTGAGAGGTCAACGTTTTTCGACACCTGAAGAAGCGGTTGCTGCATTCAAAATGCATGTGTTGGAGATACCTCAATCAGAGTGGCAAAAGTGCTTCGACAATTGTTTCAAACGCATGCAAACGTGTATAGATCTTCATGGGGAATATTTTGAAAAACAATAAAGTGATTTTCGATGATCAATATTTGTTTTTGTTCTCTAATCCCGAAATATAAAAGGCAACCGTCGTATGACTTCGTCCGGAACGGACAGAGGGAGGTCTTTGAGTTCTTGTACGAGGAGTCGGTTGATAATAGTAATTCACTTTCGACTTTATAATCGATGTAAAATTAAAAGTTGGTGTCTTGTGTTAATAGCGTAAATAAGTTTATTTAAGAAAACAAATAAATAGTTATATGAATTGTAAGATCGGTTTTGTTTAATTATTTCTTTCTCCGTCATCATCGAATTGATCAAAACGATTTGTGGAGATTCAAAAAATAAAAACTATTTCATGCTACGGATCTGCAATCTATATTATTCGGTCGAATTGTTAAGTGTGTTGTTTTCAAATGTGTATAAAGTGTGTGTGTGGTGTGCAAAGTGGGTGACGAAAAGTTTCATTACACATGATCTTTATTACAAGATCTCGTTTTCTGTTCCACAGAGAGAGACTTTACGTCTCTCTTGTGGTAAGTAAAACAGATCCTCAGTGGAGAGGATATCTACCACCACACCACCAAACTCACCCCAAACGAGGGTTGAATCAAGGAGTCCTTTACCATCCGCCGACCACCACGGTCATGCCTCTCCCACTTCCCGGTGCGCACGGGGACGCGTTCATTCGGAGTCGGAAATTTGTGTAGAGTCGTTAATGATTTCACGATCAAATAGTAAATTGCCTGTTGTGTCTAGTCATTGATCATTTTATGAACAATGAATTAAAGTGCCTGTGGTGATGAGTCCTCAGTAAATTGTTAATCAAAATTAAAAGATCATGTATTACCAAATAAAAATAGACCTCAGTAAATTGTCAATCTAAATTAAAAGACCATGTATTACCAAATAAGAATCATCATCATCATCGGCACTACAACCGGGAACCGGTCTTGGCCTTATTTAGCAAGTCCTGAGGCTTGTTAAATTTTCCATAATGATTTATTTTGTCTGGGCAAGGTCATTAGTCTTGCGCCAGGGGCTCCCCGACGGGGAATCGAACTCCGGTCTCCCGGGTGACAGGCGGGTATACTAACCACTATACTATCGAGGAGCCCTCCCAAACAAGAATAGACTCCGTAAAATAGATCACAAACAACATCTGTGTTTTGTTTTTTCTCTGTCCTTTGGTGGACGGTGCGTTGTTGAAGTTCGTGTTTGTGCATTTCGTTCGGTTGTATACGATGGAACTTTGTTTAGCAGCGAGTGGGTTGGCTGTAGAACTCTCGCCCATACAGGCGTCCCGACCTCTTACCCCACAGACTCAAAAGATGAAACCGATGTTTTCGCGAATTTGTTATTCAAGAATTTAAACCCTTTTGACTTTTTAGAGCTATCGTTTATCGCCCCAGTAAATTTCTTCAATGCCCTATGGAAAATTTCTTTCACATATTGTTCAATGCATCCTCTGTGGGTAACCGGGCCTGAACAGTCCCCTGCAAAATAAAACAGATCCATCTTATCAGGTATAAGATCCCAAGTCAGATTTCTTTCTCTACAAATCCCAAATTGCGCGCGAATACTGTTCACGTATTTGGAGCTATGCTTCTAAGCATATCCTCGACATATTTCATAGGATTCAGAGAGGAACATTTCGCTTAAATGACAACGCAGCATTTACTTCCACGTTAGAGCCCTCTGCCTGCTTTAGAGAACGGACTGGTTCTCGAAGAGCCGTGATATCATTGTACTCGTATTTCAAGTCAATTTTTTTATTTATTTGTTTATTTATTTATGTATTTATTTATTTATTTGTTTATTTATTTATGTATTTATTTATTTATTTATTTATTTATTTATTTATTTATATATATATTTATTTATTTATTTATTTATTTATTTATTTATTTCTACGAGCTGTTGGGACGTATATTAAGGTACCTCCTTTAAAATGGGCATGGAATGCATATTGGGTGGAGTAGATTAAGTGAACGTTAGAAAAGTATGACGCGGCTACTAACGCGCCCGATGCCTTCTCTGCAGTGATTACCCTACACGGAACTTTGTGTAGCGCACTTTCGAATCTGCCAATTTCTACCGTCTTTAACTCTGCTCCACTCTGTAACAGCTGATTTAAAATACTTTAATGACACTTCTCTACCTTAACCTTGATAGGAAAACATACATAATAATTATGTACCTCGCGGTAGTCTTGGTACATGAATGGTTATCATTAGTATATTCGAAGGCTGTAAAATATTTACGAATTAATGAGAGACTTGTTATTTAAAGCGCTCGAACTTATAACATCTAGTTTGTGATGTCTTATTCGCACAATTATGTTTCTTTTGGCACTCTTTATCCATTGATCTATAGCACTTCGTCGTTTAAATTTTAAAGCCTCAGACTGCCCTGCTTCATTATTTCCTGTCTCATTAATATTTCCAAGATTCTTTTTCTTGTTGCTATTGTTGATATCACCCTTGCCTTTCACACAAGGTTTGCCAATATCTTTACCATCCCATCCTTTCCACATACATGTACTAGTAGAGTGTCCTTCATTATACACTATCCCTACGGTATTCTATCCCAAAGTTTGCAATTCTACCCCAATATTTCTACCTATACCCTTTTTGTACGTTGTCGAGGTTCTGTTTATGAACCTGGTGCTTTCTTTGAGGTCTCCTTCTTTCTACCAAACTTTAAAAGTAGTCTTAACCCTCTTGGCGGACACATATTATTTATAAAACAAAGCAATTCGTCTTTACTGTTTTTGTACCCTTCCTATTCCCTTGTGGCCATCCCATCCCTAACTCTTATATCCATGATTTAAATTATCTCTCCCTAAATCGCATAATTTCAAACGAAAACTGTCAGGGACTTTCACTCTTTTTTTTCCATTGCCATCGTTTATTATGTGTATTCAAGATTGCCCCAGTTATAGACTCCAAACAATCAACAGCTCAGTTCACCTGCCAATTTATTGTGAAAGAAAGATTACCTTGAATTGAAACGCAATCTAGAAGATAACTATGATAACTATATGAAGGCGGACGGCTTGTAGGCAATAAAAACTGATTGATAAAATGTTGCAAACCGCAGCGCACACGCGACGTTTTGGGCGACAGGTGTCATCCTTTGCTGCCAGGAATGTCAGATGTCTAGTAATATTTTATTGCAAATAATACATGGCCATCGCATATCCTAGGGGTTTTCCATACCAGTTGTGACACCACTCATGATGTAACTGATTTTGACTGCTGAAGGTTGATACAGTAGAAGGTGAAGATGAATTTCATAGTCGGAATATAATTTAATAAAACATCCTTTAATGTCCGTTTAAAAATTTGATAGTTGGCTGACTTAACAAGTTTTGTAATTGATATTATTCGGTTTGGAATGACCGAGGAAATCGATAATACCCCACAGAATGTTAGTTACAATTGCAATAACATATTTTGTTTATGCAAGCAACCCGTTTCACTTCGAACAGGACATATTTAGAATCCCCATAAAACCAAAAGCAAAACAAAAGGTTAAAATATGTGGATCACAACTCCCCGTGGGGATAAACTTTAACCATAGAAAAACATTCGAGATCATAAATCCCGCAGATTATGGAGGTGAACTTCAGACAAATCATATCCTCCATCAGATAGGAATGGATACTATTGCCATGGGGCAGAACCGCAGCCTTTCGTTTTCATAGCGTTATCAAATTCCAAAATCTCTGTTCCTTTTCCGTTTTATTTGGTGCGCAGATACCATACTTCGGATCTGATGAACGTTTAAAAACTTTATCCGGCCCAACGGTTCGACCGTTGAAAGTTAACTATTCCCAAATAATATCCGTTTTCGAATTTCCTTGCTAAGTCAAGTAATGCACGGGTCCTCTCAAGGACCATATGAAAACTACTCATCAGCTAAGGACCAATGAAATATCTGCCTGGTAAGTAGTTTCAGAGTATCGAATCCACAACGTGCTGACAAGTGGGGTTTATGGTAGTTAACAGGGGAACAAGCCAAACATATTTGAGGAACGGTGGTCTTGTGCAGAGTCATAGTTACTACAACCGTTTCAACTTTCACTGCTTTGTTAACATTTTTTGTTGTTGTTATTGTCATTGTGTTTTCGTTCGTTTTGCAATCAGTGACTTCGTTTAGATTAAATGATTTTCCATTTTCAAAGTCAACAATCCGCTTAATGTTCCAACAATGTACTTTGATAGGATGCCTGTTCGCCAGGACATGTCAAGGAAGAAGAACGAATATAATTCAAAACTCATTTCATTTCATTTTATTATTATTTTTTTTTTTACTTTTGCTTGTGAAATGTGTTTGTGTGTGCAATATCTTCCAATTGAACGGTTTGCCGGGGTCGCCCTGGAAGCCCCATGACCCGAGGATGAGATAAACTACGAGTAGAATACAACTGGATGTAGAATTTGAAAAGGAATCTATTCCCGGACGTTGGTCACAAAGATTCATTTTATCCAGGCGAATGATCAGATTAAACGCGACAGCAAAAGAGCAATCTGTAGCAGTCGTTGGTATAATGACAGTAGTAGTAGTATCAGAAGCCCAAGTAGAAGCAGCTATGCGAAGATTCTAGTTGAAGTTCAATCACGTGTTAAAGCAATTAATTTATTTATTGCCACAATTTTCGAAACTCATTTTGCGAAAACTGAGGCTGACCAGTTGCCTATGCTCTCTGAGATTGGATAAAGCGAATTTTCACAACAACAATAAAAAGTGTTATTTAATGTGAAGATTTGTCGTTGATGGATATCTATCGGTTAGAATTTTCCATGACGATAGATGAACTGCATTCGGTTGCCAACTTTTTGTGTGGATGGACGCTTCGACGTTGCCATGGCTGGGAGGACACCAAGACTAAAGTGTGCGGTTGGTAATTGATGTTGCAAATACTTGACTAATAGAAGAACACCCACCAATAAACTAAATAGTGAGTCCTCTACGATTCGGTACGGGATGCTACAGAAGGTAATTTATCAATGCTTGTACGATATGTTGTTTATCGTCGCTTTCTTTTTTTTTCGTGGTCTTTTCTCGATTGCCCTGGAGGAGAGGGATTTTAAATAATTCTTGCAGTTTTAAGAGGACTTTGTACATATTCGATACATGAATACAGTTACATCCTTCGGATATTGCTTCATAATTATTCAATGCAATAACAAGGAATTCATTTATTTATTTGTGCATTTCTGTCCAAGCTCCAATTATTTGATTCATTTTTCACATTTTAATCATTATTTTCATTTTTATTTTCCTTATATAACATTAATTACTGACTGTACCTTTATCGAATTATATACAATTGGAAGATAACACGAGTGTTGTAACCTTTCACTCAGCGAGCGTGTCTCCTTGTCCTCAAAAGGACGAGGGATCTCTCAAAACCGCCGCTGAGAAGTCTCGTTGCGGTCGCCACCGTGCTTCCTCAGACCTGAGGGAAGAGTGGCGACCGATTGTTGAATAGGGGCCAAATATTCCAATAAAAAGACAATACCAATATATGATAGAATATAAATTTAAATTTATTTATTAATTTTAAATTCATTTTAGTGTAGTTTATTGGCGTCCATACACGTCGGACTTATCCCCGAATCAAAAAAAAAAAAAAAAAAAAAAATGGGGCAGCGAGAGGCCGACTGTAGCGATACAAGGACAGATGTGTCCTTCATCTTGTCTCTGGCCTCTGGTCATCATGCTATAACCAGAATCACCCACATCCGTAAGGATGTTGGGCTCGGTCTCGAGATATCTGAAAAAGAAAAAAAGGGGGAGGTATCTAAGGATAGTGTGGACAGAGTTAGTTCAGGTGTTCTCGAACCACTTGGATGGAGGGATGGTGGGAAATAAATCGTACAAGGCCGGTAGGTCTTGAGTGCGGTAGTAAACCTGATCTCCGAATCTGAAATTCATCACCCTTTTACTTAAAATCTTATCGGGATATTGTATCCCGAATGCATTAAAATGGGGGATGGGAGCGAACATACAGGGCAAAGTACTGATTGCCTCAACCCGGCGAAGGCCAGGGTAATTCTTGTCCCTGTTCAATCCAAGTTGACATGCAGTCTCCACGTGACACCCCTGGATAGCTACTTTGGCACCCACCAAGTAGTGAACCAATACATGCAGCGACATCTTGAGAAAGGTTGGCGCAAGGCTAATACCCATGCCCGTAAAAACGAATTATTATAGAAAATTTAACAAGCTTCGGATTTGGACCGGATACACGACGAGGACCACGGAAACGAAAATGGCTAAACGATTGGAGAATTTTCTCATGGAGCGTCCGCTCTTTATACAGAGCTCATGCTGCACAGCAGACAGCCGATGCCCTGTCCAAATATAAGGCTGACATAACAGCATTACAATAAATAAGATGGACGGGGAGTGGTGTTACGATTACAGCTGTCATGCAAAACACCATGTGCTCGGGGTAGGCTTTCTAGTCACCCAAAACCTGAAGCCTGCTATCATCGGCTTTAATGCAATAATCAAAAGGCTATGCACTTGTGGGGTACGAGTAAATATGCCGAACACGGGCACGCGGTTCACTCCTATCCCCATCATATTACGCGAACACTGCTCTTGGCGATGCCTCAGTTGTCCTGCTGCTTGACGCAACTGTTCCCAGGCAAAGAAAATAAAACACTTGATCACAGTGATTAGACTTTTATTTTTGTATTTGTTTTAATTTACTCTAACACGGTTTGGTGAGGAGACAAAAATATATAACTTGTAATACATTTTGTGTAACGTTTATGTATGGATTAAATCTTTTTAATTTAATGTAGTTTAGTCGAATTAATTTGAAAGGGTACAATTTAAAGCTCACGTACTCACTCGCGTGAGGACACGGCGGCGGTGGTAAGACGATTAGTTAAACGGTGTGATCATCCGCGATGATGTTCGAGTAAAGACTGATGAGAAAAGGGATAAAGTTGGGTAATTTAGTTTTCACACTTGACAATCAAAAGAGAACATACTTTCTCACTCATTGCCACGTTCGTCGATGTGTGGTGGATAATCGGTTAATTGGGTAATCGACGAACATGGGAGAATGAGAGACCAGAAACACGATGAATGATGATCTCGGGGTGGATTTGATTGTATGTGCATGAATCAATGTACTTTGAGGATAACCCGTTGACCCAATTCGGTGAATATGGTGATCTCAGAGTACACTGATCTGTACGAAGACAGAACTGTGAAGCAGAGGAAAAGTAAGCTGGTGCTATTCACCTGCGAAAAGAGAGCATTGATCCCCAGCATACAAAGTGTCTGGAGAAAGTGGAAATGACGCTGACTTGGGAACTAACTTAAATGCTTTGATAATTTCCCCAGCGGTCGCATGATTATGCAACCGCGTCGTTTGATCAGCCTATGCCGTTGCTAACCGACATGCTGCGATTTCCGGTGTAAATCTCATGGGTTAGCGAAATGGGGTTGCCTTATGGCAAAAAGGTAGCTAAACTCAATTATGCATTATCTGCATAGGATAATGAGTGTAGCTATGTGTCCGTTTAACGTGTTTTACATGTGGAATAGGTATGAATTGTGGGTTGGTTCTCCATGTGGTATAGAGAACCCCCACACACTCTTCGCGTGCGAGGCAAGTTTAAGAACATAACCCTCATAAACGTTCACGGACCTACAGAGGAGTCCCCTGACGACGAAAAAGAAGAATACTACGAGAACGTCGAACGGGCCCTCAATGACTGCCCAAGATACGATGTGAAAATCGTTCTTGGTGATTTGAATGCGAAAATAGGTCGGGGGCCGGTTTTAGGCACTGCGCAGGTTCCCATAGTTTGCATTAGAACACTAATGACAATGGACTACGAGTCATCGAGGTTTCAGGTTTCCGCGCAAAGTTATATACAAAGCCACATGGATATCACCTGATGAAGCCACTCGCAACCAAATTGAACATGTGTTGATAGATCACCGCCACGCCTCGAGCCTGATGACGGTACGAACGTACCGAGGTGCCAACGTCGACTCAGATTACCTTCTAGTTGGTACCGTTTTCCGAGCGTGGATTGCCTTCCGGAGACGTATTGCATCCGCGGATCAGGTTCCAATCAACATGGCTGCATTGCGCAATGAAAATACCGGTAACATCTTTGGTCATGCGCTAAGACTCGCCATCGAAGAGCTCGACGGAGGGAGCCAAAATGCCGGCGTAGAAGAGGAATGGACACGCCTTAAGAATACTGTCATTAATACTGTCAACTCCATCTTAGGCAGTAGTCGTAGAGATCGGAACGACTGGTTTGATGATGAGTGCAAACTAGCGACTGAACGTAAGGATTCTACATACCGGGCAATGCAGCAGTCTCATAGGATGCGGGTACGCGAGGAGAAATACAAAGAGCTCAGAAGAACTGTAAAAATACTTCACAGACAAAAGAAAAGTGCCTGGAAAAAAACCTTGTCTGTGAAATACTCGTAGAGAAAATTAGAGAGCGAGATCCGCACCAGGTACAGAAGTTCTACCAAAAAATGCGCAATATGCCGCGATATACAGCACGCTGCACTTACTGCAGGGATAAAGAGGGTAATCTGATCACAGATCCCGAAGGAATTCTGGAGCGATGGGAAGTGCACTTCAATGAATTGTTAAATGGTCAGCTCACAGAAGAATTGGAGCTCCACCAATATTAGATCAAGACCAAATCGTGCCGCCACCAAGCGTTGAGGAAACAGTAAAAGCCATAAGACAGCTCAAATCAAATAAAGGCCCTGGAGCTGATGGCATACCAGCTGAGCTGATCAAACAAGAAGGGACAGCGTTATATCACGCAATTCATGAGATCATGGTGCACGTATGGGAGCAAGAGGAGATGCCGGAAGATTGGCGTCGTGGTATAATTTGCCCCATACATAAGAAGGGAGATATCACACTGTGCAGCAAATATAGGGATACAGCATTGCTGAGTACCGCCTATAAGATACTCTCCACTACCCTACAAGATCGGAAAGCCCCATACGCTAAAGCCATCATTGGTCAATATCAGTGTAGCTTCATCCCAGGCAAATCAGCGATTGATCAGATATTCACTCTTAGGCAGGCGATGGAAAAATGTCAGGGATTCAAGATTCCATTATATCATCTATTTATATACTTTAAGACCGCCTACGACAGCATAGCCAGGGTAGAACTATATAATGCCATGAGAGAGTTCGGCATTCCAAACAAATTGATACGAACTTGTAGCTTGACCATGACTGTTATGCGTCGAGCCGACCCTCGACGAGACAGCAAAATATGGATCTGATTTCGCAATCGCTGCAATAATTCAAGAAGCCCAATGTCGATGTTTTCATCCAGCCAGAAGAGACCAATGATTCTCGTTTCCAAATTTACCGGAAAGAAAATGCAAAAAGTTAAAATTGGTTAAGAAGTCGATATGTTCCCCTGAATTGAGCGAATTCGCTGAACTTCCCCTACGATCTGAAGGGATTGTATTGTTCCCTTAATGGCAGCTCGTGGAACTTGAAAATCTCCGGTATAATAGGATGCTCTGGCATTTGAGCTGTTGTTGCCATCAGCCGATTCGCATTTCCGACATTGAAGTCGCTAAGCTTGACTCTTAATAGCTGAATCTGGACTACAGTCATACGGTGCAGTCATTGTTTGTGGACCACCATCATCTTCATGTTGATTCTCCTCACCATGTGCAGACTGCTGCTGCGAATGTTATTGTCGCGGGTGTGGTGACCGCATATAATGCCCATCAGGATCTTCATTGTTGTTCAGATCCTACTGAATCAAGATTGGCACTTGATTAAACAAGAGAGGCTACGTATTTAGGTTGCTAGACGGAAGAATAATTTGCTGATTGATAAAAGCCTTCGTTCAATTTTGTCGCAGGATAAAATAGTCCCAACGCTAGGTGCTTTTCTTCGTTGACTGGTGGCTGGACCCTATGTTCGCGATTCGCCTTCCGTTGGTCTGATTTCCTGAAGGGTGAGGGCATCTTTCCTGTTCTTCTTTACTCCCTAATCTTGGCACCGAAAGACTATCTTAGACACCGACTCCGTTGGAGTGGTGCCCCCGTGGCAGCAATGTCCAATGGGCAGTATTAAGAGGGTGCCCCCAGAGCGTTGCGACCAGGCGGCGAGAAGTGAAGAACCCCAGACACGTGACAGCGATGTGCCGAGGTGGCGAGAAGCGACAAATCCTGATGCGTCAGCGATGAGTCCAGGTAACGATAAGCGATGTACTCCAAACTGTGACAGCCTTCCGATGACATGATTTTTTATGGGTGCCGGCATCTTTCCTGTTCATCATTTTCTATATCCTCTACTCCTGATACCGAAAGTCCAACTTATAAATATATTTATTTTTTGCAACAGATTCCTGTCAAGAATCAGCCCGTTGTCAGATCGAGAATTCAGTTTGAAAATAAAGTTAGATTCAGTTCGCAGTTGATTCTCTTGTCTGTTCAAGCATTCGGTTTGAAAATTATGTTAAAGTCAGTCCGTCATCAGTTTAAATACATTTGGAATATTAGAAAAAAAAGGAAAATATATAATAATGTCGTCGTAGGAAAATTGAATTTTTAAATATAGGAAGCCATTCTCTTGTTAAGTCAGCGGTAGATCACGGGCTAATTGAATACCAACCTGGGCGTTACGTTACATCGAAATCGAACACTGTCTGCCCACAATAAAATTTGTATAGCTAATTTCGCGTTTTTGTTTAAATTTGCTCTTGAGTTTTACAAATATTGCAACAAACAGCTCTAGCTCATCCTTCCACTTTCTTTTGTTAATATCCCTCGCTGTTTAGAAATGAAATCAACTTGACAACGGTTCAAACAACAACCAGATCGCTCCCTCGAGCCCGAAGTTCCTCATCGTCATGTGCGCAGTATAATTATAATAGTATTCTGATGGATTTTTCAGGTTTCAAATGATTAGCAACGTTTGAATTTTTTCCAATGGTGTGTCATTCAGTCATTCCTGTCATTCTTTCCTAACAAAAATAGATCGGTAAATGCCGACGTTATCTAATATTCTCCGTTGAAAATTACCATCTGCGGTAACTATGAAAATCCATTTACATTTAAACTCAACATTCCCCAACCACAGAATGTTAAAGGTAGCTGCGTTTCCAGAGCATGAAATGCACTTATGTCCAACATTCTGCTACTCGATTTGAGTCTAGTCGCAGCTACTAATCATATTTCTCGGCTGACGCCACAATGTAAACGAAATATCTAATTAGTTTAAAGCCTGTCAGAGCCATTGCACAGAGTATCAACGACATCTTGAACACACAAAACCTAATTTGAAGTCCTGTTTCAAATGTGGTCATTCTTTCAACAAGTCCTAAACAATGTTAGACGTTCTGCCGAGAAAACTCATTCAGATACCTTTTCCCGGCAGTTGGCTTCTGGCTACATCCTCTTGGCTTGCATGGAGTTGACGGTAAAATGAAGAAAATATTGAATGCAATGTCCTGATATGCAAATGCCTTCAGACAAGTTGTATATTTGGCAATAAAAGCTCGTCACCTCGAAAGGCTATGAGGACAGCATATCCTGGATTCAGGACATTGAAACTATACAATGGAAAGATGCAAAGCGTTAAGAGGGGAATAAACGGGAAAAAGGGGGACCTACGACAACAGGATGTTGTCATGTGTTCATGTGCTCTTAAATAAAATTACAATTCCGGCTATAACCCATTTATCCTGGTTTGATGTCAATGTTAGTCTGCAGTTTGTATGAGGTAACTATTCTAACAGTATTGCTTGTGGTATGAGTAGTATTATTAAGAATTTTTGACTTACCCTGGGGCTATGTAACAGAGGTATCCGATTGGCAAATTGTGCAATCGTTGTTGTTGCTGTTTTCCATGTTAACGTATCCACTAGAGAGTGCTCGGTTACACCAGGACAGGTTATGGTGACATTCTTTCCAGCTTCAGCTATTACCTTCTCCGTTGGGATATTTGTCACGTCTATAATCGGAAAAAAGAAAAGAACAATACGATGAGTACTTTTTTTCTAACTTAATTTTGGTGAATTTTAAAAAGAGAAATAAATTCAATGTGATCAATGGAAATAGAGGCCGGCGAGTAAATGAAACTTCCGATGTTCGTGCTGTGCCTACCTACTTCCTTCCAATGTTAATAGCCGGTAGCTAGGTTAGGTTTGAGGGAAATTAGAGGGCTATGTGTTAAAACGGAATAATCTACTGTTGATCATAACGAAATTAGTTTGCTGCTAAGACTAATGAAGATTATGCTGTGGGCGGAGATTCTTGGGTTTCAAGACCTGAGCTGTTGAGTTTTAGCTCATCAAGAAATCCTATTGAATTTGACCTGTGGTCATTTTGCTTTAGATTCCTTATGGGTAATCTTGGAACCCTTATTAATGACTTTACTGATATCATATCTGGGGGAAATATCTAAAAATCGAATTATCATGTTAAATTTCAATATTTAATAGCGATTGTTTATTATTTAGTAACAAAATTAGAATCGATATTTACATGTGGTCATAGAAGGTCATTTTTACCGAGAGTAATTAAATAACGATAATAGATACATCGCTTAACACGGCCTTATTTCAGACGATTGACTATGCACCGCCGATATAGAGCCGTTATAAATATATATATATATATATATATATATATATATATATATATATATATATATATATATATATATATGTAAATAAATATAAATATAATAATTTCATAAACCGGGACCATAACGATGAGTTACAAAGAAGGTCATTTTTTTATTAATGCTTACAAACAAAGTACGGGGGTGGGAACGAACATACAGGGCAAAGTCTCTGATTGCTTTCAACCCAGCGAAGGCCAGGAGGATCCATGTCCCTGTTGAATCCAAGTTGACATGCCGTCTCCACGTAACACCTCCGGATAGCTACTTTGGCACTCGCCAAGTAGTGACCCAATGCATTCAGCGACATCCTGAGAAAGGTGGGCGCACGGCTAATAAGCTTGCGCAAAAAAAAAAAAAAAAATTATGAAAAATATTACAAGCCTCTGACTTGTTAAATAAGCCCAAGACCGGATCCCGTTTGTAGTTTTTTTTTTGTTTTTTTTTTTATTAGACTTCTCTCGGGAGAGGCGAACCTATAGCGCCGAGTGGGCGCCCCGAGATCCCATCAAAAAACGGTTGCAGTTCTTTTTGAACAATTGCAGGTTGTAACGCTCCGGGAACACTCGCGTGGGAAGGGAGTTCCACAGCTTCCCCGCTCGGTAACGAAACGAGTTCTGATGCAGGGATGTTCGCGCCGTCAGGAGATGAACCACAAACGGGTGCGATCCGTCGGATTCTCTTGTGGAGCGCATATAAACCGAATTACGTGGAACAATACCAAGAATCTCCGAAGAACAGTACCCGTGATAATATCTGTGAAACAGACAGAGGTCGGGTACGCGCCTTCGCAGTGATAGCGACTGTAGTAGTTTATGATTTACCAAGTTGCCCCCACGCACCGGGCTCAACAATGGAGTTGCTCGATCGGGTCCTCCAGTAAATAATCGAGCAGCTCCACGTTTTCTTTCCATATATTTATCTGGGCTTTTTTTGGCAGCCTGGGATGAACCCCCTGTATGTTAATATGTGGTACATCATGGTTTGGTACTCACTGTGGATTTAGCTTTTTAACTTTCGCCACCTCATGTTTTTTGTCAGCACGGAGGTGACAAATGTGATGCCGATTTTGGATCTGCCTCTCGATTATGAAGGTGTCCTCAACACTATCATTAAGTAGTTTAACATCTGGGACCACGACGGCTTCAAGCAGTGCCTGCCCTCTACTATTGGTTCTAGTACTTCCCCATTCTAGCGCCTAGGCGTTTAAATCTCCAGCAATAATAAGGGGCTCTTAGCTCTGTCGTCTTCCGTTGGATGGTCTAGGAAGCATTCGAGTTATTCTATTTCCCACCGTGTTGCAACGTAACAACACAGACCGTGAACCGGGCAAATGTATGCTTTGCTTAGATTCGATTGGCATCTCGTTCATCATAAGCTGTACCTCTGACGATCCGTTTGTTCTTGTAAACATTGTATATTGCATTTTCGTTCCATTGAGGTCAAGAAAGTTTTTTTTTTTTCTATTGTTGAATCCTCTCAATATCTCCATTCAAGGAATGAATTTGTTTGCATCTCAGTTGGTGCAATATTACTGGGTTAATAGGCCAATCGTTTCAAAGTGAACATTCAGTAAGTATTATCGTACGTAAAACTAGATATTCTGTTAGTCGTCAATACCAACAATTCACTAATATGAAGCATAAATAGAGTTGGTATCAAGATACAACCTTGAGGCACTTCGGAATTAATGGGAAAGTATTACGACTTGTACGCAACCCATCACACTTCAACGTCGGCACGCAACAAGCTTTGAATTTTTGGTTTTATATTATTCGAGGGCTCCAGAGCGATTTTTTTTGGAACCCGTGGGCTCCCCAACGGAGCCCATGCATATACACTTCAGTTCCCAACATTAGCATGAAAACAAATTATAAAGGGAAGATATTGGGATAGAGGTCTGTGGGGAGGAAGTAGTGCACCGGCGTACGGCGCTGATTATCTTCCTCCTCCATCATCAATTGTTAGCCGCACAAAACACCGAACCGAAAGTCATCAGCAATAAATGAACGAAACGCCGCCACGTTCGTCCACAACCGAGAAGGATGAAAAGTACGATCACCAGGGAAAGGAGATAAAACACTCGGAAGCTGCGGCACAAAAATAATGAAACATTCCAGATTAATATTTAGTTGAACTGGTTTTATTTTATTTAATTCTAGTTTTATTAATGGACAGGGTATTTTAATACACACGTAATAAGCCTTATTCCTTGTAAATGATTTAATATAAAATATTTTAACCGACTTCCGTCCATTATTTCTATACTTGGTGAACGACCAACGCGACTGGCGATTCTCGCGATTATCGCTCCCCTGTGCGCACCAGGGTAGCGATGGAGACACGACCTGGTCCGGTCGAAGGATGGAATTTGACTCAGCGATCGTCATCTCATGCAGAGATGATTTCGCTAAGGAAGAAAAAGGAAGAGAGAGAAAAACTGTTCTCTTAAGGGGGTAACTAGTGGCGCAGTGGTATATGTGCGCGATCGAACAGATTCAATGTTGTTGCATGTGTTCGAAAACAGGCAGGCGGCAAAGACAATAGGGAAAAATGACCACATGCGCCGCTGGTAATGCGGATCATTGTTTACACGATGCCTCGTCGCTATTTTCGACGTTAGGAGAAAAAGGTGCTAAAAGCAAATTGGATGTTTATGGCATCTGTGGCTGCAATAGAAACCGGGTTCATATTTGCATTAGGAAATGCTGGAGAATTTGGTTTCAGCGTCTATTGCGCTAATTATATGCAGCTGCTTGGGTTGTTTGTTGGTAAGACAAACAAAAAAGGTTGCCAGGCAATGTGTATGAAAAGGTATATTACGCGGCTGGGAAAATAGACGGCGCGATATTTATGGTCCCTGTCATGACGGTTACATTGAATGCAATCCGAATTATTTTGTTTACTGGAATTTGTCTGGTACCGAATTGGTTCAGAATACCAAATAAGCAAACAAAGAAATCTTATGAAAAATTGTATGCGAAGGGATGCATGAAGGTAAGTTTTCTTTATAGGGATTTTATGATTACAGATGGTGATCTATATAATGCGTGAAGCATTAACAGGTACTAATACTGTTGCATTAGCAAACTTAAGGGAGTTGGGTAGTAGTTATGGGGGTTTTTCAGGTAAGTAGACCGTAGGGTTTGGCGGAAACGCTACAGGTCTTTTATGTATCTATAAAAAAAACCATACTTAGGAAAAGTGATATAAATCTTTGTCATTGATAAATGTAGTGAGTTAGCCAGTATACAACAATTAAAATTGTTATTGATTATACACACAATATCCGTGGAGTAGATCAGACCAACCAACATGTTGCGATACTTTTTTTTTAGAAAATCCCTGAAATGTGTAGTAACTCCGTCCATTTTATACAATTCAGTTAAAAAAATAATAATATGAAAAGTTTCCGAACTCAAGGTGAAGATAGCAGCACTCGTCAATAAAAACTAGTGAATGTAGTTGTGCATCTTTTGTCAGTTACTCATCAAAATGCCAGCCATTTCGGACGCATAGTTTTTATTTGACAGCCGTTTGAGTAAGTCAATGTGAGTGTTTTTGTGAAAATGGACAAAATTGAGTATCGATCTGTCATTAAATTTTAGTTTTTGAAAGGCAATACGGCTACGCAAATCAAATGTGAGTTGGACTCTATGTATAGGGACTCTGCACCATCATTTACCACAGTGAAATTTTGAGCAGCTGAATTTCAACGTGGCCGTGAGAGCTTGGGATACGATGAACGTTCGGGACGTGCAAAAACTGCAACAACTGATGATAATATCGCTAAAGTTCACAAAATGGTGCTAGACGACGGCCGAACTAAAGTGAGAAAGATAGCACCAGCGGCTATGACAATGTCCAAAGAACGAGTTTGTCACATATTTAATCAAGATTTAGGCATGAGAAAGCTGACCGCGCGTTAGACCAAAAACGTGTTCAAATGGATATTTCCAACGCTCTGATGGCGCAATAAATCCGAGTTTTGGCGCCGATTAATTACTGTCGATGAAACTTGGATACATCAATATACGCCCGAAAGAAAAGTACAATCAAAACAGTGAACTGCAGAGGGGGAATCGGCTCAAAAAAAACCAAAAACTGTTTTTTTCGGCTGAGAAAGTGATGGCGACTGTTTTTTGGGATAGTCATGGGGTTATCTTAAGCGATTATCTTCAAAAGGAAAAACCATTACAGGAGCAAACTACGCATCATTACTTGACCAACTGAAGGCAGAAATTGCGGAAAAACGACACATATACAGAAAAAGAAAATCGTGTTTCACCAAGACAACGCGCCGTCTCACACCTCAGCGGTAGCCATGTCGAAAATCGACGAATTGCGGTTTGGACTGCTTGACCATCCGCCTTACTCACCAGATCTAGCCCCAAGCGACTTCTTTTTGTTCCCCAATCTAAAAATTGCGCTCGGAGGACAGTGATTTTCGTCAGATGAGGAGACAATATGACGAGTACTATTTGGACGGCTTAGAGAGATGGGAGTATAGCTGGGAGAAGTGTGTAGAGTTACAAGGAGACTGTGTAGAAAAATAACAATACATTTTAAGAAAAACTGTCTTGTATCTTTGTTAGGTCGGAAACTTTTCAGCCCACCCATGTGGTATGCAAGAATGGTTGTAAAGTGGTTTTACAACTAATGATACTAAAATTATTTTATTGCCTTTTAGTAAGATGAATACATCAATAAATTGAATCTAGTGTTTAACTATGGCCGCATATTAATTTATGGTAAATTTTATCAAGGCTTTTCATATTTTATTTAAAGAAAAAAACCTTCTAGAGGTATTACATAAAAATTTAAATCACAGGGATTTATGAATACATTCTGAGGTTAACGAATGCCAGAATCTTTAATATGCTATGAAAACCTACTAACGTTTTAGTCCTTTTTTTTACCGGCAGAGTTTCCAACTTGTCTTTGTCGACTCATATTTCAAATCAAATTAATTCACCAATCATTCTGATAATTGTGTTACGAACATTTTCGCCAATTACCGTTATCATTTATAGAACTCTTTTGATAATTTTGCTATACAAAACCACTAACCGTCCCTCGGTTTTTTGCACTAGTTTCACACATGGACAAACGACACGACATCCGGCTGTGCCCAGTATTTTCACTTCAAGCTCTGTCAAACATAAATAACAGTTATTTCCAATAAAACGATCTCAATTGGATACCAATATACATTAATCAAATCATTTCAACCTTTCAAACCAGTTCTCAACATGCCAATGAAATATTCGAAAAATGGCGATCAAAAAAATTGACTTCATGATGTGGCGCAGCGTGGACATGTGAGACCTTACCAATTTCCCTTTTCGTCTGCAGCAATTTATGATAAATTTCCAGGTGACAATTATGACAACACTAAAACCATCAACCCTTATAAAACAATAAGAAAAAAAAACCAAAGAGTATAAAATAAAACCACTATGAAAAAACAACCAAATAAAAATAAAGGGCTTTATTGCAGTCCAATTGAATTTCATTTTACTTCAGTAAAATATCGAATACATCAGTCACCCCATCATCACATAAGCAGAAAAAAAGAAGTTTAACAGCGTCAATCTAAATATCAAGGGCCACTCTACTTCCAGTGACCCCTGAACCCTTATCCCATTTTGCAAATATAATAAAGGACTGACTATCAGATCGTTTTTTAATTTAATCAGAAAATTGTACTAGCCGAAAATATTTATTAAATCCCAGCGACAAAAGGAACACCGACGGGTTGACCAATTTTCCAGGTCATGCGTGGGCGCACTGTTCGAGGCTAGGAACGATGGGGTTGACTGCGTTGGCTGGGTTAGCCACCCCAACAAATTTCAATTTCATTTCAATTAGTGTGAAGCATTTTTCATGTTTCAACTGATGCCTCGTAATGATTTGTTATCGTGGCCGCCGGTTAAGCGGAAAAATGTCCCACTCAAAGGATATTGTAATAATAATTCACAATGTGGTGCTTCATCGGTTGTCCCTTTTTAAGTTTCATCCTCCAACTTATAAAGAGACTTTACTTCACTTGGAATGATTAAAAATCCAGTCATAGAAAAAATAATAAATGACATGCAAAAAAAGGGAAGAAAATCAATTTGTCGGCAATTGGATTAACGTTTATCCATAGGACGAACTATGGAATGGAAAAGAAGTTTATCAAGGAAAATAACGCCATCCTATGGTGATGATACAAACTAAACGGCTATTGAATACTAGAGGATGGGAAACTAGCAATGCCGCGCGACTTTTTCCGCTTGCCTGCTTTCCAGTCAGATAGAAACAAGTTAACTACCGGTTTGATGTCCTTTAGCTACCGCACCAGTCTTTGAGGACATCCATGAATTACCCAGGCAGTTGGATGGGTGGTGTTTTTTTTCTTTGGCTTTTTGGTTGTAGCAACCTGAGTCGTTGTCTAAAGTGAAAGCGGAAATAGATTTATCTGTCTTCGAATGGAATAGGACAGAACATGGCAAACTAAGGATAACCGGAACTGGGAAAGCACCGTAAGCTACTAACGAACCACTGATATCCAATAAGGGATAATATGCAAACTGGTGTATTTGGAATGTTGCTTCAAGGATTTCGGATGACATACTAGTTTAGCCATTGATGCGTAAATTCGTTCTACTTTTCTGATCAATGAAACCAGCTACGGTACCAGAACAACTATGTCATTCTTGGTCGGTTGTCAGGGAGCTGGGAGGATCACTAATAGTGTGGCAGAACTTTCTGAATGCCGCTCAGGACAGAACACTGTCTCTGAAACATTATGTGCGGCGGTGGGTGGACCCGTAGGTTGTAATCGTCTGAAATTTATTATCGATCCGCCTCACAGAGCACCAGTGAAATATTTCCACCTCCAACAAAATATCTATTTGCGGAAGTAGGGTTGAGGAAACAAACACTCTAATGAGACCTTTATGCTGCCAAAACTAGAATACTCAGACAAGGATTAATAAAGTTGCTTAATGTGAGTAATCGTACTTCAACAGCCACGCTCACAGACAATAAAGGATATTTAACCGTAAATTGCCGAAGTAATGATGGGGCCAACGTTTCGAATTGATGTGTGAAATAAGGTACGGTCGATATAATGTAACGGAAGAAAAGGCAAAACTGACTTGACACTTTGGGTTTTGAGGATTCACAAGGAATCAATGTTATAAGAGAGCGCAGTAGTCAATATGAACGGATATTAATCAGGACGAAATTAAGATGGAAACAAAATGAAAATATTTATTGAATGGGCAGCAATAAACAAAAGGGACAAATACCAATATCGATAATAACAGGCGAAATTTGATTAAGAAGTTTTCGATAGATATTCTGATTGATGAAGAGGCAAATGTTATAATTGGTTGGTTTCCCCAATAGGGAATTAATTTGTTTACTTGGGTCCAGGGTGGTATAATTTTGGTTTGGGTGATTATTGCGAGATAATGCTGATGGTACCCAAGAATTCGTACCGAAGAAAGCCTTTGATGGATACTTTCCATTATCTTATAGTAACTAATGGAGTTCCCAGAAAACAGCTATAGATATTTTTATAGAACTTTACTTATGATCTCATCATCATATGAAAAAATATCGGGCTCAATTCTTCTTTTTAGATAACCCGGGAAAGTAATAATTTCGTGGTAACAGAATAGCAATTACTTTCGGCTGAAAATCGATGCCTAAGGCACACACACATAGTGGATAAGAAAAGACGGTATCGATGTGCATTGGTTTTAAGGGCCTGAAATTTACAATGATCAGGTAGAACATTTCACATTCGTGTGGTTCAGTTAAAGAACGTGAGCATCTCACCTAGAGTGAAGGCGAATGAACCGTCGAGGAATTTCCAATCATGGGGAACTGACCGATGTATTTTGCTTTAAGTCCTCAACGTCGCGGGGATGATTGGTGCTTCGTTCCTTCGAACATTAACCGGCTGATGACTCCTATTATTTCTTCGAGCAATCACTCGTCGCGAGATTAGAGTATTTGAGGGATCTTATAATACGTGAGCGATTTCACGAAGACTGTTGAATTACGTGAGCGGTCTCACGAAGACTGTTCAAAAAAAAAAGGACGGGTAGATGGGCGCAACCTCGCGGACTCGAACATGTTGTAGGGGAGAAACCTGTGTTGATAAGGATGTGCTGGCCAGCAACAGATCGGGGTACTGTGACGGTTCCGCCAAACCCCACGGTTCGCTTTCCTAAAAAACCCCCATAACTTTCACCAATCTCATAATTTCAATAATGCAATCGCATTAGCACCTTAAATGCTTCACGCATTAATGAGTTCAATTCCATCCGCTAACCGCCACGGTCATGCCGCTCCTGCTCTCCGATGTGCACGGAGACGCGAAAATACCCGGAGTCGTGAGAAGTATTTTGAACTTGTCGGTTTCCAATTGTTAGGCGAGTTTGTGCCGCAGTTCGTTAGATATAGTGAAAAAGTATTTATAAGTGAGAAAAGTAACTTTATTGTAAAACAATGAACTCTAAATTGCTGTAGATCGGTGCACTCTTTGCACTGGTCGCCATCGTCGTTGCTGGTGCCTGTTAAAGAACTTCCACAAATGTATTACAATAAAAAAACGTGAAGTAATTCATCAATAAACCAGTGTTTTAATTTGCCGTGCTACTGTTCCTGAGAGTGTTTCCCTTATCTTACTTCGGTGATCGTGTGAGTGTTTTTCCTTACTCCCGGTTGTGGACAAACGTGGCGGCGTTTCGTTCCTTTAGTCGGCGGAACTTTAGTGACAATCGGGTGGAGATAGGAGTGAACCGTGTGTCCGTGTTTGGCACAAAACTCGTTCCCTACAGTATCATTGGCGTAGGTCTTCTCACCGAGTTCGCAACCTGAGAGGGTCAGTCGTGCGACTGATTTCGAAACTTGACAGGATCAATCGGGACTAAACACAGATCGAGATACAGGAATCGGTTCGAGATAATTCGAGAGGGGAGACCCACGACGAAGGAGTTTGCGCAGCCGAAGAAGATGCCATTGCCTGGAGAAACCATGAACTATGGGAATCCGCGATGAGGAGCAACGTAGGCGGGGACGATGTCATTGCCTAGAGAACCATGTACTATGGGGAGCAGCGATGAGGAGCAGCGAAGACGAAGATAACGCCATTGCCTTGAGAAACCATGAACCATGGGCTAGCCGTTCGAGTGACAGAGACGAGAACCCTTTCGAATTATGCGTCTGTCACTACTGGACTAATGTTTTCTCTTACTTGCGATCACACCGACAGCAACGTTATAGTCGCAGCTATGGCGAACGAGGGCGTCTCTCGTTCCACAAGTGTCCTTAGCGGATGCTAGACATCTATTTGATGATATAAACGGATCCAGGCGAGTTGAGCAAAGGAGGACAGAACTCCAGTTAAAAATGCAAGATGAGAAAAGAACTCCAGCTGCTTGGATGCTCGCCGTCAGTACAGGATTTGGCAGCTTTGCTAATTTTCATGTTGAACAAAAAACCACTGAGCACACTAAAACCACTTGGTACAAAATAGTTCCCAGTTCACACAGGAGATGAGCAACAGCACGAAAGGCAAAACCCACAACACTGTAGTCTGATTGGATCGTAAGCAGTCCAGAAAACACACACAATGACAGGTCGACAGGAAAAGGGTCGCACACGAAACAAGAGACTGCCAGTCTAACACCGCACCAATATACCCCCCTTCGTGTTCGTACTACGATCAACGCAACCCATCGCAACACGATCGAGATGCCTGCTATTTCAAAATCACAATTTAATAAACATTGTTACCGAATCGAATCTATAAAATGACAACGCCAAATTACATTACGCAAAGCCAAATATAATTAATATAACTTAGTTACCAATGTACACAACAGAATTTCCCCGGTGCTACATAACCTCACGGCGCTACAGCCTGATAGGACGATGATTACAGAGAGACTGACTTATGACTCTTAACATACTAGTGACTGGTACTCACACAGAGCGCTACTTGCCAAATGGCCGACAGAATAGGATAGATGGAAGAGTTTCCGTTTTTGGGGAATGCCATTCAGGCCAGCGGATTTGTTTGCATTCAGCTCCTTGGGTGCTCGGGCAACAGTATGGCTTTGAAGGTGAATCTGGCTTTTGTTCTGTTGCTTGTGCTCAAGTTGAGGCGGAACTTATGTAGTATCAGGCAGTGTTGAGTTGGCTGCAAAACATGCAAAAAGTGTATTCCTTTTCTCTATGAGCCTGGTGATGGGTCTACCATCGGCTATGGGTGAAGCAATAGATGAGGAGACTGAGTTTTGAAATGTTTTCACAAATACCTAAAAGCTTTAACTAACCATGGGAGAGTGTAGTATCTTTTAGCTCACTCTCAGGTCATACGAGAAGTTTTCGCGTTGAATGTGTACATTGCCTTTTTGCCTCCGGAATTGAACCACATATTTGTCTTGGATTTAATACTTTTTACCCTGTGTGGAACAAAGATACACATGTTACATAATTAACCCCCACCCCTCACCGCGCCGCCGAATCATTAAGCTGATTTGCATCCTTTTTGCCTAAAAAACGCCATTCCCCGAATTCCCCATATCAGATTTCCCTACCTGAAATCAAAGCCTTCATACTGGTTAGCAACAGCAAAACATGGGTGGACGTTTAGGCTATCACCAACTTTCTTTGCACATTCCCATGCAAAAGAAGATCCCCAGCGGTACCCCCTCGTCCATATACCAAAGAGTACAAGCAGAGAAAAAGAGAGAAGGCTTATGGTGCTTGCCTCTACTTGTGTTCCATTGATCCACAGGGACAAGTGAATATCCGATTAATTGCTTCTAAATCTCGTGTTGTTCCTGGCAAACCACTGACCTTACCTAGATTGGAGCTCAGCGCTGCCGTATTACTTTCGCGGCTTTATAACATCATAAGGCCTAATATTTTGACCGAAATTAATGAGTCATATCTTTGGTCGAACTCTACCATTGTTTTTCGTTGGATTCGCAGTCCACCTCATAAGCTAAAAACATTCGTTTCAAACCGAGTATCAGAAATATAAACTAGTGTGTCTTCATGTGACTGGAATCATATCGCTTTACAAGACAACCCTGCAGATCTGATATCTCGCGGTCAACTTCCCTCTGAATTCATTGAAAATACCCTTTGGGTCAATGGTCCGTCGTGGTTGCGTTGACGTAATTCAAAGTGGCCCAAACCATTAATCGCTCAAATAGATATTCCTGAACTAAAACCAACCATACCCAAGGTTGCGTGAGTTATCTTTTTACGTATTCACCGCCACCAGAACAGCAGCTCGAAATTCTAAAATGTAATCTTCTTGAACGATACAGTTCATTCAATAACTTGCAACGAATCGGAGGCTATATAATGCGATTTATTCACAACGCTAGGAGACAGAGACAACGCAATTTCGGTCCATTGCGGGCTTGGGAACTTTCTCGAGCTCATGATGGAATCATTCGGCTTGTTCAGATGCGCTCATTCAAAAGGGAACTTGGGGCCATAGCAAACGGCAGCTCAGTTCAATCATCTAGCAAACTAATCCCATTAAATCCAAGTATAGGCTCCAAAGGCATATTACGCGTTGGAGGCAGGCTTGCTCATGCCTCTATTACAGAAGAGCAGCGCCATCCGATCCTCTTACCTTCTCAGCATCACATAACAAAAATAATTGTACAAGCTAACCATCTGAAACTTAAACACGCTGGAGTTCAAGCAACATTATATTCGATTCGTCAGCAGTATTTGCCACTAAATGGCCATAGCATTACACGTAATATACTGCACAAATGCGTACCTTGCTTTCGGGCCAAACCTCGTCTTGCTGATCATCAAATGGGCATTCTGCCCAATCAACGGGTAACGCCTACTCGCCCCTTTCTGCATGTCGGAGTTGACTATTGTAGACCTTTCTATGTGAAGGAAAAACGTCATCCCAACCGAGGTCGCGTGACAGTTTATGTAGCAATATACATATGCCTGTGCACAAAGGCGGTCCACCTAGAATTGGTTAGTAGCCTAACAACGGAAGGCTTTATCGCTAGCCTCAAGCGCCCTTTTTCAAGAAGAGGAAAGTCAGTAGAAATTCATTCCGACAATGGAACCAAGTTCGTCGGGGCCAAAAACGAGTTCAACACGCTTTATGACTTGTTTAATTCTAAAGAGCATCAAGGCTCCATACTTAATTTCTGTAGTGAGCAAAGGATAGAATGCCATTTCATCCAGCCGAGTGCTCCCCACTTTGGGGGACTTTGGGAAGCCGCTGTTAAGTCTTTTAAACTTAACTTAGTCAGAACCGTGGGTGATACTTTGCTAACCTAGGAGCAATTAGTAACTTATATCACTGAAATAGAGGCAATATTAAACTCCCGACCCATATCTCCCATGTCCTCAGATCCTAATGATTTCCAACGCTTAACTCCCGCTCATTTCCTTATAGGTAGTCCTATGGGTAAAGGACGTATGTGTGCCGTCATTGGCACGGGTTCTATTCCTATCCCACGAAGCTACCCCGAAGATTGTCACCAATGTGGGGTAAAAGTTCTGGTTTCTAGTGGCTCTGGAAATCTTCTGATTTTTCACTCAATAAAACACCTTCACTTTATCTCCTTCGTCTCTTTATTTATTTACACAATAACCGATAAACTATAATAACTGGAACCATATTTCTTAGTTTACCAAAGAATGCAACTCCATGTTTAGAAGGTTCATACGTTCGTTAGTCGGAAACGAATTTACGCTTGCACAAGGTAACTGGAGTAATTTTATTTTGTACAATGTCTATGGATATATAAGTAATTCAAAACACAATAAGTTTCTTTAAATAATAGATTACACAAGGTATTGGTTTAACGCAAACAATTTAGCTATCGTAAAAGGCGATTTGAGTGATTCGACCGTGCACGTCCACTGACGGGGTTGAGTTCAGACTGACTTCACCGTCAGACCAAGAACGCTATCCATAAGATAAAATAACTAAAAACTTCGATTTTCATCCCCCGGGCCCACGCGACCCATCGGACAACGATCTCCGACGAGCGGTCCCAGTGAGGATGCGCACACACACATGATTACCCCGGACGCCCATCCTGAGCATCCCTCAGCATGCGAAACGCGGATATAGCGTTTGAAATAATAGTGAAGTAGAACGTGTGATTCGAACTGACGCTACGACAGTTTGAATCACAAAAAATTGTACCTAAGCGTTACCCATCAGGCTACTGGCCGATTTTAGAATTTGGTTTTTAAACTCGACTATGCTCCACTGATGTGAATTGTTATGTTATCGCTAAGGTATACGGCTCTGATGTATTTTCTTATTCGATTTTTCGTTCGGTGCTCTTCACTATTTTGCTTGTGAATTGTGTGTGTATCTGTTAGAGTCGCCACACCACTCCCTCCGCAGTAACTTCGTTACGATGAGATTCATATGCGAACGACGGACGAACGAGAGAACGTCGGAGGCTGTGCTCTATGCGGAAGTCGTGATCGTGTGTGAAGTTCTGTTTACTATGGGAAAGTGTATGCTGTGTCTACAGATCACGTCCGGGTCACCAATTATAGCGTTTGGAATAATAGTGAAGAAGAACGTGTGATTCGAACTGACGCTATGACAGTTTGAATCACCAACAATTGTACCTAAGCGTTACCCATCAGGCTACTGGCCGATTTTAGAATTTGATTTTTAAACTCGACTATACTCCACTGATGTGAATTGTTATGTTATCGCTAAGGTATACGGCTCTGATGTATTTTCTTATTCGATTTTTCGTTCGGTGCTCTTCACTATTTTGCTTGTGAATTGTGTGTGTATCTGTTAGAGTCGCCACACGGACACACAGATACGACTCCGGGACGCGAGCAACTCCTGCAGCTGTAACAAATCATCGTACGATGATGTTTACATTAATTCAACTGCGCACAGCACTTTTGGTTACTTGTGCCTGTTCGCAGACGGTCGAAAGAACAGAAAACAAGATCGCAACCAAAAGGGTTGCAATTATACGCTATGTGGCATTAGGAGGACATTGGATGTTTATTCCCTAGATTAATGCACACAGCATTTCCGACGATCATGTATCTTTAGCTGCGCTTCGCTGGTGTTGTCTCTGGTTCACATTAACTGTACCGCCTGACGGGTTTTTCCCAGTCTTCTGTCGCTCGGTTAAGCGACTGAGATGTGTAAGCTGGCTAGGGACAGAAGGAGTATCCTCTGCACGTGTGCGGCGGAATCGAACAGGGAACACGTGCGCTCAAATACATTTCACGTTGTATTGGTTGCTCAGGGATCGACCGTATCTCCTAAATAAGAAGATGGTGCACTTGGTGGAAATCATGCTTGGGATAAATATCGTTGGCGCCATATAATGACGCCGTAATATATGAATGAGAATTCTCTTTCAGGGAATTTTCGAAGACGTATTGCACGCATCTTGTGGGGAAAACTCGTAAGAGTAGAAATGTCTGCATGTAATTGCAGTGAATGGAAATTTGATATGGCCACTTTCCAGGTAAGCAATGCCGCTCAGCTATACCTGCCGAAATACTTGTAGTATAGGGTTTTTTGTAAGCTTTTGGGATGTTTCCGAAATATAGGCGAAGAGATAAGTCGTGGCGTTAGAAGAAACCGCCACAGTCTGTTGACATCTTTTCCACAGGTAGACCTCACGCTTACGTCAGTCAGCTACTTATCTGCCTGGCAGCATGCTCAGCAATTAAAGCAACACTTTTGGAAGCGCTGGCATCAAGAATGTTTGCAGCCGCTGATTAATTTCGGTGGATCCCGACGACATGTAGTCTATCTCGAGGACGGGGCATTAGTGCTCATTTTTGAGAAAAATTTGCCGCCGTGAAAATGGGATCTTGCACGCATTTCCACCACTCACCCTGGCAAGGATGGAATTGTGCGAGTGATTACCCTCTAACTAACACCGGAGAATTCAAACGCTGTGTGAAGAAGCGTTGTCCGCTCCCCATAGACTGTGTAGCAGAAGACGAGTCCTCCACATCAGATTGAACCTGGTTGTTCAAGGCGGGCGGCATGTTGCATCGTGCTCAACGCATTTGTCCTTTTTTTTAGTTGCTCGTACACTCGCTCTTCCCAGAATTTTAATGTATGAACAAATATGTTCATCCTTAATTACCTTTTAATGACGTAGTCCTTCCAAGAACATTTTTGCTGTTAACCAATTTACTCAAATGTGTCTTCAATCTCTGCCCTTGTACATATTAGCTGTAAAATTCTTGGAATCGTACCTTTTCTTTTGTCTATGTTGTGATTAATTATTTTCTATTAACCTAAATTTTAGAACTGTCAAAACTCTGTTATAAGTGTAAGTAAATTGGCGCCTTTTGACGTACACGAAATGATAGAAATAAAATTAGTTGTAAGACATTGATTACTGAAGGGAGAAGTACTGTGGGGGTTTCTCTATTCTATATGAGAAACAACCCACAATTCCAACCACAATCCCTACCTAATTTCGACCGCCTTACAGCGCGTCAAATCATCCCCATTTCCCCCTACTTACCTGTTCACCTGCAAAGCATGTTTCCACCAAGGACACATTGCTAAACTCATTGTACCACGCAGACAATGCATAAATGAGTTTAGCTTACCTTTTTTGCCATACGGCAACTCGTGTCCATGTCGATTAGCGACAACCAAATCCAGCCGGACGAAGTTGTCGCATCATTGCAGATCCGCTTGGGAAATTTATCAAAACATTCGATTGAATCACGTGATAATATTTCCCTAGCGTTACTTCGGCTTTTCTCCAGACGCTTCATTCGCTGGGGATCAATGCTCTCTTTTTGCAGGTGAATATCATCAGCTCAATTCTCCTCTCTTTCTCAGTTCTGTCTTCGTATGGATCAGTGTACACTGAACTCGCCATACTACCGAATCAGGTCAATGGGTTCCGCTCAGAACTACATTGATTCATGCACATACAACCAAATCCACCCCAAGGTAATCGTACAGCGTGTTTCTGTTCTCTCATTGTCCCGCTCTCTTCGTTCATCAGATTACCGATGTAACCTACCACACATCGAAGAACGTGGCAATGAGAGAGCAGAAGTATGTTCTCTTTTGGTTGTATCCAATTTCTTCCCTTTTCAGTCAGTCGATTAACGTGTTTAGGTTAGAGAGGTGGTGTCGCTAATTGCCGCCGCGTGTGCATGCTTATGTACACGCTCGTCCGCGGACATCCTATTTTTATGTTAAATAAGTCGGTTCAATTTGTAAGTTGTATGGTTGAAAGTGACGATTAATAATTATTAGAAATATTATCTGAGTTATATGTTGTGTGACGGCATCGGAATGTCCCCGCGAGTGAATATTTTTAATAAATTAAAACGCTTGCTGGAAGTATTATCTGTTATCTTTTTTATTGATTACTTTGGTGTCTTAACTCACTTATTCGAATTAGACTTCAATCGTTTATTTATCTATCCACTCGAAGGAGATGTCGTCCAATATGCTCATCGGATTCGATACAATCAAGAAGTGGGCGTGCGTCCCATAAATGTTTACAATTACACATTCCTCAATAAAGGTGAACATAAATCGATGCCGCATTTTGAGAGACGAATGGCTATACGACAAACCTGGGGTTTCGAGCAACTTTTTTCTGACGTTAGTATTCGAACAATACCTTCCTACGGATCGATGGGAGCTATAACGAATACGTGCCATACGCTGGCACATCACCCTTATACCCCCACAGTACTTTTGTAAAATTGTAAATAAAAGAACGTATGTTGAAACAACAATCTGACTGTTTGATAAGTTATTGGTGTTTATTAACTAACAGTCTAACTAAATGTATGCACCATCTTTTATCTTGTTTTCGTTTGGTTTTGAGATCAGTCTAGTTTTCGCTGTGATCGAGTCTTGTTGTTAAGAAAAATAAATATATATTGTTTAAACTACTACTTTTTGTTGGTGTAATTTTGAAAACTATTACACTGAAGACTATTACGCAGCGCGGTAAACTAATCGTGCGATAAAAACAACTATAGTTAAAGACATTCCCACAATAGATTTTTACCTTAAACGAATATCATCCAAACTCAGTTTTCACGTATTCTGCCACTTTCATGAATTTCTTGTTGATTATGATCACCAAATCTATTCGGCCGGACCCCACTAAATTTACCACACAATAAACAACACCGATACGTGACAATTCTATTCAAGTGGCCTGGCAATGAGTGTCTCCTCAATATCAAATCATCTGTGGTTGCTCCAGTAGACCATTTCAACAAAATGTCCTTTTGATTAGTGGTTGTCCTCAATCCACTGTGAGAATTCATTTTGAACAGTATAACCTACAATTTGACAATTTATTCTTCCTCAGATACCGATGAAATCCTTTCACTTAAAAGGAAATTCAAGCGGAAAATCTTCATAAACCGAAAATTCTAATAAGTTTTCGTTCATATCCCTAGTAGCACTGAGTAGTATAGGTGAATGCGTACATCTGTGCACATCCTTGCAACACCGTATCAATTTCTGATTCAATTCTACCATCCGTTTGTCAAGTGGCAATACAACACAGCTCTTTGGGCAAATTGTGCCCGAACAAGTGTTTAATATCCTGTCGTTTGTGTTGCTCATGTCCGTGCTCCTCAATTTGCCCATCAAATTGGAAACTCGTGCTATACGGTCGACTGATCCTACTCGACAATACAAACTCAACAACAAAAGAAGAAGCAAGAAAAAAGGTATATATCAATAACTGTTTTCCACTTATTAAAAATGATATTTTTCATCACAGGAACCAGACGGCGCACATGGTCTGCATATAGCGATGCACGTGCGGATAAAAGACCTCAAGTGCCCAGTTTAACCCTCTGACGATGGATATATTTCTAACATCACTGTCTAGTGAGTTTAGGACTTGTGGTATGAGGAGGGCGACGGTAATGTTAACGGTAGCAAACCAAAACTGGGATGCATGCGTCCGTGATTCCATGCAGCTCATTTGATTCCCAAAGGCCTCAGATTGTCTACGATTAGATGAGTTCTTTCCCTCTTTGTGTTCAGGGATCACTTTGAAGTCGCGCTTCGCAAAACATCCGCACTTACATTGGCACTATCCTACGAACGCACATATGCATTTAATATTCAGGAAATTAAGGTAAGTGATGCTTATCGTTATGTGCTCCAGATGCATCAGGGCAACACACATCTGCATATGTGTGTGTGACAGCCGTTTATCGGATGAATTAAGGGCGACTCCAGTACTGATGCTGGATTCTATTGCATCCTTCTGTTTTGCATATTTTAGTGAGTTATGGAATACGTCGACGTTTTGCGGTATCGTATTCGTACACGTCCTCGCCGTTGAGAAAATATACACTCGTTGCAATCATTCCGCTTCACTCTTAAAGGAGATGAAAGCACACCATCAAAATAACCAACGAAATGAACATCATCCCGGGGTACTTTCAGCTGCTGTTGACACATACCGCCGATATGCAATCTACCCAGGCTGTCTAAGGATTCACCATTGAAGGCGATGGCACGGGTAATTTGCACGGTATGGATTATTAAATTTGTTATACAATCCGGGTGGCATGGGTAATAATATTTGCCCGTGGGGACATGTGCCATTCGGGAATATGGTGTTTGCTTGCAAATGTTCCTTTCCGTCTTCATTGTAGCTGTGTCATAAATTCTTGTACCAAAGCGAAGGAGCAGGAATCTTTCGCAACCGAAGGCAAAGTATTGAAAATCAATGGCGGAAGAATAGACTCTGAGGGTAAAGTAGTAATAAACACAAATAATTTATTAAGCATACATCACACCAATTCATGATTTAAGAAAATTCGATTGACTTTAATACCGATAAGTTACCTAGGCCGCTTTTAGATGCCAGATTACATGGGAGAGACGAACATTAGAAGACCTTTTCTGGTTTTACGTATAGCTTTATTGCACGCAAAAATCGCCTCCCCCAGATATTTGTACATTGTCGCCTTCCCACAAATAAGAATAATGTTGTCTCAACTGTAGTAGTCCTCACTTGGTATAGTTTTATTTGATAACATACAATTTTATTTATGAGTAAAGCTCGACATATGCATCCCTGAAATGCATAAATAGGCAAAGAAATTATAGAGTTCAGATGTCCAAATCTGGAAAATGTTTACGAAGGGCCAAAGAAAAAATACCCTTCACGGAAGAAATAGTGTTACCCATAAAATAAGCAAATGCGTTGAAACGATGTCAGTACGATAAACAAAAGCATCTTTGGCATTGTTGACCGCGAATGAATACAAAACATTTCGGATTGTAGTATTGTGGGGGTTTCGCCAAACCCCACTGACTACTTACCTAAAGAACCCCCACCTGTACGACCCAATCTTATAAGTTCGCTAATGCAATAGCATTAGCACCTTAAATGCTTCACGCATCAAATTGATCAAGTTTATTTAGCTAAAAGCCCCTAGAAGATAATTCTTACCTGCATGCATAACTTCGCATTTAAAATCCCCTATAAGAATTCTCTCCAAACTTATCATAAATTCCCTGAAAGAAAATCCATCGGTTCACATATAATCATCATCATCATCGGCACTACAACCGGGATCCGGTCTTGGCCTTATTTAGCGAGTCTGAGTTCTATAGTAATTTGTTTTTCAGGGCAAGGTCATTAGTCTTGCGCCAGAGGCTCCCCGACGGGGAATCAAACCCCGGTCTCTCGCGTGACAGGCGGGTATACTAACCACTATACTATCGAGGTTCACATATAATACAACCGCATCATCAGGGAATCTTACCCTTGAGTTGGCTAATCCCAGCCTCAACATGTGTACAATAAAAACTACCTACATACACATCGACGGGCGAACCTTTTACCCAACGACAAACAGTCCAACGCAGCTGCATCTAATTAGCGCAATAGACGTTGAGACTAATTCCCTAACTCGCACCATGTGTAAGGAAAAGAACGCTGCCCTTCAAAGGCTTTCCGGCGATACCATAAACAATCCACATCGTTTGTGGTATCCCAAATGCATTTCTCATTTAATGAGTTCCAGCTTATTTATTTAGCTGACCCTAATCACAGCCCGATGCATTAGGTTGCTTCTCCTTTGTTCTTTTTCCTTCGCTGTAGGTTTTGTTTATCCTTGCTGAAATGCATCGATAAACACGGTGATGCATACGAACACACACACACCACCGCACCAAAAGACCGCATTTTCTTGGTGGCCACACCCTTAAGAGAAAAATATTTTCTCTCTCTTCCGTTCCTTAACCCTAACCTAGGATGGAATTCAAGTCAGAGTTCTATCCTCGGGGAGTCCAATTACATCCGCCGACCACGCAGGTCATGCCGCCCTCGCTCCCCGGTGCGCACGGGGACGCGAAATTTCTACCGTGGGCCTAGTTTCTTTTATTTGTGGTGATGCGTAAAGTCTTTTCGCTAGTACCGTGTGTAGTATAATTTAAAAATACTAGTTTTGCAGTGTCACGAACCATGTACACAATAAGAACATTTAAATTAGGATAATCGCGAATTGTTTAATTCAGTAATAATTCACCAACAGTGAATTAATAAACAATAAAAAGAGTGTTTACATTTTATTTCCGCCTTGTGTGACCTTCCCTCGGCGATTTTCGCTGATCAGGCGCTGTACCACGTTCTCCGTTCTACTTCTGAGTTTCAACTAGGAAAATTTAGTGAGTTTAGTGACAGATGGATGGGGATAGAAGTGAACCGAGTGCCCGTGCTTGGCAGATACTTCTCTATACCCACAGTATACTATACACATATCAAAGTAATAAACAAATGCCGGCAATCAATCAGAAATTCCACGTAAACTTGCACCATAAAGTTTGGAGTAGAGAATGTGTTAGAAGGAAATGTATGATGTGTTCGCTGCGTAGATAGATTTAAGGTCAAAAGAAAATGTATTATAGCGTTTGCGACGATAGTGAAGAACGTGTGATTCGAACTGACGCTATGACAGTTAGAACTACTAAACATTGAACCAATGCTCAACACATCAGGCCACTGTCGCGTGTACGATCGGTGTTCTTCACTATTCGGTTGTGCATTGTGTGTATATCTGTTAGACACGCCACAGTATTAAGTGTTCGTTGAGTCGGTCCGACCGAAGACTCATGAAATTAAGTTGGATCAGGTGAGAGGGTTGCGTATGAAGTGCGAAACGGAAGGGACTGGCTGACCGAGGTACCGGCGAGAGGAGTAAGTGGCGGATAGAGTCACATGGTGGTGGTAGGAGCGAAAAGTCGGACCACAGAACACCAGGAAAGGATCACAATTGGCGTAGGTGTGAATTTACATTAATTGAACTTCAGCAGGAGTGAATTCAAGGGTGATCGAGGGACGCTGTTTTACAGTGCTGGCCAGCAACAAGACGTGATGCCGTTGGCGTAGGTGACAATCGATCGAGCAAATTGGGTTGACAGATCGAGAGGTAGCGCTAATGTGGTTGACTTCAAGTGCAATGAAGTGAGTCTGGCCGTTGTCGTAGGTCCAAACATAGGTAAGCTCGCAAACCCAGGAGAAGGTTCGAGATATCTTCCATCAGTAAGAGGTGGACTTCCAATTGGTATAGGAAGACGATTCTTCCCGTAAAGGCTCTCGATTGGGAAAAGAAGAGAGTGGAGTGTGCGTCTTAGTCAGGTAAATATCTGTGAGCCAACACGTGCACTTATATTAAATTATGAATCATCTTTTAGATACATCAATGACCGTATATCAACGAGTTGGATCGCAGCTGAGGGGCACGAGTATAGAAATCTCGGATTTGGTTATTTCTTTTATCCATGCGATAGTGCCTTAATGGGTGTCTGGTAAAAGCTTTTAATTCTATTCTGTTTGTACTTGCGAGTGTTTCATCTCCCTACATAACACCCCTCACTCATTAATCGGGTTAGTTCATTAATGAGTGAGGGGTGTTATGTAGCGAAATGAAACACTCGCAAGTACAAACAAAATAGATTTTAAGGCGTTTGCATAACATAACTCATATTGCACATAAAGCAATTTACGCTTGTTCCCACTCATTGACTAATTGACGCCTCTTCCCATAGACAATTCATGTTCATATCGCATATGTTGCGATATTCATTCGAATACCCCACTGATCACCTCCGTACCTAGAGCTACATGCTCATCGAATCATGAATACTCATGTTACGCGATCGCCGTGTCGGATAATTAGCTGGCACCTATAGCCACGCACCAAATGGCATCAAATTGCATTAGAGGCGATTTTACGTCCGCCGCTGAGACGTACACTGGACACTTCAAACCGGCAGCGTTATCGTAGTAATAAAAGCAATACAGCAAACGCTAGGCTGACGTTGCCGGTCGTGTTTGACGTCGCCCCACTGCCCAGAATGGATACAATTTATCATATTTCTATTTTCTGAACGCGGTTGGCGTATGAATGATGCGCGTGACCGGAACCAGGTAAACGATTAAGCAAATGTGACTGGCGAAGACCAATGAAGTTTAAACGATAATTAAGCGGCTCGTGCGGGAAAATCGACTTCGATGCCTGTCATGCGCTCTGGATCATAGTCCAGGCTAAAGGAAATGCATCGTTTGCGGTTCTGCACCCGATTTCGGGGTATATAAAGAGTGGTTGCTCCTGGCGCAAGGCTAATAACCTTGCCCGGAAAAACAAATTACTATAGAACTCAGACTCGTTAAATAAGGCCAAGACCAGATCCCGGTTGTAGTGCCGATGATGAAGATGAAAGAGTGGTTGCAAAGGGACTAATAAAAGCAGTCTATAACAAGAGTAGCAGGCTGCAGCCTCGCCACGGAACAGCGGGCCTGTTACTAAGAACAAAGTAATAAAATAACAATGTAAAACTTAATTTAAATAAAATATAATAAAGGCCTTAAAACCACATAAGTCTACTTACTTGGACTCCCCAGCGGGACCCGGAGCGGAAAGAGCGGACCGCCCGGCAACAGTAAGGTAGGGTTCTAATTCAAATAACCTGGCCCCTAGGCACGGACGGCATATATATAGCCGGTGCCCGATAGCTAATTAAAAGTAATACCTTGCTGATATTACATTTGGCGTGGACGGTAGGATACTGCCGGTGCCAAAATAATCATTAATATTTTATTAAATAATAAAATAATGAATGTTAATGCTGATATTTCCATTGGTGTTACACGAGTAAACAACCGATGTCTGCATGCAGTGAACAGGTTTCCATGTCGTTAAGTTCTATTTTGTCTACGTGAGATTCGAGACCGCACGCACGATTTTGGAGATACATATGAGACGGACAGTTACTCCGGGAATATATAATAGAATACATTCTGAGTTCAAAGCAGGCATGGTCCGTAGCAAATGATGTTCTATGTGAGATGATGGAGCAGTTGCGACGCGACGAGCGGCATAATAAGTAAACTCCGTCCCGCCCTGCGATGGAATATCTAAAAGAAAGCTCCGCGGGGTTCAACGGGAATATTGTGTTTGGTGGGAGGTAGTTTTAGGCGGTAAAAGTCCGGCATGCCTCTGGATCGGTCCAGAGGTATCTTTTGAAGATTTCCACCTTCCTACCGAAAAAAAAAACCCATGGCTGGAGTTCGAAATCTAAAAAGTAGCAATCCTAACACAAAAGTTGGGATCCACTTCCAGAGAAGTATATTGTTGCGGGAGGTTGTAGTTGTTTCATTGGCCATCAAGGATCGCCGACTCATCATCATGGCGAGCCAATACAATATTGTCCAGGATCAGCGATCTGTTGATAACGTCATCACCATTAGCTCATGGTCATGGGATGACGATGTTGACACGACTATTGCCGGGTCATCATTATAGGGAGTTGAAGTTGATATATTTTGTTTTCATTATAATCCGTTGTCCGCTGATGACAAGCCTTAGCCTTATGTGGTAATATGTTTAATATTCGTTTATGCTTTAAGCCCGTTGAAATCGTTAGCTCGCGCTCTAGATTCCGCAGTCGGTCCTCGATGACGCCATCAACATAAGGAATCAGAACAAATCTGACTTACCTGCGAAGCCCTTGTCAAGCTTCTTTTGGGCTTCAAGAGCGCCTGATGGGGTGAATCGTCCTAGATTACCGCTTCTGTTGTATGGTAATGAACTGAGCCGATACCGGTCACTCCAGTCGTTGAACACCCAACACCAATCTCCGATCACTAAACAGGAGCCACACTGCTCACTGATCACACTTTTGTCCTTGGGTCAGTTGACAACAACTCGGGAGATCAGTTAAATCAGCTAGGGATCACACACGTTCTCTCCAAATGATGGAAATTGAATGAAAATCACTCTTTAACAACAATACAACGCTCTTAGCAAAAGTACTTAAATTTGAGCATAAGTGCGGACTGGTTCCTGTTCAAACAACTATTGACTTTACATTCTCAACTGGAATCTTAGTATCTCAAATGAAAACTCAACCCTGTTTACTCTGGCGATGCACTAGTGGTTACATCTGTAAGCGATTTTGGGTGGACGGATGCTGAGGGATGGAGCATCATTTCGGCAATCGACAAGCAGCAGGTGGCAGAAAATCTACTCTTGAGCAATAGAATGACAGCTGCTAGTTCATAACGTTGTTAACAACAGATTTATTTCAGCATAACATAAACAATAAATTAATGATATAGCGGAAAGCCGTAGGTTTAATCCTTTGGAGTTGTACTATGGGCTGGCGTCTTATTTAACAAAATGAATATTGTACATGCCGTGCATAATAGGTGTGTTAAAGAAGAAAATAATGAGAATTGTTGTTGTTGTTTTTTTAAGAATTGTTATTCATTCATCAACATAAATATTTTCCCCTTCAAAATTATACTTTTCAGATAAAATGCATTTACTGGCACCGCTTCAAAAAATCACGCTTTGACTTCATTTTCGGGACTCCTGAACAATTTCCATCCTTCAATATGGGCTAGACAACTTTTTTTTTTAAATAAAATGCAAACCATTTGAGATATTTCAAAAACTTTATTATCGGCTTGAAGTACAATCAAAACATTTATGAATGGAACTCGACTTCACTCATATGGTACACATTTAAGCCGAAACGGCCGCTATTTCGCGTTCAATGTTGGCTCTGAGCTCTTCCAACGTCGTCGGCTTGGCCGATAGACCAATGACGACGTAGACCCAAAGAAAATAGTCTAGAGGCGTTAAATCGAACGAATGAGGCGGCCAACCGATTGGCCCATTTCTTGAGATACCACGCACAACAAACTTACTCTTCAATAAATCGATTGTATCGTGTGCTGTGTGGCTTGTGGCACCGTCCTGTTGAAACCAGATGTCGCCCAAGTCCATATCTTCAAATTCGGGCCAAAAATAATCGGTAATCATGGCGCGATAACGATGGCCATTCACAGTAACGTGACGATCGTCATCGTCGACGAAAAAATATGGCCCAATGACGCCGCCGGCATGCAAGCCGCACCAAACAGTTTTTTTTTTGTGGATGAAGTGGTGTTGCGTATTCGCATTCGAAACAACCGGCGAATTCGCAATATTTAAATATGTGGCATCACTTTTAACAATGTCAGCAATCAGCTGACATTTATGAATTCTGTTGGTTGTCACTTGACAACCATCTTTATGTTTTGATTTCTCTCTTGGATTTTAGCTGTTGGCGAAGACAGTCGCAACCATATTTCATCTGAATATATTAAAATAATCATACCAATAAAAGTCAGAATTATTAACAGTAAACCAACCACGTTTCATTGACGTAGTCTGGTGGACGTTTCTTTCGTGGATTACGCATTCAACATAGGTATTAATTCCTTTTTTGCTCAGCATTACTTTTAGTCTTATTGCAGAACGACATTCATCAGTCGGCGAAGTCCAACAACGCCGAACCAACGTGCACGTCAGGAGACCGCATTGTTCCTGACGCCAGGCCACAACACAATAAGAACCCGGTGTTCGTGGAAGGTGTGTTCAACGCTTGTTGAACACACAAGTGGTAATTCATGAAGCACATGCGGATTTTCACCCGATCAATAACGTATGTTTTGCTTGTTGACGAACCCATTGAGCCAAAAATGAGCATCGCCACTGAAGATGATTTTGCGATGAAATTCGTCATCTTGGCGCATCTTTTCCAGAGCCCAATCGGAGAACGTACATCGCTTCAAATGGTCCATCGGCTTCAATTCTTGAGCCAGCTTGATCTTGTGTGGGTGTAAACCAAGATCCTTACGCAAAATTCGCCATAAAGTGGTCTCGGGGATGTCCAATTCCTGAGAACGCCGTTGAATTGACTGATTTGGATCGTTTGCTACGGACGCCTGAACGGTAGCGATAATTTCGACACTTCGACGAACCCATTGTCTCACTGGCACGGCAACATCACACAACGAATATGTAGACTCAAATTTTTGTACTAAACTTGTTATTGCATGTCTACTAGGGCGAGAATTACGACCAAAAATTGGAGTTAACGCTCTTAAAGTTGCGGTCACCGGCTCCAAATTTCAGTAGTAAATTTTTATAATTTGCAGACGTTGTTCGTTCGTGTACTTAAACATGATGGAAATGTTGAGTTTACTGAATAAATTGACAGTGACAGTTCGATGATTAGTAAAAGGGTGAATTTAATTTGTGAACATTAAATTCAAAGTTGTCAAGTCCGTATTGGAAAACCCATTATAACAACTTTAGTGGAAGGTTTACTGCTACACGTATCACGCCCAAGCCACGCGAAAAAAATTTAATCTTATGAACCAAATGATAACCAAATATAAGCAGTGATTTCTCTGATTGTGATTTGGCGATCGTTCATAACCATTTCTTTCACTTTTTTGGTTTACATATCGGTTATTAATGTGCCGTAGCATTCAGGGCGTTCGTGATCTTCAACAGCCTTCCTGGAAACGCTTCTTCCACTCGTGAACTCCTAATTTATTCATAGAATACTCACCAAAGTACTATTTAACATTTGGAAGGCATTGCTATAATTTATTCCGTTCTTAAGCGGGTATTCTGGTCTAGAATTTTGAAAAAAATCGATTTTCATATTTTCCTATTTTCTTATAGTTTATACTTTTAAGAATACGCTGTCCAAAGGAAATTTTTGGCGAATATATGTTTCAATAATTGGCGAAGTTATAGCCGCTTTAGTGAGGCGGCAACTAGACCGGTCCTACCGGAAAGAATCGAACAATAGAGGTCGCTCTATACAAACTCTTTGTCTCGGAAATGACTTTGAAATTAATTATAACGGTATTCTGTGAGGTATTTTGTTGCAATCTTTTTATGTTTAGTGTTAAGTTGAGATCAGTTTAGTTTGAATCTTCAAGCAACGACGTTTTCTCTGTGCAGTTAAACGCGTTTTTCTCGAAACCACTTTTTTCAGGTCTATTGTCTCAACATCTCAAGTTCTAATGAGCCGATTAACTTGAAATTCGGTACACACTTTCTTTATGTAACGCTCTAAAGTCCCTTTCAAGTAAAAAAAAAAAAAATCTTTTACTATTTAAAAAAAATTAATATCCGGAAAAAAATAATGAGAGAAACCAACTTTTTTTAAAAACAGTTGGCATCTTGCGAAAAAATTTTTTTTATTTCTTCGAGGTAGGAACGATTACAATACTTTCACTGATTAAGAATCATTCTTGTTCCTTTTTTTCAGATAATTAGAAGAGTTAAAATCACGTCAATCGGGACGCACGCTCCATCCCCCAATTTTCGACATTTTGGTTTATATATGTATTTTTTATTTTGTTAAATTATAAATAAATACTGGGCAAAAATCCGAGAGTAAAAATATTTTTCGTTTTTTTTTTAACACAATTCTAAAAAACATTCAAATTTGGCCAAATTTTTTTAAAGCAAAGTTTAATGAAAATTCTCTGACCGATTTTTTAAACAGATGAAAAGTGCCAATTGCGCCAAAATGCATGTAGCCTTTTTGACTAATCCAATGTGGCTGCCAGCGTTTAAGTGATTTCAAGATATTCTTACCGACGCAACAACGAAAAACGACACGACTCGTCAAATCGCAAAATTCTCGTTATTTTTGGAACACGCCCCATTAATCCATCAATCGTGTGCCCTAATTGGAATGGTTCACAAAATATGGGAAAAAATGTAATTACAAGAATACACGGTCAAAAATAAAAAGAGTTCAAATTCATCCGTTGTTGTGAAATTTACCCATCGACGAAGACGGTCCGACCAAATATTTATCGGTCGCCCGCAATGGATGTATAAAAGTCGTTAGTTTAACGTCAAAAAAAAAAATTGAATGGACGGAGAGTGCAAAATTGCCGTCGATATTTTAATGGTAATTAATCGTCGACTATAGTGGCCATATTTAAATCGTAGAGCCTATGTTTTTTGAAGAAGTAGTGTAGTGCAGTTTTCCCGGAAACAGGGTGCTTTGTAGGGGATAGTAATTAAACTCAGATTATTGAAAAAGAAACCAATATAGGAACACAATAAAGGTTGTACATATAGTAAGACCAGTGTTTTAATATCATTAAAAAGAAATCTGTGATTATCAAACAAGATGAATTAATTTTATTATGTGTTCAAAAAACTCCCGATTTTGAATATCGAAAAATGACGGCTACTCTGCGCTCTGGCACTAATATCGATCCTTTTGCTCTTAGAGTTATGTTTAAAAAAATTGGGATTTATCTCCGCTCATACTATTCTTAATTGTACACCTTTGAACTATTAGTAATTAATATATGTGAATAAAGTGATAAAAACTATATTTTGTTTATGTTACTAAGAAATAAATACAGACATACATGTTAAGTCAAATGTGTTTTATCTTCTTTTGTATGTGGTGATAGCTCACAGTGAATATTTGCGCAACCGGTCCAAACCGCAGTCCAACGTTTGGCTCACATGACAATAAATAAAACAATTTTTACATTTCTTAAATTTTATATTTTACCCTATGTGTTTCCCCAAAGCCGCAGGGCCTTTTGCCAGGACATAATTCAGGAAGGCGGTTCCAATCTTACAATAATATTGGGTTGTACCACAGGAAATGTTAAATTTTCGCTCTTTGCAAACACTACAAAGTATCGGGTTGTACCACATGAAATGTCCTATTTTCGCTCGGTCGGAAATAAGAACTTCTCTACTGAACATCTGTGCAAGAACGTTAAATTTTCTTTTTTTATAAAGTAAAGTGGTACGTGTGCAGTCTTTTTTTCTAGGAATTGTTTACCATGCTAACGCCAGTTCAAATTCCAACCCTCTTCCTTTATGAATTTAAAATGGGACATAATGCGTTATTGGCAATGGAAAACATTAATGGCGCATTTGAGGATGTAGCGGTAAGGGAACACACTATACGACATTGGTTTGGAAAATTCCGTTCGGGAGAATTCAGCATCGAAAATGAACCACGTGGGAAGGCGGAAACGTTAGTTGACGACGATGTTTTAAGATCAACGGTGGATTCGGACCCAACGAAATTGGTGCGCGAGATTGCACAAAGCATGGGAGTGTCCGCAATGACAATAAGTCGACACCATTCTCTCATAGAAAAGTTAAAGAAACTCGATAAATGGGTACCCCATGAACTCACCGATCCAAGCCCGATATTCACCGATCCAAGCCCGATATTCACCCAAAAAAGGTTATGTTGACAATTTGGTGGACATCGAAAGGACCAATCCTCTTTTTATTTGTTTAACCACGAGAAACGATAAACGCTTTCAAATATTGTGAATAAATCAACACATTGCATGCCAAATTGTCTGAAAATCAGCCTGGGTTGGTGAATAGACACGGCCCGATCGTTTTGCATGACAATGCTAGACCCATACCTCACAAGTAACGGCGCAAAAACTATTGCAGTTGGGATTTGATATTCTTCCGCATCCACCGTACTCTCCTGACATTTCCCCGACGGATTACCATCTTTTCCGCAATCTGGATTCATTTTTCCGGCAGAAGGTCTTCCGGAACCGAGCAGAGGTTATAAAAGCCTTTGAAGATTCCATTGCCTCAAAACGTCAGCACTTCTACGAAAAAGGAATATTTGACCTTGTGTCACATTAGAAGAATGTCATAGATGCCAACGGATCCTATTTTGATTCAAGGAGGAGGGGTGGCAATCTTTGTTAAAAAACAACTTCAACATAAGGTAATATACAGTGGTGAGATGCGCAGATTTCAGGTGCTTGAAGCGTGCATTATTCGCATACCCCTCCGACAAGGTAGGGGGATGCATGTGATATCTGCCTACGCACCAGAAGCACATCAACAAAATCTATTTATAGTGGAGCTAGAGACTCTTTTCCAATGCTTACAACTTTACTCGGAAGGGAACTATTACATCGTGGGTGGGGATTTGAATGCTAAACACCCAAATTGGGGAAATAGCATATCTAACACGAGAGGAAATCAACTAGCTAGTTGGCTAGATCAACATCACATTGAATATAAGGCTGACCTGCTAGCTACAGAATATCCTTCTTTCCCCAGAGGGGGATCGTTCCTCGATATTATGCTTATTGACACACGACTTAAACATACACATACTAACAGACAAAATATAAACTGCCTACGCACAATTAAATATGACAGCGATCATTGTGCATTATCGATCGTGATAAAAACACCAAGCGATGTTGTTGAACTCGGTGAATGTATGATACCGCAACCCAATAACTATGGGGGTATGCGATGAACGCGTTTCAAGAGAAATTCGCTTAAAAGATATTAATCCTCCTACCTACAGAAACATATCCAACGATGATATCGACAAATACATACAAATAATGGACGAAACCCTAAAACAAACTATGAAACCACACCTACGGACAACATGAACATGTACCGAAACGCCACAATCAACGCACTCCACAGAAAAAAAAGTAGACTTCTGTCTCAACTAAGACTACGGTACAGACGATTTATTGATAGGCATGACCAGGAGATAATATCACTAACGTCCAGATTAAAAAATCTCCAACAGCTGATAAAAGCCAACTAAAGGCTATCAGCAAATTTGTATTGGAACAACAAAGTTCGGGCGGTAAAATCCAACAACCCCAGTATGTTCGCGCAAATTAACAAAATATTTAGACGGAGTAATGAAAACGAGATTCAGTGTCTCCAAATACCACGAACTGACAAAAACTAACGAATGCTGGCAAATATAGGCATAGACACAAACAACGCCATCCTAAATGACGAAGTTTTTGTGTTTGAAGATCCCTTGGAAAAAGTGAATGTTCTAGAGGCCGTCTTTCATGAACTGTACAAGGTAAATGAAGTAATTCGTCGTAACCATGACTTGGAGGATAAAGTTCTACTGAATTATCGTCATCTTCGAAATGACATTTCACAGTGGCGATCAGAAAACCATGGTTTTATCGAATTCAGTAATGAAAATACGGCAAACGGCGAGATCACTGTCGAAAGCGCTAACAGCCTTTTGATCACTAGTGAAGACATCCATGGCGTCTTTGCATCATTAAGAAACAAAAAATCAGTTGTAATCGATGGAGTACCCAATATCGTACTAAAACATCTCCCTCCAATCGCAATGGGCATATGCCCTGTGAGTAGGGCGTTAGAATATACTCACAGCTAGGCCAGCTTGTCGTAAGAGGCGACCAAAGGCCGAGTGGTAGCCGGGGTCCCAACGCCCTGTGCGCACGGTGAAATACCACCCCATCAAGCTTTAGGCTCCGTGAAATGGTCGGGAGAAATCCCTGGCCATCTTTCGGAGCTTGGATGATGGACCGGTTCGACAAAAGGTTGGTTGGGTGGTAGTCGTCCCAAGGTGAGATACCACCCCGTCAGGCTGTACATTCCGCGATATCGTCGAGAGAAATCTTCGACGGCGTTTCGGATGTGGGGCTCATGGCCCGGACTGACACGGGGATAAGTCATGATGGTGCCTTCTGATATAAAGAATTCCGGAGGTAAACTAGTCTCCCATTCGGATCTCCGGGGGGACTATGTCAGGGGGAACATCATGCAGATATCATGATAAATAATGGAACTTTGAGAGGTTCGTCATCGCATAACCGGACTAGCTCTCGAGGCTCGGCACACGCTCGACTGGTGACGGCATTTTGTAACATCAGGGGCATCGGTTTCACCAATACCAATGTAAACGCCGTCCACCAATATTTGCAAACAACGAAACCTGATATCCTTGCCCTAACTGAGACCCAGGTCGATTCGTCAACTGATTCGACATATCTTCATTGCTCAGGATACGACTTGCATTTGAGATTCCGTTTTAAGGGCGGTGTCTGCGTTTTCGCGCGGTCCAATCTGGCTTGCCAGAGGATGGAGGCGTTGGAACCCAATAGTATGGACATCATATGGTTGAGGGTCGTGCTGAGGAATTCCGTTAAATTTATTTGTTGTCTTTACCGCTCCTCGAATGACGATCGACAGGCGACATTTTTCGTTTGCTCTAAGCCACAACTTGACTCAACGCGTGGGGGAGCCAACGCGAGTGCCCGATGCCCGAGGCGATTATGCGAACACCCGGATCTGTGTTTGTCATCCGAACCGAGTATTTATACCGTAGAGGTTTCTGCGCCAGTGGGAAACTCAGATCACTGGTTGGTATCTGTCGCGCAAGCACTTGCACACCAAGCGAATAACCGGCCTAGGCAGCTTCGCCATGTATGGAAGTATGGGGCTGCTAACTAGGACGATATGCGAGATTTCTTCGCATCCTTTCCATGGTCGGGGGTGTGCTTCGGAAGCTCCGATGTTAACGCTTGCGCGGAGTCGGTATCAGAGATTATTCTATTCGGGATGGAAATGTATATTACACATTCCATCAAACTAAGTTCGTCTGATAAACCTTGGTTTGACAAAAAATGCGAGCTGATTACAGCAGCAAAAAATAGAGCTTTTAAGCAATGGCGCTCCAATCCCACCGAGGTTAACAGAACGAATTTTGTTAGAATCAGAAACGCGTTCAACCAGGCGATTGATACCGCGAAGAAAGCTCACAACGACAGGGTGATCAGTAAGCTCCTTCGGTGCCCAACTGGTTCGCGCTCCTTCTGATCAATGGCAAGGGCTGTCAGCAGTAACTTCGCTTCCTCCTCTTTCCCCCCGTTGGTGACAGACAGCGGGACGATAGTCACGAATCCAAAGGATAAAGCTAATGTGTTACCGAATTTATTTTCCGCGAATTCCAACCTCGATCCCGGCCTTTTGGAGCCACCTGTGATCTCGCCGGTACAGTCTTCCATGCGGGACTTGAGATTTCGTCCGCGCACTATTCAACGCACTCTACGTAAACTGGATTGTAGGAAGGCAACCGCCCGGGACGGAATACCAGCAATAGTCCCTAAGAGCTGTGCTCCAGAAGTATCGCCGGTTCTTGGTAGACTTTTCCGCTTATCTTATGCACGGAGGACCTTTCCTGCCTGCTGGAAAATGTCTAGAGTTCAGCCAATCCCAAAGACGGGAAAAAAGTGTCTCCCACAAAATTACCGTCCGATAGCATTACTATCTATTTTATCTAAGGTGATGGAAAAAGTCATCAATACAGAGTTGGTTAAGTATTTGGAGTGCAACGGTCTTCTGAATGATCGTCAATACGGATTCCGTGGCAGGCGGTCCACAGGAGACCTTTTGACACTTATAACCGATATATGGACATCTGCGATTGAACGGCATGGTGAGTCAAGGGCGGTCGCATTGGATATCTCAAAGGCTTTTGACCACGTCTGGCACGGGGCATTGCTGACCAAACTTCAGTCATATGGACTTTCCCAACAGCTTTGCGACTGGACGAGCAGCTTCCTCGAGAATCGGTCGATCCGGGTTGTTGTGGACGGCGAGTGTTCGGATCTGTATCCTGTTAATTCGGGGGTGCCCCAAGGTTCTATTTTGGCTCCAACCTTGTTCCTGCTTCACATAAATGATTTGTTGGAGACAACGGATAACAAAGTGTTCAGTTTTGCGGATGATAGTACGCTTGTTTCCTCCTTTTCGAGTGATCGGCCGATTGGCGCATCAACGTCGCACCAGCTGAGATGTAGACAGATTGACTCTCTGAATCAGGATCTGGATAAAGTTCTGCAGTGGGGAAATGCCAATCTTGTCGACTTCAACGCAGCGAAGACCCAGTATACAACATTCACAAAGAAAACTGGATCATTGGTTCCACAGCTGATGATGAGTGGCCGGGCCCTCGGGGCTGGGGAAAGTTTGAAATTGCTCGACGTCACGGTCTGTGGTAATGTATCATGGCATAAACACGTATCGCGTATCGCCAGATCAGCCTCAGGAAAACTGAGTTATCTTTTTAGAGCAAAGAAATATTTTACTCCGGCTCAGCTTCTTCTCCTATATAAATCTAAAATTAGACCCGCGCTCGAATATTGCTCTCATGTTTGGAGCTCGGCTCCTAAACATACCCTCGACCTACTTGAGAGCGTACAAAGACGAGCGATCCGCCAGATCGGGGACTCGGCGCTGACGTCGGGGCTACAGTCGCTATCACATCGAAGGCGCGTAGCCGACCTCTGTCTGTTTTACAGATATTATCACGGGCGCTGTTCTTCGGAGATTCTTGGCATTGTTCGACGCAATTCGGCTTATATGCGCTCCACAAGACAATCCGACGGATCGCACCCGTTTGTGGTTCATCTCCCGACGGCGCGAACATCCCTGTATCAGAACTCGTTCCGTTACAGAGCGGGGGGGAAGCTGTGGAACTCCCTTCCCACGCGAGTGTTCCCGGAGCGCTACAACCTGCAACTGTTCAAAAAGAACTGCAACAGTTATTTCATGGTATCTCGGGGCGCCCACTCGACGCTATAGGTTCGCCTCTCCCGAGAGAAGTCTAATAAAAAAAAAAAAAAAAAAAAAAAAAATTTATGCAGTCTTGTTTAACAACGCTCTGAACAACGCACACTATCCAGTACGTTGGAAAACGGCCATCAACCAACCGTTACCAAAAAAAGGGAAAGACAGAACAAACCCAAAAAATCTGCGATCGATCAGTTTGTTACCGAGTATCAGTAAAGTATTCGAAAAGGTTCTAAACAAGGCTCTACTTAAATGGGTTGAGGACAATAATATTATTCCAAATGACCAGTTTGGTTTTAAAGCTGGTCATGAAACATTCAGACATGGTTTCAGACATTCAGTGGCATAAAAATCTGAAACAGTGCACAGGTGCCTGTTTGATTGACTTGGAGAGAACCTTCGACACCGTTTGGCTAGAAGGGTTATACTACAAGCTAATGAGACTAGGAATTCATAAACCACTACTGTATATACTATACGACATGTTGAATGAAAGGAAATTCGTCGTCAAAAGTGGCAATGTGACCTCCAACATTACTTACAATATATAAAACGGTCTGCAACAGGGAGCGGTGTTATCTCCGATCGTTTTTAATATTTACACTAGCGACCTGATAAGGTCTCTTCATCAGGCTATTGCGTATACAGACGATCTGATAATATATAGAACAGCAACAAAAATTGAAATCATTAACGGATTATTACAAGGGGATTTCAATGATGTTCAGCGGTACTGCGACAACTGGAAACTCAAAATCAATATCCAAAAGTGTGAAACCATCCTCTTTAGAACACCACTGGCTGAAGCTACTAGAGACACCAGGAAAAACTGGCGAAAGCTAGCTATTATGGGACCACACCAACAAACACTGGAAACCAAAACTGTAGTCTTACTTGCGCATCTGGTTGGATCAGTATCTATATTTTAACAAACATGTGGAAGCTGCCCTGGCCAGGGCAAAGAAAGCTTACGCTATGACAAGAAGACTGTTTCATAGCAGTCAACTTGACAGCAGAGTTAAAGTTATATGCCACATGGCTCTCATCAGACCGATGAACATATACGGATTCCCAGTGTGGTTTAATGTGGAACCTAACTTAATGGAAAAGATTCGGATTTTTGAGAGGCAATGCCTCAGAACGTATCTTAACTTACATCGGACTCCTGAATCCGATCACGAAAAGTATTATCCCAATTAAGCGTTGTACAGTGGGGCCAATATAAACAGAGTGGATAACTTTATGATCAAGCTGATCCGAGGGCATATTGCGAGATCAATGAGCTCACAGAACGATTTGATTTTTGGTGCATATTACCCAAACAATATGTATTATGAGGGGGTACCTCGCAATGGCTTTATTCCACCAGAAGCATTCCTTAGTCTTGACATGAACGGCCTCATACAAAATGAATTCGCTATACCGTTGATTTATCACGTGCGTCGGTCGGGCATAGATAAACGAATATGTTATAATCGAGAGGTTGCGCACACTAATGAAGAGAGCCTGCAGTTCAGTACGGCAGTAGCACAGAAAGACACGAATAAGCAACACCAGACATTTTGGTGGGTGAGTGGCAATTAAAAACCTGTTTCCTTATAAAACTAAAGCAATAATAATAATAATAATTAAAAAAAAAAACCCGACAAACAACGGAAAGCTTACATAGATTTAGCATTTCGAAAATGTAGTTTTGATGTTAGGTTTAGAATAGAGTTAAGTTAAAAAAAAAAGAAAAAAAAATCTATAGATAGTTAAGTATTTAAGTTAGATATAAGGTAAAAACAATAACAAAAACAAAGTTTTTTCTGTTCTTCATTTTCTTTGTATCCAATTAAGTTCCCTAAAAATGCATGTAAACAAAATAACCATAATGTCGAAAGACAAATTTTCATGCTTTAAGCGTATGCATGTAACTTAGAGAGTCCGCAAGGGACCAGTAAGTTAAGAAATAAGATAACATAAGCTAGAGTTTAATCATTTTTGTCTAGCAAGTAAGTAAATTATAATAATAAGAAGAAATAAATAATGATATATTAAAAAAAATAAAAAAGTAAATCCTATTTTTATTGAATATAAATTTACGGAAAAATAATATAGGCTTTTAAACACCTAATACGCCGTGACTATTTTATGTTTTTAATTGCTATAACGTCATATCAGACTAATGACATTGTGGTACTATCGTATTTAACGAGAAAGTGTGTGTGGTGTGTTACTAGTGTTTCAATGGTCCTTGTGTTACTACTGTAACAAAAGTTAGTCTGTTACTCGTGTAATAGTGACCGTTTTCAAGGGTGACAAACGTCTTTAATTTCAAAATGAATCGATTGAGAACTACGGAAGCCCATCCAAGGAAGTTAACTTTTGACTCCTTTCACTCTGCTTTATTATTTTTTTCGCCCACTCTTTGGTCAGCCCATTACAAGAATATTTATAGTAAGCATTAAACTTCCTGTCAATTTGTAAGGATGGTTACCTTCAGCTGCACCTTATTCTTTCAGCAAAATCCCATTCGAATGCCGACAATTTTCTCTAGTTTGCTTTTATATAAACACGACACCGAAGTCCTTTCATCTGAAGACATTTCGCTTGACAATCATCATACTTTGTCAGCATTATCCTTGAAATCCCAAATAAATCCGATGAATGCCAGCTTTGACCTCTTCCCCTGACATTCCATTAAAATTGTATGACCGTGAACTGAAAATGTGAAATCCTGAGGAAATTATCTTGATTCGCCTTCCTGCAGCGTTTCCTGCTATGGCTTTGTAACGTAACGAATATTGGACGAAAACTTGATGGATTAACGTCATCGTAGCATCAGGAGTATGTTCTGGTAGATTGTTTTCATTATGACTTTTCTTGATATACGTGGATGTTTTGTGGTGAATAAAACTCAAGGACCTAACCAATAGAGAGGGAAGTGGACTTTTCTGTTTCCTAAACTTTTGGAACGTGCACATCATCGAAATGGATTTAGAATCCAGGATGACTAATTCGAATGTTTGAGACAGCTCCTCTTTGATGGCCTTTTTGACTCCATAAGAAAGCGCCACATGATAATGTTAAAGTTAATTCTTGCGGATCATTGGGGATTTGTATGGTCGAGTTTTCCGATTAGAAAAGACGCCTGCCACGTGCCATTGGAATACGTGGAAAAACTTAGAAGGTTGCTCAAGGGCAAGATGTGCCGGCAGTCAAGTGTTGCTGTTCGGTAATAAAACAACGCTCATGGGCAAGGGACAGGTCGTGCCTCCGATACGCTTGTTATTGAACACAAGTCAACATTTTGTACCCATTAAAGAAAAAGAGTACAAATACATCTCATCAGAACTATTGTTTTTGTGAGTATTATTCCCATCAAACTATATTAAGCGACGTATAAATGGCGGTTGTTGTCGAAAAAATAAAAATAAAATCTGCGTTTGGAAATGCTGACCTTATAAAGCTCAAGTTTTAATAATTTTTAACCACTACTGACCATCTCAGTAAATTTGTAAGTCTAGGAGACATTAGTCATCGTTTGGAGGCTCTAGTAGGTTTTTTTATTATTAGTCTACATTTGATAATTGGTTTATTGCTTTACATTAACAAATATGATTTTTTTAAAATCACGTTGTATTTGCAATGCAAAAATAATACGCAAAATAATACACGACAAAGGAGCCACTGGGCCCCACCACGATTCCAAACAGACCTATCAGAGGGGGCCATTAAGGAGACGGATTTTGAGAGCAGAAGATGTGAGGTTGGAGTCAAAGGACGTGAAGTGAGAGTTGGCATTTCGTAATATTTGCGAGGTGGGTTCGTTAGAGCCAAAATAAGTGTGAAGGCCGGGCAAGCACAAGAGAGGGATTGCAAGCACAAGATTAGATAGTAGAGAGCAGTGTAGCCGATTGATCGAACCTGGGAGAAAACGGTGGATAAAGAGAATGTCGGCATGAGTTCTACTTTCTTCAATGGGGTTAAGGGTAATTAGTTGCAGACGGCTAGTGTATGGAGGCGGGATCAAAGGATATCCCCAATTCAGTCCTCTGAGGGCGAAGCGTAAGAAACGACGTTGATCATTCTCAATACTGCGAATGTGGACCATACGATAGGGGAACCAGAACAGACCAACATATTGTAGCGAGCTTAGGGTTCGCTGGATTAATTATTTTTAATAAGTAAGAGCCGTTAAATCGATTTTGAATTAATGTAACACTTTATTAGTCCGTTAATAACAACCGTTACTTTTTACCGTACACTTAACGAGTTCTTGACTTATCGCTTCCGTACTTATCGCGTATTTTACTGCTTACTTCTTACTTCTTACTTATTACATATTACTTATCTCCATGGTTGTGTGCGACGTATTTATATCGTTTCCTCATTCTGATTCGGCGTTTCGTTTCCGTCCGTTCCATAGCCTTGAATGTTCTACTGTTCAATTCAATTCAATTCAATTTTTATTTAGTAGATAATTACATTTATGTTATTTTTTACAACTAGTACTTAAGAGATTTGGGAAAGCAATTCCTTTACAACTATAATCTTAAATCTATATAACGACAATAGCACAATTTTAATGAATAACAAATAATAAATTAAGGGAAAACTACAATAAAAAACCCTTATTTGAATCTTAAGACTAATATTGCACGAGCTTCCGGTTATTTTATGTAGTAATGACCTCGATATAATTTTCATAGACAGAGTACATATGTAGTGACTTAGGATAACGCAAGACGGGAAACGAGAACATTGTCAGAAAAAGAACAATTGACGAAGAAGTTTCGATTGATTTTGTCAATAAGGAACTCTACCGGTTTAACGTTGGCGTTTTCATGTAGTTCATGTGTCGAATAATGCCATGGCAAATTCAGCAACATTTTCAATATTTTATTTTGACACCTTTGCAATTTTATTTTGTGTGTGCGAGCACAATTACACCATACAGGCGCCCCGTACAGGAGTATAGCTTGAAAAATGGTTTTAAATATTATAATTTTATTTTCGATGCTAAGCTTTGATTTTCTACACACTAATGGATACATAACTCTTACGACTTTGTTTATTTTGTCAATTGTGGTAGTGATGTGTTTTTGAAAGATGAGTTTTTTATCTAGAATAATACCTAGATATCTACACTCTTCGGACCAATCAATATCAACTGCACACATACTGAGTTTAGTGCCATTTGGTAGGTAACAGTGTTTCCTACATCTCGAAAACCAGACAGCTTGTGTTTTATTACCATTTATTTTTATATTCCATTTCCTGTAATATACTGCTAGCTTGTCAAGGGCTGCTTGCAAAGAGTTGTAGACATTAGTGAATAAGGCACCCGAAGAGAAAATGGCCGTATCATCGGCAAACATAGCTACCTGAATGTTTTCACCTAAACATGGTAAATCTGCGACAAACAATGTAAATAATATGGGACCAAGGACCGAGCCCTGGGGTACACCATGGTGGATTTGGTGAGTAGAGGATATGTCGGTTCCTAAACTCACAACATATTTTCTCGAACGAAGAAAGCTCTGGATAATTTTGATAAGCGGTATTGGCAGCTTAAGTTTTAGTAGCTTATAAATCAAGGCATCGTGCCATACCGTATCAAAAGCTTTTTCGATGTCTAGAAGAACTAGTCCCGTTGACTCCTTGTCGATGAATTTACCAGCTATGTGGTTTTTAATGCGCAAGACTTGGTGGATTGTGCTGTGACCACTACGGAAACCGAACTGAAAGTTTGGTAAGATGTTATTGTCTTCCACAAAACGATCAATCCTTTCCTTAATGATTTTTTCTAAGAGCTTACTTAGACAGCTAAGTAGACTAATAGGTCTGTAGCTTTCGGGGCTGTTCTTCGGTTTGCCGGGTTTCAGGATAGGTATTACTTTTGCTGTTTTCCAACAGTCCGGAAAATAACAATTCTTAAGACAAGCGTTGAAAATGAATGTTAAATAGTTACTTGCAGCAGGTGGAAGTGCTTTGATTAATTTGTTGTTAATATTATCGAGACCCGCGGCCTTTTTTGATTTCGATTTTTTTATCAATTCTTTAACTTTGCTGATATTAGTTGCGTAAGTACTTTCAGCTGGTGTTTGAGAAAGTACATGGATAGTGTTAGCAACTTCAGCTTCAGTATACGCGTCGCTTAGATGCATAGATATGGAGTGGTTCTTACTAAACGTGTTAGCAAGTAGGTTCGATTTCTCCACTGAAGAAATAAACAACTTGTCGTGAACTTTAAACGGAGGAATACTTGACCCTCTCTTTTTCATAATTTTTGATATTTTCCAGAACGGTTTGCTTGCTTTGTCAAGAGAGGAAAGGTGTTTATTCCAACACTTGTTCCTATATGTTGAGATTTCGTTTTTAATGATATTATTTAAGACTTTAACATTAACTAGAAAACAATCGATTCTATAACGCAGCCATTTTCTTCTTTCAGAGTTTCGTAGCCTAATCAGATGTAAGATATTTTCAGGAAGCGGTGCCTTATCAACTGGAGCAGTGGAACATTTAGGTATCGCAAGATCGGCCGCTCTATTGATAATAGAAACAAAATTGTTGCATAGGATATCAATGTGCTCGCTGCAGGTTATAGAATTTAGGCTGGTATCACCTAGAACCAAGTTCGTGTTTATATATGATTTATAACATTTCCAGTTGGCGGCGGAATAGTTGTGGTATAAACTGGTACGATTTACAACTACTGTATGATTCACTGTGAGGCTGATCGGAAGGTGGTCTGAACTTAACGCATTTAGAGTTAATGGTACTGTGCAGTAATTTGGAATATTAGTGATATATAGATCAAGAGTTGAGGGGTTCTTGTTAGCACTCGCTGGGATATAGGTGGGAAGAAGTGGATAAAGTATGGAAAAACTTGGGCTGGATTCAGCAACATCTAGTAAAATGTTACCCCAGCTGTTTGCCCTAAGACAATTCCACGACTGATGTCTGCAGTTTAGATCACCACCAATAATTACCTTGTTTCGAGTGTTGACTCTATACAATTTTTGCAGATCCCGCTTAAAGTAAGTAGATTTCTCTAGGTTTCTATTTCCTCCAGGGAAATAGACCGAAAAAAGACTCACCTTGGAATTGTCACTTAATGTTACATCTATACTAATTTCCTCAATTAACTTAAGGCGCAATGAAGGACGCAAGGAATGTTCTATACATTTTTTCACAACAATGGCGACACCTCCACCACTAGCATGTACCCTGTCTAGGCGATAACAAATGTAATTTTGATGTGAGAAAGAAATGTCTTGTTTGAGCCAGGTTTCTGAAACAAGTGCAATGTCAATATTAAAATTTATCAAGAAACTAAAAAATTCATGCTTTTTGTTTTTGATGCTTCTCGCATTCCAAGTTATGATGTTAAGAGAATTTCTTAACATGTTTTTTCCGAGTATATGTACTTAATAGCTAATGAAGTAATGACGTTAAATTGGTCAGCTTTGGTTTGACAAGCACTAAGCTTGGTTACAACTTCATTAAGAAGAGAATTTATCTCGCTAAATGAGAACAGGTTATCATTAGTTAATGTTTCTGACGGATTTTTCTTCGTGTATGTCGTATCACTATTGGAAGGTTGCTGGGTTTGATGGAGGCCAGAAGCCCAGGTGGATGAAGGAAGTGAAGGTTGACGCACAGATCGGGGTAGTGGAGGAAAATTATCAATGGATAATCGGTCGGGCACTGTCTGCTGTTTGTCACTCGGAGGCTGTAGGAAGGTTGTATTTCCTGTACCACGTCCGCGTGGGGATAATTTGCGGCGAATGTCTATGTACTGCTTTCGGCTTATGCATTCTGGATCGGTGGATTTATGTGGCCCACTACAATTTGCACACTTGATGACCTCATTTGTTTTGCAGTCGGATGTTTTATGGTTTCCCGAACATATTGCACAGAAGCTATTTATATGACAATGCATCGAGCCGTGACCATAAAGCTGGCAATTGTGACATTGTGTGACCTTACCTGGATTATGTTTTTTAAAGTCCCAGCGAACGATGGTTTTGAACAAGGTGGAGTAGTTCCGTTTTAGTTCGTTTAATTTAACTGTACCGCGTTGAATGTAGACGATGTACAAGTAGTGTTTGTACAGGGCTTTTGTTGACGGATTTAATGTGATGGTTTTAACATCTAGGCACTTAATCCCGAGTGCAATTAACTCATTTTTCACTATATCGTTGCTTATTAAGTCTAGCCCGGATAACACTACCTTTAATGGACGATTTTCCTTACATGAGTGGGTGAAAAACTCACATTTTAACCGTAAGAGTTCGGTTCTGATTTTATTATAAATGTCCATTGTTGGGGCACATATTTTTTGCCCAAGCGAAATGTTTTTGATTAAGTATTTGTCTATCTTAATGTTGCTCAAAATATCACGCACTTGAGCACTAGTTGTTTTTAATACCACAATTGGCGGAACGGTTTCTTTGGGAAGTTCTGCGCACTGTTCGTCATTGGTCGGATCCATTTCAGGAGAGTCTTCCATCAGACTTTGAAGTGGTTGAAAAAAGTTAGTGTTTGAACACATTTTAGATTTTTCTAGAACTTTATTGTTCACTTTTGAAAGTTTATCGGGAGGTGTTTGGCCTCCAATAACGGGGTCGTAACGCAACCGTTTGCGCTTGATTTTATTTAATACACGTGGCCCAGGGGCCATAACTTAACGGTTATAACACTTGTTCAAATTTTTGTATGCGGAAAACGAGGCAAAGAAAACAAGATAATGATAATTAAATTGTGAAAATTATTGTGAAAATAACGGTTGATTAAGATAACTAGCACGAGCAAAACTGTGAGACAAGTTGTCTGTTTGAAAGTCAGCCAGGTACTGGTCTACTGTTCATAGTCTCCAGTTTTCCAGTGCTTTCTAGATTATTCTAGTACTTTGTTTCGGACTTTCTCGAATATTCTAGTACTGATTGTCATATGCGTCTCAATATTCTAGTAGAGGGCGGACACAGGTTATGTAGAGCGGCCAGGTTAGGGAATTCTTTCGACTAGCGCTTCTTAAAATCAAGAGCAGAATTGAACCTAAGGAGTATGTTATCAATATGTAAGAGGAAGTTTAGCTCCTGTCGCATAAGACACTCGAGTCGCGATGCGATTGTACAGAAGTTATCGGTTGATGAAGTAGGAAATAAGGACCCAACGAGGAATGGGGCGCTTCTGCTCTGAGGATGCGATTGAGTGACAATATTTAGTTCGAGGCAATTATTTTGGCAACAAACCAGCTATCGAAAACTGTTTGGAGAAGTGATGAGTCGGGTGGAGAGCTGATGGTTTTCTAAAGTTTGGTGTCATCCGTGTAAAGAGAGATAGAGTAGTGCTTGACACTGGTGCCTATATCCCTCATAAATTGAATAGATAATAGTGGTCTGTGGGGAGGAGACGTCTTTGCACCAGGCAAGGGTGAGAGTTCTAGGTCGTCCTCGACCGTCACGAATGTTCCACCGTTGATTTACAGGAACACAAACCGTAGGAGCGAAACAAAACAAGACCTCCGCAACACAATGTCCACCAGAGGAGAGCGGAAATAAACACTGGAGGAAAAGTTAAACGCACTGCTTTGAAAGTAAATGTTCTGGTTTATTGTTTTAATTTATTTTTGTTGAACTTAATTTTAGTTACATTGTTTTTGAGCGACAACGCGATTTAAAGATTTTGATTCTAATGTGGTTGTAACACTCCACTGTACACGACCGACTTCCGTACGTCTAAACCTTTATGCAGCTAAAACTCGAACACCCTCGACTCCGGTTATATTATATCCGCGTGTCTGCAGCGCAACGGACAGCGGGAGCGGCAGGACCATTGTGGTCGGCGGATGGAAAACGACTCCACGATATTCAATCGTTTTGGGGTGAGTTTTCCCGAGAGAGAAAGTGTTTCTCTCGTGGTGGAAACAAGGAAGAAAAACTTGGCAATGTATGTGTATGTGTGAGTGAAGATCGCTTGGGTTTTTTTCATACACAAGGCCATGGAAATGAACCTGAAACAAAGAAAGGGAAAAGGGACCGTGGAGATCTTTGTTTATGTACGAAGGTTACTGGGCAACGAATCCACAACTATGTAGGATAAAAGGAATTTATGACCTGTGAGTTCAACTGAGTAAACAAGTTGCAACTCATTAGATGGTAGGTGCACTTGGGATACTAGGATGATTGAATTGTTTGCGTATCGCCAGAATGCCTGCTGAAGGACAGCGGTCTTTTGTTTACTCATGGTGTGAGTTAGGGAAATAGCCTCAACGTGGATGGTGCTAATTACATGCAGCTGGTGTTGGACTATTTATCGCTGGCTAAACGGGTCGACAGCCGATGTGTGCATAGATAGTTTTTATGTACACATATTGAGGCTGGGATTAGGCAACTCAAGGGTAAGATTCCCTGATATGCGGTCGTATGATATGCGAACCGATGAATTTTATTACAGTGAATTTATGATAAGGTAAGAACGAACTCTTACAGGAATTTTTATGGGAAGGGAATGCAAGAAAAGGTGAGAATTCTTTTACTGAAGCTTTTTAGATTATACCTTAGATAATCCTAGATGCGTAAAGCATTTAAGGTGCTAATGCGATTGCATTGGCGAAATTATGTCATTGAATGGAGGTTATGAGGGTTTTTTTAGGTAAGTGAGCCGTGGAGCTTGGCGGAACCACCACAGGTCCAAGATGACTGCCCTGAAGAATCCCCGAGGCGGGGTAAAAAGAATTGGAAGGAATGGATCTAAATCTCTGATTCACGTAATAAGTACAGGTTTGAAGCCAAGAGAAAATAACTTAAAGAGTATGACTTTGTGGGAAACTTTATCGAAAGTCTTACTGAAATTCTTTGTGATAACATTGACTTCGTTGGCTTTCTCTAAGGCGTGGAGAGTGCGCGATGAAGATTCACCCAGATTGGTGGTGGTAGGCCCACGAGTAAAGAAACCGTGTTGGCTGGATCAGATAAGGGGTTGGCCTCGGAAACATAAAGTTTCGTATAGAAGGCCCTTGAACAGTTCTAGAATGCGCGAAAGTTCAGCAATGTGACAATAGTTGGAAATATCGCTTTTAGGTATTTTTTATGTATGGGGTGATAAAGAGGATTTCCAAAAGTTCGGAAATTCACCCTGTGAAGGGATAGAACGGGAGAGAAAGAGTGGTGGAGCATTTTTTATTTATAAATATCGCGAAGACCGCCTGAGTCGAGGCGAACTCCTCTTTAAGATGGTCTAATTTTTCTTCAATTTGGTGTTTTTCAATAAGTTCAGAAATGAAAGGGCCGAGGTAGAAATCTGGCAAGTCTTTGAAGTAAGAAGGGTCAGCCTGAAAAGAGTAGTCTGTGAAAGATTGTTTAAAGAATTAAGTGAAATGATTGGCAATAGCTTGGGCATCAGTTGAAGTAATCAGCTTATAGGAAAAACAGATTGGACAGACATCAGATTTGCGTTTGTATAATAATTAACAAAGTGGAATAAATTGTTGAGGTGGTTAATTAAATGGGTTAAATTGGAGTTTTAATAACATAATTGTAGTACACGATTTTAGCTAAATTGAAATGAGAAACCGAGGTAGTTGGAGTAGTCATGAGGACTGTGCTGTTGAAAATAAAATGTGTGCTATGGAAAATAATCTACATTTTATTCCTTTTATTTCTAAGAGAACCAAGTTTGCCATATTCTAAGTCGAGAATAAGGAACATATAGAGAAACGGCATTGGAAATTTCATTATAGAGAGTGATGGCAGCATCTTCTACCGCTATATTGTCAAAGCAAAATGTGATGTTACTAAGATGCTCGTTTGAAAGCCGATAATTGCGCTCTGGAAATTATAGTTAAAATTGTCGCGGGGTAGGAGAAGTGGTGTGGGGAGCCTTGGTAAAGGAACAGAAGAATCGTGGTGTGGTGATTGTCAATAGTTGAGGTGGGGTGAGGACTGAGTACAATGAGAAATTATCAGCGTCTGTGAGAGACGATCTACAAGGCGGCATTCCTTGGGACCAGTGGGATATGAGTATTGTATTCCTGGTGCACCATCGTGTTTCCGGGACCACCGGAAAGAGTGGGCTACCGTATAGACCCTGATGGATACGTACATTTTTAATCCTTCCGGATAATCCAAAGGATGGCCCGTCCGTTGAGTTTGCAGGATAATTTTAACCACTATGGGCCCAAGTTTCAAAGCACACAGACGAAGAGAGTTTTTCAAACAATATCGATGGCACTGAGAACTAGTAAATCACAACACACTAGAAGCGCAGCGACAAAAACTCCGCATCACATCCGAAGACAAAAACTAATTTACTTTCGAAAACAAATTTATTTTACTGTTCACTTCATTTTGGAGGATCCTCTCCTTGCACATACTACTCACTGACTGACTTCCGTATCTTCTGCTAACGTACTGCTATCTGTATCTTTTCTTATTACTTATCTTTCGAAGTTCGGACGCATCGCCCCTTATCATAGATCCTTTTTGAGGTTTGTTTGTGATATCCGTCTGACTAAGGCAAACAAGAGTTTGCAAGCGCTTCAGATGGGGAAAAAGTCCATGGGAATGAGAATATGGAACATTTGGCTCGTTTAGCGCGTATTTATTTTAGACTTTGTATTTTGGGAATTAATTATTGAATATACAATGCATATGAAGATATGCCTTGTGATGTTTGAATTTTAAGAAATTGAATTCAATGTTCGACAATTGAACGTTTGGTTCAATTTGCTTGACATTGAATTCAACGTTGATTTGGGGTAATGGATGCTTTGGAAGGGAATTTTATTAGTGGCTAATATGTATGTGGGAGGGAAATGGTAGGGTTTCTTGGAACACTAGATGTGATTTAAATAATTTAAAACGATTGATAGTCTAATAAAGTCCATAGAGGTTGAGGGAGGTTAAAGCCGCCAATCATCTCGACTAAGTGGTTGATTGCAGTTAAAGCGAGTTATTATCATTCGCTGGATTGCGATGGTAGTACATAGACATAGTCCAGTTTGGGAGAAGAGATGACACTTTGCATGACTAGAGGCACACCACGGCAGCGACCGTCAGCACAAGATCGATGAACCTCGTCTTCAAGAAAAACGTTAAAGGAGGAAGGGAACTGTTTTTTCATTTTCATTCATACAACATTTTTTATTTTCTTTTTATATTCTTAGTTTCTAAATTAAAGGCTAGACAAAAAATGCTTAAATTCTAGCTTAATTATCTTATATAATAACTTGCTGGTCCTTCGCAGACGCTCTAAACTAAACATTACTTAACATTTGTATAATTTGCCTTTCGGCGACAGAACTTTGTGGCAATATTTATAATTATTTGAAAGACAAAGAAAAATTTGAAAAACTTTGTCAAAATTTAACTTACTTAACTTCCCTATTTTTTTTTTTTTAATTTTTAATTTTATGTAAAAGCACTTAACTTAACTTAACTTAAATCTTATACTACCCTAATTCTAGAGAAGCTAAGTCTATGTAAGCTAGCTGATGATAGTGTGATTCTATACCGACTTTGGTATCCAGGTCTTTATATGCCATTCAACCACCAGATATGTTGACGCTGTCTTATACTATCGTCCCGGTCTGTGGGAGATAGCCCTACTGAAGCGCAGGAGCTCTTCTTCGGTGCGCGTTACTTAGCAGAATCGCCCGTCTACAGATGATCTACTTATATGATAGATCAGCGGAACTCCGGATCTATCCTGTATAAGCCCTTTCATATCCAAATCAAGGAACGCGTCTGGTGGAACAAAGCCGTTCCGACGCACGCTCTCATAGTACAGAGTTATTGGATAATAGGCCCCGAAAATTAGGTCATTGGACGAGCTTATTGCTCTCGCAATATGTCCTCTGATTAATTTAATCATAAAATTATCCACCCTATTTATGCTGGCTTCATTATATAAAGTCTCATTTGAATAATACTTTTTATAGTCCGATTCCGGTGTCCGATATAATCTGAGACAACTTCTGAGACACTTCCTTTCGAACACCCGAATCTTTTCCATCAAATTTGGACCTATGTTAAACCATACTGGACAACCATATATGAGCATTGGCCTGATTAGCGTCATGTAACATATGACTTTTACCCTACTGTCAAGTTGGCTACTGTGAAATAGCCTCTTTGTCATAGTAAACGTTTTCCTCGCTTTGAGCAAAGCAGCCTCTACATGTCTGTTGAAATACAGGTATTGGTCTAGCCAGATGCCCAGGTATTTAACTAAACTCTTGGTTTCCAGTTTATCTCCATGCGGTCCCAGTTTTTCCCTGTCTGGTTCGTGGCTTTATATAATGGAGTTCTAAATAGGATGGCTTCACATTTCTGGAAGTTGATCTTAAGTTTCCAGTCATCGCAATAGCACGTTGTTGAAGTCTCGCTGTATTAAACTATTTATGATCTCAACTTTCGGAGCTGTTCTGTAAATTATGAGATCGTCTGCGTACGCAATAGCCTGTGTAAGTGCATCTTATAAGTCGCTAATGTAAATGTTAAAAAGAATCGGAGAGAGTACCGCGCCCTGTTACAAGCCATTCTTGATATTATACGTTTTATTAGAGGTCACATTTCCACTTTTGACCACGAACCTCCTGTCCTTTAACATATCGTAAAGTACATATAGTAAAGGCTTATGTATGTCATATCTGACCAGTTTGTAATATAACCCTTTGATCCAGACGGTATCAAAGGCTTTTTCCAAGTCGATCAGACAGGCATATTGGTTCCTACATGTATTCCATTCTATGCCAGAGACCAGTTTAGCTGCGGCATGTGTGGTTTCATGACCCCCGTTAAAGCCAAACTGGTTATTTGGAATAATGTTTTTGTCGTCTACCCATTTTAGCACAACTTTGTTAATAGTCTTTTCAAATGCTTTACTGATGCTTGGGAGTAAACTTATCAAACGCATGTTCATTGGGTTTGTACAGTCGTTGCCCTTTTTTGCGATGGGCTGAATGATAGCCGTTTTCCAACGCGCGGGATAATATGCATTATTCAGCGCGTTGCTAAACAGGACCGTGTATATATCTATTGCCATTGGGGGCAGGTTCTTGAGTACGATGTAAGGTACTCCATCTATTCCCACTGAGTTTTTTCTTCTTAATGAGTCGAAGATACTCTGGATTCCTTCCCTTGTGATTAAAAGGCAATTAGCCCGACCATTAGCATTAATGTCGATTGACAAATTATCTGATTCTCCGATTGCCAGGGTGAAATTTCATTTCGGAGGTGCAAGTGGTTCAGTGGAATTCTGTCCTCCAGGTCGTGATTTCGGTGAATGCTTTCATTCAACTTGTACATTTCCTGAAAGACAGCTCCCACAGCAGTCACCTTTTCCAAATGATCTTCGATCACGAAGAGCTCACTATTGAGGATCGCGTTCTCTGTATCTGTACCAATGTTGGTTAGCAGCTGCTTGTTTACATCAGTACGTGGAATTTGGAGACACTGAATCTCGTTTTGATTATTTCTCCTGAATATTTTATTTATTTGTGGGAACATATTCGGGTTATTAATTTTTAAAGCTCGAATTCTGTATTCCAATACAAATTTGTTGCTAATCTATAATTAGCTTTAAGTAATTGTTGGAGGTTTTTTAATCGGGATTTCAGTGATATTATCTCCTGGTCTTGTCTGTCTATAAACTGTCTGTGTAATTGTTTTAATTTCGATAGCAGTCTGCTCTTTTTCTTGTGGAGCGCGTTTATTGTTGCGTTTCTGTACATGTTAATGTGATCTGTAACTGTTGTTTTGGGTATTGTTTTGCCCATTGTTCGTTTTACGGTTTCGTCCATTTGTTGGATGTATTTGTCGATTTCGTCATTTGTCAGGTTTCTGTTTACTGGCAGATTAAAGTCATTCGAACGAAGTTCTCTTGTTAATGATCTGGTGATCCGCGGCCATCGCATTGCCCCGTAGTTATAGGGTTGCGGGATCACGAATTCCTCCAAATCTGCGAGCTCGTTCGGAAGTTCTATTACTGCCGTGAATGCACAGTGGTCACTGTCGTATTCAATTGTCCGTAAACAGTTTGTGTTTCGTCTGTTGATGTTAAGTAATCTCAGTCGTGAGTCGATTAGCAAGATATCTAAGAACGATCTACATCTGGGGAACGATGGATATTTCGTAGCTAGCAGGTCAGTTCTATATTCAATATGAAACTGATCTAACCAACCAGCTAACTGATTTCCTCTGGCATTAGATATATAATTTCCCCAATTTCTATGCTTGGCGTTCATATCTCCCCCTAGGATAAAGTAGTTTTTCCAATAATGGATCATTCAGAGACGGATGGATATCAGAGCAACACACGAAGACTACAAGCGTAACGAAGCAGTTCTGTTGTATTCTTGAGTTGAGTTGTATTCTGGACCTTTGGCAAAGTTTGGGTCGTCTCCGAAAAGAGCATTTCCTTTGAAACAACTTCAAAATTATCCATGATTTATGACTTGTAAATGCAAACCTGTATTACAAACATTCAACGTTGTATTATTAACTTGTAAGGAAGACATTCTTTAATAAGTTGCTTCCATTATCAGGTATTCTAAGGTCTGTTCAGGGCGCCTTTTCTATAATATTTTGCCTAAGCATGAGATACTGAGGGGGTACGAAGTATTATGCCGAACATGGGCACGGATTCACTTTCCCCGCCAGCAGAGACGTAGTCAAATTGCAGAGAGAAAAGATGAAATGATTAACACAGTTTGAATGTGGTTTTGAGGTTAATCCGTTTTTATATTTCACTTATTAATATAATCCTATTAAATAGCTTTTATATATATAATCCAAGTTGAAACACTTCTTTCTTGACACTGCGACCGCGATAATTAACAACTGGTGTTGAATTGTGACTCGCGCAACGATAATATTCGACTCCATTAAACAGACACGAAATTAAATTGTTTCCCCGAGCGGCGGCGTGACCTGACCACGGTGATAAACGACAAGCGACTGAATTAGGGATGAAAATTGAGATTTCTGCTTTTGCACAACGATCAGCCAATGGTAATCGTGTTTTCTTGTGCATCCTTTAAGTCCCCATGCCCATCGAGGTGGATAAGTACTCGCGTACTCGTTCGACGTCGATGGGTGTAGAAAGGATGAAGATATCAAAAGGAAAGCACAATAACCCAGGGTTGATCTGGCCTAGTGTGTGTGTACTAATGCAGCGACTGAGAGTGATCCACTGACCTAGTGCGGTGATTGTGGTGATCTCAGAGTGCATTGCACTATGGAAAGACAGAATTGTGAAGGAGAGGAAAATATAGTTTGCGCTATTCAGCTGTAGAATGAGATCGTTGATCCCAAGCGAATGGCATGTCTTGGGAAATAATCAGCGTGAGAACCAGACTCTAAGACGCTGAAATAACCCCAGCGGTTTCGCTATGATGCAACGGCGTCGTTTGGTTAGATTTGTTGTTGCTAACCGACATGATGTGATTTCCGATGGAAATCTCATGGGCTAGCAAAAATGGAGTTGCCGTATGGCAAAAAGGTAGCTGAATTCAATTATGCATTATCTGCATAGAAGAATGAATTAAGCTATGCGTCCACTTGGAAAACATGATATTTCAGGTGAATAGCATGAACCGTGGAATTGGGGATAATGTGATGCGCTGTAGGCAGTCGAAATTAAGTTGGAATTGTGGGTTGGTTCTCCATGTAGTATAGAGAACCCCCACAATACCACAATACATTGTATCGGCTCTAGAAAAAAGCTTTTTCGGTCTTGGGCATTACCAGTTTGTTGATCGACTTTTTAGTCATTCTTTAGGTAGCTAGCGCTAGAAATAATTTCGAGAGCAATTTTTTATTACAGTCCATTATAAATGTGTAGCGAAAGACGCCGTCCATTATCAACAACCAATTACTTTGGCTCTGAACGATGCCACTTTTGAAGTTCAAGTGTGTAGTCGAACATCGAAAGAAAAAAAGTAGAAAACAATAACACGCATGAGTATGACGTGAACATTGTTAATCACGATCGGTAGTTAATTTGTTTGCTAATAGCTTAGATGCAATAAGGTACATTTTTTAGCAGACAATATTAAAAGAAAGTAACAGAGACAATATCTTCGGTAGAGAATGTGAAAAGATATCTGACCAATAAAACTGATTTATTTAATTTGGTTGCATTAAATTCAAATTAAATACAATTTGGTTAAAATACATAAAAAGGATGGTAGTTGCAGAAGCTGAAGCAACAAACCAAACAACGATTTTAATGAGTCTAATAATTCAAATGGCTCCTCGATAGTATAGTGGTTAGTATACCCGCCTGTCACGCGGGAGACCAAGGTTCGATTCCCCTTCGGGGAGCCTCTGGCGCAAGAGTAATGACCTTGCCCGAAAAAAAAAAAACAAATCATTATGGAAAATTTAACAAGCCTCAGGACTTGCTAAATAAGGCCAAGACCGGTTCCCGGTTGTAGTGCCGATGATGATGAATAATTCACATGTCTCGGCGAAGACGCATTCTTTCGCAACGCCTAAGAGTGTGCAGTGGAGGGAAAATGGGGCCTTGACCATTGACCTCGGCGGCTTTTCAACTAGAAAGCAACGGAAAGAATCGGTTGTTTGTTTTTAAAACAGTATTGAGATATTATACACAAGCAGGCTGTTTTGCTGTTGCCTCGCGGTGATTGTTAAGTGATCTCATGTAAAATAAAATTAAATTGAACAAGGTGATCGTGTTTTTTAATTGAAAGAGTACTCGACTTGCTTGTCGGAGTTAAGTTAAAAGAGGTGTTCGTGTGGAAGAAATAGTTTATTTTAAAAATCAATATTTTAAAAGTCAAACCCAAAACGGAAACATTGCTGCCTCATCAGACGCCAACAATATCCTCAGCTTAGATCGGCGGATTTGTTGCTTACAACAATGGTTGAAATACTAGTTACAGTCAGTGTATTTCCGAATCTCACGGTACAACTGTACGTTCGTAAAGATTGAAGTTAATGAATTCCAGCTGGGCTTTTGTTCAGTTCCACCTATATAACGTCTCGATGGATGTCACACCTCCTTCTCTTTTCACTCGGCGAGCAACGAAGAAGCGAAGAACATTCTAACATTTCTACCGGTCTCTAACAATTTTTTTTTTCTTAAAGACATTTCACAATTAACACCACTGTCATTTAGTAATGCATCATATATCGACGTCATACTCTTGTGGGGGGCGAAGTCGTGGTGCCAGCGTACGGCACGGGGTTCTACTCCGTCCCCACAAACTATTCACTTTCCACTCGTCAATTGTTCTGCCGCGGCAAACCAAGGAGATCCAATGGATTGGTAGAATTAAAACACACAGATTTAATTGGTGATCACAGCCTTTTTAATTTAATTTATTTTGATCTGAAAATACTTGCTATTTACTTAATCTGCTGCAGTTAGACTTTTTACAATTAAAAACACTAAGCGACACGAAACTCGACTCGCGTAAGGGACACGTCCCGCAGGGGTGCAGACTCCGGTGCACATCCTACGGGGGATGATAAAAATAATCGATGCGTGCGCGCTGAAGGATGGAAGACGACTCAAAGATTCAATCCACGTTTGGGGTGAATTTGGTGGTGTGGTGAAAAGGAAATGAAATTTGAATGAAAGGCGATCTCTGGGACGCGGTGGTGTATGTGTGTGTTCGAAAACATCACCGTGTTTATCGATGCGTTTAGCCAAGGATAAACGGAACCTACAAGGATAAGCGGAACCTACAAGGTTGGTATTGAGGGCCAGCTGTCTAAATAGCAGCCACTCATTAGATGCTAAAAGGGATTGAAATAATAGAGATCGTATATCGAATCTCTGCCGACTGGAAGAATTGTATTCTTTTGTTTGCATATGTTTATGCTATTGAATCCAATCCAACGGCTAAGCGCGACGTCGGTGATTGTTTGAAGATTCAAACAAAGAAATATTTCAGGGAAAAGTACTTGCAGCTGTATCGATAGTTGCAAGTCTTCGGAAGGTAATTTAGATGGGTATACAATGACGGTTGTGTATACCATCTGTGTCAATTATGCATGACATTTATGGCGACGCCATGATCGAACTATAGTGTGAATATCTACACTAATTCGAAATTCGGTTTTTGGGTCGCTCATGCAGAGATGCATCGATAATGTGTGAATGCCCATGTAGGAAAAATTCTCTTTAGGAATTTTAGGTAATGCTTGTATGCATTAATTGTCCTTGGAAAAGGAAATATTTTCAGATGCCCATGCGACTGCATTGGCGCCGGACAAAGGGAGTTGGGTTGCGGATATGGGGGGTTTTTTAGGTAAGTGGGCCGTGGGGTTTGGCGAAACCGCCACACTCTCTTATAACTGTTGTTATGTTTTTCTTTTTGATTTCTCATTTAGGACGCTTTTCTCTTTTTTGTATTTAATTTAAATTATATTTAAGTTTAGGATCACTGCGTTGTTTTCGTAGAACTAGATTGTCGGCCTATTATAATTAAGTTAATCAAATAAAATTAACTCGGTAGTAGTCAACTTTTAAGCACAGGGGTTTTTGACTAGTGCATAATCCTCACTGTTGGCGTGTCTTTTTATTTCTGACTACTTCAGATAAATTCTCTGATGTAATACACTTAGGTATGCCACACTTCCCCATCCATATCGTCGTAACGTATTGAGCCTACACCTCTTCATCAACAGCGATTTGAGTGCTCATTAACTTGTACAAATTTAGCAAACTGTCTTACGACTGCTATTTACTACTTTTGTTATTTAGATTTATTTTGATACATACATGTAGAGGTGAAAACTGCTTCATAAGGTATTGTTTTCAATTATATCATCGTCATGAGAAAATTCAATACCTGACTTATTAACTGCGACATTGAACAGGAAACTACTTAATGGGAATATCAACTTGCCATTAAAAATTCACCAGCTTAATTCAATTGTGTAGGGTAGTCAAGTTTATTGACATTCACATGATATAAGTTGATGGCAATCAAATTAAAAAGCTGCAGCTCAGGACGGTACCGAGTTGTCTAATTGAATTTAATTTGTAGTTCACAAGAAACCAACAAAGCGTTTATCCACATTCACAACCAATTATGATATGAGATCAACTGTTTGCCCAAAATTCGAAAAGCCAGATGAACTGTAACTACTAGCTATAAAATGTTTGGTTGCCATAAGTAACAATAACTCCGAGTTAAGCATTTCATACATACATAAGCATAACTAACCCTGTCAACCAACAACTTCTGATTTGGAAAAGTCCTTTGCCATCGCACAACTATCTGTCACACAAAAAGTACAGAAGCGCTCAGTCCACCACACTTTCTTTGTATTCTTCTCCCTTTTGATATTATAATATAAATTCTATCAATGGAATGTCCTCATTCATTCGCTTTTCATTATTTATGTGTGTCCCTAATGTGAGTCATTACGCGCTCCGATGAGAGATGTAAACCCACCTGTGCCCCGGGTTCAGCGACTTGCATTGATGGCACCTAGCGAGAAAGCACTGACATCCACTGTTGACATTTCACCCCAGGGCTCTTTAGAACGAGGACATCATCATGTTCGTGTTACATTGGCCGACATGTTGATACTAATGAGGCAAGTTACGCCTGACAGATATGCGACGCATTAAACTTTCATCAGATTCCTCCGCAAAGCAACCGCTGAGCCCAATAGGCCTGTCCATCAGATATAATTCCATTACTCATTTCGGTGTTAAACTCTTTTACTCGGTCTTTAGTCCTTTCGCTCTTCGAATTCAACATTTATCTGTGAACAGTAAATATTTGATAATCAGCTAATCAAATTTGTGTTCGCATTCATTGTTACGCGCAGGAATTGTTAAATCTACATATGCTAGCTGTGGCGTAACCTGAGTAAATTATGCGCCACCGAGGGTTTTCAGGTTTAATTTTTTTACTTCGGTAAAAATAAAAAAGATGGAAACCAGAAACCAAACGAGCACACTAGCATACGTTCATTAAAACCCCCCAAATGTGATGAAATGTTTCGACGGTTAATGCCTGAGAAGATTTGCACATGGCGTGCTCTATTAAATCAATGGCATTGTCTTTGCATTCTACTGTAGTGTGTGACGGCCGCCAAATACATCCTGTTTCCTCGTTTGCCCCACAATCCATGTGTCTCATGCCTGCACTCATTAGAGCATTCTGTGCTTCCGCGTCAACTAACTGCACCGCGATGCATCGCTTGCTTCCTGGGCTGGATATTAATATTTACAATTAGAGGACGTTCGTTCGTGTTCACTAGCAAAAGGTTTACAAAGGACAATCGTATAATGAAGAACCATCCAGCAATGTAACAATGTTGAAAGTAGATGATTCCGCCATTCATAAAATAAATATGCCTGAGCGTTTGATGGTGAGTTCAATTTTCAAAACTTTATGGTAGGGATGTTCCTGCATGACGGTCACGCCATTTTCTGGATTATGGAAAATTTTCCAACTGGGAAGACGAATAAAAAAATTGTCAAATTATTTGCCGCCTATTCCATGGTATGAAAAAAAGTAATTTAACAGGTTAAAAAAAAAAAGAAAATGACAATGTGTTAGATGAGAAAACACACACATCTCTAGGCTCTCCCTACATGGACTTGGGTAAATATGTCATATCATCGAACTTATCTCTAGCAGGTTGCGTGCGCTCCTTTCATCCTGTTCTCATCTACAGGATAAGCGATAACGCTTCAAAACATGAGTAATCAAGACAAAATCAATAATCCCCAACCAAGGAACTCGATCATATGGAAGACCACGTCATCTTCATGAAAAGTAGGCATCGTAGATCTGGTAATTGTTACGGACCTCGTGTCCATGCCCTCGCCCAACACATTATAATCCATGAATTTCCCCTCTCTACCAGTAAATTGGATATATCGTCAAGTAGCTAATTTGTATAAACTACTTTATGCAAATTCTACTTGGCAGAAAAAATAATAATAAAGGGCGATGGCACCGAATAAAAAATAAAACGTCAACGGCAAAAAAATAAAAAAAATAATTAATTGAGAAACAGATAGGAATTTGAACGCACGTGTCACGAAAACGCTTCCGACGTGAACAAATTCAAGAATATAAAAAATCTCGTAATTATCCACGACTGAAACGAGAAAGGAAACAAAGGAGTAAATATTACCCAACCGAAAAAAAGTATCTCTCTTTATACCAAAACACGAAGTCACGGAACAACGGACCAGCGGACCTATCAGGGGGAACAAGACTCAACACCCCCTGCACCCCTGAACCAGCCACAACGAGCAAGGAACGGTCCAACACTGCAAGACCCTGACAAGTAAGTCACCTTTCTTTCCATTATTCTTTTCGTAAATTGTTTTTCAAATTGTTAATAATAACGTAACTATTTTGGCGCAACCGGTAACCACCAGCTAAGGTTTGTGTCAGATCGGTCGTGATACGAATCCAGTGTCGGGAAGAGCCCTGAATTAGCGGCTGGGATAAAGAAAATAAAAATAGAAAAAAATAAACAAGAATCTCTTCCCCCTTTTCAAATTTACAGGAGAGAGGAAGAAAACAACGTTGGGAAAAAATCAGAGATTATTATACCCAGATACTTTCCATTGTTTTAGTGTGCATTATCAGGTTTTTCTCTTCTTTTTATTTCTTACTTTTTCTAGATTGGGTCTTGTCATCGCTGGTCGTCTTATTCCTTAATTGTGTTTTGGTCCGCTACGGGTTAATAACGAACCACGGTTAGATAAATCCGGGTAGTTCCGTACCACCAATAAATAAACGCGCAATTTGAAGAACCCTCGATGCAAACTAAAAATCAATCGAGGAGGAATTCCGCAGAACGCGTAACCGAAGAACCCATAGCCGCTATGTTGGGTGCCGAAAGAATTTTGGACCTCGGCAAAAACAACGTGCCGGTGTTTAGTGAACACAAAGGTCCTAATGCAGCGAGGGAACTGCACGACTTCCTGGAAAGCTGTGACAGGACCTTAGATTGTTTATCCGCAGCGGAGGAAACATTTTCCTGCGGTGGCTACCCATGCGCTTAGGTTGGAAAGTTCGCCGCATTTGTAAGGAAAACCTCCCAGCAACGTTCGAGGAATATGAACAGTAACTCCGTAATGCACTACTGCCACACGCTTCTTATGAGGAGTTGCATTCGAAACTCTCTCATATGCGACAATCCCGCGAAGAGGATGTCGCAGACTTCACGTCAAGAGTAACGCAAGCAGTAACGGACTGCAAAGAAGCAGCAATCCGGCCATACGGCCACGATACCAGCGCAGCGTTCGCCGTCCACATAGAGAGATTGGCAAAATCAGTGCTAATGGAGGGAATTAGGGAAGTCCAATTCCGACACTTCATATTAGAATCAGAAAAGGACTCACTAGACAGGATTATAGCGAGACTTACCCAAATAGAGAGAACTCAAAATGAGATGGAGAGTAATAGCGGATGGTATGATAGGACACCATCGAGGTGGAAGGATACACACCATGGCCAGTCACCCTCACCAGATAGGGATGACAGATACTATGCCCCCACTCCACCTAATAGACAATCCATATTGAGGAACAACCCGTTCTACTATTGGGAAGATGTACAAGATCCCCCACAAGAAACAAGTATGGGTTCAGACCGGACCTACGGGATACTTGGCAAAACCCCCAGGAATCGAGACATAGGCAACATAGATCTGTAAACGATGCGTTGCAGGCAGTAGGGGCCAATAATAGGATCACAAACACTAGGTTCGCAGAACGACCCCTCCCTGTTACACGCTCCCAACCTGGGAAAAACCCATTTAGGTCGGAAACACCACCGCGATCTTCTAAAGGGCCAATAGGATATAAAACTAAAAAGCCTGAGGTACCACGACATCATCGGAGAGGCGGAGGAGACTGCCATAGTGATTTGTCCAACCAAGGGCGGGATAAATGTGCACCACACCGGTTTGTTGCACGCAGGACATGCAGTTTCTGCAACAAGAAAGGTCATTTGTATGCTGAATGCTTCCGACGGCGAAACACACCGTTGTGTACGAAGTTTGATCAAGATTGTCGTACACAAAATATCCAACCACTTCCACAGAATCCTGAGTCTCCCCCACCAAGGTCATAAACCCAACAAAGGGTGCCCCCGAATGCAACAAACCAAGGGCAAGATAGACCAACTACTTCGAAACAAGCAACAACATCGAATCGTAGAGTGTATAGCATTCGATGTTGTTGTGAGTTTTGTAGCTGAAAGGGTCACACGTGGGACGAGTGTCATTGCAAGGCAATGTGGATAAAATCCCAAAAGCCACTAGCAGATATGCTTAAGCATATACTCCGTGACCACACCCCACCGACCTGCATGGTCAACACCGAGTGGCAGACAGTCCAAACGAAAAGAAATCCAAAGGACCAAAGACAGTCACGCGACAAAGGCGGTCAACAACTATGGGCCAACAGTACTGAACATGCTAAGGCTCAAAAACAGAAAAAATGGTCAGCACCGATTAAAACGCCGTCGACATGAGTCGAACCGTAGCCAGTCGAACTCAACCGCTACGGACGCCTCAGAGACTCCAAACCAAAAGCATCGGCGACCGAGGAGTGGTCAATGTGGAACATTTTGCTGGCGACACAGCCACACTGCGGCAGTGTGTCAACAAAAAGCAAAATGGGCGAAGTCGGAAAACTTCCAGGGGTCGGGTTGGAATATTCTGTAGTTTTCAGGTGATAGACTCCCTACCGGGATTATCAGCAGATGGGTTGTTAGGGAACGACTTTCTGTCTAGAAATTGTAAGGTTAATGAACCGGGAAATAGTTGGGAATTTCCCGAAACAAGAAAAAATCCGGTAAGCTTTTCCAAAAAGTTTACAAAACACAGGAAGGGGTTGTCAGGACATAAGGCAGCCGATCGGGAACCCGCACCAAGGAGATCCAGGGAGGTTCAGACCGCGGACGGTAGTAAACCGGAAACCCTACGAACACAGGGGAAGGGCTACCAAAACTTGTCGGACTCCAATTACACCAACCCCAAGATAACATCCCACAAGCCGAAGAAGGCTAACGAAGATGATGACTTCAAAATCCCCTTTTGTGCGCACGTTAGTGTAAAAAAAAAACAATGCATTGGTGGTACGCGTACCACCAAACCCTTTGGGGGTGGACATTTTTCTGGACAGACCGGTAACAATACCGGGATGTTCACGGTAGTGAAGGTAGAAAAGAAGAAACGTGGTGCACAAAAATAGGCTACAACCCTAATACGAATAGAGGAGGTCAAAAGCGGAAAAACCACGACAAACAAAGGTGGTGGTTACTTCACATGCACACATTTCGTTCCTTTGGTGCATGGTGGATACCGGCGTATGAACGGGAAGATTATTACGGTCGTGTTGTTTCTCTTCTCTAATATCCGCAGTACCTAATCCGATCACAGCGAATCCAACAACAATTTATTCTGATAAAGGATTCAATCAGTAATCATGATGGATGTTGTCGGCCAGCTGTCTGCACCGCTGGTAGAAGGAGTTAGCACAAACATTATCTCGAATTCGGCTAGGCTGGTTGAATAGCTGATGGTAATCGTAGTGCATTTTTCGGACCATATGGTGAGATTACCAAATCCACGCCAATCGTAGATTCGGGTTGTTTGATTAGGGGGCGGTTTCTTTTATGTTGCTTGCTGCTGATAGCAGATGCATCAGCTTTACAAGAATTACACTGCCAGAAGATAACAGTTGCAGCAGGGCCAGGTTTAGGATAAAATATGCCAAATTGGCTGGACACACCAATCAGATGGATGCCGAATTACGAACATTAACATGATTGAGAGTAAGAGCAATATTCTGCAAGCCGCGTAATCTTGGACAACCAGACATTCACCAAATTCACACGGGCACTGGAAACCCAACGGATGGTCCAGTGGATGGTTCTTCAGACAGATCTTCCTCTTCTTGATGCCAACTTCCCGACACGTGAATTATTTATACAATTCTTCAAAGATAAGATATGTGGGTCACTTCTAATTCTATATTTGCCGAAAAAAATATCTTTTATTCAAAAAGTGATTGACTTATCAAACTGCCTTCGTGTTATTCTAAGGAACTCGTTTTGCGTCCCACAAGCCAATCCGATTATCCCATCAGTTGGCAATACGTCTTTCAACAGCACCAATAACCTGTAACCACAAGTCGTTTTATTACGCAACGGGGAGACCTTAGAAATTGCTTCCATGAAGAGTGTTTCTGAAGCACTACAATTTGTAACTGCTCAAAAACAGTTTCAACAGTTATTCGACAGCTTTAATTCGACGTTATAGGTAGCAAGGCAAGTGCCAGCACACAAGTCCCTGGGGAAACAGCAATCAGCTGCACACCGATTTCGGAAAAGCCATTTAAGAGGAAAAAACCACTCAAGAAAAGAACATCACTTAGGAGAAAACGCGCAAACGAGAAGAACAGCACTCGGGAAACGAGCGAATGAGACGACAGCTTGCGGGCTATATAAGGCGAGCCTGTGGCGGTGCCACCAAACCCCACGGTACACTTACCTAAAAACCCCCATAACCTCATTCCACCAGCATAAGCTTTCGCTAATGCAATCGCATTAAGCACTGAAAACGCTACACGCATTAATTGGAGCAAAGCTATAATCGTAAAGCTTCTGAAAAAGAATTCTCACCTTTTCAAGCATTCCTTCGCTTACAAATCCCCTGTAAGAGTTCTTACTTTCCTTATCATAAATTACCGGAAAAGAAAAACCTCGGTTCACATACCATGTAACCATTCCAGCCAAGGATAATTATCATTGCGTCACCTATTCCCAGCCTCATTCAAGTGTACGATAAATTTCTTTATGTACACATTGGGTGGCGACTTTATCTCCCAGCAATAAAATTTCGTGACTCGCACAATGTGCAAACCAAAGCAAATACGCATCTTGCGTCTTAAACCAATTAGCACCATGTGCATGGGCAATTGCGGCTATCGTAACAGCTGCAATGCATACCATAGACAATGATCCACCCGATCCCCTTATCTTCTAATATTTCGGGATCTGCTTTTCATCAGCGGCGGCAAGAGCAAACAGACAGCCAATTATCATCCAAGGAGATTCGGCTTGTTTGCTTTACCGAATTGGCATCCCACGATACACTTTATGCCCTTTTCTTTGTTTAGATTTTTTCCCATTGCTTTGGTCCATAAAATAACCAGCGTACACACACAAGTGTACTGAGGCGATCTTCGGTATGAGATCTGTTTGTTCCCCCAAAGAGAGACTTTACGTTTCTCTGGGAAGAGGAAATACACCTCTAAATTAAGAGAGCCAGTTTCACTGACCGAATTCCCTCGTCAACGATTGAATATCGTTGAGTCGTTTTACATCAGCAGACCAGAACGGCCACGCGTCAGTCCCGCTCTCCGCCCGCGGTGAGCGGCGCAGATATACGGAGTCATTGGCGTAGTGGATTTTATTCGTCATACATTGGGTCGAGCGGTGTTTTGTCGATTAGTCTTTATTTGAACCAAACGATTTCAGAAGAATTACATAAAACTCATAAATACAACGATATGAAGTTGTATTTAATTTATCATTTCCAGTCCGGTGTTCGATCGAAAGTGAAACAAAATAAAAAAATTAATTAAGAACTGCGTGCGTTTTAATTCCTGTACCTGTTGTGGACGTTGTATCGTGAAGTCCTGTTTGTGCTTTTCCTTTTGTGTCTGGTGAAACAACGGAGTGTTTGTGGGGACGAGGTAGAACTCTCGCCCGTGCGGCGTCGCGACTTCGTACCCACACAAGCCCATCGAAAGAACACCAGTAGTCCTCAGCAAAATATATGAACAGTTCATATACGAGAAGCTAAATACGTTTATTAGTGCCACGAACCTAATACTTGATTTCCAATTTGGATTTAGAAGAGCGCACAGCATCACCATGGCTCTCAACATATTTCAAAACCACGCCTGCGTGCGCCTCTTTAATAAGGAACCCATTGCGGTGAGCCTGGACATTAAAAAGGCTTTTGACACAACCTGGATCGAAGGTCTCGTTTTCAAATTACTGAATACTGACCTCAGTAGAACGCTGTGTAGTATCATCTACCAGTTCGTTCTAAACAGAACCTTCCAAGTTAGAGTGAATGGAAAGTTATCCCGAACTTTTAACACCGCTGCAGGCGTACCACAGGGCCCCATTCTAGGCCCCATCTTATTTAATATCTACACCTCAGATATTCCTCGCCCTGTGGACGGGAGAGTAAACCAGATATGCTATGCGGATGACGTCCTGGTATACACGTCATCTAAAAGCTCATAACTCGCAACAAACCGACTCAACCGTCATTTAGACGAACTGTATCAGTATTACAGTCGATGGAAAATTCGACTTAATCCACCCAAAGCAGTAGCTATAATTCTGGGTAGTAAACACTCCCAACCTACTTCTCGATATTCAGAGAATATCCGAATACAAATAGTAGTTACTACGATTAGACCACAGGATAGGATGAAATACCTTGGGGTCATCTATACCCCAAAAATGAATTTCATCAAACATGTGACCCACATTCTTCAAAGGGGCCTCGGTCGGTCTAAGCTACTGCACAACATCTTAAGTTAAGCTTCTCTGCTATAAGCAGCTAATCCGGTCTGGAATATCATACGTCTTTCCCATATGGTCCTGCATACGACAGGGTGATCAATAAGCTCCTTCGGTGCCCAACTGGTTCGCGCTCCTTCTGGTCAATGGCAAAGGCTGTCCGCGGTAACTTCGCATCCCCCTCTTTCCCTGCGTTGGTGACAGACAGCGGGACATTAGTCACGAATCCAAAGGATAAAGCTAATGTATTCGCGAATTTATTTTCCGCGAATTCCAACCTCGATCTCGACCTTTTGGAGCCACCTGTGATCTCGCCGGTACAGTCCTCCATGCGGGATGTGAGATTTCGTCCGGGCACTATTCAACGCATTCTACGTGAACTGGATTGTAGGAAGGCAACCGGCCCGGACGGAATACCAGCAATAGTCCTTAAGAACTGTGCTCCAGAACTATCGCCGGTTCTTGGCAGACTTTTCCGCTTATCTTATGCACGGAGGAACTTTCCTGCCCGCTGGAAAATCTCTCGAGTTCAGCCAATCCCAAAGACGGGAAAAAAGTGTCTCCCACAAAATTACCGTCCGATAGCATTACTGTCTATTTTATCTAAGGTGATGGAAAAAGTCATCAATACAGAATTGGTTAAGTATTTGGAGTGCAACGGACTTCTGAATGATCGTCAATAAGGGTTCCTTGGCAGGCGGTCCACAGGAGACCTTTTGACACTTATAACCGATATATGGACATCTGCGATTGAACGGCATGGTGAGTCAAGGGCGGTCGCATTGGATATCTCCAAGGCTTTTGACCGCGTCTGGCACGCGGCATTGCTGAGCAAACTTCGTTCATATGGACTTTTCCAACAGCTTTGCGACTGGACGAAAAGCATCCTTGAGAATCGATCGATCCGGGTTGTTGTGGACGGCGAGTGTTCGGATCTGTATCCTGTTAATTCGGGGGTGCTCTAAGGTTCTATTTTGGCTCCAACCTTGTTCTTGCTTCACATAAATGATTTGTTGGAGACAACGGATAACAAAGTGTTCAGTTTTGCGGATGATAGTACGCTTGTTTCCTCCTTTTCGAGTGATCGGCCGATTGGTGCATCAACGTCGCGCCAGCTGAGATGTAGACAGATTGACTCTCTGAATCAGGATCTGGATAAAGTTCTGCAGTGGGAAAAGGCCAATCTTGTCGACTTCAACGCAACGAAGACCCAGTATACAACATTCAGAAAGAAAAGTGGATCATCGGTTCCACAGCTGATGATGAGTGGCCGGGCCATCGAGGCTGGGGCAAGTTTGAAATTGCTCGGCGTCACGGCCTGTGGGAATGTATCATGGCATAAGAGCGTATCGGGTATCGCCAGATCAGCCTCAGGGAAACTGAGTTATCTTTTTAGAGCCAAGAAATATTTTACTCCGGCCCAACTTCTTCTCCTATATAAATCCCAAATTAGACCCGCGCTCGAATATTGCTCTCATGTTTGGAGCTTGGCTCCTAAACATACCCTCGACCTACTTGAGAGCGTACAAAGACGAGCGATCCGCCTGATCGGGGACTCGGTGCTGACGTCGGGACTACAGTCGCTATCACATCGAAGGCCCGTGGCCGACCTCTGTCTGTTTTACAGATATTATCACGGGTGCTGTTCTTCTGAGATTCTTGGTATTGTTCGACGCAATTCGGCTTATATGCGCTCCACAAGACAATCCGACGGATCGCACACGTTTGTGGTTCATCTCCCGACGGCGCGAGCATCCCTGTATCAGAACTCGTTCCGTTACAGAGCGGGGAAGCTGTGGAACTCCCTTCCCACGCGAGTGTTCCCGGAGCGTTACAACCTGCAATTGTTCAAAAAGAACTGCAACAGTTATTTGATGGCATCTCGGGGCGCCCACTCGACACTATAGGTTCGCCTCTCCCGAGAGAAGTCTAATTAAAAAAAAAAAAAAAAAAAAAAAAAAAAATGTCTTCGGCCCAAATGGAAAGACTTCGAGTTTTCGAAAGAAAGAGTCCAGAAACTTCCCCCCAATACGCGCGGGTTGTGGGAATCGCATGTTGCAGCGTACGTGAACTATCCAGCTTAAGACGTGCTCGAGGGTTTTTTGCTTACGAGAGCCTTGGATGTCATGGAACAATCTCCGTCCAGTATCCCTCACGGGAAGTCCAAGGGTACACCTTCTGCAGTCTGTGTCCACAATACAACCATCGACAGGTGTTCAATGTGCTCGGCTACACATTCGATCCGCAAGTGTTACAAATTCCAGACTCTCAGTCCTTACAAGAGCCGAGACATAGTAAACAAGCGACATTGTGTGCCAACTGCCTGTCGAACACTCATAGGACTCAAGAGTGCACAAGCAAGCTTAGTTGTATTCAGTGTACGCGGAGGCATCATTCGTTGCTGCACTCGGACGATATACACCCTTCCATGCATATCTTCGGAATATCGTACGCCTTTCCCATATGATGCTGCATATCTTCGGCCGAAATGGAAAGACTTCGGGTTTTCGAAAGGGAACTCCTCAGAAGACCCAGCACCCACTCGAGAAGGATTGACGATCGCCACTACCCCAACTCTCACCTATACGAAGGTGCCTCGATTATCGCTATCGACAAGTACTTACTAACATTAGCATACAAGTACCTCGAAAGCATTCAGAACACCGAGAACCCACTTGTACGGGAGTCTTGCGTTCTTGACCCTTCTTTCTCTCGATCTCTTCGGATCAGACCACCACAATTTCTTCTTTAGTACAAAACTGAAGAAAGCACCCTTCCCAATACCACTCTCCTCTATAATATAGGGTTCCTGGACCCATCCCGTAGGGTCTACTGCTGACACACTGCAAACGCACACACAGTACAAGACAGAACAAGCACACACACACCGACCATAGCGCTGATTATCAGACGCCAAAGACGTGATCTGCGTTTGCTACCGCACTCAAGACCTACCGGTCTTGTACAATTTCTTTCCCACCATCCCCCCATCCAAGTAGTTAGAGAACACTTGAACTAACCCTGTCCACACTATCCTTAGATACCTCCTTCCGCCTTTCTTTTCCTCATGGATGTGGGTGATTCTGGTTATCGCAAGATGGCCAGAAGCCAGAGACAAGATGAAGGACACATTTGTCCTTGTCTCGCTAAAGTCGGCCTCTCACCGCCTTTTTTTGCAGAACATCAGTAGTGGTCAAGAAAAAAAGGAAAAAAAAACCAAATGTATGAGACTACTCTCAGTTGATGTAGTACGAGGGTTGCCTTTTATATTTCCGGATTAGAGAACAAAAACAAATATTGATCATCGAAAATCACTTTATTGTTTTTCAAAATATTCCCCATGAAGATCTATACGCTTTCGCATGCGTTTGAACCAATTGTCGAAGCACTTTTGCCACTCTGATTGAGGTATCTCCAACACATGCATTCTGAATGCAGCAACCGCTTCTTCAGGTGTCGAAAAACGTTGACCTCTCAGTTTGTTTTTTACGTACGGGAATAAAAAGAAGTCATTCGGTGCCAAGTCAGGACTATACGGCGGATGACCCATCAAATCGATGTTTTGGGTGCTCAAAAATGCAGTTGTCGCAGCCGATGTGTGAGAGCTCGCATTGTCGTAGTGAAGAGTGATCCGTCTTCGGCGGTTGGTTTTCCTGATTTCTTGGAAGACAACTGGCAGACAAATGGTTGTGTACCACTCAGAATTGACTGTTCTGCGTTGTTTTAGTGGTACGGTTGCGACATGTCCAGTTTTTCCGAAAAAACAGGGGACCATTTGCTTGGAAGTGCTTCGTGCGCGAACAACTTTTGTTGAATTTGACTCATCTTGAAACACCCAGACAGTCGACTGCTGTTTACTTTCGGGCTCATACGCGTAAATCCACGATTCATCACCTGTCACGATGTCATAGACTTGTTTCGAAGCACCGCGACCGTATTTTTTGAGCATTTATTTCGACCAATTGACACGAGCCTTTTTTTGGGAGAATGACAAATTGTGTGGGATCCAACGCGAACAAATTTTTTTGACAGTCAAATGTTTATGCAATATTGAATGTATGCTGGTCCCACTAACGCCTAAGGTTGTCTCAATCTCACGATAGGTCACATGACGATCTTCCAATATCAGTTCGCGCACAGCATCAATGGTTTTCGGAACAACAACTGATTTTGGACTACCATCACGAAATTCATCTTGGAGTGAACTACGACCACGATTGAATTCACCATACCATCGATAAACACTGGTCCTTGATGGAGCTTCATCGCCAAAAATTGAATTAAGTTCTCCATGCACTGTTGCTGAGTTAATCCACGCCGAAAGTTGTAAAAAATAATGGCACGAAAATGTTGACGATTTAATTCCATTTTTGGGCCGAGATGAATCTTTTAAGTTACTGTAAACAACACAAATAGCGCTCGTATGTCAAAACCTTCTGAGTGCGTATAACCTCAAAAATGTCCAACTTTACGACAGAGCTGTCAATTGCCCGATTGCAACACTAGGGTTTCCAAATCCCGAAACATAAGAGGCAACCCTCGTACATATTAATAGACGGATTCTGATTATTCTAGCTAAATGTTTTCTTGATGTCTAGTATAATGACAGTGAAGTACTGTGGTACTACGTTGTCTGAATTCCGTCAGTAGTCCAACGGAAATTCTGTAGTCTTCCTGAATCAATATCGTTCTTTCCTCGGCTTTGATTTGTCTTTTGCTCAAATTTCGAGAAGATGACACCCTCCAATACTATTTCTGGTATGTTAAAATGTGTTGAGAATGACGATATTTCGTGAAGAGGTTTATTTCACCTTAGAATCATTGTCACTAGTCCTTTCAGCATTTTGGTCAAATGCCTCCTGCCAGGTAAGTAGATATTTCTGGCTGGTTCAACTTAATCCAATGCAGTACCTCGATTGATATTCCGTACATTAAGGTCTGTCAATGCGCACATACTTATAAACCTATAATCTCTAAGTACCAATTTTGCTTTACTTTAAAGGACGTGGAATATTAAAAGGAATTGCTAAGTGTATTCGTTTATAATACCCCTTCAACGCACATTCATAAATCGACCGCAGTGCATTTAGTAACTCATTATTATATGACCTTAATTAACACTATAATTCATGGAGATAGTGCCTGGCCACTCAGGGAGCAAAATTCTAAAGAAACCTTAGGGAAAGTGGAACAGTAAAACGATTGATTCCCATGGATAGAACACACATCTCTATATGAAATAATCACATACTAATCTGAACAAAAACCACTTAGTAATGATACCAATTAGCCATGCCCGACTTACGCCCACCAAATAGAGTCTCATATTATGTTTCAAACGAAAGCTCTAATTCAAGTACATAACTTGGTTACGTATAATGGATCCTCGAGACCTAAAAGACAAAGAATAACTAATTCTATTCAGAAAAACTTCTTTTCCAACTATTTACCATTCATTCATTTAACTTTCGTATCGTTTCAATTAGTTTTTATTATGCGATGAGATACTAATTCAGATTCTCACTGAACGCCTCTCTGCGGTCGCTAGAAAATAATCTTGGTTTAAAGAAACTTACCACAACTATTGAGATGCACTCACCTGAAAAATATCACGGAGCTAGCAAATTATAAAAGATCTGCCTTGCTCTAGCACCCCTTTATCACAATTCAAAATTCAAAATTAGTTTCCGCCATGAAAAGCTCATGGTGGAAAGCCTTCCTAAGGCCTAATATACCTTCGCAGCTAATTCAGGTAATGATCGCAAATAAGACAGCCCGTGCTATTCATCTTATTCAGGATAGGTCTTCATACACCATCCGCATTCAACCCACTTTCAATTATGGTTGGTTCTCTTCAACGGCGGGCTGTGTCCTCGTTTAATCTCCTTAAGACATCTTTGAATTGAAAGCAGTAACCACTCTAGTCTGTGTCCCCATTCCACAGAGTCCATTATTCCAAACCGTCATCTTTTATTCGAGTGCAAAAAATTACCTTAATTTTTAATCCCTTAGATTCCGTCTTCGACAACTTGAAAGCAACTCTAGGTGTTCAAGTCAAATTTTGTGAAGAATACTGAAGGAGGTGATGATGGACCCCAACAACACAATCCATAGAATCCCAATCGCATGCATAATCTGCAGAAAATGGATACATACTGAACTGAGAACTGGTGCTCAGCCCTGACCTGGCCCACCACCTTACCCACGTGCCCAACCTCCGGCCAAAGTGTTTCCATATTCCATCATCTGAAGATGCTATTGACAGTGTTGCTCGGTATTGTTGTGAATTATAAACTCAAGGGTGAGAGTGTGCCGCCCGAGGTTGATGCGATGCTATTATGTGTATTCGGAATGTTGGGGCTCGGTGAATGGTGAACCCAACTCAAAGGATCTTAATTGATTGCACATTCAAGATGTGGCTTTGGAATACAATTGTAGACCAAATGGCTATTTCTGGTGAAAGGAAGTGTGTATTTGTCGCAGTCTGTTTAGTAACTTAGAATTAGAGTGTACTTAATTAAAGGTTTAATTGGTGGCACACTGTCGACTTATACAATGGAAGGGCGAATAGTTCAGGGATCTTATGACGAGTATCCGAGTGAAGTATCAAATACTCACGTACAAATTTGTGCGATTGAACTCAGCGTAAACAAAAAATTATATATAATATGTATCAAGGACTTTTAAAAAAGATTGAAGCGTGTGTTTGGAAATTTCTAGCATGAGTAGTGCGAATTGTCGAAAAAGTATTGAGTTCCCCGTGTGGTTGCATACTCCAGAGATTTCAAACTCTGGTGTTACATAATGAATAATTTATTGCATCTTTGTCTTATAAAATCATTACGTCTGCATATATCACATCAATTATGATGAGTTATCGCTTTATAAATGTGGGTTGAAAGTTCTATTGTACCCATCGCAATTCTTGTGTAGTTCAATCTTTGGAGGATGAATTAAAAATCATTTCGGCATTGCAAATTGCACTAACACATCCACTATAGGTCCGCCTCTCCCGAGAGAAGTCTAATAAAAAAAAAAAAAAAAACAAAAAAAAAAAAACCAATGATTCTAAAAAATCAGCGTCAAGGATTGAATTCGCGGAAAATAAAATCGGGAAAACATTAGCGTCATTCGAGTATGTGGGTAGTGTTCGCTGCCCGCGACAACTAAAATCATTTATAGTAATCTTTGTGATTGATCAAAAGGGATCTGGACATTGACCAATGGAATAGAACGCCACAGATTAAAAAAGATTGACGGAGCTTTTAAATATGATATTCATGGTAATTATGTCCAAAATGTTTTAATGCTCCTTCCCTTTGACAAGATAAATCAATATCTGAAATATTGTCAAAGATATTATTATGATAAAAAGGGGGCCTGCCGAAAACATTGTTGAGGCGCATTGTAACTGTTATGACATTGTAGTGCTCTGAAAAGCCCTACCATCTCCTTCCCCACATCCCTACACCTCAAACTTATATCCACAAACCCATTAATCCGATCCAACAAAATTTGCGATAAACGAATCAAACAATCGTTTATCACCCTTGCACTAAATTCCTCATAACCCTTCACATGAATTCAAAAACCTATTTCTCTTGACAAAACAATATTTCTGATAAACGAATCGAATATTCGTTTATCATCCATACATCCAATTTCCCATGGCATCTAAACAAAACAAAAACATATGGTAAATTGAACCAGATGTTCAATTACCATAAGTAAATAAAACTCGAATCCCAGTGCATACCCTCAAATGCACTGCACATCCTAGACTTTTCAGAGAATTCATCAAACCAAATTCTTATCTCCAAAACAAAAAATAGGCACCACACACAAAGTATCTAAATCGAGATATTACATTCATATCTCGATTTGTTTTCGTTTAAAGGGGGATGCATCGTGATCTCGCGAGGCAGTAATCACAAAATCAGTATCCCTGGTGGTGGTGCACCGGGAGAACAGATCAAAGTAATCATTTAAATAGTGAAAATAGGTGTAAAACGACTATATAAATTTAAATAAAATAGTTGTCAAGTTAAATAGTGTGTTTTCGTCGAGTGCTTCAACACAGGCGAGAACTGGTGAGTAGAGTTGGGACAAAACACCCTCTTCAGCTTTGCAGTTTTCCGAGCATCACGGAAGCCGCTGGGGTTGCTCGGCGCAAGGACGCTCGACATGGCACCAAAATAGTGTTTATCCATCCTGAGTTGCATAGCTGCACGCACGTCTTCGTCAGGGTGGACAAAGTCAAGAAACCACTCGATCTCCCCTATGAAGGGCCGTATAATATCCTAAAATGAATCAGCGATCGAGTGTATGAAGTAGAGACCCGAGGCAGATCAACTACAGTCAGCCTAGAAAGACTGAAGCCGTGTTTCTCGGAGGCCAACCTCCCAAAGGCCACCACAAACCCCGATGCTGCAGAGGACCTACCCTCAACTTCTCACCCGGGCGCCACCTCAAGGAACATTTTAGGCCGACCACTCTTAACTACAGCGCAGCCATCTGAGTAGTACATCGCCCTACCAACGATTCCGGGACTATGTCATGTGGGAGGGGGGGGGGGGGGGGGGTACTGAGGCGGTTCTACTAACGGCACGCCCACCTTTTCAACTTACCCCCAAATCTTTCTGTCCTAAAGCTTTAGTGACCTTACCATTTGTCGCTTATGCAAGCACATTAACTCCCCCAAGCATTCTCCCACTGATTTCATCATCTTTCGATTATTCAAATCGCATCCAACAACGCAGGCATTTTCCTCACCAAGGACATTCACGCATTCAATGCGTAATATCGTTTTCCCTGGAAAAATTCGGTACGCCAGTACCGCATACATCAACGCATCTCAGCATTGTTCTAAAAAGAAAACATCTGGGTTGCCATGCTAGATAACCGAAGTGGATTATAGAAACAATCAGCAGAACCCCTGTCTGCCTGCGTTTACTGTCCCACACGTTTGACCCGTGACGCCCTATGAATGCAATACGCAATTAACATGGCTGTAAACACAACCATCATTGTGTAATCATCCCAAATGCATCCTAATCTCCAGCGAAATATTTAGACAGCTGCAAACACTCGCATTACGAGCAAACAAAGTGATCCGCGCGCAAATGGGTACACCCTCGATAGGATCTATGTACTGGAGATCCAATCCTATTGGTCGAGCCAGCAGGAAAATTTCATTGTCTTTCTCGCCACAGCGCCCAACTCACCCCAACCGAAGAGAAAGTAGGAAGTCGAATTTCAACCCCTGAGGGGTGAGCACGCATAAGTCGAGTCTGATACACGGTAGTACACACACCCCGGGTCGAGTTGAGTCACTGCGCAAAAACGAAAGAGTTTCTTTAAGTTAAAAATTCAAGTAAAGCCTCGTTGAAACGGTGCATGAAGTGGAACATTTTTAGGAATAATTAGACAGTGTCGCGCAGTTGCCAAAATAATGAAGTGTGTAACATGGCATGTAATAAGAATAATTAGACAGTGTCGCGCATTAGTCAAAATAACGAATGGTGTAACGTTGTATATTAGTAAATTAGAAGGCACAAACGCTACATAGAATGAACCTAGTGAATAAGAATCAACTAATTTAGCGTCGAAATTAACTTTTGAGAAATTTTAAATAAAAAGCATTTATCACCAGCAATCAAAACCAGTGTTTAATTTGTTTTTTTTTTTTGCATTGATTGAGTTTGCCGTAAGTAACAGGACCTCTGAGGACATCGGTAAGAAGTGTTTAGGTGTTGCTAAGTGAATCTCTGCAATCGTGGTGATCAAGTTAATAGTGCATCTCCCACGCGGTAAATCTGACTTGAAATTTGATAGACGAACCTCGATTAAGTGTTTAAAGGACAAATTCCATCTGGGAACGAACATTAAGATTGGTTGGACAAATGTGAGTTAGTATGTTCTTACCATTTAACGAGGTTGGCATTTCGACTAGACACCAAGTAGGAAATCTCTTGAACCTGTGCCTCTGTTGGCACCTTACTAATAGACCTGTGGGTGGTGTTTTATGTAGAGGGCACCGACGTACGGCACTGATTCACTAAAATTCCAACGATGAAGGGAAGAGTCACCATGCACACTGATGAAAATGTCACTGCTTCACCAAGAAAGGGGAAAATAACACACAGAGAGTTGATTGGATGTAAATTGTTTTTTTATTGCGGTGATAATTATTCTTCTATTGTAGACTTTTATGCACTAAGTCTGCACTAGAAAATGGCTTCGTTACAGAATCGATTGCTTTCTGTATAATGTTAAATTCTTAAATGGTACCATTAACAAGAGTTGGAATAACCATCTTTCCTCTCTTGACAAAGCAAGCAAACCATTCTGGAAAATTTTAAAGATTATAAAAAAGAGAGGGTGAAGTATTCCACCGTTTAAGCTTCACGACAAGTTGTTTATATCCTCAGTTGAGAAATCGAACCTTCTTGCAAACACGTTTAGTAAGGAACACTCCATATCTATGCATCTAAACGACGGGAATACTTAGACTGAAGTTGCTAACATATTCAGTAATTATCTCAATCACCAGCTGAAACTTTTTACGTAACTAATATTCATCATCATCGGCACTACAACCGGGAACCGGTCTTGGCCTTATTTAGCAAGTCCTGAGGCTTGTTAAATTTTCCATAATGATTTATTTTTTCTGGGCAAGGTCATTAGTCTTGCGCGAGAGGCTCCCCGACGGGGAATCGAACCCCGGTCTCCCGTGTGACAGGCGGGTATACTAATCACTATCTTATCGAGAAGCCGTAACTAATATTATCCAAGTTAAAGAATTGATAAAAAGATCAAAAACAAAAAAGACTGCTTGTCTTGATAATATTAACAATAAATTAATTAAAGCACTACAGCTTCTGCCAGTAAGTACTTAACGTTTATTTTCAACGCTTGTCTTAGGACTGTTCTTTTCCGACCTGTTGGAAAACAGCAAAAGTAATTCCTATTGAAAAACCCGGCAAACCGCACAATAGCCCAGAGTCACAGACCTATTAGTCTTCTTAGCTGTCTGAGTAAGCTTTCAGAAAAAATTATTAAGGAAAAAAAATCAATCTTTTCTACGAAGCCAATAATACCTTTTCGTGGAAGCCAATAATATCCTACCTAACTTTCAGTTTGGGTTTCGTACTAGTCACAGCACAATCCACCAAGTTTTGCGCATCAAAAACCACATAGCTAATAAATTCATCGCCAAGGAGTCAACGGGACTGATACTTTTAGACATCGAAAAAGCTTTTGATACGGTTTGGCACGATGGCTTGATTTATAAGTTCCTCAAACTTAAGCTGCCAATACCGCTTATTAATATTATTCAGAGCTGTATTTGTTCGAGAAAACATGTTAGTATAAGAAGTTACAAATCCTCTAGTCACAAAATCTAGTAGTGTGTACCCCAAGGCTCGGTCCTTGGACCCATATTATTCCCTTTGTTGTGTCAGGTTTACCATGTTTAGATGAAAATATTCAAGTAGATATGTTTGCTGATGATTTGGCCATATTTTCTTCGGGTGCCTTATTTACCAACGTCTAAAACTCTTTACAAGCAGCTCTTGATAAACTAGTAGTTTATTTTAGTAAATGAAAATCAAAAATATAGAAACACAAGATGAGGTATGCCCATTCGAAATGTCATCCTTCTCCATGACAACGCCTGTCCTCGCACCGCGTGCTTGATAAGGGATACATTAGAAGAAATGGGCTGGGAAACCCCCGTACACCCATCTTGTCTCCCTGTGACAATTTTTTGTTCGCACCCTTGAAGGAATCACTTGGAGGAAAAAAATTCGAATGTAATGAAGAAGTCAAGAAGCAAGTGTGCAATTGGCTAACAACTCGCCTTAAATATTTCTACGAACAAGGGATATTAAAGCACCCATTGTGGAGAAAACCTGTACAAATTCAAGCACAAGTCAGATCTCGATTGCTCGTTCTGCAAGGGATCTGTAGAAAACGTGGAACACATCTTAGCTGAATGTACCAGATTCCAGGAGAAGCGCAGTCCATTGCTGAGCAATTTAGCGGCGCAGTAGAAATTCAAGAATTATTAAGAATTTTGGTGAGGACAGAACCCTCACATATTTAGCTGAATACAACCTTTCAATAAATTAAACAACTAACTTAAAACTAATGTATAATAAAGTGCAAGAACTATAGACGCTAACAACATAAGGTAGCTAATGCTAGGCTCAAGGAACGGATGGGACTCATCAGGCTATCGCTCGGCAACATCAAGCGGACAATCTGTAGGCCACACGAACTGTAACAACTTTAGAGAGGTTATATTTCGACCCCGACCGCGGAAGAAATGTTCCGAGACGGCGCCCAGGATAAATGAGAAAGGAGTGAATCGGGCATGCAAGTGGACTTAGGGCATAGTAAAATCGTAGTGTTTGGTAAATTGTGTTGTTGATCATACCATACTATTATTCTAGAACAGGATGAACAATTTTTTCCCCTCTAAGGATTCTTCTATCGGGTGTAAGATCGTTAATAAGGAAGTATTTTTCCATACGAACTAGATGCATCAAAATTACAAAATCACATTCAGGTGACTGTTGTTTGACGTCTGGTTCGCCTAAAGTATTTCACAAGGTCAGTCAATCACATTTTTGAATCAGTCAGAAAGTATTTTTCGTTGTGTTTATAATTATATCATACTTATGGTGCCACCTTTGTTCTGACAATAACTCCGTTCCAACAACAGTCCAAGGAGACTCTCCTTAGGCCACGTCTGCTAAAAAAAAAAATGCCAGTGGTTTGTTTTTTAGTTAGTTTATCCATCAATGTCTCTTCGACTCAGTGGAATTACAAGACTTTTTATGCCCAGATCCTGAAGTCCCAGGTTTCATGGACGGATTTGAAATAAATCGTGCTTGATAGGGATTTCACGCTTCGCTTCATGGGAAGATACCCAATAACAAGGGAGTAATTTTTGGAATTAAAAAAGAAGAAACAGAAAAAAAGAAGAAAAAAAACATTACCAAAATGTCCTGTCCAACAGCCACCAAAGGCATGGCAAATCTTCTAGACGATAAGAAGTGATTTCGTTTGTTCCCCTTGAGTAGTTTAGTCCAATGTCGTTGTGTTTGTATTGTTTGTCTAAGGAGTCATTGGGTCCTTTGTTTATCATCCATACGAACCAGAAGACACCTTAAGAGGGTTCGCAACGAATTGTGAGAAGATTTTTCCATTGATGCACATCACCAAGTCTTTGCAGGACTAATGAGAAATACTTGCCACATGAACGTAGGGCATTTACTTTGCGCACATCGAAATCCCAATAATCCAACAAGGATTAGGTGGTTAGGTAATTATGGCATTTTTGCTGCTTTAATAAGACATAAACTCCTCCCTAAATCCTGACAAGTGAGCTGCGTGAAATTGATTTACAATCGCTGGCAATTAAGTCGCTTACCAGTGGCGTGATAATCAGCTAACTTTGCGGATGGAGGATTGAACTTGCTTTGTAAATGCGAGATAAGATCCTCCATTGGTGTCCTTTTGTGGTCAACATTAAATTAATTGCCTTCGTGTAAATGCAAAAGTCAATTGGTGTTTACAACAGACATTGATGTTAGCAACGTATAAACGTCTTCCGGGAAGGCCGATATTTTGTAATTACCTCCATTATTTCGGATGACCCAAAATATAACGACAGTTTGTAGTTAGAAATACCTAAAATTGGTAACTGGGGTTAAAACTTTTACGCAGTACTGGGAACGAGATATTAAAGTATTTTCATGGTTGAAGTAGCTTTTAATACGCATTAGATAACTTTATCGACCAGATCGTTTCTTTGTAATTGAAGCCGCTTTCTTATCTTTCACATTTGTGTCATGCTATTGTTAATTTATTAATACATTTTGCAAACAAATATTAGATGGGTTCATGACACAAATATCAAAAATAAAAGAAATGTTAATCGTCAAGAAAAAAATTATATTTAGTGACTCCGTTGGAAAGAAGATTGAGGTACATGTGCGGCTATACGTGCTTCGGTTTAATTGATAGCCATGAGTTAACCAGGTTGTGGAAAAATTCAAATATATTTGAACAAGGGGCTGATAGGTGAATAGAATCGATCTCTTCCCCCAGCTATGTGCCATTAAGGGGTTATATCAATAGAGAATTTTTTTTTCAATTGTTTTTAGTTTAATTGCGTATACTCGTAAACATCCCAAGATGATATCCAAAAGAAATTTAATTTGGGAACATTTTTTTTCTATTTTTTTAAAGCGGATTTCCACACCAACTTTAAAGGCTTCGAAACGTTCGAAAAATCCACTTCAGTCGATCATTTTCATTCAATACAACCGAGTCATAGTTTCATAAAATACGTATAGATGGCGTTATAAAAAGTTTGCTTTAGAGAGAGACAACTACAGATTTAAACAACAAAAGATCTGGACAACTAAAGATTTGTACAACTAGCGATTTGAACAATTGATTGAGACTTGAACAATAATTGAAGAAAACGACATCCCGGAACAACGGACCAGCGGACCGCATCAGGGGGATCAAGAACCTACACGCCCTGCAACCTGTGACCAGTAACAAGGACCGAGAAACGGCCCAACATCAAATAAGTCCCGTCCCCTGACTTATACCATATTTAAATTATGTTGAAATTGTTACTTAGTTGTTACTGGACGTAATAACTAATCTGGCTGTGATAACGTACAACGACGGTTTTCATGGAATATTCTCTGTAATAAAACGTTTTGCTTTAAAAATCGGCTATGAGACCTATAATTTCTGTGTAGAAATAGACGAACACCGAGTTATAGACGCTACCCGCTCTTTATCTCAAAATCGAGGGATGCGGTATGGTCCTGTGGTATTAATTTGGGGTGTGCCGGCGTACGACACTAGGTTAACTAACACCGCGACGCTGTTCCGACGAATGTACGTGCACAAAAAAAATCCAAGCCCCAGGGAAAATGAAAGATAAAAACACACTGGATTTTTTGGTGTTAAGTGTTCTTTTTATTTTGTTACTTCTCGATCTCTTTCACAAATGATGATCTTTTATTAATCGAACCACAAAAGTTCCTGTGCACTTAAACTACTCCTTTCTCTTTCACAAATGATGATCTTTTATTAATCGAACCACAAAAGTTCCTGTGCACTTAAACTACTCCTTTCTCTTTCACAAATGATGATCTTTTATTAATCGAACCACAAAAGTTCCTGTGCACTTAAACTACTCCTTTTGTCCTAGTGGTTAGTTACAACATATTTCACAGCTACAGTTTAATTAAGGGAGTAAGTTTCACATTGAGCTCTATTTACTTAATTATTCAACTAGCTCGGGTTTCATATTGAACTTTTTACTTAATTGTTTAACTAGTTTGTAACATGCACTATATCCTCCTTTGTGTACTGTTCTATGATGCGCGATAGTTATAGAAAGCGATAGCGAAACTACACCAAATTGATTATGTGGAATTTCGAATTGATGTTAGATAAGCGACGATTTCTTTCACAACTTAGAACCGAACTCGACAAGTGCGTTTTTTTTGGAACTTCCTCTAGCAACGTCCGTACTCCGCGGGAGATGAAATCTGACTGGTTTCCGTATGCCACCATCAGAACGATATCGCCAGAATCGCCTCAAAAGGGGAGGAGCTACACGATCAACTCGAGACAGTCAATCGTGATTGGATTGGACAATATGGCGTACATTTCGCATGTATGTGTATGCGTCACATACGATCATCCGATGAACATAGATAGTATTCGGGCGTCGTTATTGCATCTCCTCGTAATGATCATTAAGCAAGGGATAGGTCTCTGCGATCTTATGTCAACAGAGACGCTATTTCCATGATCGGGTAATGGGTATGCATTGTTTGCGTTCGCCAACATTGCATGGGTCTGCGGCTGTATACACAATTGATTGTGTAATGCTTGCCGGCAACAGACCCTTCTGGTGTGAAAAACATACCGAAGATCTGCTCGCCCGAGGAGAGGCCATAAATCAACATTCGGTTGATGGACATGCAGTTTTCCAGGTCCGCGGGCGGTTGGCGGCCGTTAATAGAAAATTCGGATGTACCATAAACAATCCGGAAGATATGGATGCGACGTTTAGGTATTGCAAACGAATATAGGGTGCGGCCGTTGCCAGTTGTTAAAAGTAAACACTTGATCCAATTCGTTGCTTGTTTGCGGTCCATGATCGGTGGAAACCGATAATGGAAAACCAGCTATTGCTGAAAATGCGGGAAATGTTTGCTTTGCGTCGGCCGAAACCTTGTCGACGGTGGCAAACTGGTGAGACTTGGTAGCCGCACGCTTAGGGGTGACATGGACAAACAAAACAACCACATTAGGAACTCTGTGTTGATTTTGTTTTCATGGCATGATGTGGGTAGCATAAGGTAATAGGGACGTGATGCACTGGGTGCAATGCATGCCCCAGGGTGAAATTTTTGATGCCACGGCTAGGTGATAATCCTTGCCGTTGACTTAATGTTTTCAGGAATGATCGTGGAGAAGGGGTTTGGAAAAACCCCCAAAGAAAGGTAAGCTGCCTATAAGGTATTCATGTCGGTTATCCTTTGGGATAACCGAATTAATTCCAGCGAATTGGTTGGCGGTTAAGGCCGTAGCAAGGTTGTATAATCTTGCTGAAGATTCGACTTCAAGGTAAGTCGCATTGCTGGAAATGGTGGGGATCGAGCGATGCATGGCCCTTCGGGCCCTGAAAAGCCCCACAGTCCTGGGATAGCAGATTAAAGGTATAAACATTGACAAGCACGTATATAATAAATTTTGTGCTGTAAATACGTTTGGGAACTTTAAACGGGTTTTTTCTCAAAACCATGTTTTTCAAGTGGGTGTGAAACATAACTCGGGCTGATCGACTTGAAATTTCAACTGTAGCTTCTTAGATAAACTACCATACACGGATTTAATGATTAATTAACAATTACATATTTTCTAAACATGTTAAGGTCGATTTTTTATCAAAAATTCAAATTTATTGTTTAACTAGTGGAATTTTGCGAAAAATTGATATTTTCTAATAATCATGTGTACCGTCTTAGGAAAACTGATAGAGATTATGAAAAAAATTTTTTTAATTCTAGGTGCTGTTGGAGGGTCTGTGGGGGTTCTTTATACCATATGGAGAACCAGCCCACAATGCCAACCAATCCTGACCGCTAACAGCGCGTCACCCTACCCTGACCTATAAACATGCAAAAACAATCCCAATCTGCAAGCGCATCCATCCCAAATTTGCAAGAATTCATCTCCCAATCTGCAATGAAAGGCATTTCCCAAAACTCCCAAAAGAATACAATTCAATAGAATATATTCTAAATCATCTCTTACATCATCCCACATATAATTTTTCCCAAAATTGCTTCGGTCAATTCTCCATCTAAACCATATTCCCTCCTTGCGAGAAATTCCAATTTCACCCGAAAATTCATGCCCATACTTGCTCGTGTTCCCAAAGCCAATTTCCCCGTACACATAACCAACGAATCCAACTCAGCTTATACGGCGAGGATTCGCTGGAACTAAATTCTTATGCAGGCATAGCAACTCTTTCACAAAATTCTTAGTAAGTGTCGGCGAGTTTACTTTAGCTATAACTCCACTGCCACGACGCGATGAATGTTTGCTTTTATTAGTCAGTCGATATCCAACCGCCATCGAGTGCGCATACCCCTTTTATTACCCCGAGTCGGGCTCCAGGAAGCCGATGTGAAGCAGGTAGAAAGTAAAGTCGTGGGTCGGTGTGGTAATAGTTTCCATTGCCTTTCCAACTTAGTGGTAACTTGAAAGATTCCCGTCAAAAATAATGAAAAGCGCCAGTGAAGAAAGATTTCCGATAAAGTGCTAATAGTTAACTAAACTGTTCGTTGAAAATTTGTATTGACTCAAGCCGAAGAAATCTTCCCAATAAAGTGTTAAGGATTAACTAGACTGTTCATCGAAAATTTGTATTGACTCGAGCTTAAGGAAGATTTCCAGTAAGGTGTTAATAATTAACCAAATTGTTCATTGAAGATTTGTATTGACTCAGGCCGAAGAAATCTTTCCAATAAAGTGTTAATGATTAACTAGACTGTTCATTGAAAATTTGTATTGGCTCAAGCCGAAGAAATCTTCCCAATAAAGTGTTAAGGATTAACTAGACTGTTCATCGAAAATTTGTATTGACTCGAGCTGAAGGAAGATTTCCAGTAAAGTGTTAATAATTAACCAAATTGTTCATTGAAGATTTGTATTGACTCGAATTGAAGAAAAAGTTTACAATAAATTGCTAATAATAACTAAACTGTTCATTGAAGACTTTTATTGGATCAAATTGACACCTTTTGTTCATCATCGCCGTCTGTGATGCTATTTAGTGCACCTATTACGGAATTCGTTTCTCGTAGCGAAAGTGTATGAAAGTCCGGCAGGATATTGGTGAACCCATACTCTTACCGGCACATATACCTTATCCCCCACAGGTCGATATGCTGCACACCGCTTGACTTGTCTAAAAAAAGTTTGCGTTTGACTAACGGCCAAGTTCCCCTTTGTTATTATTATTATTGATTGGCCGGTAGGAACCCGGAAGTTCATGACCTCACCGACTCGAGTCCGCCATCGTCCCCTGTCCTGTGCACTCTCCTTTCACGTTTGACCACCCGATCCGATCTCCTAAAGATCAAACCTAACATTGGCCCCCCATCTCCGCCCGGCCGCCCTATCAGTCTCTTTCCCGATTGTCTACCGTCAAGAATTCTACGCACGGTCCTATCGTTGCCCATTCGCGCTACATGTCCGGCCCATCTTAATCTTCGCGACCTGATTACTCTCACTATTGTAGGTTTGTGGTATAGCTGTATGGCGATTTCGCCGAACCCCACTGCTACTTACCCGAAGAACCCCAATAACTGCTACCCAACTTTCATAATTCCCTGCTAATGCAATCGCATTAGCACCTGTAAATGCCTCACGCATCAAGCTTATCAAATTTATTTATTTAAAAGCTTCTGGAAAAGGACTCTTACCTTCATTCATTTATTCGAATCCAAAAATTCCCCATAAGAATTCTATCCAAATTTATCACAGATCCCAATCATACATACGCATTACCTAGGAATTCCTGTAAAGAATTTCTCCCACAAGAGCATTCATACAGGCATCAATGCATCTCTGCATTAGCGACCAAGAACCGAATTCTCGTTTAGTGCAAACACTCACACTAGAGTTCGACACTTGAGTCGCCTTAGATGCCATATACAATTGGCATAGATGTTATACAAATCGTCATTGTGTAACCATCTGAATTAGTTCGCAATGACTTGCAACTATCGATGCAGCTGCAAGCACGTTACCCAACGCATAAACAATGCAAATATAGAATCCGTTTCTTACAACGAATTACCCCGCATATACAAATGCAAGCAGGGGGTTCGTTTCGGCCACCGACCCAAGATACGATATACAATTTTCATTGTATAAAGTATCGCAACCCATTAGCACCTTTTCCCAATGTCTATTCGTCTATTTACAAAAGGCCATCACTCATCTAAGACTTTTATGATGCCCTCGTCCCATCTTTTCTCTTAACGTCATTTCTTCTATGCATCGTCGTCTATTTATTTAGCCGCGATGCACATCCTAGACAACGATCTATACGGTCCCTTTGTCTTTTAATTGTCCTGGATCCGTTCCTCACGACCTCGAGGCATGAGCAAACAAAGACCCAATTAGCACCCAATGAGAGATTCGGCTTTTTTGCTTAGCCGAACTCACATCGTATGGATGCACATTATGCCCTTTCTTTGTTTTAGATTCGTTCTCATGGTTTCGTTCCTCGAATGAACCGATGCTCACACAAACATGTGTACCTTAATCTGAGAGAGTCGGTTTCATTGGCCGAATTTCTATTGATAGCGATTTAATATCGCTGGGTCGTATTACAACCACCGTTCTCGACGGTCGCGTCTCCACCCGCCGTACCGAGTACACAGGTACGGTGCGAGGCACAAAGGTCGTATCCCTTTGCAGAGCCGATCGGGTTTATTTCCTTTTAAATTAGTATCGATAAATAATTATAAGCTCCTTTCGTTTCGTTTAATGTAATATATTCATTGGCCGAAGATTCACGTTAATGGATAAAATTCCCTTTGTCAATCACCTTTCAATTAAAGTAAATAGAAACAAAACCCATTAAAAGCAATTAATAAGTGAATAAATTAAAGTGAAATGAAAGAACATTTGGTTACAGAAGTCCCATAGTGTGTTTCATTTCTCGGACTTACAGCGTTTATTTCTTTTGTCAGTGATCATTTTGCTGCGGTGTTCGGTGCGTGACAATTTCCAGTTTATTAATCGGCGGAACTTTATAATAAACGGCGAGTGGGTTGATAGTAAAACTCTCTTCCCCACAGCTCCTCCGGTTCGTGGTTGTGGAGCTCGCTCCATTGTCCTGCCTCCTCGTCATATTTACCGCCAAAGATACCTCTTAAAACTTTATTCTCGAATACGTGGAATTTGTTTTCTTCCCGTTTTGTGAGAGTCCATGTTTCGCATCCGTATAGAACAATCGGTATGATTATGGTTTTATAGACACGGGGCTTTATGTTACGTGATAGCAGTTCAGATTTCAGCAGTTTACTGACTGCGTGGCAACTAGCGTTGCCGGAGTGTAGTCTTTTGTACTTTAAATAAAAATATAAATTATTTTGTTATACCTATTTATGTGTAAAATAAGCCTTCCAAATGATTTTTTAATTGTTTAATAAATAATGGCGAAAGAAATGCTGAAATTTAACACTGAATCTCCTTACACATCCGTAAAAACTTCCCTTAACATATATTACATTCTCACTTAATACATACCATTCATAAACATTCACAATATTGCCAGTTACATCACATTTAATAACATGCCCCTTTTCATAACTTGCCCCTTTTTATTTCAAAACAGAGCACTTTGATTTTCGTTCAAATTTTATTCAATTTAAAAGTCGCAGAAACTAAAGGAATACTTTGAGAAAATTTGTTTTGTTTATATTATAATTTACAGTAAATTAGAACACAATGTTCTATAAGTAGAGAAAAAATTCAATTGTAAAAGCAGTTCAGTTCGAGTTGAGAAGCAGTTCAAGTAGTTTCACTTTGAGTTTTGTTGGAGTTTTGAGTTTGTGTAATACACAGTGAGAGAGAAGTAGTTGAGATTGATTAAGATAAGATTAAGAAGACAACAAATAAACAAAAAGAAATAAATATAAATAAACATTTCTCGTCGTGACTACACTACTTAAATAAAAAGAGTTTAAATTAGAATAATCCACATTCTACAATATAATATTAAATAAAGAAATAATAAAAGGTCCCCGCTCTCCCCTCATTCCGAGGAAGCACGGCGCCGGACATCAACACAAGTCTAATTTTGCAGAATATATTCCTTCACCTATTATTAATATATATTTTTGAGTCGCGTACAAATTAAAATATTGTGACGCATATGACAATCAGCTGTGATATCTTGCAGGTCTCCAAAACAAAGTACTAGAATATTCTAGAAAATACTGGAAAACTGGAGACTATGAGGAGTAGAAAATTCGAAGCTATGGAACGGACGGAAACGAAACGCCGAATCAGAACGAGGAAAGACGGTATAAATACGTCGGAAGCAGTAAGAAGTAAGCAGTCAAAGACGCGATAAGTAAGGAAGCGATAAGTCTCGAGTGCAAGAAGAGTCACCGAATATTTAACGCTACATCAAGTAACGGTTGTTATTACCAGACTAATAAAGTGTCTTACGAAGAAAGTCGATTTAACGGCTCTTATTTATTAAAATAATTAATCCAGCGAACCCTAAGCTCGCAACAATATTTTGGAACTAGAGAGTTCATGATCTCAGTGCGCGGGTACAGGATTAACATCCTAGAGCATCGAATTTTTAAAAAAATGCGTTTCAATTCAAATTCGGGAAACTTTATATGAAACAACAATGTATACAATACTCTTAGAGTCAAGTTTTAGCTTTAGAAGCTAAGTTTTAGCTTGAAACATATACCATATTGTGGCAGAATATCGCAGAACTATATCTCAAGCTTCCGCCCGAGAAGCACAATCAATATGCAACTAGTAACGGCATTTTCTAACATCACAGGCATCGGATTCATCAATACGAAAATAACCGTCATTTACCAATATTTGCAAACAGGGAAACTTGATATACTAGCCCTAACCGATACCCAGGTTAACTCATCAACTGACTCAATTCGTCTTCGTTGCTCAGGATCCACAGGCATGATTGAAGGCTTCCTGGCCCATTTCTTCCAATGTATCCCTTATCAAAAACACGGTGTGAGGTCTGGCGTTGTCATGAAGAAGGATGACATTTCGAATGGGGCTTATCTCTTCTTGCGTTTCGATATGCGGTTTTGCGGACTGTAATAACTGACAGTAGTAAGTCGTTGTTCGTGAAGAAAATCAATCATTAAAACTCCCTTTGAGTAGAAAATAATCGTTGCAAGAACTTTTCCGGTTGAGAAACGACTTTTGGTCTTCACTGGGCAGCCTTTATCCTTCCTTTGCCACTCCTTTCTTGCCATTTTCGGAGTATAATGATGTACCCACGTCTCATCGTATGTGACGATACGCTTCAAAAAAAACCTCCCCTTTTTGTCGAAATCGATGTAGAAGTCTTCCACTGATCTCCGATTTGGCCCATTTTTGATTTACGATCAATAAGCTCGGAACCCATCGACCAGTAATTTTTTTGAAGCTAAGATCATCAGTGATAATGGATTGAACATTTCCATAGCTGATACCCACTTCTGATGAGATTTCTCCAACAGTTAAGTGGCGATCACTTTCAATAAGCTATCGAACGGCACGGATATGGTCATCTGTACGGCTTGTCTTTGGGCGTATTTCATTACTTTCGTTTTGGATACTTTCTCGCCTACTATTAAATTCTCTGGCCCACGTTCACACATGACTCTGAGACAGTGTATCATCCACAAACTGTGTCTTCAATCGAGAAACAGTTTCCGAGGACTTAACGCTTTCATTTGTTAAAAAAATTTATAATAATCCGTTGCGCAACAGACCTATGGCTTGTGGCTGTACTGACCACAAAGTAGAGCCCGACCGCTATGCAGGCCGGTTCGTCTAATCTTCAAGATTATCTCGCTCGCCGTTTAAATTTATATTATATATATATATATATATATATATATATATATATATATATATATATATATATATATATATATATATATATGTATATATATATATACGAGAGTGAATTAAATGTAAACGATATTCTAACAGAGCCGACGGGGGTAGGAAGCTAGCCGAAACGTTTGCCGTTATCCGCAATTCTACTTAAGAGGCAAATTAACACACGTAAGTGCCGGATATCCGGATTAATTCTACAAACACCCTGGATCTAATTTTGACATTTGAGGTAACTATTTGTATGGTGGAAATGACTGCGCCATTAGGAAAGTCAGACCACTGTTTGATATCTATTACGTCTCAAGGAAGAAACCAACTTATGTAGCCATACCAAATATAGACACACAGGACCGGGATGATTTGCAGTATTTCTACGCATCCTATCCGTGACAGAGGTCTGCTTTGGAGACTTCAATGTTAGCGCCTGCACAGAATTGGTGGCCGAAATCATTATTCTATTCTATGGAACTTCACATTCCACATTCCATGAAACGAAATATATCCGATTATAGCGACAAAAAATGGGGCCTTTATGCAATGGGGCCCCAATCCCACACGTCTCAACGGAACGAATGTTGTCAGTATCAAAAAGTCGTGCAACCAGTCGATTGCAAAAAAAAAAAAAAAATGATACAGGCCATTCCACCTTAACACTATGTTGCGTTGCGGCAGATTGCAGAAGATTCACAACAGCTAAGTGACCAACAAGCTGCTTGAGTGCCCTATTTCCATAACTTCTTCTGGTCAAAGCAAAGCCCATCAGTCACAATTTGTGTTTTTCTTTTTTCCTTCGTTAATAATGCCAGTGGAACTGTGGCGTTTCCACCTAACGCCGCTGTTTAACCCGTGCAGGTACAACAAAAAACTTCTTCCTAGAGCACCTAAAACCTTGAAAACCAATTTACCGTGGCGGTTTCATTGAACGCCACTACTTATCCTTCCATTATTTACTCAAAGACTTTCTCCTGAAACACCTAAAACCATCATCATTCGCTAATGTGATTGCATTAGCATCTTCAAACATTTCCCCCAGGGGCATGCTTGCATTCAACGCATCATGTTCCTGAAAAACAATTCGATTGCGACATCATGTAACCGACATGAAATCCGAAACATGTCAATGCACATATCTCCCTATGTATTTTACCGCACACGTGCATGGCATATTTCCCTTTTTATGTGCATACACGCCGGTCGGTCATCCGACCGACCAGCATAACTTAGCCCGCGACTGGCTGCCGAAGGAAATCGAACTATCTATATCTATATTGTAAATATACACACGAGAGTTCGAGCCTTCGAGCCGCCATCGATATGTGCACGATCGGCATAAATGCTGTACGCAGTTGCCGCCCTATTCCTGTCCGGATGATGGTTTTCCCAGCTGCAACTACTTCGCTTAATATTTCCCTTTGTTGGATTCGTATATCCACGGTCTGCGTACTCATGGACACACAGCATGAGCAACCGAAGTGATCGCCGTGTGTGTGTTCGCACCCTCGCTGGGACCAATGTGTCGGAGATCTTTTCCTATTGGTCGCTGAGCGAGGGATGAAATGCAATTTTCTCTCTTGGCAAGTCAGTCGAGATTCCGTTTTGGGTGAGTGAGCACAACCGGCGAAACATAAAGAAATATAAACTAAAGTCGCGCGTCGTACTTTAAACCGTATTCTATAAGAAATAAAACTAAAGTTGTGTGTTGTACTTTAAATCATATTGTATAAGAAATATAAACTATGGTTGTGTGTTGTACTTTGAATCATATTCTATAAGAAATATAAGGAACCTAATCTTTAAGGCGTGTGTTGCATATGAAAATGACGTTCTAAGTTACGTAGGGTAAGAAAACGTAGTCATCAATGGGGTCAGATTATTAAGATTAAAAGAAATAAAGAACCTTTTTGTTACCGAGTGAGTGATCTAAGTTGTTTTTCTGAAGTGTGTGGTTAGTATCAGCAGTCGGACGGGGTTGGCGTTCCGCTCAAACCACGCGTCGGGATGATTAGTGAACCTGTGTCCCTGTGACATAAAACTAAAAGACCCGAACATATACCACCACCAAGGGGAAATCAAATCCCCACAGGACTCTAGCCACGAATTCAGAAAGTAAAGCTAATAAGTTCGTGACTTTATTTTCCTCGAATTCAACCCTCGATTATTATCTTTTGGTACCATCTGTAATCATTAATTCCAGATGTGAAGTTCCGCCTAAGTAGTATTTAACGTATTCTTCGTGGACCGCGTTCTAAGAAAACAACCGGCCCAGATGGCAAACCGTCAATAGTCCTTAAAAACTATGCTACAAAACTGTCGCCGATTCTTGGCAAACTCTTTCTATTGTCGTATGCACAGAGAACATTTCCTACCTGTTGGAAAATCGCTCGAGTTCAGCTAATCCCAAAAAGAGGAAAATGTGTCCACAAAATTATCGACCAGTAGTATTACTGTCAATGTTATCCAATGTGATGGAAAAGGTCATCAATGCCGAGTTACTAAATATTCGGAATACAATGGAATTCTAAATGATGGTCAATACGGATTCTGTATCAGGCCGTGCACATGGGACCTTCTGATCTTTATAACCGATATCTGGACATCTGCAACTGAAAAACGCGGTGAATTATGGGCGGTCACCAAGGCTTTCCACCGCACATTTCACGGACTGTTACTAAGCAAGCTTCTTTCATACGGTTGTAGTGATCCTAAATTACTACTCTCATTCACTTCTTCTTTATAACAGAAAAGCCCAATCAACCATACCCTAATATTCTCCCCCTATCTATAATCTCAATCAGTAGTCTCAATTGAATCACATACGCGATAAATTGAACCAAATGTTCATTTGTGGCACATTGATTCATTTCATGTGTATGAATTTGTTCAAACAAATGTCCATACCCTTCCTAGAACCCCATTACAATGAAAGCACACACAAAATCTTTTTAGTGCTTCTTGGAATTATTATACATTTTTTCTAGCAAATCTATGTAGGTACAAAGTATAAAAGGGCGGTGCATTTTTGATTCCCAACCAGTCCGTTTTTAAAGGCCGAAACTCTGGCCAAAGACCACCACATAAATTAGTCATGTTTCAAAAGGGCCGAACCCCTGCTCAACCAAAATCAATAAATAAAATAAATACACTTACCAACAAAAAGGGTGTCTATTATTTTATTAAATATGTCAGTTTCGGATATCATGTTGACTAGGACAGCACATGTGTTCTTGAATCTCGCAACAAGTCTCATTCATAGTGCAATTGCTCCCCTTAGGAGATTATACAGGCTGGTCGTTGTGGGATCGACAAGGCTCGGATGCCCCAGGCCCAATCCGGCGCAATGGACCAGCATGGTGGGGGGATGGGGGTAGGTTTCTGCCAGTGCGCCGACGTACGGCTCGGGTTCACTAAACTTCCACAGTCTGCTCCTGCAATTGTTAAGCCGTAACCCAAAGTTACGAGATACCGAGTGGACACAGGATCGAAACAAATATATTCCAGAAATAGTCGACAAACCTTTTATTGATCAAACTGGAGTAACTCAATTAAACGCATGGGTTGAACATCAAACACAGGATATCGTTTTTAAAGGTGTTTTATTTGGAACACTAAACACAGCATATAGTTCTTAATGGTGATTAATTTGAAACATTGAATACAGCATCTAGTTCTTAATGGTATTTATTACACACACAGGCTTTAACATTAAATACAGTAAATAGCTCTAAAAGGTGTTCTGTTGACACTCGGATTAAAACATTAATTAACAGATTTTTGTCGACACTTGGATAGAAACATTAATTAACTGATTTTGTAAACGCATAGATTGGAACATGGATTAGTTGATTTCGTCAACGCTCGGATTGAAACATTAATTACCGAATGACCGATTGGCGGTAAGCACGCGATCAAAAACCTCCAGTTGGCTGCACCCTTCAAGACTGACTGACTGCCATGGGACGAATCATATCGCCGTGGTGAAAGGCGAAACAGATATTTCATTCGTGTGGCCAGTTCGGTTTAACTGGAAGGACTTCCATAAAGATCGTTCGGATCTGGTTGGCCGTCAATGCACTGGAAGTGAGGACGACGATAATTCGAAGGGTACACAAAAGAGAGTCCAAATATGCGGCTGATCAAATAGATAGTCGCGTACGGAGGCTGGCTGCCTTCCCATCATAAACGATAGGGGATATGTTTTTCTGTTGATGTTATGTCAATAGAACCTCGCTTACGATGGCAAAGGCTAGGATGCATGGGTGCATGTTTGTTTTAGAAAAACGTATCAGCGGACATGATCATTGGTATGATTGTTTGAATAACAATCATGGTCGTGTCCAATTCGATGATCGGTTGGTGACCAATCATGGGAAATTTGGTTGCAGCTGTTGAAAATTTAATAGACATGGGAACATTGGTTGTTTACTCGATCGGCTACTGCGTATAGCATCACTTCGATTGTACTCAAATTGCTAACGTCGCATCGGTTTACATTAAACTCACTTGAATTCCCTGTAGGTAGCCTGCGATGAGTTCTGCTGTAGGTTGTCGTTCGAACGATCGACCGATGGATCTACAGATAGGGCAAGGGTGAACATGTCATGCACGTGTATGGGAAATTGATTCTTAGTTATGCGTGTAACACTTTTAAATTACCACTTTTTGCACTCAATTTCAAGATCTAGTGATAATTAGCCAACTTACTTGGTTATCCTTTGTGATCTCTACCTGCAGCCAATGGAGTTCCTTGAGAAGGCTGCCTGTTGATCTTCTTTTGCGAACTTTTCTCTATCGAAGGTGCCCTGGAGAAACTTGCTGCATACCATACACAATTTCGAATTAAAACACTTTAGTTCTCCTTTTTGTTTTAGTCTTTAACTTTTTATTTAAAGTACTTTTAAATCGGGTACAGCTAACGTTTTCTATTGTTTTTATCAACTAGTTTTGATTTACTTAACTTGTTCTTTTTAATAGGACTTTCACTTTTTAAAAAGCGACACACCGGGCGCACAACCACTTGACTCTTCTGTTAAATTTCGACTGACTGTTATCAAAAAACTCAACTCTAACTCAAACTCACCCGTTGATCCAGCCAACAGGTACATTTCTTTTTTCTCATCCATTCTCGATCCCACCCTCGATCTCATCTTCTCATTGCCACGCCCATTGAGGTCAGTAAACTCTTGCGAATTTACCCGACGGTCAATGAACTAGGAGAATGAGAAAACGCAACGACGAGCATGACGATTATAGGGTTGCTTGGCCTTCGCTTGCAACGAAAGCGAAACCAAGTAGGTAGCAGCATGACAGCGTGCAGATCCAAAATGCACATCGAGGGGGGAAGCGGCGTCGGTTGAAAAGTATTCTTTTCATAATTTTCACCAGACGCTGAGGTTTTTGATCCCCAGCGAGTGGCCGTGTCTAGCGAGGTCGACGACCGAGGCTGATGCTTGCGATATTATCGGCGTGTGGGTAAAGATAGGCGAAAGGAATGCGACAACTCAAGCTGTTGCTTTATGTAACAACAGCGTGGCTTACCCAAACTTTGCTGTTGCTAATCGGGCATGACATTCTTGACTTCCCATAGGAAATCTCATGGGATATTTCCAAGTATGTTGTCCCTTCATGCCAGCACATAATGCGAATCATTTTAATGATTCGCGGGGGTGGTTTTAATTTTGAAACAAATGGGAATCAATTTAATGATTCGCATGGGTGTTTTAAATTTGGATATTAATGCAAATCAATTTAATGATTCGTGGGGGTGGTTTTATTCTGTAACATGCGCATTGACATGTTCCGGGTGAATGTCGGTTACATGATGAGGTAACCGAATTCGATTTCAGGAACATAAAGCGTAGGATGCAAGCATGCCCCTGGGTGAAAGTTTGTAGATGCTAATGCAATAGCGTTAGCAAATGGCAATTACTCTGTGTGATTTAGGTGCTTAGAAGATTTCTTAGTGAAAATGATGGTAAGGTAAGCAATGGCTTTACAAATGGACTTGCCAATAATACTTATCCTTAACCCTATAAATTACTAGATCTTAATGGGAAGGAAAGTAGTGGCGTTCGATGGAACCGCCACAGGGACACCGACTTCTCCAACACAGGTGACAGGAAACAGGACAGACCTACCCACTTCAGTCAGGACGGCCCAACCCAGTTCAGGTAAGATACAGCCTACAACAAACAGACTTTCCTAATAGCTTTGCCACTGAATGATATGTTTCCTCGAAAATCAATCGATCTGAGTTGTTCTAGACGTGTGTGTTCTAATCTATATTCTATTAATTCCGGGGTACCTGAGAGTTCTCATTTGGCTCCAACTATATGTTTGCTTCATATTGATGACTTAATAGAATCCAGGAGTAACAAAGTATTGAGTTTTGGGTTCTTTGGGCGGAGGGGTTATTGACATTGATTATTAAAAATTGATTAAAACAATTAAATAGTCGATATTTGCAAAACAGTCAAAAAAATTCGACATTTTATTTTTTTGATTTACCTAATTTTCTTATTGATTTGTGATGCCAGTTTGTGAGATTTATTAAAACCTATTCAGCAGACCCGGAGATTAACTGTCAGCAATTTGAAAGAAAAGAACATGTTTTCAAAAACAACTCCAATGAAGCATTTTTGTAATCGGTTATCTTTGGCATCTAAAATTAAAGTGCTGCCCTGAAGGTATGTGGAATTGAAAGATAGAAGAAAAAAATATAGGTTTTTTGTTGTTCACTGTTTAAGAAGTCATTACAAAATTGTAACATTCGATGTATGTTAAATTAATTTATAGGCTCGATAACTTATTCCGCATAACATATTGTAGCGAACTTAGGGTACGCTGGATTAATTATTTTTAATAAATAAGAGCCGTTAAAACGATTTTGAATTAATGTAACACTTTATTAGTCCGTTAATAACAACCGTTATTTTTTACCGTACACTTAACGATTTCTTACTCATCGCTTCCTTACTTATCGCTTGCTACTCTGCTTGCTTTCTCACTTATTACTCGTCTTCATGATCTGTGTGCGACGTATTTATACCGTTTCCTCACATTCTGATTCGGTGTTTCGTTTCCGTCCGTTCCATAGCCTTGAATGTTCATAGTCTCCAGTTTCCCAGTACTTTATAGAATATTCTAGTACTTTGTTTCGGACTTTCTCGAATATTATAGTACTGATTGTCATATGCGTCAAAATATGTTTGCCTCAAAACTCGTTAAATATTGTAATAAATCGTACTCTTTCCAAAGAAATAGGTTTTGAATGGTTTGGCATTCAAAGCATTTTAGAGTCTTCTGTCAGAAGATTGTAACATCCATTCTCTGAAATGCGGCTATTTTTGGCAGAAGACCGACACTTGTGATTCAAACTATATAAAATGCGTAATGCTTTATCCCGGATATCTGCAATAATATCTCCATACGCTATGCCCCATCTGTTATACCAATGTATCCATCAAACATCACACAGGAAACTTTGGTGGAGTTGATTACAGAGAATCACAACACATGTTAGTACCGCATTCAGGATGGGTAGCAAATAAAAACTTCCTGTCTACCGCTTTGCTGTAGGGTTTTTTATGAAGCCTTGAGCTCACTTTATAGTTCTTCGCAACGAGTTAGAACTTCCAGATTTCTGCAATAAATTTAATTACCCCGCAACATCTCATTAGGTGATAAAACAATGCACAGACGACAGTACGACAGTAAACGCCAACAAGACCTCCTTAGAGTCTTGTCTTTCGTACCGACATCGTATGATACGTGATAATATACAAACATTTCAAAGAACTAGATACGAGAGAGAAGTCGCCAAAAAACACGATATTTTTTAACTCGATAAAACGTTTCCTTTACGACTTAGAACAGATGACTTTATTGCCGGTAGAATCAAACTTTCCTTCAGCGTACGGCTTTCAAGGCAAACGACAATTGTTGTCACCCAAAACAACCGAAGCGTCGAACCAACGAAACAGTGAAACGGTTTCACGATTTCACTGGCTCACGCCCACAGTCGGGTGTAGAGAAAAACTTTATTCATTTAACCGAGAGTACATTTATTGACAAAAAACAAATCTAAGAAAATTGCATTAGGGATTATATGGCGCATATTTTACGAACCATCCATCCACACTTCTTGCCGCACGCCCACGCACTAGCGAATGAACGCAGAGGACGAACATCAGCACCAAAATATAAAGAGCGCGTTGTGTGCGTTTCAGGGATATTAAAAGGACATAAAAAGTATCTGCTGTTCCCCAGATACTTTGCATTTGTTTTATGTCCCGTTCGACGCGTCAACAACAACGACGAAGTAAAATAGGACAAAGTAAAATATGACAAAAGCAAAGGCAAATGTTCTTTGCAGTTGTTCTTGGTGTTGTGGTGGGCTTCACCGTAGATTGAAATCTTTTGTCATAGACACCTTGATCCGCGAATACACCGCGTTGTACGACAGACGTGACATTCGGGGAAAGAGGCGAATTGGCATTGCTAAAAAACTTCAAGTCACGTATCTTTCCTGAAGGAGTCCTATTCACGCTTACTCAATCCCGGTTCTGTGCTTTTGGAGTAGAATAAACTTTAACATCAGTATTCGAGTTGCCATCAAGATTCCTGGTCAGAATGCTCCTTTTTACAATTGCTTTGCATCCCGTGGGTATGATGGGAAAATGGCGGTTCCAGAAAAGAACACACCCCGGATTAAAAAACTAATTATCGAACCAACGTACAATTGTTTATCAAGCGAAATAATAATATATAAATGACCACACAAAGGACGGACTGTGCTTGAACCTGTCATTTGCCAGCTATAAGACAAATGTGGACCACAGCTCAGCCATTGGGCTAGAATCAACCCGGTCGGACGCAATGTTGTAATAAAGAAAACTTCATAGCGACCGGGTCTCTTTCATATCTTTTCATCTTTATGGCCCCAACGAAATCGCTTAACATCCCGTCCTCCCTCTACGCATTTTTTTTATTTATTTTTATTGCTAAGGACGATTTACGACGAATTTTCTGAGACTACGCAGCGCATACCCTTTAGCCCTTGTTTTCACAATTCCGATTCCCTATATTGGTGTTTTGTTCTCAATCTTGCGGATATTGGATGGTAGAGGGAGTGGGACTGGTTACATAAGATGAGGGGACTTGTTAAAGCACATTCAAGTGGTACGTGCACGTTGTACGCGTATGTCCTGCCGATTCTGAACTCACATTATCCTGACAGTGAGGCGGACAGTCGGCAAAGTGGTTTTCAGTTCATTGTATGCCGAGATTGGTATCAACGTGGCATGGTATGCACGTTCTCATATCCTTTAGATCCATCTCTGTGCTATGTTCATTTGTACGTCGCTTGTATAACGTAAAAGATTGGTCTTTCGTTTAATGGCCGAGATAAGACTATTTTGTGTGTTACAGAGGGAAGTTCAGTTCATGTCAATGGCTCCATATGTGATAACAGTTTACTTTGGGTGATACAATCTAAGGGGGCGGTAGAAAATATGTGATTTTCTTAAATTCGCTCTTTACTTCCTGTTTTCGGTTTTGCTTTTGTTAGTTTCACCCAATGTACAAGGGAAATACGGGACTCCCAAGATGTGCCAAGGGAAGCAAATTAATGAGACCGATGTAGTGAATATAATATTCTTTTATCGGAGTGACTTATTATCAGTACGCGACAAGGAAACAATTGTGATAAGACACAAAGGCACATTTATGACCGATGAACCAAATTCCAAACTTCTAACAATAAGTAAATGGGTTTATCCTACATTCGAGCCAAGAGTCCAGATGCTACCGGGGGAACCGCAAATCAACTTACATAAGAAATTCAACTGGAAAGGGACCGATCTAGGTGCAGATTTTTTTTTCCACAAACGCACACGCAATACGGGAATTTGGAGTACCCTAAATGTCAGAGCACAGTGCAAACGGAGTTTGGAAATTAAGCCCACGATAGACTGGGGGAAAGATTAGATAGATGTTTTTATATGAATCCCACGTATAAAAGACCATTTTGAGGAACTAAATATTAAAGAACACCGTGAGCCCCGGTGTGTCGTGCAAGCTCGTCCAGACTTAGATCCGTTGAGGGGGCGACGATGGCTTGCACGTATTCGCGCAAGGATTTGTGGGGGCGTTGGTTTTTGGTATGGTATTTTGTGACTGCACGGGTTCACGCATACACCCCATGCGTTCACTGTGATAAAGAAACTGAGTTCCGCCGCCGAACGTTCATATGGTGAAATAAAACACTAGGAAGTGGCTTTGTAATTATAGTTTCTTTATTTTTTTGCTTAACTCAACCTGAATTTGGTACTATAGTTTTAATGCCGTATTTGATTGATACCGTTAGAAAACTTAAAGAATCACTCGTGACTAATAAAATATAAAACTTATCCACACAACAATTGAATTAAAACTGTCTGTTTGTTCTTTTCTTTGATTAATAAAATATGAAATTTTTCCACACAACAACTGACCGAACCCCACGGTATTTGAATTTCGACCCCGTGCGCACACACCAGTGGTTGAATTCCGACTCCACGTCACCGTTCGTGACCGATCCCGATGGTGGTTGGATTGCGACTCCCGGCGATGTGTACTCGCCGGTGGATGATAAGCGACTCAATGTAAATGACTCGTGCAGAGTCAGTCTTTTGCTGAGGGTGGTTTGCATTCTCGAGAGAAACGTGCAGTTGCTCTCCATGGTGACCAATCAGAGAGGATCTCTCTGCCGATCTTGGAGGGATTGTTTCGCTTGCCCGTGTCGCTAGAACACGGCAAACGAAAACGAGAAAAGGGGAATGGGCAAAAGGGTATGGTTGGTGGCGCGCATGCAGCTGTGTAAAACAGGCTGCTCGCCATTAGTGAACCCTGTGCTCCTAGGAAATGAGATATTTGCAAACCAAGTGCACGACATCCGTGGCCGTGAAAAGGGTCGAATTCCCTGTGTGCATGTTTACATGCAGAAGAATTTGATTCTTGGAGGGTAGACGCGTGTTAAGTATGTCAGTGACATCATGGATAAAGATGATGTGCATGAGGTCATTGATTCGCCATAACGAAAAAACGCTATCCATTTCTGAACTCGGATAACCCCCAAAACGACAATGCAATTAATTACACATTTCGTCGTAACCATTTAACCACAAAAAGTAATCAATTGCACATTTCGGCATGACCAATAAATCAAAAGAAAAAAAAAGTAATTAAATGCCCATTTCGAAGCAATCAATAAACCACGACGATTGCACAAGAACTAACCAGGACAGCTCAATCGATGAAGATATATCGGCTGACACCAGAATTCAACGCAATTGCAAACTGGAATCGAAAATCAAAAATTAGGTCATCGCGAAATGAAATTTCACTATCGTCATCGGGTCAAGGTAACGAGAAGGGGCACAAGCAAAGTAGGAGTTAGTGCTGGCGCTGCATCGATAGAGTTGAAAGTCTGAAAGGAGAGCGTATATTGATAGTTCCTCTCGAATAGTAAAAGTGGAATTTGATAGTCGGGGCAGTCGGAAGTGAATGAGCGATACAAAAGTCCGGTGAATATTTAATCATCATCATCGGCACTACAACCGGGATCCGGTCTTGGCGTTATTTAACAAATCTCTCCACCGGTCCCGATTTCGAGTCGATGTCATCCAGTTTGGCACTCCCAGGCTCTGGGCGTCCTGGTCTACTCCATCCCTCCAGCGCAGACAAGGTCTGCCGCGCTGTCTCCTTCCATACATCCCGCCACAAAAGACTTTCCGGGCAGGCTCCTCTTCGCCCATTCGAGCTAGGTGTCCCGCCCACCGGAGTCTACCGAGCTTGATTTTTCTTACAATATTAGCTTCAATGGTTGTAGCGTCTCCGAAATCGTCCTCCCTCACATACGGGGCCAACAATTCTCCTTAAGACCTTTCTCTCGAACGCGGCCAAGAGTTCAGGGTGCCTTTTATTGAACAGCCAGGTCTCGGATCCATACATGAGTACTGGTAAGACCATGGTCTTGTACAGTAGTAGCTTGGATGTTCTGGATAAATTTCGGTATTTCAAGAGCCTGATAGACCATAGCAGGCTTTGTTGGATTTAATCAGCCGTTCGCGTATTTCTTCTTCCATATTGTTATCGGCTGATACTATTGACCCAAGGTAGTTAAAGGATTGCACTACTTCAAATATGATAGTTTGACCAACGTTAGGTGTTCTCTTCGCAGAAGTTGCCACCATGTACTTAGTTTTTCCCTCATTAATGTGCAGTCCCCGTTTTCGTGCCGCCTGCTCGATCTGGGTGAAGGATTCCTGTACCGCCGATTCGGTTCTACCGATGATGTCGATGTCATCTGCGTAGGCAAGTATCTGGCTGGACTTGGTGACAATAGTCCCTCTTGTTGTAACGCCAGAGTCACGGATTGCTTTCTCCAACGCCAGGTCGAAGAGGAGGCAGGCCAGACCGTCCCCTTGTCGGAGTCCATTATAGATGTTTATTGGTTTGGACAGCAATCCCGCTACTTTTTGCTTGACTAGTTACGTTGTTCATGGTCAACCTACAAAGTCGTATCAATTTGTTCGGAATGCCGAATTTCTAATGTCTAATGGCTTTTAATGTTTCCTCAATGCTTGGTGGCGGCAGCATTTGGTCTTGGTCTTGCATTGGTGGAGCCTCCAATTCTTCTGTGAGCTGACCATTTAGCAATTCATTGTAGTGCACTTCCCATCGCTCCAGAATGCCTTCAGGATCGGTGATCAGATTACCCTCTTTATCCTTGCAGTAAGTGCAGCGTGGTGTGCACCGCGTCATACTGCGGGTTATTTGGTAGAACTTCCGCGCCTGGTGCGGACCTCGCTCTCTACTTTTCTCTGTTTCAGAGAAGGTTTTTTTCCCAGGCACTTTTCTTTTGTCTGTGAAGTCTTTTTTCGGATCTTCTGAGCTCTTTGTATTTCTCCTCGCGTACCCGCGTCCTATGAGACTGCTGCATTGCCCGGTATGCAGCATTCTTACCTTCAGTCGCTAGTTTGCACTTATCATCAAACCAGTCGTTCCGATCTCTACGACTACTGCCTAAGATGGAGTTGGCAGTACTAATGACAGTATTCTTAATGCGTGTCCATTTCTCTTCTACGCCCGGCATTCTGGCCCCAGGACTTACTCTCCCTCCGTCGAGCTCTTCGAGGGCGAGTCTTAACGCATGACCAAAGGTGTTACTGGTATTCTCATTGCGTAAGGCAGCCGTGTTGATTCGAAACTGATCTGCGGATGCAATACGTCTCCGTAAGGCAATCCGGGCTCGGAAAACTGTACCAACAAGATAGTGATCCGAGTCGACGTTGGCACCTCGGTACGTTCGTACCGTCATCAGGCTCGAAGAGCGGCGGCGATCTATCAGCACGTGGTCAATTTGGTTGCGAGTGGCTCCATCGGGTGATACCCAGGTGGATTTGTGGATATCTTTACGCGGAAACCCGACCAAGATTTTCGATGCTGCCAGTTCGATGACTCGTAATCCATTGTTATTAGTGTTCTCGTGCAAACTATGGGAACCTGTGTAGTGCCTGAAAACCGGCTCCCGACCTATTTTTGCATTCAAATCCCCAAGAACGATTTTCTCATCGTATCTTGTGCAGGCATTGAGAGTTGCGATCTCTTAACTCCTACTCAATTGGGTGATTCTGTCACTACAGCCAGCAACACGTTTCAGCAGATGGACAAAAGGTCTAAACATCAATTTCATGAGCTATTGCAGAGTACATCACAGTCAATCCCATGAGCGTAACGAACACCGGAATCATATCTAGTGCAGCGAATAATCGTAAAAGCGAAAGGCGGTCATGGGGTACCGAGAAGTTCACATACGTAAGTGAGAATCACACTATTGAAGAAATTCGTGACAAGGTAAAAAAGAAAATGAAGTGAAAATCAAAAGAACCAAAATCTGTCAAGGAAGAAGGAAGAATTTTCGTTTCAACTACATCTCATCCAAATCATGGCCTTGCAACAAGTTGCAAGCTAGACAATATTGTGCGTGGGTGGTTTTTGGTTTATGAAGAGTAGGAAAACCGACCTAGCTAGCGCCCGACTTTGTAGTCAGTACAGCCCTGAGCGAGCAAGAGGTACATACGTCTGTTCCGCAACGGATTATTATAAAATTTTTAAGAAATGAAGGCGTTAAACCTTCAGAAATTTTTACTCGATTGAATGTACACTTTGGTGATAGTACACTATCTCAGAATCGTGTGTATACGTGGGCCAGAGAATTTAAGGGTGAACGAGAACGAAAGTCATGATCAACGTCCCAGGGCAAGTTATACAGATGACAGCCGTTCCAGAGTTTATTGAAAGTGATCGCCGCTTAACTGCAGGAGAACTTTCATCAGAAGTAAAAAGCCGCATATCGAAACAAAAGACGAGATATGCCCATTCGAGATATCATCCTTCTTCATGACAACACCAGACTTCACACCGCGCCTTGACAAAGGATACATTGGAATAAATGGGCTGGGAAACCCGGAACACCCCCCTTATAGCCCAGATTTGTCTCCCCGTGACTAGTTTTAGTTCGCAGCCATGAAGGAATCAGTTGGAGGAAAAAAATCGAAAGTAATGAAGAAGTCAAGGAGTACATGTGCAATTGGCTAACGACTCGTCCTAAATCTTTTTACAAACAAGCGATATTAAAGCTTCCAAATCGTTGGCATCAGTGTATAGATCACACAGGAGCCTATATTGAAAAATGTTGATAGGATAGTGAGTGTGTAACATTATTCAATCAATTTAAAAAAAGGAATTACCCTTTATTTTTGATTCCAGTACCAAGGGGGAAATGAAAACACTTGTTTTGTTCGTTGGCGTTTCTTTTATTATGTTCTTTTATTCGTCGGTGTTTTTTGTCCCACGAGGGGGGATGTACAACTCGGTGGGCAATAGGCAAATACAATTACTTATAAAAGGGAAAGTTAACAATGAGTTGCGAAAATAAGAAAAAGGTTAACACGTGTTCTGGTGTTCATCCACTTTATCACTGGACGTCTAGGGTCTCTTTTGGGGTCTGGCAAACACTCCATTGCACTTCAAACGATCATTCGGTTGTTCTCCCTTTGCCGCCGTTCCTGTTCCAAGCGCCGAGCGAGGTGCTTTACCTATTCCTTCCGCTACGTGTCTGCTACGCAATGGCCGCGCGATATGAGACGGGGTTTGTTCGGTCTAACGGTATGAATACTTTGTTTTCGCGTTTTCTTTTGGGGGCCGGTTGTTCGTTTTAGTTTCGGCGCGGATTTAAAACTGTCCCTTCCCGTCTTGCAGCGATTTGCGGATTAATAACTAACGCGGGCTCCCCGTCGACTCGACTTGGGCAAGAAAAATAACACGCGACTGGACAACGACTGATTGTGTTGTGGACGCAACGGTGGATGAATCTCGACTGACTAATGAAATGAAAAGTTCATCGCGTCGTGGCGGTTGAGTCATAGCAGAAATTAACTCACTGCCACTTCCGAGGAATTTCGAGAAGAGTTGCTATACTTGCATAAGAATTCAGTTCCAGCGAATCCTCGCCGTATAAGCTGAGTTGGATTCGTTGGTTGTGCGTACCGGGAAATTAGCTTTGGGAACACGAGCAAGTATGGGCATGAATTTTCGGGGGAAATTGGAATTGCTTGGGTGCAAGCAAGTAATATCGTTTATATAAGATATTAACCGAAGTAATTTCAGGGAAATGTATGCGGCTCGGTATAGTTGGTGGCGATGGTTAATGTTCCGTCATGGATTTGAATATGCGTTTCATTACAGCATATGAATTTCGGGGAAATTAAGATTGCTTGGTCGCAAGGAAAGAATATAACTTAAGTAGAGAGTTGACCGAAGCAATTTTGAGAAAATGTATGCGGGGATAATTTAGAATATATTCTGTTGAATTGTATTCAGTTGGGAGTTTTGGAAAATGTCTTCCATTGCAGATTGGGAGATGAATTCTAGCAAGTTCGGACTGGATGCACTTGCAGATTGGGATTTGTTTTTACATGTTTATAGGTTGGGGTAAGGTGACGCGCTGTTAGCAGTCAAGATTGGTTGGCATTGTGGGTTGGTTCTCCATGGTATAGAGAACCCCCACAAATCTGTCCTTTTTTCTTTTTTTTTTTTGACATCTAAATAATAGAAGTATGCGTTTTTTATACCTAAGTCCACATATTCTCTCATATTCCTATATCGTTGTCCTGGTAGCTACCTTTACATTCAATTTTACCAATTTGCACTATCAAAGAGGTAGATTAGCAAACTTTGTTAATATATGATACTCAAGCCCAACATCCACTGATTTAGTACAGTCAATTATCATTAGACGCTGCAGTATTTTTCAATAAATTGTGAAAATGTGTTGCTTTGAGGTAGTGAGGTCAAAAGTACTTTTTTGTGCTCACTTGGCGTTCGCGCACTGCAGTTGGGGAATAAGGGTTGTGAGGTAGAAGCACTCTTACCCAAATCTTCTTTTTTCCTCACTCGCCCGTAGTAAAACTTGTGGAAATCAGAATATAATCCACAACATTCGACGATTCCACTTATTCCAAGTTCTCACTTTAATTAGCCTTCAGTGGTGGACATTTGTATCTCCTATTGAGCTAAATTCTTCAAAGTAGTACGGACCCAACCGTTTAAAAATATTCAGTAATTCCGAAAGAAGGAGTTTAAATCGACAATGCAAAAGCGCCAAGAAATATTCTATCTATTTTCCACATTCTAGGATAACATAAAATGGTGCAAGGCTAATAACCTTGCTCGAAAAAAACAAATTATGATGGAACATTTAACAAGCCTCGGGACTAGCTAAATAAGGCCAAGACCGGATCCCGGTGATTATGATGAGGATATCATTAACCTTTATTTATTTACAAGTACTATTAGCCGAGTTTTTTTAATATTTAAATGCCAAAACCTGATCGACTTAACAACCTCTTGACGAAAGATAAATGGCTTGCAAACCGTCGTTCAGGTTCACTTACCCCTGAATTAATTATCTCCACGATTCCTATTTTAACTCTTAAACGTTATTCCTCTATAATTGGTATAACCTCCATTGAATAAGCACTTCTTAACAACATCAGCGCTTTCCAAATTGAATCAGCAGTTCCATTCACTGCTGAACTAACTGTTTATCAAAATAATTAAAACCGCTTGGAACTCTTCCACCGGCAGCTCCATCATTATGCAGCTTCTCCGAACTCAAATCACCATCATCAATTCACCCCACAAAACATCAAGAGGTCATATCAATCAAACGATTTCATCAATTCACTTCAAAATTAAAACGTTCAAATCCCATGAATAGAGCCACTTAGTAGACTTATGCAAAGCAGCATCATGGCAAACGGTCTGCGGTATGCGGAGGGCAACATTTTCCACCCATAAATCCTCAATAGAAGGACCCAGAGCACAGTCTTCAAATCAATGTTTCCAATTTATTCATATCAATGCAAATTTTATTCACCACACCTGCAGAGCTAGAGTTAGTGAAAAGTGGATGCGATAGGGCACACGGGCGCACATCACCTCACCACCCGACCGACAATACGAATTCTTACCGACTGCTGGTAGTTCATGCCGACTGGCGGTCGTCACAGCTTGCAACGTGCCCCGGGGGGTGACCAACCGTAATGCATGCAAAATATTTCAAAGACTTAATTTCCGTTTTCCATCGACGGCGCCCGAAAGCCACACTTCCATACTGGGAATGAAAACCTACTACCGTCATCCAAAAGGAGCAGTTCATCATTCATCCCCTCCTTGTTGATGTTTTTGTTGTTGTTTACTGCTGTGTCAAACGATTAAACATACAACAATTCATACCCCGATTACCCAACTCGAATCGGGATTTATCTAGCGCCCGTTTACCCACTCGGCTGTTGCTGACGTTTACTTGCCAATACCGGTAGAGGAGCAAAAAAACTAACTCAAGGACTCTCATACCTTGGGATGAAAATAAAAGTACAGAAGAATTCTGTGAATGACGGAAGAGGTAGGTAAATATGTTTCAAAAGGATTTGTTCTTTAACCCGTCAACTGAACAGGAAATTTGCTCGTCCATATTGAGGTCCTGCCGACTATCGGATGTAGAATACCCCATCGTACACCAATTGATCCTTGACTGTCAATTGCTCATCTTGAAGTTATTTATAGATCTTGAAATTAATATTTTATTATGTATCATTTCCAGTGCGAATTTATGTCCTGCGATGAATAGGGAAATGATGGAAAGGACATCATTTATGTTTCGAGGGCAATTTAATTTTGAATCTGAGACACTTCATGCTCCTCAATAAAATAATTCCACGACAATTTAATAAGAGGTCTGGAAACTAGTGGAGAGCAGGAGTTATTTAGGGCATTGACAGTAAAAGACAGGATTAAGTCTATAAAGTATTACCATGCGATATCCTTACATGCTGGAGTGCGAGTTATTTTGATGGTTTGTGTCGTATATTCTGGAATTCCTTCAGATTTTTTTATTGTCAGAGACTAGGATTTAATGTTGAGAGAGGCTAAGAGAGCTATGATAAAAGTGAGATTTTTATTCTCTTTGTTGAAGATCTTTGCCTAAGCTCCGTTATTCTCGCTTTGGATTATAGACAGAGGTGAACGACCCTCCACAAAGCGCTTTGTAGGTTTAACGTATATGTCGTCCTGCGGATCCGGGTAGACTAACTTTTGTGATTTCTATGTGAGTGCCACAAGAACGGATTCACTTTAATGGGCGCTCTCATTTCCAACTTCTATTCCTAGCCTGAAATATCGCTATATGTGATTTCTTCTCCAGACATCCTCTGTGGCCAACTAATGGCAATGATTTGCCACTACTGGGCTCTAATTTGCAAGTTTGTTATAAAGCCACATGTAGTTCATAATACACAAAACATGAAGATGAGGACGATACCTCGTGCTCATTTTCATCTTAATAGGATTGTCCATGAGACTCGAACACGATTGATAACAATACAAGCTTTAATCACTCCATACACTATTTCGATTAAAACAAAATTATAGTTCGGCGACCTCGAAAGTGTTGGAAGGATTAAGGTACCCTGCTTTTTTGGCGAAATCGTACTGAAGTCGACGAGTCTTTCATTCAACAAACAAGGTACTGTGGCGTTTCTAAAGATACACGCACAATATTCAAGCAAATAGTGAAGAACTCCGAAAGAAAATTCAAATATGTAAAGCATCCGAGCCGATAGAGATAACACAGCAATTCCACATCAGTGGCGTGCCCTTGAGGATAATGATCGAATTTGAATACGCGGCCGTTAGCCTGATGTTTCCTTGCTTCGCTTCTTAGTCGTTTTTCCATGCATTCGATTCGCACATCTTCACTATCGACGCGAACGCTATAGTACTTCAGAGTGATCAATTCTGAAAGAGTTTGGTGGCAATGAATCTGGATCTTAAAAGATTAATGTTCAATTTTCTGAGTTTCGTGCAGTCACTTACTTATTATATAATTTTCATCAACATTTCATAACTAATTCCACTTTTTTCCGGAATTTTCGTATTACTGCTTTGGGAACGCTTGAACAAGTCCACATGACTTCACATTCAAACGCCAGGTTATGTTGGCCTCGTTGAACTGTGATCTGAACAAGATATATCAGTGGATGTTGTCCACTGGACTTCAATGCTTACAAAATATAATGCTGAGTTCTGCCGTAGTAGAGAAATTTCCATGTAGACCGTTTGAACTGCTGTCGAATACAATGAACTTCGTTTCCTTAATACTTGAATTAACACACTCGGTTGCGGCCCATTCTGAGCTGGAATATATTTTCTATACAGACTACAATTGATTTTCGTTACCCAGTCGCGCCCTTTTATACATATCGCCCCTTCCCGATCGCACACTCATCCTTATTTTTCCATTTCCCCGGCCACTAAATACGAATAAACTCTCGCGAATTTACTGAGCAGTCAAAGAATGGCAAAATTGGAAAGGAGAGCAGCTTGATTATGGGTTGATTTGGTTTCGCTTGTAACTAAAAGCGAAACCATAAGGGTGACCGCGTGACCTCGTTTAGCCTGTGGGGGTTCTTAAAGCTCACCTGAAGAACCCCCTATATCCGCAACCCAACCGTCATAGTTTTCTGCTAATGCAATCGCATTAGCACCTGTAAATGCTTCACGCAACAAATGACCAAATGTATTAGCTAAAAGCTCCTGAAAAAGAATTCTTACCTTCATTCATTAATTCGATTTAAAAATCCCCTATAAGAATTCCCTTCAAACTTATCATAAATTCCTTGAAAGAAAACTTATCGGTTCACATATAATGCAACCGCATAATAAGGGAATCTTAACCTTGAGTTGGCTATTCCCAGCCTCGCATGTCTACAACAATGGCTTACATATACGTTGGCTGGCGATTCATTGTCCAACCGCCAAAGCAGCGTCGAGCAGCTTGTTTGTTCAGCCGGCATTTACCCAATCATGATCCCTCCTCTAAACGAATAAATAATCACAAATTTCGTTCTTTGCCACAAAAGAATTTCCCTGCATATACAAATGCATGCAAGGGATTCGTTTCGGCCACCGACCCAAGATACGTTAAACAATTCTCATTGTATAAAGTATTGTAATCCATTAGCACTTCCTTCTAATGGCTATTCGGCTATTTACACAAGGGAATCACTCAGCTAAGACTTTTATGATGCCCTCGTCCCATCTTCTCTTTTAACACCATTTCTTCGAAGCATCAGCGTCTATATATTTAGCAGCGATGCACATATTAGACAACGATCTATACGGTCCCTTTGTCTTTTAATTTCCCTGGATCTGTTCCTCATGACCTCGAGGCATGAGCAAACAAAGGCCCAATTAGCATCCAATGAGATTCGGCTTGTTTGCTTAGCTGAACTCACATCGTATGGATACACATTATGCCCTTTCTTTGTTTTAGATTCGTTCTTATGGTTTCGTCCCATGAATGAACCAATGCTCACATATACATGTGTATCTTAATTTGAGAGAGTCGGTTTCACTGGCCGAATTTCTGTTGATAGCGATTTAATATCGCTAAGTCGTATCGCAACCAACGACCCGGTCGGTTCGCCTTCCGCTTCCCGGGGCGTCCGGGGACGCGTACATACCCAGAGTCGGGGTCGTGTCACTTTCAGTAACAAAACTTTAATCTTTTCATTTGTCCGAAATTTGGTGAATTTAACAAAACAATAAATAACAAGTATCCTCGACACACGTGTAATCGCGGTTGTAAAGTAATCTCGCGTTAAAACAAATTAAAAAAAATGTAAAACTATAGATACAACCTAACAATAGACTGATGCAGTGTGTTCATACTTTTGTAATCCGATACTCATCTAATAAATAGAGAACAATAAAGAAATGTCAACGAACAACGATCGAGTGTTTTATTGTTCCTGTGCTGTGTCCGCTCTGTATTTTGAACTTGGTGACTTTTGGTGAGCATTTTCGCGGCGTTGCTCAGAGTTTTGTAGCCGAACAATTTGTGAGGACAAGGTAGAACCCTGTGCCCATGCTGGCGCCACAATCTCGCTCCCTACAAGCCGCTTGGGTAATTATCGGAATGCAGGACTTCGAAGTGCATCCCGAGAAGGGGAAATGGAGACGGCTGAAAAGTATACTCATGTACACTTTTCATCGGATGGAAAGTATTCCCAAACGAATAGTCTGTACTTTATATATCTTAAAGGCGAACATTGGCTTGGGATCAACATTTGCATTGGAATGTGCAAAAGGAATTTGATGATGGACTAAATTGTTTCGCTATGTAGAAACAGCGTCGTTTACCCATGTTTTGCTGTTGTTAAACAGTCTGATAGATATTGATGATTCAGGGAGAAAAGCTTTAGCAAAACTTTTTTTCTTTTGTTGTTGACAAAAGGACGCGAATCAGCTAACGTGAATTTCCCCGTGGTAGTAAATTTGTACTGAACCAGACCACGAATTTATTTCCGGGTACCTGGAACGCAAGAGTTGGAAATAAAGTTGAGGTACTTATAACATATATGATTTAACTCTATGTTGGCATAGCAGCGCGCAATAAGATTGTAACGTATTATTGAAGTCAAGGGTTGGATTAAATAATAAAAACAAAAATAAAGGTATGATCAGCGAATTATATTAATAAATAAAAATTATATAGATATTTAAGAAAAAAAAAGGAAACACTCACAATAACTAAAATAAAAAAATAATAAAAGAAATTAGTTAACCTATCAGAGTACTTCGCAATCTTTCGAGGGCGTAAAACGACTTATTGGGCAGGTGAAACCAAAAAAAAAAAAAGAACATCTTCAAAATCAATCAAAAGTCAAGGTAATATTGACATAACGTATGTTGAACACCGGAGTTAACCTACAGAAATGGTCAGTACCACTGGATTAAGATTGCTCGAATCGAATTTCCCGCTCGGGTATCCTACTTAAGGTATTTTGAAGTTAGTACAGGCGATGTGAATAAGTAACAGAAAGTAAATTATAAGTACCAAAACGGTCACTTTTAAAGACAGTCGTGCTTTTGTAAATAAAAAAAAAAAATAACGAGGCTTCCACAAACTTAATTAAGCACATGAATAATGTTTTCCCCCATAGACATCTGTCTTGGATAACATTGCTTATTGAATAATATTTGCATCTAAAAATTGCATCCTAAATTAGCCATCATATTGGTACCAAGTAACTGTGAATCATAAACGATCGGACACATGCGAGCTTATGATAGATTTCCAGCATGCAAATGAATAACATTTTCGTCCACTGGTGTTTGTCTTAGACAGCATTACTTATCGTAGCCGTCGATGCAGTATAAATTTGGCTGTAATCGGTGTTCAATGCGATTTGTGGGTGGCGGATGGCTTCTGACAGGCTACTAAGCATCCAACGGAGGCGGATAAGACTTATTATTATTGAAATGTTTGCATGTATCTCCAGTTGATGCGGAAGTTAGAATTTAAGGACATAATTGTGGAATTGAACAGAATCATATTGTAAAAGTAGGAAAGTGGTTAGACCACCATAATTTTTTCGAAAACTCAAATTTTTTATTGGCTTAATTGATTTTTTTTTTGTTATTAGACTTCTCTCGGGAGAGGCGAAGCTATAGCGCGAGTTCTGATACAGGGATGTTCGCACCGTCGGGAGATGAACCACTAACAGGTTCGATCCGTCGGATTGTCTTGTGGAGCGCATATAAAGCGAACTGCGTGGAACAATACCACGAATCTCCGAAGAACAGTACCCGTGATAATATCTGTAAAACAGACAGAGGTCGGCTACGCGCCTTCGATGTGATAGCGACTGTAGTCCCGACGTCAGCATCGAGTCCCCGATCAGGCGGATCGCGCGTCTTTATATGCTCTCAAGTAGGTCGAGGGTATGTTTAGGAGCCGAGCTCCAAACATGAAAGCAATATTCGAGCGCGGGTCTAATTTGGGATTTATATAGGAGAAGTAGTTAGGCCGGAGTAAAACATTTCTTGGCTATAAAAAGATAGCTCAGTTTTTCTGTGGCTGACTTGGCGATACTCGACACGTGTTAATGCCATGATACATTCCCACCGTGACGCCGAGCAGTTTCAAGCTTTCCCCAGAATCGAGGGCCTGGCCATTCATCATCAGCTGTGGAACCGATGATCCCCTTTTCTTTGTGAATGTTGTATATTGTGTCTTCGCTGCATTGAAGTCGACGAGGTTGGCCCTTTCCCACTGCAGGACCCTATCTAGATTCTGATTCAGAGAGTCAATCTGTCTTCATCTCAGCTGATGCGACGTTGATGCACCAATCGACCGAACACTCGAGAAGGAGGAAACAAGCGTACTATCATCCGCAAAACTGAACACTTTATTATCCGTTGTCTCTGTTATACGTCCGGCATGTTATGAAATGTACTGAAACTGACTAGATATAGAATATTGTGGATGTTTATTTATGATATGTATTAAATGAGAATGTTAGATATGTAAGGAGAATGTTTTAAGGATGTGTTAGATAAATAATGAGACTCAGTATTAAACTTAATAGTTATAAGGACAGTAGTATTCTGGAATACTACATCTCCAACAAATAATTTATGTGAAGCAAGAACAAGGTTGGAGCCAAAATAGAACCTTGGGGTACCCCCGAATTAACAAGATACAGATCCGAACACTCGCCGTCCACAACAACCCGAATCGATCGATTCCCGAGGAAGCTCTTCGTCCAGTCGCAAAGCTGTTGGGAAAGTCCATATCGGTTATAAGTGTCAAAAGGTCTCCCGTGGAGCGCCTGCCACGGAATCCGTATTGACGATCATTCAGAAATCCGTTGCACTCCAAATACTTAACTGACTCAGTATTGATGACTTTTTCCATTACCTTAGATAAAATAGACAGTAATGCTATCGGACGGTAATTTTGTGGGAGACACTTTTTTCCCGTCTTTGGGATTGGCTGAACTCGAGCGACTTAACAGCAGGCAGGAAAGGTCTTCCGTGCATAAGATAAGCGGACGAGTCTGCCTAGAACCGGCGATAGTTCTGGAGCACAGTTCTTCAAGACTATTGGTGGTATTCCGTCCGGGCCGGTTGCCTTCCTACAATGCAATTCGCGTAGAATGCGTTGAATAGTGCGCGGACGAAATCTCACATCCCCCATCGAAGACAGTACCAGCGCGATCACAGGTGGCTCCAAAAGACCACGAACATATTAGCTTTATCCTTTGAATTCGTGACTATCGTCCCGCTGTCTGTCACCAATGGAGGGGAGGAAGAGGATCCGAAGTTACTGCTGACAGCTTTTGCCATTGACCAGAAGGAGCGCGAACCAGTTGGGCACCGAAGGAGCTTACTGATCACCCTTTCGTTGTGAGCCTTCTTCGCGGTATCAATCGATTGGTTGCACGCGTTTCTGATTCTAACAAAATTCGTTCTGTTAACATCAGCGCGATCGGGGCGCCATTTTTTAAAAGCTCTATTTTTTTCCGCTGTAGTCTGCTCGCATTTTTTGTCAAACCAAAGTTTATCAGACGAACTTCGTTCGATGGAATGTGGAATATACATCTCCATCCCCAGAGAATAATCTCTGATACCGACTCTGCGCAAGCGTTAACATCGGAGTTTCCGAAGCACACCTCGGACCATAGAAAGGATGCGAAGAAATCTCGCAAATCGTCCCAGTTAGCAGCCTCATACTTCCATAAATGCCGAAGCTGCCTAAGCCGGTTATTCGCTTGATATGCAAGTGCTTGCGCGACCGATACCAAGCAGTGATCTGAGTTTCCCGATGGCGCAGAAACCTCTACAGTATAAATGCTCGGTTCGGATGTCAAAAACAGATCCAGGGTGTTCGCATAATCGCCTCGGGCATCCGGCACTCGCATTGGCTCCCCCACGAGTTGAGTCAAGTTGTCGCATCTCCGCCAGCGTCCCAGCCTCGTCGGTTCTGTTAGAGTGTACCAACCAGCCGGAATTGTGCACATTAAAATCGCAAAAGACAACAATTTCAGAAGCTGGGTGGTTGATCTGTATCCAGTTGATGGTATGTGAAAGATGTTCAAAAAATGTCGCCGATCTATCGTCATTCGGGGTGTGGTAAAGACAACAAAGAAATTTGACAGAATTCATCAGCACGACCCTCAACCATATGATGTCCATATTATTTGGTTCCAATGCCTCCATCCTCTGGCAAGCCAGATCGGACCGCGCGAAGACGTAGACTCCGCCCTAAAAACGGAATTTCGAATGTAAGTCGTATTCTGAGCAACGAAGATATGTCGAATCAGTTGACGAATCGACCTGGGTCTCAGTTAGGGCAAGGATATCAGGTTTCGTTGTTTGCAAATATTGGTGGACGGCGTTTACATTCGTATTGGTGAAACCGATGGCCCTGATGTTACAAAATGCCGTCACGAGTCGAGCGTGGTCAGAGCCTCGAGAGCGAACCCGGTTATGCGATGACGAACCTCTTAAAGTTCCATTATTTATCATGATATCCGCATGATGTTCCCCTGACATAGTCCCCCCGGAGATCCGAATGGGAGATTAGTTTACGTCCGGAATTCATAATATCAGAAGGTACGGGCCATCAGCCCCCGAAACACCGTCGAAGATTTCTCTCGACGATATCGCGGTATATACAGCGTGACGGGGTGGTATCTCACCTTGGGACCGACTACCACCTAACCAATCTTTTCTCGAACCGGTCCATCAGCCAAGCTCCGAAAGACAGCCAGGGATTTCTCCCGACGGAGCCTTAAGCTTGATGGGATGGTATTTCACCGTGCGCACAGGGCGTTGGGACCCCGGCTACCACTCGGCCTTTGGTCGCCTCTTACGACAAGCCGGCCTAGCTGTGAGTATATTCTAATCCCTACTCACAGGGCTAAACTATTCAAAAATGTAATAAACGTTGTTTTATACCATAGAGAAAATTTTAACAGTTCATTTAAATCATTTTATTGAACATAGTCACGACGTATGGTGTTACGTATTTTGTGCGTTTTGCTTTTCTCACCCTTGCGATAAAAATGATTCCCATATTTACAGCGTGTCTTTTATATGCGATAAGTATAATTATAATTATTTGGCTCAAACATATTTCCAAAATTTCGGATGAAATTTCTGGGTAAACAGTAGAGATTAGGCCTCACGAAATCAGAACTCATAATTTAAACGAGATTATCTAATTACTACGTTTATCAAATTGGCTTGCAAGATAACTTTCTCAATTTGTATCTGATTAAGTACAAATTTTACCTGGAGTTTCTTAATTAGATTCTGCAAAGACGGGTTTAGCGAAATATTAAAAATTATAAACCTAAGTCATTTTTTGCGAAAAAAAAAAGAACGTTTTTTCTAAAACTTGCCATTTATCCAAAAATCGATATTTTCAAAATTCCGTACGACATTCCATAGACATTTTCATCAAGTTAAGAAGAATTTTCAATTTTGCAAGCCCAGGAGCAACTTTTTACAAACACTTTTTTTTTTCAACAGCCATATGCCGCCATTTTGTATTTATTTTTTTATTAAAAAATAAACTTTTGTACCTTAATACGTATACTGTATAAATATGAGGTAAACTTCGTTTTATTAATAATACTATTATTCCCATTCAAAAAAAAAAACTAAGAAGTAGTCGGTTTTCGGGTCTCTACAGTGGCCTAACCCCATAAGTAGGAAGCAAGTCATCATCATCATCGGCACTACCACTGGGATCCGGTCTTGGCTTATTTTGGCAAGTTTTCCCACCGGTATCCGGTCCTTATCCGAGACTTGTTAAATTGTACATAATAATTAGTTTTTCCAGTCAGCTTGCGCCGGAAGGAAGCAAATAGAGTATTTAGCTCCGTTGTGACCCTTGTTAATTAACCAAATCGGGGACTAATGTTGTATCTATATGTGCCAAATATTACCGGTTATGTGGCTGATTTAGACAGCGGTAAAAATCATACTTATCCCAGTCTCCAAATTCGAGTCTTCCACCCACTGTTTGTACAACATAATTATAAAAAATAGGCATATATTTGGACCCTACAGTTTTCTGTTATAGGGGTTTCCTATCATATTGTGGTTTCCTATGGCGTACTAATTTCTTCACAATAGTTCATTTTTTTTAGTGTGAGAAATTCTCTCTAAACACACCATATTCCCGTAAAGAACAATAGCAGAAAATAGTATAAAACTACCATTTCCAACTTCATCGGATGAACATTTTCAAGAAGCTCGTATCCAGGACCTGATTTACAGACTTCCTTATGGAATTATTTTCTTAATGGTACCAATTTGTAACTAAGAGAAATAAATTCCCCAACTCGTTGATAACTTCCAAGATAGTCACGCAGCACCAAATCAAAGAAGAAAAAATAAATTTAAGCCTTTCGGCTATCTCATCACGTTCGCTCACTTTATCGGCATCGAAGGATCATTCTGTTCCACTTCATGGGCCATTTGAGCACCATTTTCAATTTTCTTCTTTAGCCAAAGGAGTATACCCATTCCGGGTGACCATTTGTCATTCGCGCGTCCACTTTGTTTTATAAAATCAACATTTTATCTCGGTATCATAATTTATGTTGTCTGGAATTTCTAACTTAATTTCCTTGACTCACATGGAATTCCCTAGAACCATTTTGGCCCTGACGACTGTTCCTTAGAGCTTTCGCTTTTACTCTTTTTTTTGTTTTCTTGTTTTTTTTCGTCCTTTTTTTGCATTAACTTTTTATTTTTAACCATCTGTTATCGTTACCATGACCCAGCATCCTTAAGTGTCCCTACATGCAAGAGAAGGTACTCGTGTGTACGGAGTATTCTTTTGTTCAGCTTAACACTTTGGTCGTGCTTAGGAAAGGATAAGTGTGGACTTCGTTAGAATTCTAGTTGGTAAATTTAGGGCCAAACTTATGTACTAGCTTCGACAATCGGTTGCTTTGAAGTGGTTCTTCTCTTTCTCGGTAAATTTGTGATGAAAACCGCATTAGAAGGACACGAACCGGTGCGGTCAAAAGGAGTGAAGGTAAAACGTAGGTGTTGTCCTTGCTTTAACCGAAGCACCTGGTCAAGGGGATGAGATTGGTAATGCGTTTGTTCTTCAGGGTTCTCGTAAGTGATGTGGCGCCTGAATAAACACTCCAATCAACATTTCTTTACTTTTCAATTATTTTCTGCTTGTTAATAATTCTGTGGAATCCGGAGAGAAAGGTGGATTCCGTTACGTACTCTATGATTGCTAATTGTTTCGAACATGTTTTAAATAAATTGTGCGGTTTGTCTTTAAGTTAAAATTTCCATTCAGTTTTATATAACTGTGTGCCGAAAAGGGGATTTTAAGGTATTCTCAAATATCAAAGCACTACAGGCGTCGAAAAAAAGAGGAAAGGACAAGTTAAGGAGGTTTCCATGTAGATTGGTCTTGATTGCCTGCATATTTAAAAAGCAACGAAACACGTGATGGGGCAGATTATTCCATATATGTGTGGTTCGGCCAAAGAACGATGGGCATTCTGAACTGATGTGCACGAGAGTCATTCTCTAGCCGAACCACACGAATGTGGAATACTCTACCTGATCATGTGTTTCCTCGTCGTTGTCATGTCCAGGCACTTAAGACCAATGTACACCAATACCTCTTTTCCTGATCCACTTCCCCTCCTTCCGATCGCACTGTACTCTGAGACTTAAGGGTACTCCAAATTCCCCTTTTGTGCGCGCGTTTGTGTAAAAAAAATCACACGCTTGCAAGTGAAATAGTTTATTTTACAGAGAAAACTAAATAACAATCCCAAAAATACAAAACTAAATTACAAGAATGAGAATAAATACTGAATTAGGAAACTATCAGACGAGTATTAGGCTGATCAGACATACAAAAACCGGCCGCAATGAATGGGGGGGTAGCGTGCCTTAGACAGTTACGTTCGATAATACCAATACTGTTCGCTCGCACAAGTGGTGTTATGAACTGTGCCGCTGTGATATAAAAAAGAGATTTATACAGATGTTTTTAATTCTCTCTGGTGTCTTTAATGGCATGTAGAAAAATAACTCAAGTTCGCCGTCTTCCTAGTGTAAGAGCTGCCGTGAAGACTTTAGATTTGTAATGTTATACAGTACAAACTCGATTTACGCAACTAATAAAAAATTGGGGCAGTTGCAATAACCGAGGTTGTTGAACCTACTGGGTTGTATTTTTTTTTATACAAATTATAGTTGAAATAGTTTATTTTCTTATAGATAACGACAATGTTATGAAAAAACCTTAGTAAAACCTGTGGGGGGCGAAGTCGTGGTGCCGATATGGGCACAGAGTTCTACCTCGTCCCCACAAGTTCTCAAAGGTCCGTCGTAAAATAAACTGTTCGTCGAGAAAAACGAAGTACACACCAACACTCAGGAAACTGCACCCGGGAAAGAAAACACTATTGTATGTTGTTCAAAGGAGCTCTTTATTTAAACTGTTATTTATATGTACTTGACTATCATATTGTGTATGCGATTCGTCATCAAAAGGATGCACTGCCACACCAAAAGTTTAACTTCACAATAATGACTTGAGATTTAGAATTTCGAATCACCATAACGAAAAACACTCGAGTTTTAAGCTTGAAGTTTATTTTAGAATATATTAGTACTTGAAGTACTTGAAGACGATTGTCCCGAACTACAAATATCGACAGACTTACAATAGTGGCTGCAACACTCCACTGTATACGATCAACTTCCGTACTTCTAAAACTTTATGCAAAACTCGACTTCAGGATATTTACGCTTCTCTGTCGCGCGACGGAGAGCGGGAGGCAGGGCGACCGACTCGGTCGGCTGGTGGTAAAGGACTCAGCGATATTCGGCTCGTGCGGAGCCGACTCGCTAATTGGGTGAGTTTCCCCGAGAGAGAAAGTGTTCCTCTCGTGGTGAAAACGAGGAAAGAGGATCTCACTGGTGAGGTCCTGTAGTGGTGTGCGTGAAGGCGATCGTCGAGATCAGATTGTTAACTAACGCTCGCAGGCCAAAGAGAAACGAATCCTAGACAAGGGATGCAGAACAAAGGAAGAAGCGACCTAAGGCATCGTCCGGTAATGAGGGTCAGCTGAGTAAAAGCAGCCACTCATTAGATGCTAAAAGGGATTGCGATACTTTATACAATGGAGATCGTACATCGTATTGTGGGGTGGACGTCGAGGCACCGGCATGGGTGCAAGTTCTACTTCCTCCTCCATCATAATTAATTGTTCCGCCGACAAGCACTAAACAGGGATGGGAGGCAAAAGAAAGCCAGACGCCGTCAGTCCGGGAGGAAGGAAAACACATTAAAACGCACAGATTTAATTGGTGATCACCGCATTTTTATTACTTTACTTATAACTTATTATTACTATTAAATTGTTTTCTTATTCATTTTTAACACGATGAAACACTCAAGGAAACACTCAAGGAAACTCTTGGGCACTCGCACGCTACGGTGGTAAGGAAGATTACAACTCCAGGGTGTGCACCCCGAGCACACCCTACAAGAGATGATGAACGGTTCGACCGCTCCGTTCAGTGGTTGGGATAAGACTCAACGATATTCGATCATTTGGGATGAGTTTTTGGTGGTGTGGTGAAAAGGAAATGAAATTTCCTTTGACCAGTAACTAATAGAAAGCGATCTCTGGGTCGCGGTGGTGTATGTGTGCGTTGGTACCCATCACCGTATTTATCATTGCATTTAGCAAAGGATAAACGAACCTGAAATGAGAAAAAAAAGAACAATGGTGAAACGACCTACGGCATCTTCCGGTAATGAGGGTCAGCTGTCTAAATAGCAGCCACTCATTAGATGCTAAAGGGGATTGCGATAATTCATACAATAGAGATCGTATATCGTCTCTCTGCCAACTGGGAGAATCGGATTCTTTTGTTTTGCATATGTTTATGGTATTGAATCCGATCCGACGGCAAACGTGGCGCCGATGATTGTTTGAAGATTCAAACAAAGAAGTATTTCCGAGAGAGGTGCTTGTAGCTGAATCAATAGTGGCAAGTCTTTGGAAAGTAATTTAGATGGTTACACGATGACGGTTTTGTAAACCATCTGTGTCAATTATGCATTTCATATATGGCGACGGCTGGATCGAATTATAGTGTGAATATCTACACTAATTGGAAATTCCGTTTTTGGGTAGCTAATGTAGAGATGCATTGGTAATGTATGAATGGCCTTGTAGATGCAATTCTTTTTAGGAATTTTATGTAATGCTTGTATGCATTAATGTCCTTGGAAAAGGAAATATTTTCAGGTGCCGATGCGATTGCATTGACGGAAGACAATGGGAGTTGGGTTGCGGATATGAAGGGTTTTTCATGTAAGTGGGCCGTGGGGTTTGGCGAAACCGCCACAGTATCTCTGCCGACTGGGAGAATCGGATTCTTTTGTTTGCATATGTTTATGCTATTGAATCCAATCCGGCGGGCAAACGCGACGTTGGTGATTGTTTGAAGATTCAAACAAAGAAGTATTTCCGAGAGAGGTGCTTGCAGCTGAATCAATAGTTGCAAGTCTTTGAAAAGCAATTTAGATGGCTACACAATAACGGTTGTGTATACCATCTGTGTCAATTATGCATGGCATCTAAGGCGACGCCAGGATCGAACTGTAGTGTGAATATCTACACTAATTGGGAATTCGGTTCTTGGCCGCTAATGCAGAGATGCATTGATACATGTATGAATGCCCTTGTAGGAAAAATACTCGACAGGCATTTCCAGGTAATGCATTGAAAGCATTAATTATCCTTGGGAAGGAAATGTTTTTGCTGTGGGGAGATTGCGGTGTAGGTGTGGGAAGGTTGGCACCGAATAGGTTTTGGTTTTATGCTCCTGTATAATGGAAAGAATTCGTAAAGGGAATTTGTATGCGAAGAGACGCATGAAAGGTAAGAATTCTTTTCTAGGAGCTTTTAGTTAAATAAATTTGATCTATTTGATGCGTGAAGCATTTACAGGTGCTTAATGCGATTGCATTAGCAGAAACTTATGCAGACTGGGTTGTAGGGATGGGGGTTCTTTAGGTAAGGAGTCAGTGGGGTTTGACGGAATCGCCACAAACCAAAACAAACAATTATTTTTGAACATATTTTTATTAAATACGAAAACGATATGTTCGAAATTTATACAAAAATTAATATGTGATACATGCAGAATATTAAGTTTTTTTCTTACAGAAGTTAGATATTTTAGATTGAGGTTTTGCGATTTAATGTTTTTTAAAACTGCGCTCTCTTTTATTTTTTGTAGCAATAAAATCTCTTCTATTGGAATGTTGTTCTCTTTGGCCCATTGCAAACATATGTTTAAGGATCGAACTGCATCTTTTGATTTAACTTTTAATAAAGTGGGGGCCGACTCAGCTTCACCTTCACCTTCACCGGCGCTGTCAATTTCTGCTGAATCGTCACAATTACCAGATGACTCAACGTTTTCGTTAAACCAATCAATGATTTCTTTATTGGAGAGGCTAATGCTGGGAACAATTTCAACAAGCAGACTAGAAACGATGAAATCAATTCCCTTTCCCTTAAGATGTTTGCAGATAGTGTAGATAATGGAAGCTCGTCCCCCTTACCCCAATCACCCTTGGTAGGCATTAACAACATTAAACATTCCAACATTTCTGGATCGTGTAAGGGTCTACTTATTCCCAGGCATTAGCTAGCAAACAAACTGCATCCCTTATGTTGAAGGCTTTGATTTTAGTTTTTAAGTCCATGTCCTCACTTAAAACTAAGTGCGCCAATAAACTTTTTTTTGTAGTGGACCTTTGTTATGTTGATAACATTTTGATTCGTAGGTTGAATGATTGCAGTGCAATTTGCTGGAAACATCATAACAATTATCATCGCTTTGCAATTCGTTTTCTTTAGGATGACACGGGGTATTGTCCAAAAGCAGTAGTGCCTTTTTTTTCAAGTCCTTTTGATTCAAGAAATGTCTTACCTGAAAAAAAATAATTAATACAAACACAACATTTTGTATTCTTTTTTTAATTCGGGAACAAACACGTTGTGGAACCATTGTTCGAATAATAGGAATGTCATCCATGCATTGTTATTTGCTTTATTTTCAAAGTTTTTAAATGCTCTTGGATTGGCTGCTTTACCAATGACGAAAAGTTTTACTTTGTGCACGCAAGGAATGTTATTCTTTCCTGGTTTACTTTTCGTCCTGGCGCTGATGCTTCTTTAAAAGAAACAAGTGTTTCGTTCGGCAACATTCTGTAAAATAAGCCAGATTCGTCTGCATTGTAGATCGTAGTCAGGTTAAGTTCCTCTATATATATTTTTTTAATTTTTGTACGAACGGCTGGACAAGTTCATGTTTATTCGATAATTTTTCACCACCGATTTTCAACATTCGAATACCTTGTCGTTTTTAAATTTCGCAATCCATCCATTGCTGGCATTAAGTGATGGTCTTTCCTCTATTTTATTGTGCAATTGAATTGCCTTTGACTTTATAATGTCATTAGAAAGTGGGATGTGTTTAGCTCTTTGGTTTCTAAACCATCCATATAAAGCCTTTTCCATCTGTGGATATTCAAGCCTTCAACGTTACCCGCTTCCCTGGTCCAGATTCAGCTCTAGCCACAAATTGTCTAAGAGCGGCTGCCTTTCCTTTTATGCGGCTTATTGTTGATTTGTGAACATTATATTTTTCACAAATTGTCTTTACTGAAAAACCCTTTTCTAATTCTGATAAAATATCGCTACTTTTTTTAATAGACAATTTTGTAATATTTCTTGTAACACCCATCCTGTACAAATTTTCCGTAGACACTAATGGAATCGCCACCCATTCAAATAAAGACAGATGCATGTTATGTGTCATTTCATTTTCATTTTTAAAACATTTTTTATTTTTATTTTTATATTCTTAATTTCTAAATTAAAGGCTAGACAAAAAATGCTTCAATTCTAGCTTAATTATATTATATATAGTAACTTATTGGTCCTTCGCAGACGCTCTAAGCTAAACATTACTTAACATTTGTATAAATTGCCTTTCGGCGACAGAACTTTGTGGCAGTACTTATAAATTTGAAAGACAAAGAAAAAATTGAAAAACTTTGTGTCAATTTTTTTTTTTCTTAAAATTTAACTTACTTAACTTACCTACTTTTTTTTTAATTTAATTTTATGTAAAAGCACTGCATGTTATGTGTTTGTGTATTATTTTTACAAGGAATTTTGTTCAGGAATACAGAATCAAAAGGGGAGCATGCAAATAGAAAACAGATGAATAAACACAAGAAGTTGCACAAATCGAGGTAGCATTTTTGAAAAGTTCCACTTATAGAGTCGAGACGTGCTACAAATTTAGTGTTGCGAAAACCGAGGAGTTGCACGAATCGAGGGTTGTGTAAATGTGCATTTTTACACGCTGTTCATGCGAGCCTGCTCGTGCCATATTCGCCAAGATTTGTATACAAACAGTAAATTATTTTGTCTTTCAGATGCATATCACAAAATGGCGCTAGTGATACATGGAGCAGTGTGACTCTTTATTGAATACCCCTCATCTTTAATTAGCATGCTGCATTTTAATTCCTTGTACATGCCTCCACCTAAAGTAAATTCCCGCCTTTGTGTTCCTCTATTATACAACAGGACACATTCCCTTTTCGCAGGGAATTTCAGAAATCATCATCCACTCAATAAAGTCCCCATTTTTGTTGGAAGCATTCTTAACCTCCAAACTCCATTGTTTCAGACTCACAGGAACCATCAATTAAACTAAGCTATTTCGATATTACGTGAGCAGGTTCCCAAGTCATAAACCTGGGATCATTGCCTTAGTATCTATTTAAACACCCTCAATTTAAATTATTCCGAGACCAGTGTTAACCTTGCTCTACCGAGTTTATGTCTGCTCACCCCACGATCGGTAGCACGCGACGACATACATTAAAATCGTGTAAATTGGGAAATTACTCAGATAAGCTAGACCATACTTCCTTGTTCCTGTCATTTAAAGTGTCTTTCATGCATCGAATGACAAAAACGTTGTTTTCTTTCTTCTTTTTTTTATTTTATTTTGCAAATTCCGAATAACACGGCATCTGGGTCCATAAACAAATGCAGCCAAAACGAATGGCATCTCTCAATAAATATTCAAGTCACGACTTTCGACCGACATTATTCAGACACAGAAGATTAAACCTATTACCCCCTTACCCATTGGAAAAGCACTCCATCCACAAATTAAGAACAGATAGCTTAGTGAAAGTAGGTTCTATACGAATTTTTAATTTTCCCCTCGAAATGTCAATTGATTGGGTGGACGTTGCGGGTGGATATGTGTTGCATAGCTCGCTCTTAGCTGCCGTCCCCAACAGTACTCGGCATCACACAAAAACAAATTAAAAGTGGATGGAGCACTCGAAACAACCAAGTTAGCAAGGTTTTATCTTCCCTTGGGTTGTATCATATCGTCGCCCAGGGGCACAAGAACGAAGTTACAATACAAGTCACGTGTCGGAACAAGGAAAATGATGTATCTAATTCCCTTATCGGGACAATTCCAATCTCCCAAGGCAGCGTCCTTAAATTAGAAAAACTTAAATTATTTTTGAAGCATCTTGTCTATTTACCCCCGCCACTGATCATATTTCTCCCTTCATGTTCTCATATTGCCACAATCTTCAGTGCAACCTGCTCTTCATCTATCGAAATAGCTTTTTCATCTGATAGCCTTGTTGAATGTTCGAAGCAGTTTTTGTCAGATATAAATCTCCTTCAAAGAAAAGCACATGTGTCCTGCGGGATTTAAGTCTAGCCCATGTTGTGCTCATATAACCATTTGCGACAAATTGAATGTCAAAAAGGAAAATCTAATTTGATAATATTTTCTTGTGCAACAACAACAACTGAATTGAACGTAAATATCACAAATTGTGCCTGGAAATTGCTTCCTAAATTGCCAAGGATATTCAAGACGGAAAAGAGCGTGGTAGAAGGAATTCAGCCTGAAGACACCAAGGTCAGGTGTAATGTGCCCAAATCACAAGTGATTTGTAAATTTCGTTTCTTTTTGCAAACAACAACGGGAAAGCAGTATGTGAGTCCGGATGTTTCTTTGGGGACTTTTCGCAAAATTTTGTTTACTGGCGAGATACACAATCTCGGATATCCGGTGATATAAATTGTAAATCTGCTAAACGAGAAAGTTTAGAATTACAAATGACTAATTTTGCGACAGATACGAATCATTCTGTTTGAGGTATTATGATGTATGTAGCTGATTTTCTGATACAAAGTGTCTTAATCATGTCGAAAGTTTTTAAAAAATGCGCCAAAGAAAATACAAAGAGGGCATTAACCTCACACCTAAGCAATATTACTTCCTGCGTGCTTACTCCAGATATTATTTTTATTTAATCATAGCGAATTGTAAGAAATATTGCTGTCTGGAATAGACTTTCCCCTTGGGTGGTCCAATTGAACTGTCGAATTTTCAAACCGCTGTAATTCTTTAATTCTTAATAAATAATTAAATTTAATTACTGAATTAAATCAAGAAATGCCAAGAAAATTCATTTTTTGTCAAATGTTGTCAAATTTAAGAATCTGTTTCAAATTTTCGATATGTTTTCCCATGGTCCTGAATCTATTAAAGAACATCGTTATATCGCCCCTTGGTGATATACTCCATTCACAAAGAAGGACTTTCTTGATCGCATCTACATTGTGGTATTTTTTAGAACTAACCTTCACTTATAAAATGATTCATATCGAAAAGTCCAGCAGATTTGATCTGGTTACCATGGAAGACTGGGCAGATTTGTGCAGGCTTCAAATTACATCGTCTTTAAAAATGCAAAGTATAAAATGTATGCCAACATTAAATTGTGGAATACGCTTCCCGAATGGAGCCAGTGAGAATGGGAAAACAATAGCAAGAATACTTCAAGCGTCTTGAATTCCCGAGAAATTCTGACAGAGTTAATTGTGTTGTGATTGTTTGGAGAATTAGTCCGTTGGCTTCCGTCTTCCAACAAGGTCGCCATTGTGTATCGCGTTGCTCGATAATCGTTATATTCCATCTGTTTATATAAAAATGATAATTTCAGAAATTTAAATTCGTATTGACTGACCACACGTGTAAAACAGCCAAACAGTCGGATTTAGCTTGACAGCAGGGTCCAAACACGCTAATGAAGTGCTGCTATCGACCCACACGACGAACCAAATCATGACAAAAGGTGGTCCTTGACTTCTGGAGGGCGATGCCGTTTTTCTTTTTCGGCCACTACCATAATATTTTGCAACGCTACCTGTCAGCGACGCAAGATTTAATTCTCCGGAATACGTCAAAAACTATAGTGCGCCAATTCCTGGAAAATGCAATAAATTACACAGCGTGGGCTTGTGGGGGTTCTCTATACCACATGGAAAACCAACCCACAATTTCATACCTTATTTCGACCGCTTTCAGCGCGTCATTTCTACCCTTATACCCCTTATAAGCTATTCCACCTGTAAATCATGCTAAACAGACGCATAGCTAAACTCATTATCCTATGCAGATAATGCATAATTGAGTTTAGCTATCTTTTCGCCATATGGCAACCCCATTTCGCTAACCCATGAGATTTCCACCGGAAATCGCATTATGTCGGTTAGCAACGGCATAGTCTGATCAAACGACGCCCTTGCATAATCATGCAACCGCTGGGAAAATTGTCAAAGCATTTAATTTAGTTCCCATGATCAGATGTCCCTAGCCAATTCGGCGTCCTATTCACTTTCTCCAGACACTCCATCGGCTAAGGATCAATGATCTCTTTTCGCGGATGAATTGCACCAGCTACATTTTCCTCTCCTCTCGTCTGTCTCCCTACAGGTCAATGCACGCCGAGGTCACCACATTCACCAAATTGTGTCAGTGGGCTACCCTCAAAGTTGCATTGATTCATGCACACACAACCAAACCTACCCCGAGATCATAGTACATTGTGTTTCTGTTCCCTCCTTCTCCCATGTTCGTCGACTATCGAATTAACAGAAGTGTTCACCACATCTCGACGGTCGTGGGACATGAGAGAGCAGAAGCGTTAAGATGGTCTCTGTTGGTTGTCCGGTGTGCAAAAATTAAATTACCCATCTTCATCGCTAATTCAGTCAGTCGTTATTCAACTTCCATAGCGTGTGCACGCTGGTGCACACGCTCGAGTCAGCACCTAAGAGAAGTGTTGGCAGACGAACGTAGTGTCTCGTTAGTCTATTGAGAAAGAGAAACGCATTGGCTATCAAAATAAAGAGTTTGCAATTACATATTTGACACGATCACCCGGTTTAATTATCTTCAAGAAAGCAGTTAAATGTTATTAATTTATTTGTGCATATGGAATCATTGAATGAACAATAAAGAACAATAAAAACGAATTAAACTACACCAGTGCATTTCATTTCTTTCCTTTTGGTGCTGGAATTTTTGGTGACCATTTTTGACGACGTAAGTGTTGGCGGGTGAAGTGAATCCGTGCCCCTGTCTTGGCACATCAACTCACACCCCCACAGGTTTGCTGGAAAACCCTACAACCAACAGTGTGTTGGATTATTTGTAAAAGAAAGAAAGACGACGCCACAGATACAGCTTGTTGAATTGTTTGGAAAGTTCTGGAAGGCATCACAAGCCACAGCATGTTGAATTGTTAGACGATGCCACACCCGCGGCGTGTTGAATTGTTTAGTAATGACTGGAAGATGGCAGAAGCTAGGGCAACGGACCTGTAAAAGGAGGTCTTGGTTGAGTGGCGGGTTCAGTTCCCACGTTCTCTTCGAAAGTTCAGTTCTTCTTTTATTATAGACAAGACCCGTCCTCTCCGTCATTCGAAGAGTTAATCTCCTCTCCTTCACTCGAGCAGTTAAGTTTCTCTATGGTTGTGATTCAATTCAGTTCGTACTTTGGCACTGAAGTGAAGTCTTCGCTCAAGTAACACTTAGCTGATGTGATACACTTAACTGAATTATTTCGAATTTAAGTCAAGCTAGTCAAAGTAGCGTTAAGTTCTGCTCTGTTCCTCTTAAGAATTGATTTAAAAGAGACTGATCGGATTAACGTTTGCGTAATAAACGTGGTTTTAAATATTTGATGTATTGACATTGTGTATAATCTGGAGAGAATCGTTTGGACAGTTAGCATCGTTATACATTTCACTATACGGAAAAGAGAAAGCGGACATCACGTCGGAATTATACAAGACCCAGTTCATCACATTAACGATTGGTATTTCGAGCGAAGCCTTTCTAACACTACCAGTATCATGGTAACATGCTATGGTTGTGATATACATGGTTTATCTACATTGGGGTGTTGGAGGACTTTCAACATTGTGGCTTTCCAGTCAAAGGTATTGTTGGCGACACGAACTTCCACGAAGACCAAGGAAAGCGCCAGCACACAAGCACTTAAAAAATGACGGTCAGATGTCCACCGAAATGCAGAAAAAGGCACTCAGGACGCGAGTTCAAGAAAAACCACTCAGGAGAAAAGAAGCAAACCAGAAAACAGTTCCGGGCTAGATAAGGCTAGCACAACGATAGAAATCCAGGAGTCGTCACAGGAATTCTTGAACAAACGCTCTTAACGAGACCAGTTACAAAGAGAAGGAGATATGATAAAAAACGATTTAACACTAAATAGCCCTACCACCCTAAAAAGCCCTACCACCTTTTTCCCCCATTCCTACATCCAAATCCCAGCAATATTACCCTAAACCCCAAAATCCTGTCAAAACCCGAAAAAACCCAAACATGATCCAAAATTCGCAATAAACGAATCAAACATTCGTTTATCGCTTAACATTTGCCCCCACGGCAAAATTTAATCCAAAATCCGAATTGAAATTAAAATTCACAATAAACGAATCTAATACTCGTATTCGTTTATCGTTTCACATTTGCCCCACGGCATCATCGAAATCCAAAATTCAGAGATCGTTGTCTCTATCTGAAAAATTCCACGAAGTTAAACAAATAGAAAACCAAATCCAGATACATATCCACATCTGCGCAATAGTTTCGTAAGAATTCAAGAAATTGAATTCTTATCTTAAATAAACACTGCGCGTCTCACTCAGGACACAAAAATCGAGATTCGTGTAAGAAATTGCCCATTTTTGAGATACAAATCTCGATTTGTTTTCCTTTATAAAGGAATAGTAGAATGATCTCCGGGACACAGTTAAACATAATTATTTGTCCCGATAGAACATACACTAGAAGTAAGGGCCCAGTTAAACATAATTATTTGTCCTGATGGGACATACATTTGAAGAGGACATACACTAGAAGTAGAGCCACAAGGAAGTAAACCCCAAGGAAAATCTTAAATAAAATCTTTAATAAAACGCTTTTGCTTAAGAAAACAAAGCAAACCTTGTTTTCATTCCTTGACTAACCACTGGGTAAGTAGAGCCGTGGTAACTCCACAAAAGGTAAAATTAGCAGATTCGGAGTATCACCTGGCCCCCACGGAAAACCAGCAAAACCAAGGACTGAGGCCAAACTAAGGACGTTGCTATTCCCTCTGGATCAGAGGAAGCACGGCGACGACCCCTTGCTGTAGTGCGTTGTTTCAGGAGCGGTCTATAAGAGATCCCACATCCTTTTCAGGATAAGGAGGCTTCCTGAAACAGAAACCTACTACAGTAGAATAAGCTGGTGGTACCGCGTTGTCTTGTTTTGCTTGTTTCGTTTCATCCCCGTCTTAATGGTTGAGGGCAATCGCATCCACGCGAAAAAGTGAATTTCTTCTGCTGATTAAGCATATAAAAAATATGAACCAACTGCTACCCCATCCAGCATATTTTCCAGATTGAGCCTGTAGCGTTTCCGCCAAATCCTACGGTCTACTTACCTGAAAAAACCCCCATAACTACTACCTAACTCCCTTTAGTTTGCTAATGCAACAGTATTAGTACCTAAAAATGCTGCACGCATTTAAGAGATCAAATCTATGATCTTTAAGTCCCTGTAAAGAAAACTTACCTTCAAGTATTCTCTTCGCATATCATTGCTCCTTAAGATTTCTTTATTAACTTAACAGGAATTTCCATTCAATTTCGGCATCTACGTCGCCAGTCAAATTTCCTTAGACAAATTCCTGTAAACAAAATAATTCGGATTGCATTCAGTGTAACCGTCATGACAGGGACCATAAATATCGCGCCGTCTATTTTCCCAGCCGCGTCATATACCTTTTCATACACATTGCCTGGCAACCTTTTTTGGTTGTCTTATCAACAAACAGCCCAAGCAGCTGCATATAATTAGCGCAATAGACGCCGAAACCAAATTCTCCAGCATTTCCTAATGCAAATATGAACCCGGTTTCTATTGCAGCCAGAGATGCCATAAACATCCAATTTGCCTTTAGCACCTTTTTCTCCTAACGTCGAAAATAGCGACGAGGCATCGTGTAAACAATGACCCGCATTACCAGCGGCGCATGTGGTCATTTTTCCCTATTGTCCTTGCCGCCTGCATGCTTTCGAACACATGCAACAACATTGAATCTGTTCGATCGCGCACATATACCACTGCACCACTAGTCACACCCTTAAGAGAAAAGTTTTTCTCTCTCTTCCTTTTTTTTCCGTAGAGAAATCATCTCTGCATGAGATGACGATCGCTGAGTCGTCTTCCATCCGTTGACCAGCCTGGTCACAGGCGATCTCCCGTTCCTCGTTTCTCGCAGCGGAGGAAAGTATATATACAGGAGTCATGTTTTCATCATTAATTAAGCCGAGCGTGGTTTCTCGTTTTTTTTTTTTCTACAATTAATTGAACGGTCGGAATTATAGTGCGAAGTGTTTTTGGTTGTTAACGTTTGAACAACGACCATGAGAAGGCTTAAATTAATATTCGTAACGCTCCAGGTGACATCTAATACACGTGTACGTTTGCTTAATTACAAAAGATAACCATCAACTAATTAAATAAAGAGAACGTTTCGCCGACCAAAAAACCATTCAGTGTTTTAATATTTCATGCTGCAGTTCCTAGGGGGTGTTATCGTTTAGCCTACGCGTTTGTGGACAATTTTCGGTGCTCGCATTTGTGGCGGAACTTTCGATTAGTGATGGGGAGTGAAGCGAACCGTGTGCCCGTGTCCGGCATAATACTTCACCTATCCCCACAAGCCCACTGTGACTATTTTTTGTTTCCAAATCTGAAGAAATGGCTGAGCGATAAGAGATTTGGGTCGAATAAAGAAACATCGCAGAAACAGAAACAAATGCCTATTTTGAGGCCCTTGAGGAAAAGTGTTATTGCGTAGAAATAAAAAAAAATTGAAAACGCTGAGCTCAATGTATCAATAATAACTAAAAGGAAAGTATGTTGAGAAAGACATTGCTTATTAGCTAAAAAAAAAAAAAAAAATTATTCAAAAAGTCACTGACTTGACAAATTGCCATTGTACCTAGATACTTCAAACGATTCAAATAACTTGAGTGGCATCCAAGAAAGTACAACTATCTAATCGTATATGGAAGCTCAGTTAACGTGAGACGTGCAAATGTCAAACAACAAAGTGCGTGTTAAATACAATTCAAATCAAAGGCGCTCGATTTACTACTATTTATTGGCCTGTAGGAACCCGGAAGTTCATGACCTTGCCAACTCGACTCCGCCATCGTTCCATGTCCTGCGCGCTCTCCTTTTACGGTTGACCATCTTCCGATCTGCTCAAGATCAGACCTAACATCGTCCTCCCATCTCCGCCGCGGCCGTCCTGTCGGTCTCTTTCCCGTTGGTCTACTGTCAAGAATTCTACGCACGGTCCTATCGTTGGCCATCCGCGCCACATGTCCGGTCCATCTTAACCTTCGCGACCTGAATACTCTCACTATTGTAGGTTTGCGGTATAGCTCTTCCCATTCGTGGTTGTGGAGCTTCCTCTATTACTGCCTCCTCGTCATATTTACCTCCAAAAATACCCCTTAGAACTTTATTCTCGAATCCGCGGAATTTGTTTTCTTCCCGTTTTCTTTCGCGTCCATATAGAACAATAGGCATGATTATGGTTTTATAGACACCGAGCTTTATATTACGTGATAGCAGTTTGGATTTCAGCAGTTTACTGACTGCATGCCAACTAGCGTTCCCGGAGTGTAGTCTTTTGTTAATTTGCTTCGACATTTCGTTACTGGTCATTAGTATCGTTCCCAGATATTTAAATTATTTAACTTCTTCGAATATCTTGCCTCTGACGTTTATATGTGTTCCCTGAGGTCCACCTGCTCTCGCCGTAATCATGTATTTTGTTTTGTCTTCATTTATTTCTAGGCCCACCTCTTCTTCCGCTTGCATGATGATTTCACTGTTTTTACTTACGGTTTCTAGATTATCGCCCAGAAGCACATATGCGAACACTTGTGTGACCCCGTTCAGAGATGATCCGGCCATGTTGTCGTCTTGTATCTTTCTGATGTACATTGGTCTTAAATGCATGAACATTACAACGACGAGGAAACACATGATCAGGTAGCGTATTCCACATCCGTGCGGTTCGGCTAAGGAATGACTCTCTATGTTAATTTGTGCGCCTGAAGTTTACTTTTAGCGTGAATTGATGCGCATTCTCAGATTGACGGGTATCGCGGCGAAATGTCTGAAGAGGCGCAACACATTCAGCAAGCTCAGTTGAGCAACGACGGTGATATTACCTATAGAAAAGAGATAGGCACGATACGTTGCGCATATGTTCTAACGACGGAATTGATCGAATTACAATCTTAAGGAACGCTATGCATTTGACCGCACTTTTCGCAGCTTCCAAAATGTGGTCGCTCCAATTAAGAGTCGAATTAATTCGAGTGCCGAGGGAGTCGTTAGCTTATTGCGCACGTGCTCTTCTACTTCTTCATTACATTCGAATTTTTTTGCTCCAAGTGATTCTTTCAAAGGTGCGAACACAAAATAGTAGACAGACTAGACGTGTGCAGCCACACCGAGGAAGTATAGAGTGGCAGCAACGATATCACATCCAACTCTAATATAAGCGGTGAGAACAAGAGATCAACCCCATGGCGCTCAGTAGCGCAGACACACTCCAGAGGACAAGGACCGCGAACCAACAAACGAAACCGAACCGGACCCCATCGTCAACCGTTAACGAGTTTAATGAGACAGCTCAGCGGTCATTCAGTTGAAGACAACAACCTCCTGGACTTCGACCCACATCAACCGCCGCCAGTCTATGGAGAAGACATCCGCCACATGGGCTGTGAATTTGGGAATACAATCCCTAAACATATATATATACATATATATATATATATAGATGTATGTATATATATATATATATATATATATATATATATATATATATATATATATGTATATATATATATACGAGGGTTGCCTTTTATATTTCGGGATTAGAGAACAAAAACAAATATTGATCATCGAAAATCACTTTATTGTTTTTCAAAATATTCCCCATGAAGATCTATACACTTTTACCTCTAGTGTATGTTCTATCGGAACAAATAATTATGTTTAACTGTGTCCCGGAGATCATTCTACTATTCCTTTATAAAGGAAAACAAATCGAGATTTGTATCTCAAAATGGGCAATTTCTTACACGAATCTCGATTTTTGTATCCTGAGTGAGACGCTCAGTGTTTATTCAAGATAAGAATTCAATTTCTTGAATTCTTACGAAACTATTGCGCAGATGTGGATATGTATCTGGATTTGGTTTTCTATCTGTTTAACTTAGTGGAATTTTACAGATAGAGATAACGATCTCTGAATATTGGATTTCGATGATGCCGCGGGGCAAATGTGAAACGATAAACGAATACGAGGGTTGCCTTTTATATTTCGGGATTAGAGAACAAAAACAAATATTGATCATCGAAAATCACTTTATTGTTTTTCAAAATATTCCCCATGATGATCTATACACTTTTTCATGCGTTTGAACCAATTGTCGAAGCACTTTTGCCACTCTGATTGAGGTATCTCCAACACATGCATTCTGAATCCAGCAACCGCTTCTTCAGGTGTCGAAAAATGTTGACCTCTCAGTTTGTTTTTTACGTACGGGAATAAAAAGAAGTCATTCGGTGCCAAGTCAGGACTATACGACGGATGACCCATCAAATCGATGTTTTGGGTGCTCAAAAATGCAGTTGTCGCAGCCGATGTGTGAGAGCTCGCATTGTCGTGGTGAAGAGTGATCCGTCTTCGGCGGTTGGTTTTCCTAATTTCTTGGAAGACAACTGGCAAACAAATGGTGGTGTACCACTCAGAATTGACTGTTCTGCGTTGCTCTAGTGGTACGGTTGTGACATGTCCAGTTTTTCCGAAAAAACAGGCGACCATTTGCTTGGAAGTGCTTCGTGCGCGAACAACTTTTGTTGGATTTGGCTCATCTTGAAACACCCAGACAGTCGACTGCTGTTTACTTTCGGCCTCATACGCGTAAATCCACGATTCATCACCTGTCACGATGTCATAGACGTGTTTTGAAGCACCGCGACCGTATTTTTTGAGCATTTTTTTCGACCAATTGACACGAGCCTTTTTTTGGGCTATTGACAAATTGTGTGGGATCCAACGCGAACAAATTTTTTTGACAGTCAAATGTTTATGCAATATTGAATGTATGCTGGTCCCACTAACGCCTAAGGTTGTCTCAATCTCACGATAGGTCACATGACGATCTTCCAATATCAGTTCGCGCACAGCATCAATGGTTTTCGGAACAACAACCGATTTTGGACGACCTTCACGAAATTCATCTTGGAGTGAACTAAGACTACGATTGAATTCACCATACCATCGATAAACACTGGTCCTTTATGGAGCTTCATCGCCAAAAATTGAATTAAGTTCATGCACTGTTGCTGAGTTAATCCACGCCGAAAGTTGTAAAAAATAATCGCACGAAAATGTTGATTTAATTCCATTTTTGGGCCGAGATGAATCTTTTAAGTTACTGTAAACAACACAAATAGCGCTCGTATGTGAAAACGTTCTGAGTGCGTATAACCTTAAAAAATGTCCAACTTTATGACAGAGCTGTCAATTGCCGGATTGCAACGCTAGGGTTGCCAAATCCCGAAACATAAGAGGTAACCCTCGTATATATATATATATATATATATATATATGTAAGTATCATCATCATCGGCATTACAACCGGGTTGGTCTTATTTAGCAAGTCTCTCCACCGGTATCCGGTCCATATCCGAGACATGTTAAAGTGTCCATAATAATTTGTTTTTCCGGGCAAGGTTATATATATATATATATATATATATATTTGAAGAGTAGTAGAGAGGAAGGGAGGATACCACGTGGTTGGATGGATGCACCCTGAAGCGACTAGTTGATAAAGGAGAGCGATTATGTGCACATACATCATCAGGAAGTCTTTGCAACTTGACGAAATACAAAATGGTGGATGTTCGTCAAGTTCAAACAATTTCATTGTCGCCGGTGTGCGTATCGGATGTACACTAATGTAGAACATTAGATGTCCAACATATATATACATATATATATATATATATATATATATATATATATATATATATATATATATTTATAATGTATATATATACATGCATATATATATATATATATATATATATATAAATAAATAAATATATAAATCAATAAATAAATATATATAAGTACAGGTGCATTCAGAACCACCCCAATAACAAATATTCTAGCAGAAAGTGGACTCCCGACGATTGAAAATCGAATGAAGTACCATTCAGCCAAGCTAGTTGTCAAACTTACCGCCACACCGGAGACACCCATAGTGGAGGATATTAAACACATCCTTAGGAGGAAACGGCCCCAAAGGTACTTGTCGGCCCCAGGACAGGCAATAATTCCGAATAAACATTAAACCACAAAAGGCAAGGACAATTCAACCCCCATGGTTATTATCACCTAAGATATTCAACACCGATTTAAGCCTACTCCCAAAAACTAGAACAAACCACCTAGAATACCAACAACATTATCAACATATCAAAAACCAACACCGCCAGTGGAACCTACTTTTCACCGACGGATCTAAAACAGAGGACGGCACGTCATTTGCGATAGTCAACAGCGCAAAAATAGTAATCAGAAAGGGACTTATACCCGAATTCTGTTCCATATTTTCGTCCGAAGCAACCGCTGTACTGGAAGCAATTAAGTTAGTAAAAAAGGACAAGACACTTATTTGTACAGACAGCCTATCAACCATCCAAGCAATAAGGAACCCAAACAATAGAAACCGAATCATTCACTTGATCCAGCATAGTTGATTCTATAAACAAAACAAAATAAAGCTTCTCTGGGTGCCAAGCCATAGTGGGATAGCAGGCAACGAAACAGCAGATGCTGGCCATCAAGGAACCCCTAATAACCTTTTTCGTTGAAAACAGCAAGGACTTGCATAGATACTTTAATAGTGAGCTCCACAACTTAGAACAAAAGGACTGGGCAGACTACAGGCATATGTATGCAGTAGTAAACCCCAGAAGAGAACCCATCACATATCCAGCAACAGCCGCAAAACATAAAATCAGGTGCTTCCTCCGGCTGCGCCTTGGGCACACATTTATCACCAACCAACATCTCATCAACAGGAGTAATCCCCCTACCTGCCACATCTGTACATCCAACTCCAACATATCCTCCAAACACATACTATTTGAATGTGCAGGAGTAAAAGACCTCGTTCGCCAACATTACAACGACGACATCCTCAACATCATATCCCAACCATCATCATCTAATATCGATAAGCTCTACAAACTACTAACCTTAGTTAACCTACAAAATCTAGTGTAAGCAATATTTAATATTTGTATTCTAGCCGAAAGCCTTAGTCGCTAGTGCTATTAGTTTTTAAGTTACCATGTAATTTACTTGCATTGTAATAAATAATAATAATAATAATAATAACATATATATACATATATATATATATATATATATATATATATATATATATATAATGTATATATATACATGCATATATATATATATATATATAAATAAATAAATACATAAATCAATAAATAAATAAATATATATATATATATATATATATAATGTATATATACATGCATATATATATATATATATATATAAATAAATAAATATATAAATCAATAAATATATATATATATATATATATATATATATATATATATATATATATATATATATATATATATATATATATATTCTCTAATTCGCGTGCTCAAAACGCATTTTGCAAAAAATTGTCCAAACGGATTTTTGTTTCATCTTATTAGTCACGTGCACCGTAATAGCTGCAGTCAACGTGCAAAGTCTTAGAATAATGAGAAAGTAACACAAGATATATTATATTACCGCCATGGTACAACCGCACACTCCGCGCTCTTAGGAACAAGAAGAATAACTTGTGGAACATTTTCCTCAAAACGCGTTCCTTCCAAAACTACTTCAAGAATCTCGGTTCCTTTTATAAATTTTCCGCGCTCTACAACCCCCTCTACACCAACTACCTCACAAAAACACAATCTAATTTGATCAATGACCCCAAATATTTTTTCTACTTCATAAATTACAAACGTAAATCCGACGCCTATCCTAACTCCCTTTCTTATGGCGCGACTACTTCAACCGACCCCCTAACTATTGCCAATCTATTCGCTCCGTTTTGCAACAAATTCTTCACAGACACCTCCTTCGAACCCCCCTTCTCACTTTAAACACTTGCCCGAATTCTCCCTCGGCCTCTTCACCCCTCAAATTATTCAGCGTCTGGTAGTTGACGAGAAATTAAACTTACTCAAAGACAAGTTCAGCCCTGAGTCTGATGGACTCCCGGCTAGATTTTTAAGGAAATGTTCCACTTCTCTTTCCCTCCTGATATCAAAGATATTCAATCCATCCCTTTCACAAGGGATCTTCCCTAGTGTTTGGAAATCCTCCTATGTAACCCCCATACATAAAAAGGGACCTAAAAACGATATAAGCAACTACCGTCCCATCGCCAAAGTGTCTCATATCTCTAAACTGTTCGAAGGAATTCTTTACAACGCGTTATCTTTCCGTTGTAAATCCACCATCTCATCTAACCAGCATGGTTTCCTTTCGGGTAGGTCGACCACAACGAATCTGATCGAGTTCTCATCCCATACTCTTCGTGCCTTAGAGAATGGCAACGAAGTCGATGTAATCACCACCGATTTCAGCAAGGCCTTTGACAAAATCTCCCATAATCTCATCATTTTTAAGCTGTCCTCCCTAGGTTTCGAACCCCTATTGATCAAGTGGTTATCTTCTTATCTGAAAGATCGATCCTACCGTGTAAAATTCAGATCCTCCCTGTCCAATCCTTTTCTTCCAGCGTCAGGGGTACCGCAAAGGAGCCATCTAGGTCCCCTCCTATTTATCCTTACCATCAATGATGTTGACTCCATTATTAAATACTCATCCATCTCCCTCTATGCGGACGACGCCAAACTTTACAAAACGGTCATCTCTCCTCTCGATTCCTCACTTCTCCAAACGGACCTCGACAGCTTCTCAACTTGGTGCCGTAATAAATGCCTTGAACTCAACGTTGTCAAATGTCACTCCATCACCTTCTCCCGCAAACGTTCCTACTTCCAGCTAAACCAGCAGATATCATCTGTACCCACGATACGTGACCACGGGATCTTATTTGACAGCGAGCTTAGCTTCATCCCGCATATTGATGATATTATTCTTAAGGCCGACTCTGTCCTTGGGTTTGTGAAACGCTGGTCTAAAGAATTCTCTAATTCTTACGTTTTCCGTTCTCTCCACATAGCCTTGAGTCCGCCCCCTTCTTGAATACGCCAGTCAGGTCTGGTCTCCACACTACTCATTCCATGAACGCACAATCGAAAGCGTGCAACGTCGTTTTTTGCGTTTTGCCCTCCGCGGACTGGACTGGGTGAATCCTCGGATTCTCCCCCCATACACTAGCCGGCTCCATCGGATCAACTTCAACACACTTGAGGAGCGCAGAACTCGTGCCAATATCCTTTTCGTCCACCGTCTCCTTTCAGGCACAATTAACTGCCCAAGCTTGCTCTCCATCATTGCACTTCACACTAACCCCCGTAACCTGCGAAACCCTCATGTCTTCTCTCAGGCCACCCACCACACTTCTTACGGCTCTAATGACCCCATTTCGCGAATGCTGTGGCGGGCAAACTCCTACCCTACCTCCTTCGATTTCATGCTTACCTCTACTGCTCTCAAACTTCATCTCCTCTCTTTCCCCTCCTGACCACGCCCACTCCCCGTCTACACTCTTACATCCTGTACTAAGAGAAATAAAGGAATCAGTAATAATGGATGGATAAACCCAGTAACCAACTCGCCAAACTTACCCCCCCCCCCCCCCCTCTTTTTCTTTTTAACCATAGTTATATTCTTATATATAGTTTTAAGATAGTTGTTAAGTTTTATCGTTTGTACTAAGCTAAATTACACAATCTCATGGGCAGTCGAAATTTGTGAGAATTTGTAAAGACGATGTGTATTCATCCACCCCACTAGTCATAATAATTTACACCCCATCGTCAACGCGATTCTTTATGCTGCACATTTTGCAGCCAACTTAAATTCCTTTGATACTTATATTGACTTTTCATCGAGGTGTAATTTCCAGTTTGCAATTCTCGAGAGAGCTACTGCATGACTCATGTGCACTCAAACCAACAATATATAAATTAACTCGATGCTTTATGACTCCCATAATGTTTTACTACCGCAACGCCCGAGGATATAATTTACATGAAAAATGTATCTTGTATTTTTAATTTTACGGATTTTTTAATTTGTTTACCAATCTAAAGCTCTACATTTATTGAATTCAAGTCCCAAACTGTCGGTAATCTAGGTCATTACTGTCAGCAGTTTAGCCATTAGAACTCAATAAACCAGGATAAACTCTCACTTCCCCTCGCAAGGGTTTACTTGGCCGAACACCTTGCTATTCGCAGCTCAGTATTAAACAGCGCGAAGCTAATGACAACCTGCCCCTTACTACGGACGAACTCGATCACGTTTGCTCAATAAATTAATGGCCCCAAACAATCTCATAGCCTGTGCATGCCAAAGGACAATTATAATCATTTCAGCCAATAAAATAAAAACTCAACGCCAAGGAAGCTTAATATATTACCTTCCATTAAGCTGTAGCAAAAGGGGTCGTGTGAATCGAAAATCAACTTACTCCTAGCAACATCGACTAAATGGTCGTATGTGCAAAAAAACCGAAGAAAAAGAAATTAATTGCCCCCAGTGTCAATTTCCGGCTTCTTGTAGCCTAATTAACTGTACTTTAATGCACACACTTGCATTCGAAATACCCCGGGACCTACATGAGGGCTGATTAAAGGATTGCCAATCAACTAAAAACTGGACAGAAAAATAATGTTGCAAATGACTAACTTGCATGAAGCAGCAACTTCGATGGTATCCTTTTTGCTCACCTTTCCAAGATCCCCGACGATGTGTGAATACCAAACTCATTGTGAATGTTTCTGTTTTTCAACATTCAGCCGAAAAGCAAAAAGGATAACACAAACGCCGACAGCATTTTGTGAAAACTGAAATCAAACAAAGCCTCACACCCTCTGCATTGAGAGCAGGGCGATGTGTCATGAAATAGGACAAAAGGATAATGACGAGATTCTGTGAGTAAGACTAGTTTGTGTCCCATTTCGCGTTGCAGTGTCGTTGCAGCCGTTAATGATACATTAAAGTGAAAACGTTGCACTTTAATGTTTGCGCTACATAAACAAGGACTTCAATTAGTTTTTTGTTTTGTTTTCACTCCTTTCATGTTGCTATTCATTTTCTTAGTCCTTTGTCTTCATTCTGCGTATCCTTTCTACATTAATCGCATTATAATTACAAGCACAATACGCCTGCTGTTGTTGGTGGTGGTTTTGCGACTGGGCCCGGGTCCTGTTTCAGTAGAACTGATGTTGGCGGTGTTGTGCCGAAATAAACTAAAGTAAAAATAGGAGGTCCTTATGACGAAAAACGTCTACTTCTCTTGTGTTTAATGCCACATTTTACCTCATTTTAAACTCGTAATGTGGTGGGCATTGGATGGCATAAAATGTAAAAAGCAGGACAGCAGGACACTTGTGCCCGACCCCGGCAATCCTGTACCTGTTTTATTATATCTTACTGCCTGCTCTTACATACCGGTTTCTACCAACTTTGTTATGGACATATTTATAACATTAGTTGCGACCACACAAGGACGCAATCTAAGAGGTAGAAATTCAAATTCACATTTTCTAGGAACAACATTGTTTACCCCCCGAAGGAAAAGAAGGCCACGTCAAGGTGAGCGACAAGGATAATGTTTCGGAAGCGGATCGACCTAAAAAGGAAAACTACAAATCCGAAGGTGTCCTGGCTTTCGAAGAATGAAAGCTATGTAAAATTTATGGAGGAGGCAGAAAGGCAAAAAAAAAAAAAAAAAAAAAAATATATAGAATAATAAAAATTTATAATAAATCGCTCCTCTTTTCTTTATACCTATACGTCAATCTCCTCAGGATATAACAAAAAATAGTTTTTGGCACATTGATCATAAAATATAATCGTTGAAATGCCGTAAGCTGCGGCGTATTTTTTCTTTTCAAGTGATGGAAACGTTCAGGATGTTACTTATTAATGAGGACAAACAGTATTGCAAACATTATCATCTTCTGCTAGTTAATCAGTAAGTACAATCAAACGATTTTAAATGCAATCCCAAGTCAAGAACAGGTCCTGTTCAAGGTTGTCTGGGCAATCGAGTGTCTTATGTTTCAGTTCGTGCAACCTTCTTCAGTTTTTGCAAAATACGTCGATAACATGTGTCTCCGAATTGTTATTTTTGAAACAGCTTTTTTAACACAAAAACCGCAGAAAAACGGAATATCAGTATGTTAAAACACAGCTCAGGTAAAATACCAGGACGAGTATAAGGGAATTATTGCACCTTTAAAACACAACGGTTTTTTACTTTATAGTGTTTAACCATAACTTTACGCCACCTTAAAAGAATACCCTTACTGAACAAAGTGAACGAGAATGAGATAACAGTTGCAAAGTCATGCCAATCGTTTACAATACCCTAGAAATTCGGTTGACGTTGGTTTTTGTGGTGGATGAATCGGGTGTCTTCGGCCTTCCAATTAGCACAATTGTGTAGTCGCACAAAAAGTATACAAAATTATAATTTCAACTAACGTAATTTCTATTTCAAATAATCGTTAATTTTATTTAATTATTACTAAAGAATCAAGGTACAGTGGACTTGAATAAAATGACGAGCAAGTGACGAGTAGTCGGCTTCCCGCTCGTTGAGCCCGTGTGTGGCTTCGGGCTCCTAAGCCCGCGGGTGAAGTGTTCTGGGAGTTGAACGGCCAAACAGTGTCCTGCTGGTCCAGTTGGGTGCACAGCCAATATTAAAAATAATAACTTTTTTACTTTGACCGCGGATGTGGTAACTTGTTTTTTATTTTCCTTTTTGGTAGTAGAGCGTAGTTGCGGTCTAACGGTCAATCTATTAATGCATGAATTTAGCTTCGAACAAAACCCTTTTGTGGTGCATACATTCAAATTTAATTTCATTTTCCTTCCCACGATCGCATCGTTCACCTTGAGATCGTTACTCGATGCTATGCTAATGACTATGGGAATTGCAACCTTGCAATATCGTCCCCATTCACCTTGAGACGGTAATATTACGCCTACTCTGGATGTAGCTAACCCCACTGTGGATATTAGAAAATTCCGGGCAACAGATCCAGGTGCAAACCGATTCATGGTGATGAGAACAGCAGGCATATGCTATTTGGTGTTTAGAATTGCGCATAGCAATATCATGCATCCTTAGAGTATAGGTATGGATGTAATGGGATGGAACATGGGAATTGCAGAATTGCAATTTAGTTGTTACTTAAAGTAACATTATCCCCATCAAGGTTATGGGAATGGAAAACTTGGATGCAGTGATGGCATAGACTCTTGTATAGGTGATAAGAATTTGCGTTTAGTAATAGGTAGGCATGTGATATGGTTTCACAGATGCTACACCGAAAGAATTCTGTTGGTTGTAATAGGAAATTAGTTTTGAAATTTGCTTTAGGCGGTTACTTGTTTAGGTGACGGTACGTGTCTATGTAACAAACGTATCATCACACAGGATGGGCGAATGCTTAGATTGCAGTCATATTATAATACACGTTGTGGCGGCTCCGCCAGATCCCACGGCTCACCTTCCTGAAAAAACCCCCATAACCACAACCCGGTCTGCACCAGCTTTCGCTAATGCAATTCGCATTAGCATCTTAAATGCTTCACGCATCAAACAGATCCAATTATTATAACCCAAAAGTACCAGCAAAAGAATTCTTACTTTTTCAAGCATTCCTTCGCTTACACATCCCCTGTAAGAGTTCTTAATTTCCTCATCATAAATTTCCTGAAAAGAAAAACCCTCGGTTCACATATCATGTAAGCATTCCAGCCAGGGATAATTAGCATTGCGTCGCCTATTCTCAGCTTCATTCATGTATACGATAAACTTCCTTATGTATACATTTAGCTGACGACGTTTTTTCTACAACCAATAACAGTCCCCGACTCGCACAACGTGCAAACCAAAGCAAATACGCATCTCGCGTCTTAAACCTATTAGCACCATGTGCATCGGCATTGCGGCTATCGTAACAGCAATGCATACCATAGACAATTCATATCGTTTAGGTATCCGAATCACATTTTCTATTTAATGAGCGGCTGCTATTTATCTAGCCGACCCTCATTACCGACCTATGCATTAGGTCATATTTCCCTTGTCCTTTGATTCGCCGAATCTTGTCCCTTACGAAATAGATACATAAACAAATACAAAGCCAGTAGCATCCGACGAGATGCGATTCGTTTGTTTCAATAAACACACATCTCTTGGATGCCCATTATGCCCCGTCCTTGAGTTTCAGGTTTATTCCTATGGCCTTGTTTATGAAAAATAAACCAATGTGATCTTCACTCACACATACCACCATGATCAAGATTAGCGAGTGATCTCTGCATGAAATAATTATCGTTGAGTCAAATTCCATCCTTCGACCCGAGCGGGTCGCGGCTCCATCGCTACCCTGGTGCGAACAGGGAAGCGATAATAAAAAATAATCGGTTGTGTTGCAGTGCGTGGTGCTTTTTAAAGTAGTTTCTTTTTCCATTTTTTTTTCTGCCAATCTATTAACAATTAAAGATAAAAATAAACCTTTCGCTAATAACAGTAACCCATGTTTCCTTTCGTCTTTCCTGTTTCTGTGGACGTTGTGTGGCAGTTTTCGAGCGATTTCCTCGGAACTTTTGTGTTTCCTCTAGTTGCGGCGACGGGCCAATTAATTAAATTATGATGGAGGAGGAAGTGAACCGAGTGTCCTTGTCTGGCACATACTACTTCTTCCCCACAACGTCATGAACTAGTATGTTAGAGCTCACTTACAAAAAAAGTTAAACTTGTCACTAACGGGGGAAATTGGGGTAAGAGAAGGGCTTGTAATGCTAGGATAAGGTAAAAATTGGATTTAAGGGACAGGAATTAGGAGGGGCTATTCGGAACCGAAGTTTGTAGCATTTGGGAAACAGGTTCGGGAGGGCAGTAAGAGGGGGTTGATATTAAACGATATAGAGGAAAGAGGGTTTGCGCATTCAACGAAACTTGAGAGAAGATGGTGGATGAAGAGAATCTATGAATGAGTTATAGTTACCAATCTAGAGAGCACGCCCAAGTTGTTTGGAAGTGTTTTTTTCAACAAAATCCATGCTTTTATCTAATTTTATAGAAGGCTGCTTAATCTTATAATCCTGTGGGGAATGTATTTTTATTGTCTGTATTAGAGCCCTCCTTGGGATAATTAATAAAAAACTCGCCTCTACAACTTTTCTTAATGCATTTAATCAACATAAAAAATATACTTCGGGTTAATCCTAATACAATATCTCTCGGGTTACTGCACTGTAACCATGTTCCACTGTTCGGCGACACTTGTCCTAGACACGGTGCACTGCAATTAACTGTCGGTACAGGGAACTATTTTGGCGCAAGGCTAATAACCTTGTCCGGAAAAACAAATTATTATAGACAATTTAACAAGTCTCGAATATGGACCAGATACCGGTGAGGAGATTTGCTAAATAAGGCCAAGACCGGATCCCGGTTGTAGTGCCGATGATGATGATGACAGGGAACTATTTGTGTTTAAACTAAAAGTTAACATCGATATGGCCGTGTGCACTATAGGTAATTGTTGGCAAATGGAATTATTTCAGATTAAATTAAACTGCATAACTTGGATTAATTAATGGTCACTTCGGTATACCTATGTGCATTAAGTGTAATTGTTGGCAGACGGAATTATTTTAGATTAAATTAAAGTGCATAACTTGGATTAAATAAACAAAAACTGCATCATATTCGACTGCCCGCAAATTATATACATTTCGATTAATCAAGCAAAGCACTCTTTAGATTTACTAAACGAAACACTCCTCCACCGTTAGCTGTTTGTTTCAGACTCTCGATCGCGACTGACTCCGATTCGTGTTTTGCATTTAACGTGGAGGCCCGACTTACCTCCACGGAATCTGATTTGAGACTGGAGATTGCCACCGAAACGACAGAATGCCAATTACTATCCATTGTTTCGGTGACCAATAAGGGATGATCTTTTACACCCTGGTCACGGCGAGGATGTACACACACACAGATGCGGTTACTTCGCACGCTCATGCTGTGTGTCCATGAGCATGCGAACCGTTGATATCATAATTCCATAAAAGGAAATGTTACACGATAAGTTTGCAACTGGTGCAAGCTATCGTGACATAGGAACATGGGAATGTTTACCCCATCGGCACTGCGTAAGGCACCTATGCTGATCGGACGCACGTTGCTGGCGGCAATACACACGGTGTGTGTATTTACACTAACGAGTACTCGACTCTCTTCTGCAGCCAGGTGCGAATTAACCATTTCTTGTCGATCGGTTTAGCGACCGATATGCTTGCAGCAAGGAAGCAAAGCTGCTTGTGTGGTGTAAATTCGACGGGGTGTACCGCGGTGGTCGAGTTATGTCGGTTGCTTATTGATGCGACCGAATTGCTTTTTCGAATCATGATGCGTTTGATATGATTATGCCCTTGTGGAAAATGTCTGTTTGGTGCAATGCCTTTTGCCTTAGCACCGAAATATGGCTTAGGTGGTTAGGAGACATTTTAGGTGGATGACAAAAAGGTAAGTAAATGTTTAATTGCAAGGTAAGTAATGGCGTTTATATGGAAATGCCATAATACTTGTTTTATAGGTTTTTCGGATGCAATAGGTGGGAGTTTTCGAATTATTGATGGAAAGGTAAGTAGTGACGGTCGGAGGAACCGCCACGACCCCATGTTGATATTATTATTGTGAGCGATTTTCGTATTAATAATTCTCAGGTTCTTCGTTACACGGCACACTCAACCCCCGAAGGGTGATATATTTGGCTTCTAGTGGAAAGAAAAAACTTAACTATTCATAAAAGAGTCAACAGGTGTACAAGATGTTGGCAGTCATTCCGTTAACACACTGCATCTGTTTCTCACCTCTCACCTTAATACTCCAATAAAATTTTCTTTGGCTTTGTGTTCGCCACTGATTTGTCTTAGAGACATTTTTATTATTTATTTAATAATTATATAACGAGAGAGTTAATTAATTAATTAGATTAAGCTTCGAAATGAATTATATGATAATTGAACCAACATTGGTTCCAGACGACAGCAGCCATTCTTTAAAACTTGGATATATTTTTAAAATGATCTTCGTGCAAGCTGAAATTAAAAACGACAACTACGTCGGAGACAACTAAATAAGTAAGATAAAAACGACACGGAATAAAGTTGCAGAACTTATGTTAGAGCAACACCAAATGGGAGAGGACAACGCCTGCTCGTCCACCTCTAACTACGGCGGGAATTTCTATAAAGACACATTCGCTTGTCTAACTACTTCTGGCTACTTACAATCAGAAACGCAACCAGGCGATTGATACCGCGAAGAAGGCTTACAACGACAGAGTGACAAATAAACTCATTGAGTGCCCAACTGGTTCGTGTCCCTTCTGGTCGATGGCAGGGGCTGTCTGCAGTAACTTTGCACGTCCTCTTTTGCTCCGTTGGTGACTGGCAACGGGACACTAGTCACAAATTTAAAAGATAAAGCTGATGTGTTCGCGAATTTAAACCCCGATACCGGTTTTTTGGAGCCACCTGTGATCGCGCAAGTATGGTCTTCGATACGGGATGCGAGGTTCCGCCCGCGTACTATTCAATGGATTCCATGTAGACTGGACTGTAAGAAGGCAACCGGTCCGGACGTAATACCAGTGATAGTCCTTAGAAATTGCGCTCCAGGGCTGTTGGCGCTTTTTGGCAGCCTCTTCCGCTTCTCTTATGGGCGGAGGACATTTACGACCTGCTGGAAAATCTCTCGAGTTCAGCCAATCCGAAAGAGGGGAAAACGTGTTTCCCACAAAATTACCGACCGATAGAATTAGCGTGAATGCTTTCTAAAGTAATGTAAGAGGACATCAATGCCGAGTTAATTAAATATTTGGAATGCAACGTACTTCTGTGGCATCTCTAACAGCAAAATAGTGAAGAACACCGAACGAAAATCGAATAAGAAAATACATCAGAGCCGTATACCTAGCGATAACATAACAATTCACATCAGCGGAGTATAGCCGAGTTTAAAAATCAAATTCTAAACACGGTCAGTAGCCTGGTGGGTAACGCTTAGGTTCAATTTTTTGGGTGATTCAAACTGTCATAGCGTCAGTTCGAATCACACGTTCTTCTTCACTATACTTCTGAATGATCGTCAATACGGATGCCGTAGCAGGCGGTCCACGGGAGACCTGTTGACTTTTATACCCAATATATGGACATCTGCGATTGAGGGCCATGGTAAGTCAAGAGCAGTCGCATTGGATATTCCTAAGGCTTTTGACCGCGCTCTGGCACAGGACATATCTGAGCAAACTTCTTTCATACGGATATTCCCAGCAGCTTTGCGACCAGGTGAAGCGCTTCCTCGAAAATCGATCCGGGTTGTTGTATCCTGTTAATTCCGGGGTGCCTCAAGTTTATAGTTTGGTATCCAACCTTGATTTTTCTTTACACAAATGATTTGTTGGAGTCTACGGAAAACCGAGTGTTGCGAATGGTAGAACGCTTGGTTTCCGTCTCGATGAATCGGGACCTGGATAAGGCCCTGCAGTTGGCAAAGGCCAGTCTCGTCGACTCCAATGCAACGATAGCATAGTATACAACATTCACAAAGAAAAGTGGATCATCGGTTCCACAGCGAAGGATGAATGGCAAGGCCCTCAAACCTGGGGAAAGCTTTAAATTGCTCGGCGTCGCGGTCTGTGGGAATGTATCATGGCATGAATACGTGTCGAACATCGCCAGGTTCGCCGCTGGAAAACTGGGTTATCTTTTTAGAGCCAAGAAATATTTTACTCCGGCCCAACTTCTTCTTCTGTATAAATCTCAAATTATACCCGCCCTCGATTATTGCGATCATGTTTGGAGCACCTACTTGAGAGTATACAAGGGACGAGATATCCGCCTGAACGTGGGGATGGCGCTGACCTCGGGCTACAGACGCTGTCGCAGCGAAGGCGCGTAGCTGACCTCTGTCTGCTTTACAGATATTATAACCCTGACTCCACCCCGCTCACCGCCTACACTCTCCCGCACTCATACTCACACCCTAGCATTCGGCTTATCCTTCTCCTTCCCTGTACTACCACTTAGACTATTGTGGGTGTGTTTTGCTAGGGGCGTCGGCACGGACGCAGGTTGAGCAAAACACCACTGGTTGTTCACTGAGAATTGTCCGGAATTGTAACGACGGACACGGTTCTTCACCAAAGTTCACCCAAACCGTACACAACAGGAGTAAAATAAAACACAGGAGTTTTGTTTTTATTATTTAACCTTCCTTTCAATTCAATTCAATTTTTATTTAGTAGATAATTACATTTATGGTATATTTTACAACTAGTACTTAAGAGATTTAGGATAGCAATTCCTTTACAACTATAATCTTAAATCTATATAACGACAATAGCACAATTTTAATGAATAACAAATAATAAATTAAGGGAAAACTACAATAAAAAACCCTTATTTGAATCTTAAGACTAATATTGCACGAGCTTCCAGTTATTTTATATAGTAATGACCTCGATATAATTTTCATAGACAGAGTACATATATAGTGATTTAGGATAACGCAAGACGGGAAACGAGAACATTGTCAGAGAAAGAACAATTGACGAAGAAGTTTTGATTGATTTTGTCAATAGGGAGCTCTACCGGTTTAACGTTAGCGTTTTCATGTAGTTCATGTGTCGAATAATGCCATGGCAAATTCAGCAACATTTTCAATATTTTATTTTGACACCTTTGCAATTTTATTTTGTGTGTGCGAGCACAATTACACCATACAGGCGCCCCGTACAGGATTAACCTTCCTTTATTTCACTATTTATCCGGTCTTGCACTTAAGTCTAATACAACTTATAGTTTAAAGGCACGAGTCAATTGACATAAGTTTTACGAACGCTTCCAAGTTAATGGGATTCACATGAATTAATCATTATCCCGAATTCTCGTTTACAGCACGTGACAATCCTGGTTTATTACCATAACGGGATCAAAGTTAGTGGGGATACACTCTGTTTAAGGAAACTATATTAAATTATATTTATTTTACACTGGTGAAACGCGGTATGGCAAAAGGCACACGCGAACAGAAATGACTTGGTAAAGAAGGAACTCTTGGACGAACTGTGGGGAGGAAGTCGTGGCACCGGCATGGGTGCGAGTTCTACTTCCTCCTCCATCATCACTATAGGGCAAAGTTCCGCCAAACGAATAGTCACTAAAAGGGTACACGGAAGAGGCAACAAAAGAAAACCAAAACTGGTGCAAGTCCGGGAGGAAAGAAAACACATTAAAACGCACAGATTTAATTGATGATCACCACATTTTTATTACTTCAATTTTAACTCATTAATACTATTAAATTGTTCACGGAACTTTTTTGGCACTCGCACGCTACTGGGGAAAGGAAGATTGCAACTCCAGGGTGTGCACTCCGAGCACACCCTACACGGGCTAATGAACGACTCGCCCGATCCGTTCGACGATGTGAATAAGACTCTCGACTCACGCGATTATTCTACATTATCGCTTCCCTGTGCGCACCAGGGTAGCGATGGAGCCGCGACCCGCTCGGGTCGAAGGATGGAATTTGACTCAGCGATCGTCATCTCATGCATAGATGACTTCGCTAAGGAAAAAAAAGGAAGAGAGCGAAACACTTTTCTCTTAAGGGTGTGACCACTAAGAAAATGCGATCTTTTTGGTGCAGTGGTATATGTGTGCGATCGAACATCGATTGCGATCGATTCAATGTAATTGCACGTGTTCGAAAGCAGTGGAACGACGAAACAGACAGGCGGCAAGGACAATAGGGAAAAATGACCAAATGCGCTGTTGTTTATACGATGCCTCGTCGCTATTTTCGACGTTAGGAGAAAAAGGTGCTAAAAGCAAATTGGATGTTTATGGCATCTCTGGCTGCAGTAGAAACCGGGTTCATATTTGCATTAGGAAATGCTGGAGAATTTGGTTTCAGCGTCTATTGCGCTAATTATATGCAGAAGCTTGGGTTGTTTGTTGATAAGACAAACAAAAAAAGGTTGCCAGGCAATGTGTATGAAAAGGTATATGACGCGGTTGGGAAAATAGACGGCGCGATATGTATGGTCCCTGTCATGACAGTTACATTGAATGCAATCCGAATTATTTTGTTTACAGGAATTTGTCTAAGGAAATTTGACTGGCGACGTAGATGCCGAAATTGATTGGAAATTGCTGTTAAGTTAATAAAGAAATCTTAAGGAGCAATGGTATGCAAAGAGAATGCATGAAGGTAAGTTTTCTTTACAGGGACTTAAAGATCATAGATTTGATCTCTTAAATGCGTGCAGCATTTTTAGGTACTAATACTGTTGCATTAGCAAACTAAAGGGAGTTGGGTAGTAGTTATGGGGGTTTTTCAGGTAAGTAGACCGTAGGGTTTGGCGGAACCGCTACAGAACTCTAGATGACTCTCCGCGCGGATTCGTTAACGAAGGTGCGCACCCTTCAAAGAATATAATCCGACTCTCCAATGCACACCGAGGTGAGAGGGGCGAATCGGATCAACTTGGCGACGGCCAATAGGCGATCGAAAATGACACAACGATCGGTCCTGCACCTGTTCAAACAAATGAACGAGCATAAGGGGCTGCAGGCATTGTTGTCATAAATCATCAATGATGCACGTCTGAGAACGAAATAGGTTCCTGCGTCCTAAGTAAAGAGAAACGCTATTTCGCGGGTCGTACATTAGATGCATTTTGGTTGGTTCAGCCGTATTGTTCTGGTGCATGATGTAGGATAGATATTTTGTTGACCTTAAGTCCTCAGAAACCTCGCCGATGGTGGCAAAGGGTCAGGCTGGATGACCATATGTTTAGATAAATGTGCTGGTATATGGATATGATGGTGAAGAATTTGGCTTGCAGATGTGCAAGCATACGTCTCACCCATGGGGACCAGCGGTTGGTAAGTAAAAATAAACACAGTGAGGTACTGTGTGTTTAATTTGGTTTTTGGAAGGGTCATCATGGGGCATGATCATGGGTATGATTGTCTAAACGGCAATCATATTCATGCCCAAATCCCATGATCGGTTGATCGCCGATAATAGGAATTGGTCGCAACTCTTGGCAACCTTAGGGTATAGGAGCAATATATAATTATGAACCGTAGGAAGAATATCGGCTGCAGCTGTGTCAACAATATGCTGGTCATCGTGGGTTTATCGATTATGATTGCTGACGAGCTGAGCAGATAGCGGGTATGGAATGGTTCATGTATTATGAATCAGAAAAATTCAATGATATGGATGCCAGGTTTGCTTTCAGGTGGAACATGCTGCAGGGTAGCTTGCGCTGCCCATTTGCAGGTAAGTAGAAAGACTTACCTGGTAAGTGGGAGACAGGTAAAAGGGAGTGGGTGGTTCTTTGGAAATGGCTTAAAGAAACCCCACACTATTATTCTACCCATCTCTGTTTAGTTCCCCATTCCCCAGTTTTTAAGTTACTTTAAAGTTAATCACGCACGCCGAACCCCCATGCCTTAGTTTTTAAGTTAGTTCGTAAGCCTTTTTATAAGTTTATATGTTTATCAGGTGTACCGGTGTGAAGTGAGCGTTTTTTTTTTAAGTAAAAAGCATTTTTTTTTTAAAGTAAAAAACATTTCATTCGAAGTATTGGCCATTGCTGTCTACACATTTCGACCACTTTTCTGGCAATTTGTGCCTACCACGCCAATAAAACCGGTCGTCTTTTGAGGCAAACCATTCGGAGACCCAATTTTCAACTTCTTCGTAGGTATTGAAATGTTGCTCATCCAATGGATGGTTTTCATCTCATCGATGAAAACAAATCGTGGCCGGAAGGAGCCAAGTCTGGTGAATACGGCGGGTGGGGTAACACTTCCCAGCCGAGAGCTTTTATTGTTTCTTTGACGTGTTGTGCTGTATGACTCGGAGCATTATCATGCAACAAAATTACCTTCCAGTGCCTTGTGGCCCATTCTGGTTCATCACATGGTTCAAATTGATCATTTGTTGTCGGTAGCGTTGCGCATCAACAGTTTCGCCAGGTTTTTGAAGTTCATGATACACCACCCCCTTCTGGTCCCACCAAACACAGGGCATTGTCTTTTTTTCCGAACTGATCAGGCTGTCCAGTCGATGTTGACGCTTCTCCTGGATGTACCCATAATTTTTTGCGTTTTGGATTTTTAAAACAAATCCATTTTTCATCGCCATTCACAATTCGATGCAATACTGACTTCCTTTCGTGTCGTAGAAGCAACGTGTCACATGTGGTGTTTCGCTTTTCAATCTGCCTGTCATTCAATTCATGTGGCACCGAGTTTCCACACTTTTGGATCTTTCCCATAGCTTTTAAACGGTCAGAAATTGTTTGTTGTGCAACATTTAACATTTGCGCCATTTGTTTTTGACTAAAAGTGTCATCTTGATCCAATATTGCTTGCAATTCAGCGTCTTCAAACTTTTTTCGTGGTCTTCCATGTTCTTCATTTCGCACATCAAAATTATTATCTCTGATCCGCTTAAACCATCTTTTGCATGTTGCTTCCGATAGAGCATGATCACCATGAGCCTCGACAAGCATTCGATGCGGCTCTGCAGCACTTTTCTTCAAGTGAAAACAAAAAATGAATGTTTTCCGTAAATCATCATTTTCTGGTACAAAATTCGACATTTTTAACAAGATTAAAAAAATGATGTTGTTTGTACAATGACTTGATGCATACTAAATATGTTTGACAGATGTCATAGCAAGCAAATAAAAAAAATATATGGGCTCGTTCACAACAAACGTTTCCTATCTATACATTTGTATCTTGACGCTCACTTCACATCGGTACACCTGGTATATCCCTTGTACTAAGCGAAATAGACAGATGGTTCTGCCCTCACTTCATACATTTATTCACCTCGATGGATTTTTTATGACACAATTTCCCTAAAGCCAAAATAATCTGGCCACCCGAATTACGGGTGAATACAGTTAACCAAAAGCAATAACCAAACCAGATGTTGGCTATAACAGGAAATACCAAGTGATATGATCACACTTAAAAATTTATCAAACGAACGCAAATAGTACAACTACATTCTGTATGCCACGCCTGAGGCGTTTTTATTCTTCAAACAAAATTGTACAAAAACGAGGCATTAAGAGCGATTGTAATGCAGTCACTATATCGGGGGAACAGTGCGCAATTTATCGTTCCACAGAGCGATAAACGACATTATAAATAAATCATCATAAATCACATTAATTTTCAAAACGGAATATCGTAATAATGTGGAATGCCTACTTGAGTCCGATCGACCATCAACCAGGTAGCGCCTTTCCCCTGTATGTGTCTGAAGCTATCGCAATGTATCAGCGAAATAGTGGAACATGCAATAGAAGAAAACTTTTACTTGAGAAGAGGAAAGAAACTGTTGGGTGGTATAGGGGATAGTTGCCATTGCAACAAAAAGTAAGTAACACTAGAAAAGAAAATGAAAGAATGTCCGTTTCTATTTGCTTTTAAGTGTGTCGGATTATTCGGCGATCGGTTCTTGACAAATTGTCTATCTAAACGTTATTCCTTCTCTTATTTTGGGTAAATATTTTTCATATACGAGGGTTGCCTCTTATGTTTCGGGATTTGGCAACCCTAGTGTTGCAATCCGGCAATTGACAGCTCTGTCGTAAAGTTGGACATTTTTGAGGTTATACGCACTCAGAACGTTTTGAGATACGAGCGCTATTTGTGTTGTTTACAGTAACTTAAAAGATTCATCTCGGCCCAAAAATGGAATTAGATCGTCAACATTTTCGTGCGATTATTTTTTACAACTTTCGGCGTGGATTAACTCAGCAACAGTGCATGGATGAACTTAATTCAATTTTTGGCGAAGAAGCTCCATCAAGGATCAGTGTTTATCGATGGTATGGTGAATTAAATCGTGGTCGTAGTTCACTCCAAGATGAATTTCGTGAAGGTCGTCCAAAATCAGTTGTTGTTCCGAAAACCATTGATGCTGTGCGCGAACTGATATTGGAAGATCGTCATGTGACCTATCGTGAGATTGAGACAACCTTAGGCGTTAGTGGGACCAGCATACATTCAATATTGCATAAACATTTGACTGTCAAAAAAATTTGTTCGCGTTGGATCCCACACAATTTGTCAATCGCCCAAAAAAAGGCTCGTGTCAATTGGTCGAAAGAAATGCTCAAAAAATACGGTCGCGGTGCTTCGAAACACGTCTATGACATCGTGACAGGTGATGAATCGTGGATTTACGCATATGAGCCCGAAAGTAAACAGCAGTCGACTGTCTGGGTGTTTCAAGATGAGCCAAATCCAACAAAAGTTGTTCGCGCACGAAGCACTTCCAAGCAAATGGTCGCCTGTTTTTTCGGAAAAACTGGACATGTCGCAACCGTACCACTAGAACAACGCAGAACAGTCAATTCTGAGTGGTACACAACCATTTGTTTGCCAGTTGTCTTCCAAGAAATTAGGAAAACCAACCGCCGAAGACGGATCACTCTTCACCACGACAATGCGAGCTCTCACACATCGGCTGCGACAACTGCATTTTTGAGCACCCAAAACATCGATTTGATGGGTCATCCGCCGTATAGTCCTGACTTGGCACCGAATGACTTCTTTTTATTCCCGTACGTAAAAAACAAACTGAGAGGTCAGCGTTTTTCGACCCCTGAAGAAGCGGTTGCTGCATTCAGAATGCATGTGTTGGAGATACCTCAATCAGAGTGGCAAAAGTGCTTCGACAATTGGTTCAAACGCATGCAAAAGTGTATAGATCTTCATGGGGAATATTTTGAAAAACAATAAAGTGATTTTCGATGATCAATATTTGTTTTTGTTCTCTAATCCCGAAATATAAAAGGCAACCCTCGTATTCGTTTATCGTTTCACATTTGCCCCACGGCATCATCGAAATCCAATATTCAGAGATCGTTATCTCTATCTGAAAAATTCCACTAAGTTAAACAGATAGAAAACCAAATGCAGATACATATCCACATCTGCGCAATAGTTTCGTAAGAATTCAAGAAATTGAACACTGAGCGTCTCACTCAGGATACAAAAAACGAGATTCGTGTACGAAATTGCCCATTTTGAGATACAAATCTCGATTTGTTTTCCTTTATAAAGGAATAGTAGAATGATCTCCGGGACACAGTTAAACATAATTATTTGTCCCGATAGAACATACACTAGAGGTAAAAGTGTATAGATCTTCATGGGGAATATTTTGAAAAACAATAAAGTGATTTTCGATGATCAATATTTGTTTTTGTTCTCTAACCCCGAAATATAAAAGGCAATCCTCGTAAAAGAAATTTTCACTGTAGGAAGAAAAATTCTATAAATGAACTGAACATTTTCGGGATTTAGTCGTCGAAGCGTTGCGTTAAAGACATTTTGTGACAATCGTATTGATTTTATTCTCGGGCAAATTTTCTAGAAGGCTATCAGAAATGTGGCGAGAAGCACACACCCGTGATTAATCCTGGATTAAATCTCAGGTTCCATACTATGCCCAAATTGTAAATAATTAAATAGGGACAAATCTTCAATTACCACAATAGCATAGAACCACCAGTTGAACGTATGTATAGTCGAAAGTGCGTCACCGCAAGGTCCAATTTGGGAAAGACTGTCATAATAGTTCCTCGTAGCATAGTTATATACATACTTATGGTACATCGTACATTTCCAGTGTTCAGTTCCTATATCCATTCTGCACAAAATAATGTGTTTTTGATATATAGGCATATAATCGAAGAAACACTGTAGACAATACGAATATGGATTGCACTGCTGGCTTGTTGGCATTAATTTCATAACTATATTTAAATTCAAATAGCGTAGGTGCCCTTTACCGAACTTGAATCCTTCATCGTTCACCCGCAAATTACTACAGTACCGCCTGCCAGTAATTGAAAGAAATCATATCCATTGGCATTAATTCAGCTTAGGTCGCATTGGGAAGTTGTAAAAGAAACAGGCGATAAAGCAAAGTATCAAGCTGTTTACAACAATTTTATTTTGCAGTGACTATATTTATTTCCTTGTGTGGGATTTCCATATCCCCGTTCGCTTCGTTTATTCTGCTCCACCTACAGCAAACAACTCTTCTCTGCATACTGAAGCAAGTGAATTATTTACTTTTTACGGCAGCTTGCCGGGATACGATGCAGATGCATTATAGTGAATTCAAGGATTACTTATGCCATTGGTCATCTCCATGAAGCACGAAGCAAATATATTACAACGCGTTTGTTTTCTACGTTAAATAATAGGGTCGGACAATTGTTTTCAGGTTTTCCCTTTTTTTACATAGTCCTTTTTAAAAGTATTTTCGGCTCTTTGTGTGCATACTGAATACAACTGGCCTGATCTGGCAAATGCGATAAACTGCTTTAGGGAGAAAAGTGGGATGTTTTATGGGTGGGTGTAAGTAAAGGCGCCTTTAACGCTTTCGAAAAACGATCCTGTTCGGATATTGTACTTGAAAACGAATATTGAAAGTTGGACAATGAAATATTAATATTGCCGGAGGTAGTAATTATTCAGACAAAAGCAAGAAAGCCACGATATAAAGCTGCTCGGCATCGTGAATATAACCGCCATTGAGCATGACATAAAAAAGTGGACCACGGTCAAATCACCAATTCAATTTTTAGTTGGCTGACTTGATGATTGTTAGCAGATGCGGTATGACGAAATATCTTACAGCGAATATATTTTACACTGCAGACAATTACAACAGCCGTCAGCTAAACTTGTTATGAAAAGTTTATTTGAATGAACACGGAAGTTGCTATAAGATACCCTTGAGGGATGCCGTTAATTGACAAGATTCAATATTCCACTATTACGCACAAAAGAATAAAATCAAGTTTGCGAGAAGGTAACATGAAAAAATTTCCATCCAAAAATAACATCGGTTAATGTAGAACTTTTGTAAGATTTACTCTTATCCCTGTTTATCTCTCGAAGCAGCTTATAATGTGCAGTACCTGACTTTGATCCCTTTCCGACATCCTTCACCGTCTCCAACTCCAACTGATGTACCTTCTTGAATATGTTCAACCGAAACTTTCTCTTTTATACTCAAAACTCAATGTAAATGTAAACAAATTGCTTTAATACAGTTGGAGAATGTTTTCTCTGGTGTTTTTCGTTTTCGACGTTTTTTTCTTTCTTTTTTTGTTTATTATTTTTTATTTGTTTTTCATTGTTACGCTACATCTAATACAGCACATTCAATGGGAGGTTTCTGGTTCGTGGTACCTTCTTCTGTAATCCTTGAAATTGTTTCGTTTTATTTGGTTTCCATAATACAATACCGACGTGAAATTAATTTCTCCTGCTCCGGTATTTTACATGAAAAACAGTAATATCACCACCCCATCCTCTACAACAAAAACGACACGACGACAAATAAAAATACCTTTCTTTGTCGCCTCGAGATTTATATTACAAATTGGAAAGTTTAGCTCATAAAGTATTAAAATAGCTATTGATACGGATTGGGGATGTAAAGTTTGTGGCAAATTAAATTGCTTACAAGGGAGTATCTTACTTTAACTTCTCCCAATTCGAAGCTGCTCAGGTAGAAAAAGGGGTTATTGTATTACAAAATGCTGGGGAAGAAATGTCCTTTCGTAAAATTGGGAGTTTCCACGTAAGGCGATTAGAAATTCCCTTTCATGAATTTGATTTCGTTCAAGAATTCTGTATATTTCATGAATGTTATATAGGTATTGGTTAGAAGGAGCAGTTTCAAGTGTTTAAAATTAACCCAAGTCCGAGACAAGGCAAAAATAATTTGTCAAAATGTACAGCTTAGTATGAAAACACTTATCTATTCGTAATGAACGTGGCTCTCGGACGTGGTGGTCTTTTGTATTAAACCTCGGGAAACTGACAGTCTTCATTGGATAGTTCATTTATTTTTGAAGTAGAAAATTTCTTCGAAACACTAAGGTTGGCCGTTGTTTAAAGGAGTAGTAAAGAGTCTAATGTTTAAGATTTTTTCTCAACTGCTTTATTAGAAAATACCACAAGACATTTTTAAACGTTTGTTACGAGAGTAGAGAGGCCTTGTGAGTAGGGTGTTAGAATATACGTGGCGGTTCCGCCAAACCCCACGGTTCGCTTACCTAAAAAACCCCCATAACTTCCACCCAATCTCATAACTTCACTAATGCGATCGCATTAGCATCTTTAATGCTTCACGCAATAAATAGATCAGACCTTTAACCTAAAAGTCCCTATAAAAGAAAACTTACCTTTCATGCATCCCTTCGCATACAATGGCCCGTAAGATTTCTTGCTCAACTTATCAGGAATTCCAAACCAATTTGGCACCTTCGGTGCCAGGCAGATTCCCCTAGACGAATTCCTAATAACAAACATTTGGATTACATACTATGTAACCTTCACCAGGGACCATAAACATTGCGCTGTCTATTTTTCAGCTTCGCCATGTGCATATTAAATCTCTTAACGTACACATTGGCCGGCGACCTTTTTCTCCCAGCAATAAAATACCCAAGCAGCTGCATTCAATTAGCGCAATCGACGCTGAAGCCAATTTCCCTAACTCGCGCCAAGTGCAAACATAGGCTTCCTGGCGATACCATAAACAATCCATATCGTTTGTGGTACCCTAAACGCAATTTTCAATTAATGAATGGCTGCTTTTTATCCAGTTGACCCTCATTACCGAACGATGCATAGGTCGCTTTTCCCTTTGTCCTGTAATTGTCCTGAATCTATTCCTCATGACCTCGATGCATAATCAAAGACAAACCCATTAGCATCCCACGAGGTTCGATTTGTTTGTTTTAACGAACACACATCTCCTAGGTGCACATTATGCTCCTTCTTGGTTTTTCAGATTCGTTATCATGGTTTCGACCCATGTCGTGTACCATGACGATCTCCTTTATGAGATCCGGTTATCACCACCGTAAAAACGAATGCACCCAAATTTCCCTTGGACAGCGATTTAATATCGAAGAGTCCATTTCCATCTGCCGACCACGCTGGTCGCGCGATCTCCCGCTTTCCATCGGCTGCGGAGATGCGTAAATCTCTGAGTCGCGAGTTAACACCCCCTGTTTAAATTTAATAGTGCAAATGTGTGCAAACTTTTGTTTCAATTAACTACTTCCTCCTTCAGCTGCTTCGTATCGTATTGTGTAATTACAAATTAGTTAGCTAATAGTGTACACCAAATAAATATTCAAACTCGCTGTAAAATAGTGCAAAAATAAAAAAATTAAACAATAACCACTTGTACGAGTACTTTCATCTTCTGTGCTCCAGTTCCTGGTTTATTTTCGTTCAGTCTTTTCCGCTCATAGAACCAAGTTCTTTTGTACGGTGAACAGTTTTCCGTGAGCGTTTAGCGAACTTATGATGGAGGAAGAAGAGAACCAGCGCCGAGCGCCGGGGCACGATGCTTCTTCCCCGCATACCCACAGCTGGGCCGGCCTGTCGTAAAAGGCGACTAAAGGTCGAGTGGTAGCTGGGGTACCAACGCCCTGTCACCTGGTGAAATACCACCCCATCAAGCTTTAGGCTCCGTGAAACGGTCGAGAGAAATCCCTGGCCATCTTTCGGAGCTTGGCCGATGGACCGGTTCGAGAAAATGTTGGTTAGGTGGTAGTCGGCCCCAAGGTGAGATACCACCGCGTCACTCTGTATATACCGCGATATCGCCGAGAGAAATCTTCGACGGTGTTTCGGATGTGTGGCTGATGGTCCGGACTGAAACGGGGATAAGTCATGATGGTACATTCTGATATAAAGAATTCCGGAGGTAAACTAGTCTCCCATTCGGATTTCTGGGGGGAGGGGGGGGACTATCTCTGGGGGAACATCATGCAGATATCATGATAAGTAACCGAACTTTAAGAGGTTCATCATCGCATAACCGGGCTCGCTCTCGAGGCTCTGCCTACGCTCGGCTGGTGATGGCATTTTGTAACATCAGGGGCATTGGTTTCACCAATACGAATGTAAACGCCACCCACCAATATTTGCAAACAACGAAACCTGATATCCTTGCCCTAACTGAGACCCAGATCGATTCGTCAACTGATTCGACATATCTTCGTTGCTCAGGATACGACTTATATTCCAGATTCCGTTTTAAGGGTGGAGTGTGCGTTTTCGCGCACTCCGATCTGGCTTACCAGAGAATGGAGGTTTTAGAACCCAATAATATGGACATCATATGGTTGAGGGTCGTGCTGAGGAATTCCGTTAAATTTCTTTGTTGTCTTTGCCGCTCCCCGAATGACAATCAACCGGCGACATTTTTCGAACATCTTTCACATATCGTCGACTGGATACAGATCAACCACCCAACTTCTGAAATTGTTGTCGCTGGCGATTTTAATGTGCACAATTCCGGCTGATTGTTACATTCTAACAGAACCGACGAGGCTGGGAGGCTGGCGGACATGTTTGCTGTAAGCCACAACTTGACTTAACTCGTGGGGGAGCCAACGCGAGTGTCGGATGCCCGAGGCGAGTATGCAAACGCCCTGGATCTGTTTTTGACATCCGAACCGAGTATTTATACCGTAGAGGTTTCTGCGCCGCTGGGAAACTCAGATCACTGCCTGGTATCGGTCGCGCAAGCACTTGCATATCAAGCGAATAACCAGCCTAGCCACTGGACTAACTGGAACAATTTGCGAATTTCTTCGCATCCTTTCCATGGTCGGAGGTGTGCTTCGGAGACTCCGATGTTAACGCTTGCCCGGAGTCGGTATCAGAAATTATTCTTCTGGGGACGGCGATTTATATTCCATATTCAATTAAACGAAGTTCATCTGATAAACCGTGATTCGGAAAAAAATGCGAGCAGACTACAGCAGAAAAAAATAGAGCTTGTAAAAAAAAGGCGCATCCCACCAATGTTAACAGAACGAATTTTGTTAGAATCAGAAACGGGTGCAACCAGACGATTGATACCACGAAGAAGGCTCACAACGACAGGGTGATCAATAAGCTCCTTTGGTGCCCAACTGGTTCGCGCTCCTTCTGGTCAATGGCAAAAGCTGTCAGCGGTAACTTCGCTTCCTCCTCTTTCCCTCCGTTGGTGACAGACAGCGGGACGTTAGTCACGAATTCAAGGGATAAAGCTAATGTGTTCGCGAATTTATTTTCCGCGAATTCAAACCTCGATCGCGGCCTTTTGGAGCCACCTGTGATCTCGCCGGTACAGTCTTCCATGCGGGATGTGAGATTTCGTCCGCGCATATTCAACGCATTCTACGTGAACTGGATTGTAGGAAGGCAACAGGCCCGGACGGAATACCAGCAATAGTCCTTAGCAACTGTGTTCCAGAACTGTCGCCGGTTCTTGGCAGCGTCTTCCGCTTATCTTATGCACGGAGGACCTTTCCTGCTTGTTGGAAAATCGCTCGAGTTCAGCCAATCGCAAAGACGGGAAAAAAGTGTCTCCAATAAAATTACCGTCCGATAGCATTACTGTCTATATTATCTAAGGTAATGAAAAAAGTCATCAATGCTGAGATAGTTAAGTATTTGGAGTGCAACGGACTTCTGAATGACCGTCAATACGGATTCGGTGGCAAGCGGTCCACGGGAGACCTTGTGACACTTATAACCGATATATGGACATCAGCGATTGAACGGCATGGTGAGTCAAGGTCGGTCACATTGGATATCTCCAAGGCTTTTGACCGCGTCTGGCACGGGGCATTGCTCAGCAAACTGCGTTCATATAGACCTTCCCCACAGCTTTGCGACTGGACGAGGAGCTTCCTCGAGAATCGATCGATCCGGGTTGTTGTGGGCAGCGAGTGTTCGGATCTGTATCCGGATCGAGCAGGCGGTACAAAAACTGGGACTGCACATTTATGAGGGAAAAACAAGGTAGATGGTGGCAACTTCTGCGAAGAGAACCTTAGTCAAACTATTAGGGTATCGGAGCACAAAGTAGTGCAATCCTTTAACTACCTTGGATTAATAGTATCACCCGATAACAATATGGAAGAAGAAATACGCGGACGGGTGACCAAATCCAACAGGGCTCACTATGGTCTATCAAGGGTGTACCGGTCCTCCCTCGATCGGCAAGCCGCGCATTTGAGGGCCCGCCCCCCTTTATCAGTCCCAGCGGCAAACAATTCGCCATACAAACGTATGGACGACAGACACCGGCTTTGGACTTGGCCCGTTTCCACCCCGCACACGGCAACCCGTCACTGCGGATGCGAATTACCCTGGGATAAGTTCCCCTCCATCTCGCACACGCCATTTCGCCACTGCGGATGCAAGCGAATTTCCGATAGGTTCCGACCTACTCGGACGATAAGCCTGTTGGCCCAATCGACCCACAACAGGCCTATGGACCACGCCGCACATCTTTGCCCTTGATGGCATCAATCGGTAACATCTGCGTCCACCTTCTTTATCGACGAAGGCACATACTATAACCTGGAACTAGTCACCACAACATTTCCCCCGATTTAATTACAGCGCCTCCCGAAGAACGCAGGGCCACCTTGTTCGTCAAGTGTCCAGCCCTCCGTCCAGCATAGCACCATTCATTCGAGCACCCCTTCAGCCCTGCCCCCTTTATTTCGTAACTTCGTCACTGGTGGGGGGGGGGGGGGGGGGGGTCCCACCAAACCCCACGGCACGCTTTCCTTAAAAATCCCCACACACCCATCTTCCCATATAATTTCGCCAATGCAATCCCATTTGGCACACAAAAACGCTGCACGCATTTAAGAGATCAAACCCATGATCTTAAATTCCCTGTTAAGAAAACTTACCGTCATGCGTCTCTTCGCATACAATTTTCTGTAAGAATTCTTCATCACCTTTTTAGGAATTCCATAACTCCCATTGTTTCCCACCAATGCATTTATATTTGCCCCAGAAAACATTTCCAGGGACATGTAATGCTTTCAAGCATTATCTGAAACTCCTCAAATTGTTCCTTAATGTGCATATGCACCATAAATACCAAGCATTCGGCACCCTTTGTGTGAGTTAAAATCCTAAGTCGGTCAGTTTGTTTTTACGGCTGCAACACTAGCGGTTCAATAGACAAACAACCATGTATTTCTTTCGACGCCACCACGAATTGCTTGGCATACCTAAATGCAAGCAAGGGATACGTTGCGGCAAGTAACCCAAGATACGATATACAATTTCCATTGTATAAAGTATTGTATCCCATTAACACCTTTTTACCAACGTCCGTCGTAGCGACGTTGCATAAACATGACCCTCATTACGGAGCGAACCATTTGGTCGCCTTTTCCTTTGTTCTCGCCGACTGCCTTTCTCGTTGTTCCACTGCTTTCGAACACGTGCAACAACATCGGATCTGAACGTCCACACATACACAACCATGATCTCAACTACGAGATCCGGTTTTCTTGTTCCCACAAGAGAGACTCTACGTTACACTCGTGGTAGATAAAACATATCATTGGCAAGAATATACTCACACCCTTAAGAGAAAAGTTTTTCTCTCTGTTCCTTTTCCCTTAAATTTCCCTTTTTAGCGAAATCATCTCTGCATGAGTTGATGATGGTTAAGTCCTTTTCCATCTGCCGACGACAATAGTCGTGCGGGCCTCCGCGGTCTGTAGCACTGCAGACACGCGATAAATTCGGAGTCGTTTTCGCGTACATACCCAGAGTCGCGTTGGAGTAAAGTTTTAATCATTTTTTGTGCGAAATTTTGAGAATTAAATGTATCACGAAGTGAGACGAACAATCGACTAACACAAATTAACTTTATACAAATCCATTGTCAGTGCTAAGTGCTCAACAAAATAAAAATTGCATCCGATCGCGAAATGTATTTCAGCTTGTTTAATTTTTGTCTCCTCACCAAACAGTTCTAAAATAAATTAAAATAGAAGCCATTCGAACATTTAAACAGTGCCTTTTACTTTCCTCCTGGTGATGAACGAAACGTGGTGAAGTTTCGTTCTTTTGTTGGTGTTTTCCTTCACTTTCGTTCAGTGACAATTTTGTGGGGACGAGGAAGAACTCTCGCCAGATGCGGCGTCATGACTTCGAACCCCTCTTTAAATCCCGAAATTTATCCAGAACATCCAAGCTACTACTGTACAAGATCATGGTCTTACCAGTACTCAGGTACGGATCCGAGACCTGTGTGTTCTACAAAAGGCACTCTGAACTCTTAGTCGCGTTCGAGAGGAAGGACTTAAGGAAAATTGTTGGCTCCGTATGTGAGGGAGGAAGATTCCGGACACGCTACAACCATGAGTTGCACGCGAGCTATCTGGAAGCTAACGTTGTAAGAAAAATTAAGCTCGGTATACTCCGGTGGGCGGGACACCTAGCTCGAATGAGCGATGTGGAGCCTGCCCGGAAAGTCCTTTGTGGCAAGATGTATGGAAGGCGAGAGTGCGACAGACCTTGTCTGCGATAGAGAGATGGCGGAGACCAGGACGCCCAGAGTGCCAAACTGGGTGACATCGTTGTAGTGTCGATGATGATGATGATGATGATGGTTATTGTCAGGTTTTCCCATAATTTAACCTCTCTTGAAATAACCTTTCTCATTGTTTCCTCTCTTGGATTAAACCTCTCGTTCAACATTACTTCCTGTATAGAGAGTGTTAAAAAACGACTGGATACACTTTGTCGCATGCTTGTCTATGTTGTCAGTTGACGCAGTGTTCAGCCGGAACAGCATTCGCTAAAGAAAAACACGAAATGAAGGAAATGATGCCCCAATGAAACACGTAGATATTTATTCTTAAACTGTGGTTTTATTTTACTTTTTTTTATTGTTATTGTTTGTACACTTGACGGAATGGTTATCCAGTACTTCTATACATGATTGAAAACGAGTACAAGGAAAGGAGTGTTAATTTATCGGATCTAATTAGACACATACGTTTTACTGCTAGCCTCACTCGTTTCGAATTATATTACTCAGCACGCGACCTCCTCGGTGAGGTTCTCTGACTGTTCTCTGTCGACCTCCTCGGTGGGGTTCTCTCTGTTCGACTGTACTGAAAAATTCTCATCGCCATTTCGAATTTTTCATCCCCTCATCTGTAAAAGAAAATTTTTCATCCAATCTGCAAAGAAAATTTTCCATCATAATGATCATACTCCTTTCCGTCTTCTTATCGGAATCTTGTTCCTTTGTTTGAACAATCGATCGTACCGCCGCTTATTTGTCGATCTTTTCTTGGGATTTGTTTGTGTTCCCCATCTGGCTTACGACACCACGGTTCTCGTGCGCTTCAGATGGGTACAAAGGAACCGTGGCATTGGTATTGCTTTTGTTTGCATTTCCAACTCATAAACGTATAGCGTGAGATCTGCGGTAAGTTGTTTATGATTGCATGAACTGTTGGTCGGCGGCGAATCGATATTCTTTGTTTGCACAAGTGTGCCTTTAGAGTTTTGGGTCATGCTAGGAATTTAGGTGGTAATTGCTATTAGCTACATGAGGAGATATTCTTTGTTCGGTTTGTTTACCGAAAATTGCGTTTAATGGGTGCAATGCATTAATGCCTTGAATGGGTGCGTTGGCTTGGATGTGTTGAATTCAATATTGGAAACTTTTGAACGTTTAGTTCGATTAATTTTTACTATTGAATTCAATGTTGGTGTATGTAATGTTACCTTTGTTTCAGGTGGTAGTAAGGACTTTTGGGATGTCTGTGGGCACGTGTAAAGGACGTCTCAACCTATAGTGGGCTGTGTGGTTCGTAGACCCGCCACAACACCATTCGAAAAAGCGGAAAATACTGAGATGAAAGTTATCAATAACACACGATTCGCGGCGTATACTATGATGGCATTCCTCCTTAACTCGTGTGTGGGGTGCTGTAAAAGAAGCAGTCTACTTTGACAGGATTGACACCGTAGACGAAATACAAGATAAAATCGAGGGAGCTTTTGGGTTAGTGGAACCCGAGCACGCGAGAAGAGCGGCTCAGGTCATCGAAAGGAGAGCAAGTAGGTAGTAGACGATGGCCACTATCAACACTTGTTACGTTAGCTGTAAAAGGTAGATACTCAATTGAATAGTAATATTTTGTTGATATATCAATTAAAATACTGTAATTCTAAGAATCATAGCATGGTTAATAGGGCACATATTGGCTCCTCGATAGTATAGGGTTACTATACCCGCCTGTCACCCGGGAGACGCGGGTTCGATTCCTCGTCGGGGAGCCTCTGGCACAAGACAATGACCTTGCCCAGAAAAAAACAAATCATTATGGAAAATTTAACAAGCCTTAGGACTTGTTAAATAAGGCCAAGACCGGTTCCTGGTTGTAGTGCCGATGATGATGATGGTGATAATAGGGTACATAAACGCATTCCAGGAGGAGGTAACAACATTATCAGCAGTTTCAAACAAAAAATGTTCTTTTTTTTGTATTCAACAGTCAAACATAATGTGTAAAGTGAAACCCCTATACGCCGCGAGGGGAAAGGGGGCGAGCGTTGGGGGGTTCTGTTTAACGTTCCGCTCTCTCTCACCGCCGTGGTACTGTGATGCTTCTATAAGCGCGTGGTGATTTGCTTACACATCGAATCTTTTTCGTGTCATTACTTGAAAACTAAGCACTTATTCGACAAATGTTGCTGATAACATTCTTCTTAGAACATTCCTTTCTTCCGATTGGTGTATAGCTAATCCCGTCGTTTTTTAACATGTGGGGAAGAAGTATGTTGCGCCGGCGTACGGCGCTGATTCCTTTCTTCCGCCAGCATCACTATAAGACAAAGTTCAGCCAACGGAATCGTCACTAAATGTTTGCACCGAAGATTTACAGGAACACAAACCGTAGGAGCGAAACAAAACAAAACCTACGCACCACAAAAACACTGGAGGAAAAGTTAATGTTCTTTTATTGTATTGGATGTATTTTAATTTTATTGGTATTCTAATTATATCTTGTTAACATTTTACAAACATGTATGTCATGTGTTTTTGAAATTTCCAGTCAGTGTACATTATAATTTTGTTTTATTCGAAACTTATTTCACAAACTTCAAGCTCACGACCGCGGAGAAAAACTGGGAAGGAAAAACGACTCCGACTTCGAACGGCACTCAACACAAACACTCGACTGGGACGTGCGCATCCCCGTCGCGATACGGGGAGCGGCAGAAGGTGAACCGACCGTCGCGAACGGTGGTTGTAATAGGAATCAATGAGGCTAGAATTCAGACATGAATTCCATCCTAGGTTAGGGTTAAGAAAACAAGAAGAGAGAGAAAAACTTTTCTCTTAAGGGTGCGACCACCAAGGAAATGCACTCTTTCAGTGCAATGGTATGCGTTAGTAAATGTATCGCCATTAGGAAAAAGTGCTAATGGCTTTTCTATTTACATAATGGAAAATGTGTATCGCTGGTGATGCTAAAGGGATCGAGTTGTATATATGATCACATGGGAAGAAATTCGTTTTATGGCCCTAGACGCTAGATGCGTGTACTTGCTTTTGTTTGCACATGGTCCAAGTCAGGGAAATTGGGTTCAGCGTCGATTGCGTTGATTGAATGCAGCTGCTGGTATTTTATTGCTGGGAGAAAACGGTCGCCGGCCAATGTGTACGTAAAGAAATTTATCGTACACATGGCGAGGTTGGAAAATAGACGGCGCAATATTTATGGCCCCTGTCATGACGGTTACGTTGTATGCAAACCGAATCATTTTGTTTACAGGAATTTGTCTGGTACCAAAAGTGCATTGTTGGTTTGAGATTCCTGATAAGGTAAGAAAGAAATCTTACAGGAATGGTATGCGAAGATATGCATGAAAGGTAAGTTTTCTTTTCCAGGGACCTTTAGGTTATATGAATTTGATTATTTTAATGCGTGGAGCATTTAAGATGCTAATGCGATTGCATTAGCGAAAGCTTATACAGACTGGGTAGCAGTTATTGGGGTTTTTTCAGGAAGGCGAACCGTGGGGTTTGGCGGAACCACCACAAACACCCTCTAGAAGATTAAAATTGGATAAAACGAACTTTTTCACGAATTTGATGATGTGTGTATGTCCAACAAGCGTTGAACACACACGTCTGTAACATGGTGGGGTCTCCTGTCGTTGGACGCTGGAAGCTCAGGAACACGATGGTGTCTCCTGGCGTGGTCGAGTTGAGAAAACGGTCTTCTTTTGGTGTGCAGCGACGTTGCTTCCTACTCTGGATCACTGATAAAGATAAATAGTTGAAAATGACAAGAATACCTAGATGTGAAGCAGCACTTCCATAAATATCCTCATCCAAGCGGAATAATGATACGAGTTGGGTTTATCTTGTAAACAATTGTGTTTTTATTTAACGGATGAGCTCGATTAAACTTGATTTAGCAAAAACGTGTCGCTTATCTGAAGGTTGAACAAAGAAGAACGAAATTAAAGAAAAAATGGTTGTCATTTGACAACCAACAGAATTCATTCTAAAATGTCAGCTGATTGCTGACATTGTTTAGGGTGATGCCACATATAGCATTTAGGGTGATGCCACAGGTAGCATTTAATTGCGAATTCGCCGGATGTCAAGGGCGAATCCGCAACAGATGAACTTTTGCAATCTGTTTCTAACATCTTAAATCATTATTGCGTATAGTTTTTATGTACATAGTTCTCAATGGCTTCTAGACCTGATAATTCTAGGAATCAAAACGTCTTTCTTTGGTGCAAGGCTAATAACCTTGGCCAGAAAAACAAATTATGGAAAATTTAACAAGCCTCGGGACTTGCTAAATAAGGCCAAGACCGGATCCCGGTTGTAGTGCCGATGATGATGATAATGATGAAAACGCCTTGCTTATCCCAACTATAATGGAGATCCGTTTTTTACTCCAAATTCCACAGAAAAATGGTCAAGAAAACCGATTATCGCAACCTGGAACTATAAAACAGGTTACCTTTGGAGAACATGGTGAATGGCATCTCATAGTCTACAATCTTCAATAGAGCTTAATGAGATATGATTTTTATATAGGCGGGAATTGCTGAGGTCCCGTCGCCAGAATATGATGCTTTTCCATAGGGAATTTAATATTCAAACTGTGTTTGTTTAATGTTTGTCATGTCATTAAATCCTTGTTGTTTCATATAATGCGGGTTTGGTGTCTTAATTGTACCATCGACCTCATTATAGACGTCTGACACCATAAGACGTACTCCAACTTTAAATACATTATGACAGTCTCCAGAGACGACGTTGAATCCCCAGCTTCAGTTATTTCAAAGTTGTTCCGTCGTTTTAGGCAATTAATTACCTACTGACATCGAAACACAAGGTTATTACACTTCATTAACTTGTTCCCCGTATCTCTTTTCCTCGACCACACTTTAACTACTTAGACGTTTTATCGTCAAAACGCCGATAAAAACCAAAATTTCCAACACTATCCCTTAGAGAGTTTAGATTAACAAGTGCGCTGTCAAAGGCATTTAACATAGAGATGAAAAAAATGTTTTACAAGAATCGCCGTCAAAATCATCTGAAAAGAGATTCTAAAACTTGCCTTCAAGTTGATACCACGAAAATGTGGCTTACGCCTTAACTGGTTTCATACAATTACACTCTTCGCGTTAAAACCGGAATGCTACTTAGCACGACAACAGGATGTTCTATCATCCTAACATACCGTTAAACACTTCTAATTCAACCTTAAATTACTCATTTCCACTTCTCAGGGAAGGGTAGACAAACGACGGCGTACCCCATAAAAAATCCTGCAACTGTGATTTCTACTAGCGACTTCAATTCCCCTGCTACCCATTCAGCCTAAGTCCCAGTAGTCTCGTATATATACGAATACAGGATCAAGGATTTAGGTGGAGGAGAATAAAAACTGTGTGGGTTCACTTAGTGCTTACTATATCACTGATGAAAGGAGCCAACGATGTATGCAAGCCCATAATAATGTCTACCTCAGGTGAAGCAGTGGGCTTTTGGCTTCGTTCCGTTGGGCATAACCAGGTGGATGTAAGGTAGGTGTAAGGAAGGGCAATGAAAAAGGATCACCGAGTCAGACGGTCTCAGTGCAATTCTAATTAAAAACTCGGGTTTAAAATTTACGAACCCACGTTGTTGGAGGTGCCACGCAATGAGAACGAGTAATGGTAGATTGTGGATGGTCGGAACTGGGGCACGGGTTGATGTGAAAAGAAGGGAGCGCTAGAAGGTGGGATATGAAGTGAGTTCGTGGAGTTTCAAAGTTTTATCGATATACGAAGTGAATTAAAATACGTAGAGTGTGTGGTTCTGTACTTACCCTCCGAAGATGCCTTCATAGTCTTTCGAACCTCTCTATGTGTTTTGTTCATTACCCCCCTCTGCTTCTCTCTCTCTCTCCCGCAAAGGACTATCTTTATGATAAACTATCTTCTATCGGTTGTGTTTCAGAATCACTTTCCTTGGGAGTTATGTTATAATTTAAGTTTCTGCGGTGGTAAATGATAGACCTGCCAATGACTTTCACCCGGCGACCTATGCACCTATGTATTTTACATTCCGGTACATACACTGTGTCTATTACGGCCCGGATGTGTTCCATATATTCTCCACGAAATTGATTAATTTTTGTGCTAACTAGGTTTTGCTGATTAGGCATCTTGCGCAGCTTGTTTTTTGTTAGAGTGCGAGTTGAAGGTTGGATAATCGTAACTTTTTGATATTCGTGAAGGAAAGAAATAATAGATCCTTCACCGATAATCTCCAAATGAGAAATTACTCATACGGATACAAGTGTTCCTTTGACATATCGAATCAAACCATTCCGGATGTAGATTCGCCTACATCAAATCAGATTGCCATAATCAAATTGTCCAAAAAGGATGAATGTATTCCAAGACACGCTTGGTATACTCGTATACGCCTACGAAAAGGACGAAGAAAATAATGTTGGAAAAACAGGATATTTCAAATAGCATGTAACCAACCGAAGTGAGAAAAACAAATAAGGAAACGCAATTAAGTCCTCCATCACTATAAGGAAGCACACTCATCTTGTGTTCCTGCCGACCGTCTTCAAATCTTATCGTTCACCAGATGAATGACAAAGACAAGTATAAGAGTAATCCAACAACACCATTAAGGCATCTTTATAATAAAAAAAGAATATTCTAAATACGTTTAATTCACCATACTAGTAGAAGTGTTGCAGGTAGTGGGAGGTGGTGATGGGTGGGGTACCTTTTGGAGTGATTCATTCTTATATCCCTTTAAGTGTAGACATGTGCCAATGGCCGATGAGTGAGTGTTCAAGAATATCTGTATCTGTTACTTCGGCAGCGGTGTTGAAATATGGATATTTCCTTGGGAATGACAAGGAACATCAACGCTATAAGGACGACGACGATGGGGCCGGTTTTGTGTGCACATCAATGCGGAAAATCATTCACAAACAACAGGAAGGCATTTTGCTCTCCTTCTTACACACTCCCACACATATATTTAAAATGTTGGCTCTTGGTTAGTGGTCTGCCGGACGATAAACCTTATTCTCAACGTCAGCCATGGTATCCGCGTTTGCTTTTAAGTTACTACCAGAGGATATCCTGTAGACCAATTTGGTGAAATAACAAAAGGCTCTATCCGGGCGAGGGCCGTGTAAGTTCTCAGCTCACATATGATATGTGAAGCAATAGACGAGACTAGGATACGGTTCATCGTTTATTTCGGTATTTTATCTACTTGCACGTTTATCATGGAGTGATAATAAGAAAAGATTTTATGTCTATAACCCTTCAAGGCTTCAAAGACGTCGACTAACTAACGCTATTTCCTTTATCATGCGCTTTTATTTTACCATGAGAACCAGGTTGTGGTCTGTAATTGATGTGAAAAATCGGTTGGCTATGTCGGTGGATTGGTTAGCCTTGCAAACTGATCAACTTATTCATGTGAAACTATCTGGAATATGTGCGTAAGTCCGCCTATGCTATTGGGGTTTAATAACAAGGGAAATTTCTGGAATTTTATATGACCAAACCGACCATTAATGCTACGGATTTAGTTTGCTTGTGGCAGAACGATGAGGATCATTCATTGGGTAGCTATAGGAATCCTCGATTGTAATTTATGTTATGGGTGCATGTGAAGGATATGAGAAATGATCGCTACAGGACGATATTTGAATTTGAATTTTTATTGAGGACAAACCAAGAAAAAAGCAAAGGAAAAAAAGTTAGATGGTGTCGTTGTCGGGTCGATGGTGGAGGCCCTTAAGTGGCTCCCCTAGTCTTTGGACATTACATTGACAAATTGTTTTATGTGACGAGGGTTTGTTATTGGGAATTTAATCGTAAACTGTGCCTTGTGGGCATAAAATTTGGTAATAAATTGACTAAATTATTTGCTGGAATATCTAAAAAGCCTTTGCAGTTGTTCATTTAAGGAAAGGAAGCTAATTTGGTGCTGCCGTTTATGCAAACGGAGGATGAAATATAAATACTTGGATATGGAGTAAAGGACATTCATTAAATTTCTGTTGGAATAACTGACTTTGCAGTCAGCAATTTTCGGGGTCATGACCCTCAAATCCCAAATATCGTCTCATTTTACGTACATTTTGAGATGTTTTTAACATTTATCAATTGAGTGGGGATTAATGGGAATTAAATATATGCAATTTGTGGGTGAAGTCACGTCTTCTCGCTGCCACTTAATAAAGGCTTCATGAAAACTTTAAGCACATCGGGTTAAGAAAACAAAAACCATGATAGTGTGGAGGTTATATTTTTATTTAATATTGTTTTCTTACCTCCGTCCTTCTAGGGTGGACGTCTGTTCCAGCTGGAGTTGTGAGGGCGGCGTAATGGATGTGCGCGGCAAGCACAAATAAGATTTTGTGTGCTTCAATTGGAATAGGGTTCTGGGAAGTGCATAGGAATTTACTTGAATAAAATCCCGGAAGGAGAAATTATGAAATGCATTTAGAATTAGGCATTTCATAATTTCAATGGTTATAGGGAATTGAATCAATGCACGACAAATGGACTTTCCTTTAAATTTATCGTGCATATGATTCCATTGGATTGGGACGTAAGGTACTTGGAAATTGAATCAATGTGCGACAAATTAACTTTTGGTTTAACTTGTCGCTCATATGATTCACTATGCGAATTGGATTGGGGTCATAGGTAATTGGAAAAGCGTAGTGATTTAGGCTCACTACAATAGTCAATGTTTTGTACATCGTATAAAAAAAATATTTCGCTCATCGACAATTTTATTTTATTGCATTTTATAGCAAAGGCGTAGAAAAAAAAGAAACCTACGGAATGCTTTTTAAATACGTTGGTGTTTATCGAAGTAGAGTAGTTAAGCTCACCGATTGTACCGGATAGGGTTATGGTATCGGGGAATTTAATCCATACAGAAACTGGCGGGAAGGGAAACACTAACTCATCAGACGGCCACGTGTAGGAGGATATATACCCTCTGACCGAGACCAACCTTATCCCTAGTATTAATAGTCAAGAACTTCTCCCTTTCTCCTTTAACGTTTTTCGCGATGACAATGTTCATCGGCAATGTCCCGATTCCTCATGCCGTGGTGTGCTGTTTGTCATCCAAAACAAACGCTATTACTATTTATTACTGTTGGGTGCTCCGATAATTGCTATGCTACATGGCTCTGGCGATTTTGGTCATTCGATTGTTTCTTTAGTGCTGTTCTTCACTATGGGATTTGCTTGTTCGTTTGTGTCGTATCTGTTGTCCTTAACTATAGTTTTTTTTTTTACCAAAAAAAAGAGGTAATTGGGTAAACGAAACTGTCAAAATAAAATGCGAGGAGGAAGAATTGGGAGATGGTAAGGGAGAGAAATATCGATGTGCAGTGGTTTTAGATGATTTCATATTATGATGGCGAGGAATGATCAGGGAGAACTGTAGCAGTTCTACGAACCACCACAACCAACTATAAGTTGAGATGTCCTTTCCGCCAAGGAACATGTAGCGTTCTAAGAACGCACAATTCCACCCATCTAAGGTTCCTACCCTTCAAGGAACATACTAACCTTATTCATTACACGTGCCCACAGACATGTGTCCCAAAGCTCCTAATCATACCTGTAACAAGGGTCATAGGAAGCTGCAACAATGTTGAACCCGATATCAAAAAACAAGGCACTTAACGTTCAAAAACTTTCAATATCGAGTCAACGCATCCATTCTTCGTATGCAAAACCAATCCCAGAATACAGGTCATAAATCTTCCATCCTAAACATCAACGCGAGGTTTCCCAAGGAAATACCATTTTCGGTAAATAGACCGAATGACGGATGCATACGCTCGTAGCTAAATGCAATTAGCGCCTAAACCAGGCACACTTGCGCAAACAATCAATTCGTTGTGCCGCTGATTAGCAGACCCACAATCATAAACTGTAAACACTATCCCAGATAGACGTATGATGGAAAAGGCAAACAAAGCCTTACATCCCATAATCCGGGTACACATCCGAAATCCAGGCGACCCTTTGCCGCATGCCGGATGTGCGGCATCCGATCCGTAAACAGAGGAAGAAACAAGATACCGACCACCAGCATCGAATGGTGATAATGATGATGATTAGGTAAGATTTCTCCTTCCAGATCCTATGGGAAATTCTCCTTGTGAGATGAAAAGGAAGATGGTATGCTGCTAACAGATACTGTGGAAATTTCTGTTAGCAGATGAAATGGGAAATTTTCTCCTTTGCAGATACAGATCGGAAATCTGAATCGGGATATTTTTCTTGGACAGGCATGGAGTCTAATTTTGATCGTCGACAAGACGACTAGCCCATATCGAGGAGCTTAGCGAAGTCCGTCGAATTGAGGAGTCGGCTTGTGACATTCATCCGGAGTAGTGTCGAGTAAAAAATCGTTGTGTGCACCAACAGTAACCCTGGGATAAATAATCCATCATATCGTGTCAAAAAAGAAAGTCGTGTGTGCGAAATTGAAATAATACATCATTGCTACATATTGTCAAGTAAAATCTAAGTTAAACCAAAGCAAAAGGACCAGTAGTAAAATAGGATGTATACACAAAACTTTCGTCGTGTTTTATTGGTGTGATCGTCTCTGTGTTCCGGTGTTTAATTCCTGCTACTGCGGACGTGTTCGGCGGAACACCGCAGTCATCCATATCCGACCTAAGGATAATCTACAAGCATTCGCCAAAGACAAACATCCGCAAAAACATACTTACCTGCATTCATTACACGTGCCCACAGACACGTGTTTCAATAGCCAGTGATCATACCTTATAACAAAGGTTATACGAAATTGTAACAACATTGAACCCGATATCAAAAACCAAGGAGCTTAACGTTCAAAAGCTTCCAATATCGAGTTAAACGCATCCATACATGGTATTCTACTTCAATCCAAAAATGCAGGAAAGCATCGCATGTAAATCGATCACCCAGCCGAGCAGCAACGTGATGTTTTCCCACGAAATACCATTGTCGGTAAGTAAACCGAACAAGGGGAGCATTCTCGGGTAGCTAAAAGCACTTAGCACCTAAAACCCTTGCATGACCTAATACTAAGGCACACTTGCGCAAACAAACGATTCGTTGCGCCGCTGATTAGCAGGCGAATTATCATAAACGCATAACACTATTCCTGATAGATGTTTATGATGGAAAAGGCGTACAAAGCCTTACATCCCATAGTCCGTGTACACATCCGAAGTGCATGCGATCCTTTGCCCGCATGCCAGATGTGTAGTGCAAATAAACTACGGAAAGATCGGAGAATAAGCGGCGGCATCCGATCCTGAAACAAAAGAAACATGATTCCGACTACCAGCAACTAATGGTGATGATGATGATTATGAGGTAAGATTTCTCCTTTCCAGATCCTATGGGAAATTCTCCTTTTGAGATGCAAAGCGAAATGTTATGCTGTTAACATATACGATGGGAAAGTCTGTTAGCAGATTGGATGGGAATTTTTTCCTTTGCAGATGCGGGTAGAGTAATTCGAATGGGATATTTTTAGGATGGAGACAATTGGTCTAATATATATAGTCGAACGGAGAGGAACTCGACGAGGAGGTGCCCGCGTAGCGTATATTTTCGTAAATAACCGAAATTGGGAAACAGGCCCGAAGTCGACTAACGTAAATACGCGAACTAACAAAAGTCGACAGTGAGAATCCCAACGAGGGGGTTGGATAAGCAGAGGCAACGACGAACTTCGCGCGTGTTTACAGTGACAATAAAAAAAAAGAATTGAGTTTAATTAATTAGTAACTACCTTGTGGTACGGATTAGTTAAGTTAAGTGACAGACTACGTATATGTTAATCGCCTACATGTACGGTAAAATGCAAGACAATAAAAATAAAAATAAAAAGGAACGTCTTCGCAGTGTTTTTATTGTGTGGCTGTATTCTTCCCGGTTGGTTTAATTCCTTTTATTGCGGACGTTGTTCGGCCATCAATACCCGACCTAAAGGACAAAATTAAATCCGGCAAAGAACAATTAACATTCGTTAGGGTTAGCCAAAGCATGCATTTTTCAGACGAACTCACTCTTAGATTAAGTCTATAGCAGCAAAATGTTCGGAGATATATATATTTTTTTAATTAATTAATTAATTTATTTATATATATATTTTTTTTTAATACAGATAACCCCCTCACAACACGGCATCCTCCAACACGGTCGCTCTAACACAATAGATAAATTGCCCCTCGTGTAACGTGATTCATTACAAAAATCTTTGTATGCTACATGATTTAACACCTTTGAAAACTAAATTACATTAAATTATTGATGGGCGGGAGTAATGGACTGCAGTCCTTTTACACGAGACTTAGATCTTGTCTACGATGGCGGGATGGCATATACTACGACGCCCAGAGCCTGAGAGTGCCAAACTGGATCACATCGGCTCGAAATTGGGACTGGTGGAGAGGCTTGCTAAATAAGGCCAAGGCCGGATCGCGGCTGTAGTGCCGATGATGATGATGAGGTTATTAATAAGTTATAAATTATTCGTACATAGCTACATGTTGTAGCGAAAAACGTCATGCACAGTTTACGTGCCATCCGCAGCGTACATGTTGTCTCAGAGACACTGCGTGAGTAGCAAAAGGTCCGCCGCCGCGAAAGAGATAAAATACAATGCGACGTCCTCGTGTTGTACCGATCTGTTAAGAAACGCAATCGCTGCCAGACGAGGATTTTGAAGTGCCCGTAATTGTCGGGGTATGCGAGCGGAGTAAGAGGAAGTGGATAAGGAAAGGACGTATCGATGTACATTGGTCTTAAATGCCTGGACAGGAAAACACATGAACAGGCAGAAAATTCCACAGTCGGGTGGTTCGGCTAAAGGCTGATTCCCTATCTTTATTTGTGCGTCTGAAGTTGACTTTCAACGTGAACTGATGCACATTATCAGATTATATCGGCCGTACTAATACCTATAGAAGAGAGATAGGCATGATATATGTTGCTCCTATGTTTTAACGACTTACGGCTGGATCTCCAATAAGTTTCATTGCTCGATTTTACATCCTATCGAACACGTCTAGTACAGTTTTGGATGCACCTGGCCAAATATGGGGTTCACTCTATTTTAAGGTGAATGTACGTGGCCAGGTTGGATGTAGTGAACATGTTCTCTTAAAGAAACCCATACATTTGGCTATAATTTTTACAGGTTCAAATATCTGGTCTCCCCAATTTAGTACTTTTTTTTTTTAGTACTATTTATTGGCCTGTAGGAACCCGAAAGTTCATGACCTCACCGACTCGACTCCCCTATTGGTCCCTGTCCTGTGCGCCCCCCTTCCACGTTCGACCATCCGATCCCATCTCCTCGAGGTCAAACCTTACATTGTCCTCCTATCTCCCCCGCGGCCGTCCTGTTGGTCTCTTTCCCGTTGGTCTACAGGCAAGAATTCTACGCACGGCCCTATCGTTGCTCATTCGCGCCACATGTCCAGCCCGTCTTAATCTTCGCGACCTGATTACTCTCACTATTGTAGGTTTGCGGCATAGCTTTTCCATTTCGTGGTTGTGTAGTTTCCTCCATTGCCCTGCTCCTTCGTCATATTTGCCGCCAAAGATATCCCTTAGGACTTTATTCATTTCCCGTTTTGTGAGAGTCCATGTTTCGCATCCGTATAGAACAATCGGCATGATTATGGTTCTATAGACACGGAGCTTTATATTTCGTGATAGCAGTTTGGATTTTAGCAGTTCACTGACTGCATGCCAACTAGCGTTCCTGGAGTGTAGTCTTTTGTTAATTTCCTTCGACATTTCGTTACTGGTCGTCAGTATTGTTCCCATGTATTTAAATTCTTTAACTTTTTCAAATGTCTTGTCCCTGATGTTTATGGGTGTTCTCTAAGGTCCACCTGCTCTAGCCATAATAATGTATTTCGTTTTGTCTTCATTTATTTCTAGGCCCACCTCTTCTGCCGCTTGTAAGATGATTTCACTGTTTTTACTTACAGTCTCTAGATGATCGCCCAAAACGGCGATGTCATCCGCATATGCGAGCACTTGTGTGACCCCGTTCAGGGATGATCCGGCCATGTTGTCGTCTTGTACCTTTCTGATGACATACTCGAGGACAAAGTTAAAGAGACATGGTGAGAGGCCATCGCCCTGTTTTAGTCCGTCCCGGATTTCAAACGGTTCTGAGACTTGGTTTTCTATTCTAACTCGCCCTTTGTTTTCGTTCATGCAGATTTGAATGAGGACGGCATACACCCCAATTAAGAGTCGAATTAATTCGACTGCCGAGGATTGACAGGTCCTTAGCTTCGTCAATGCAACTGCTGTTCACCGAGAGTATCTTTACTTTGGCGTTCGCCTTTGACGACAAGAGACAAGACTGAGTTTTTAAGGCATTGCATTCTACTCGGTTAGATACTATCCATTGATATATCTAGTTGAAGTTAGAATGTAGTACATTAAGCATAACCTGCTGATTTGGTCGGTAATGTTCGTATAACGTTTTTTTTTTGTTTTTTGTTTTTTTTGTTTTTGTTTTTTTTTTGTTTTTTTTTTGTTTTTGTTTTTTAAGTATATTTCTCTCGGGTGAGGCGAACCTATATCGCCTACACGGGGCCCCAAGGCGCCACCAAACAACTGTTGCAGTTCTTTTTGAACCTCAATCAGGTTTCGCTGTTTGCAAATATTGGTGCACGGCATTTACATTCATATTGATGAAACCGTTGCCCCTGATCTTACAAAATGCCCTTATCAGTCGAACGTCGATAGTGTTTCGGGAATGAACCCGATTATGCGGTAACGAATTTGTTAAAATTCGGTTAGCAGAATATTTGCATGTTGTTCCCCCTGACATAGTCTTTCCCGGAGAACCGAATGGTAAACTAGTTTACCTCCGAAACAATTTATCTCAGAAGGTATCATCATGACTTATACCCGTGTCAGTCCGGGCCATCAGCCGTACATCCGAAAATTAGTCGACGAATTCTCCCGACGATATCGCGGAATGTACAGCGTAACGGGGTGTTATCTCACCTTGGGTGCACTAGGTGAGATAACACCCCATCAAACTTCTCTCTAACCGGTCCATCATCCAATCTCCGAAAGATGGCCAGGGATTTCTCCCGACCCTTTCATGGAGCCTATAGCTTGATGGAGTGGTATTTCACCGGGCGACATGGCGTTGGGACACCACCTACCACTCGTCCTTTAGTCGCCTATTACGGCAAGCGGGCCTAGCGGTGAGGATATTCTAACGCCCTACTTCCAAGGCGTTGATTTCCATCTATTCTGAAATTGGGCAGTTTAAAGGCAGAGGGGGAAGAGTGCTCACACTGGCCTAACCAGCGAAACCCCCATTCGCGAGAATAGATCAGCTTGGTTCCTGTTCAGCTCTTTGAGTGCGCTAGAATAAACGTTGGAAAGCGAATATATGTCATGCTTGCTCTCCAGTTGAGGCGGAGTCAATGTGGCGGTAGGAAGCGTTGAGGTGGCCGTAAATCGTGTAACAAGTAACTTCACTTTCTCTATTGTGATAATCACTGGAGGCACTGTGGGGGTGAAGTAGGTGTGCCGAACAGGGGCACAGATTCACTTTATCCCCAACGATGTTTCGACGAAAGAAAATTGTTCACCCGAGAAGAATGTTAAATAAAACGCACTGGGGATTTTGTAGTTTTTATGTTCTTTATTTTCACTAAGGCTGAAGTGTATTCCGTGCTAATTTGCACTTGTTTCAAAAATAATTAACGACACTCAGCCAAAAATTAGAATACTTGTGTTTCGATGCAAAACGTGTTGGCGGCAACTAAGTAATAGTTCAATTTGTACGGTCAGATCCAGTGAGAATTTGTTAAAAACCGTGAAAACTTTCGCGACAATTTTACACTGAAGCTGCATATACAACAAACAAATGACACTCGCCTCTACTCACTTCTGCACCGTATGGTGGATGATTAGTGACTGCATTAAATAAACGCCAATTTAAACTTGTGCCCGAGTGGCAGCGTAACAGCGATTGTAGTTGGATAGTGACTGATTGGAACTAGGGATGAAAATTGGGATTTCTGCCTTTACACATCGATCAGCCAATGGTAATCGTGCTCTCCCGTGCATCCTTCAATTCCCCACGCTCATCGAGGTAGATAAGTACTTGTGTATTCGTTCGACGTCGATGGGCGTAGAAAGGATGAAGAAATCAAAAGGAAAGCACAATAACCCAGGGTTGATTTGGCTTAGTGTGTGTGTATTAATGCGACGTCTGAGACTGGTCCAGTGACCTAGTGCGGTGATTGTGGTGATCTTAGAGCGCATCGAACTATGGAAAGACAGAATTGTGGAGGAGAGGAAAATTTAGCTGGTGCTATTCATCTGCAAAAAGAGATCATTGATCCCAAGTGGATGGATGATCTGCACAAAATCGATAGGACGCTACATCGGGTAGGGAAATAACACCGTGGGAAAAACGCTAAGGAATGCGGCAATTACCCAAGCCAATGAATGATGATGCAACCGCGTCGTTTGATTCAACTTGGTTGTTGCTAACCAACACTAATGGAATTTCCGGTGGAAATGGAGTTGCCGTTTGGCGAAAGTGGTAGCTAAACTCAATTATGCATTATCTGCATAGAATAATGAGTTTAGCTATGCGTCCTTGGGGAAAACATGTTATTTCAGGTGAATAGGATGAACGGTGGTATAGTGTTTAATATGACACGCTGAAAGCGGTCGAAATAAAACGGACATTGTGGTTGGAATTGTGGGTTGGTTCTGTAGCGTTCTACGAACGCACAAGTCTACTCAGGTAAGGTTCCTATCTTCAAAGAACGTACTTACCTGAGAGCGTTGCACGCGCCCACAGACGCGTGCCCCAAAGCCCGCGATAGGGCCTGCAACTCGCAGCCAACGTTGAGACCGACACCAAAAAAAGCAAGGAACTGAACGTTCCCAAAGCTTTTTAGGTCAAGTTCAACAATTATAACTCTTCATGCCTGAAACAAAGGCATAAACATCTATGCGTTCTAATCCTAAGAAAAAAACCAATTCCCAAAATGCCATACACGCTGCCTGCGCCCAGGAACATCTCATCGAACCGGCAATTCCGAAATTCGATACAAAAGAATTGCTACCATCAAAGAATGAGCCGATCAACGGATGCACGTGCGGGTAATCTAACGCGAGGACCACCCAAATCCGTTGAACAACAGAAGGCAGCCACGACCTATCGCAATCGAATATATCTCAACGAGATATCCGATGATTTATGAGGAGTTAAGCCAACAAAGGCAATACTCCGGTCCCACGGCCACGCTAGAATTTCGCACCATTATAAAGATCTAATGGATTTCGATTCCGGGTACAAGTTCAAATAAGACCCACCGACTGCACGTCAAAACAATCGCCGAATATCTCTGGTCTGGGCGCCAGATGTTCTGTGCAAACAGAAGGCTGTGGAAATGAAACTCTCTCAGCGATAATGATGATGTATGCAAGATGACCTTCCCCTTTCAGGAAACAAAAAATATCCCGTGGGAGGTGATAACATGCTGCTAACAGAAATTCGGAAGTTCTGTTAGCAGAGCAAATAGGGAATATTTTTTTTTTTTGGATAGATACAGATACCAGTTTCGAATCTGGGTATCGTGTGAGCAGGACATGGTTGAGGGCGGCAGAGTGATTTCGATCGTCAACGAGACGAAAGCTAGTTTTGTTACCGAACATCCATATCGCGAGGTCGAATTTTGAGTGAGCATCCGAGGAGGTCTAGAACTATAGAAAACTTCATCGAGGAATCCCAACGGGGAGATATTCGCGTGACGAGTGTGCATCGTTAGTGCTGCGTGTCTTCGTATGATAACTCTTGTAGATACAGATGACATTTTAAAATTTATATATACGCAACTACGTGCGAAATCAACAACGAATCTCGTGTCGCGATTGTAAGACAACCAAAAGGAAAAATTGTCCATAAAAATAAAATTGCAAGAAACTATTCCTTTGTGTTTTGTGTTTTTGTGCATTCGCCCGTTGTTCCAGGTTGTTTATTTGTGTGCGTTACAGTGTTCAGGCGGAACACCAGCGTCAACGTATATCATAGACAACTACCGCCAAAGTGGTGACTTCCCGACGTGGGAAATAAGAACACGCGAAAAGCAAAATTTTTTGTAAAACAGTGAACACGCGAAAAATAAAAAAATAAAACAGTTCGGGAAACTCAACACAAATACAGACAGTTCCAGTGCCAGTGCCGCGAAACTAAAGAACTTGCTACTGATCACAATACAAACAGTGATAGTAACAATTACAACACAAAAAACAGTTGCAGTGACACCCAGTGCATGTGACAGTGGAAAGTGACCCGACCACCCACAGTGCCCACCTGACTGCCGCCCAATTTCGGACAGGATACCAGGACTCATCACGACGCCCTGAATGCAGAAACAACAACGATAGCAGAAAGCCGCAAGTTTTTAAAAGCAATTTTCTTTCTTTTATATTCCTTTTTTTCCTTTTTTTTTGCTTCATTGCTGAAATAAAATTTAAAACATGTATTTAGTTCTTTGTGCGAGCTCTTTCTGAGCCGATAAGTGAAAAACAATTTTTTTTAAATTGACAAAGCTCCTTCTGAGAAAAACTTAAAACATTAATAGTCATAAATTTACAAAAAACAAATACAACCTTTAAACGGACCCTTTCATTTTATATAACCAAATGAAAACAAAACAAAACGTTTTTACTTTCTATTTCAAGTTTCTAGTTTTGTGATAAGTAGGAATAAAGCAGAAATCCAAATTGTTGTCTGGTACAAAAATTTAAGAAACTTAAAGCAGTCCGTTTAAATTTGTATTTGAAACAAAGGAAATCAATTTACGATACTACTAAATCATATAAGAATATACGCAAGTCTAATTCGAGCAGAGGTAAACAAAACACTAAATTATTGAAACAGAAGGGTTTGAAACAACAACGAAATTAATCTACATTATATAATATCGCAATAATGTACGTGCTCATCTCTTAAGATGTATAGAGATTATTTTCAAATTATTTCACCCCGAGACAGCACGGATGTCATCTAGTACTAAAATTCTTTCCTAAATTATAATTGCATTTGTGCTCGATAGGTAGTTATTAAATAAACTGCAAAGCTAACCCGTAAGAAAAATTAAAAAAAAAAAAAAAAAAAAGTAAACCTAGAAGCAAAACCCAGAGAAATTACATAGTGATTAAAGATTTTTGTAAGCTCCTTCAGAGCCCGAAGCACACGCGAACCGACGACACACTCAAAAAAAAAAAAAAAAAAAAAAAAAAATTTTCTCGTTTTCTCCTTTCGTGACGACCGCGAAATACAAGGGAAATTAATCCCCCGAAATAAAATCAACGCAGACATAGCTGCGCATCCGCGAAAAACCTTGATAGTTCTTACCTCCTCGTACTGCTTGTCCTCCTCCGAACGGAAAAGTTTCTCTCTGTCCGCTGCCAGCACAGTCGAACAACACGTAGGATCCTCTGGTGTAGGCCCACCCTTTTTACTATCTTTGGAAAATAGATAGAATCCTTTTGTGCTAGGCCTTTTCCCTGTAAATCTTTAGAATCAGCAGGTCATTTTACCGCGTTCCACTCGAAAGACTTTTCGAAAAAAGTAAACGCGAACCTCTCTTTAACAGGCGATCCGCGCACCGAGCGACGGTAGTAGATGCCAACCACAAGATCGCAAGCTTCGATACAGAAAGCGAAAACGTTGAGAGGAAATATAATCGCTCTCCCACAGAGAAAATTAACGCGAAACCTCCCCAAGTCGACAGTAACCGCTAGATCGAAACCAGCTGCCGAAAAATTGAAAATGGCAAACGACGCCGGACCTTCGCCAACGACATCACAGGCTCCTGCCCTCCGTCAAGAAGCCGACATCCCATTCCAGGTGGACCACCGCCCACAACTGCGTAACGCAATATTACCGGACTTCACGTCCGACGACCCAGATTACTGGTTCGGTTACGCCGAAAGGGTTTTCAGAGTGGAAGGAATCACCGACGAGGAAGTGAAATTCCTCGTGGTAACACGGGTACAAGACCCAAAATTAATTCCATATGCGAAGTGTCTGATAAAAACCCCATCTCCGCAACCGTACACGGCGTTTAAAGAGATGGTGACTAACGCCTATAGCGAAACGCCGCAAAATCGCTTGCGACGTTTATTACGGTCGACCGACACCTCTGGGATGCGACCATCCCAGCGCGCCGCCTATTTCCGTGCGCTAGCCGGAACGGACATGTCCGAGACAGCCTTAACGGCTATATTTCGAGAATCTTTACCAGAATACGTGCAGGCAATCGTCGCGCCTCTAGCCGAATCTGGTCTTGATGAGCTAGCGCGACACGCCGAGGCAGTAATGGCCACGGATAGATCCCGAACGGATCTCCAATTTCTTCCGGCAACGAACCCCGCGCAAAATCCACCTCTGCCCCAACCACGAACCTCCACGGTAACGTGCACTCATGCAACACAAACGAGCAATGAGATAGAACGCTTAGGCAGGCAGGTCCAGCAGTTGCAAGCGCAACTGAATAACCTCAGCGTGGGGAACAATTCATGGCCTGGCCGTGACAGATCACGGCGACGAAGCAGGTCGCGTGAAAACTTTAGACGCGGGCGCGGTAGATCGCGCACCCCAACCAACGAAAACACCTTGGGCAGGTGTTACTTCCACCATCGTTTCGGGGCACAAGCCAGGAAGTGCAGGCAACCCTGCAACTGGTCACATGTGCCAGCAATACAGGCTAGTTCTTTAAACTAGAACTGCCGACCGTAGAAAAAGCGCAAACGGCCGGCAACCCCCAATTAAGTCGCTTGTCAATATACGATTCGAAGTTAAATATGGACTTCATTATTGACACAGGTGCGGATATTTCCGTTCTTCCGCGCTCATACGCACCTGCAAATCGGTTGCCGGGTAAATTGAGATTGTTCGCCGCGAACAATAGTCCAATTAAAACTTACGGACGGAAATTAATAACACTAAAAATAGGCCTACGTCGACCAATTCGATGGTACTTCGTAGTGGCCGATGTGACCGAACCCCTAATAGGTTCGGACCTGCTGCGACACTACAAACTAGTAGTGGACGTAGCCAGCAACAGACTGATGGACCCGTTAACGTCTCTCTCTCAGCCAGTAAACACAAAGGCGGGAGAGGCATTGACGTTAACGTGCACTGTCGCAAACGGACCATTCAGCGATCTGTTGCGAGAATTTGCGGATATAACAGTTCCGCTTAGCAATCCCCGACGTGCAAAGGCCGGCGTTTTTCATCACATTGAAACGCGCGGCCCCCCAGTGAGCCAACGCCCGCGCCGATTGGCTCCCGAAAAATTGCGCGAGGCTCGTGCAGAATTCGAGTATATGCTCGACTTAGGAATCTGCCAGCCGCCCGACAGCCCATGGGCGAGCCCACTTCATCTCGTCAAAAAGAGTAACGGCGAGTGGCGTCCATGTGGTGATTATCGAATGCTGAACGCAGTAACGACACCCGACCGATATCCGATAGCAAACCTGCACGACTTTTCTTATAAGCTGCAGGGGTGCGAAGTTTTCTCGACCCTCGACCTCACGAGGGCGTACCACCAAATCCCGGTGGCACCCGAAGATATACCGAAAACCGCGGTAACCACACCTTTTGGACTATTCGAGTTCAAGGTGATGACATTCGGTCTCCGAAATGCAGCGCAAACGTTCCAGCGCTACATAGACTCAGCTCTCCGCGGACTTGACTTCTGCTATGCGTATATCGATGATATACTCATAGCATCGAAAAACATGAGTGAACATCGCTCCCATTTGAAGCAAGTGTTCGAGCGCCTCCGAGATTTCGGCCTGGTAATCAATCCAGACAAGTGCCACCTCGGAGAAGCGGAAGTCAAGTACCTTGGCTATTGTATAAATGGCCAAGGCGTCCGCCCATTACAAGACAGGGTGGATGCACTAATGCAGTTTCCTCGCCCCAAGAATGTGCGAGAACTTAGGCGTTATCTGGGCATGTTAAACTTTTATCGCCCAACGCTTCGAAACGCCGCACAGGTCCAGGCTCCTCTGAACGAATACCTAGTAGGAGCCAAACGAAACAACAAACGACCGATTCAATGGACCGAGTCAGCTGACCAAGCTTTTCGCTTATCGAAAGAGCAGCTGGCGAATGCAACTTTACTTCGACATCCCATCGAAGGAGCCCCATTGTCCATACAGTGTGACGCTTCCGACACCGCAATTGGGGCCGTACTCGAACAAGAGTGCGATGGTAAATGGGAACCGCTGGGTTTCTTCTCAAAAAAATTGAACCCGACCCAGCGACGATACAGTGCCTACGACAGGGAGTTACTAGCGATTTACTCCGCAGTAAAGTACTTCCGGCACATGGTCGAAGGACGCCAGTTGACGATCAAAACTGATCACAAACCACTGGTGTACGCTTTCCGAAAGAAAGCGGAAAGTTCAACTCCACGACAGGAACGGCACCTGGATTTCATCGGGCAATTTAGCACCCGAATTGAATATGTTCCAGGTGCAGACAACGTAATTGCAGACGCATTTTCGCGTATCGATGCGATTAAACTCCGAGCGCAAATCGATGATGCCGACTTGGCACAAGCGCAAGGATAGGACCATCAACTCGAGTCCCTATTGAAAGCGGAGACAGCACTAGTTATGCGTAAACTTCCTTTCAACGACTCAAACGAGGAAGTCTGGTGTGATGTATCGACGGGGACAGCTCGCCCCTACATCCCAGAAAAGTTTCGAAGGAATGTGTACGAAACATTCCATAACCCAGCCCACCCAAGCGGACGCGCAACCGCTGCGGCCGTCCGACGTAAATTCGTCTGGCCACATATGGCCAAAGACATCACAAATTGGGCACGTAATTGTTTGCAATGTCAACGTTGCAAAGTCGATCGACACAACGTGCTACAACCAGCACAGTTTAAGCTCCCCGAGGCACGATTCGCCCATGTACACATCGACATTGTGGGACCGCTTACGCCGTCGAGAGGTTACATGTACCTCCTGACGATGATCGATCGCTTCACTCGGTGGCCAGAAGCAGTGCCACTACGAACAGTGACCGCGGAGAATGTAGCCAAAGCATTCTATTCGACTTGGGTCACACGTTTCGGCGTCCCAGCCACTCTCACAGCTGATCGAGGACCACAGTTCGAGGCAGCGATTTTCAGGCAGCTGACCGATCTACTCGGCTGCCAACAAAGCCACACGACAGCTTATCACCCCCAGTCCAATGGGATGATTGAACGATGGCATCGCTCACTGAAAGCCTCACTGATGTGTCACGACGATAATCAATGGCTGGACGTACTACCGACAGTTCTTTTAGGCTTGCGCACAAGCATAAAAGAAGACCTGGGAGCCTCAGCAGCAGATCTGACTTACGGAACCAATCTGCGCCTCCCAGGAGAGTTCTTCGCCGATGGAGAACCACCGCTCGAACAGTTGCCAAATTTGGAAAACCTACGCAAACTCATGCGAAAGGTCAGGGCAACACCTGTCGCCAGACACGGTTCCAAGAGGATATTTGTTCACCCAGAGATGGACAGCTGCACGCACGTCTTCATCAGGGTGGACAAAGTTAGGAAACCTCTAGAACCGCCCTACGAAGGGCCATACAGGGTGCTGGATCGGATAAACAACCGTGTTTTCTCTGTAGACATCGACGGCAAGCCGTACACCGTCAGTGTCGAAAGATTGAAACCGTGCCACCTGGAACTACCACCAGATACCGTACTGGGAGAAGTGCATCAACAACCAGCGGCGGTAGCCGAAACCTGCCCCGTACGCCACCCAGCAGACTCCCACGAAACGCCAGGCACGTCAAATGTTGAGAATCAACCGAACCCCCGCGAAATGGTCGCGCGCGGGGCGTCGGACATCCTACACGGACCGATAACGCGGCAGCGCGCCCGAGATCTGCGCGCACAAGAAGACGCTGCGAAGATTCTCAATGTACGGCAACCTGAAACCCCAACTTCTGACAAGCGAAAAAGAACGACGAACGCGCTAACTTTCGCTCCTCTACCACCCAAACACCGCCCAATACGGAAGGGAGCACGCTCGTAAAACTCAACTACACCCCCCAAGCAACTAACTACCTCATATCGTGACTACGTCACTAGGGGGGGAGTGATGTAGCGTTCTACGAACGCACAAGTCTACTCAGGTAAGGTTCCTATCTTCAAAGAACGTACTTACCTGAGAGCGTTGCACGCGCCCACAGACGCGTGCCCCAAAGCCCGCGATAGGGCCTGCAACTCGCAGCCAACGTTGAGACCGACACCAAAAAAAGCAAGGAACTGAACGTTCCCAAAGCTTTTTAGGTCAAGTTCAACAATTATAACTCTTCATGCCTGAAACAAAGGCATAAACATCCATGCGTTCTAATCCTAAGAAAAAAACCAATTCCCAAAATGCCATACACGCTGCCTGCGCCCAGGAACATCTCATCGAACCGGCAATTCCGAAATTCGATACAAAAGAATTGCTACCATCAAAGAATGAGCCGATCAACGGATGCACGTGCGGGTAATCTAACGCGAGGACCACCCAAATCCGTTGAACAACAGAAGGCAGCCACGACCTATCGCAATCGAATATATCTCAACGAGATATCCGATGATTTATGAGGAGTTAAGCCAACAAAGGCAATACTCCGGTCCCACGGCCACGCTAGAATTTCGCACCATTATAAAGATCTAATGGATTTCGATTCCGGGTACAAGTTCAAATAAGACCCACCGACTGCACGTCAAAACAATCGCCGAATATCTCTGGTCTGGGCGCCAGATGTTCTGTGCAAACAGAAGGCTGTGGAAATGAAACTCTCTCAGCGATAATGATGATGTATGCAAGATGACCTTCCCCTTTCAGGAAACAAAAAATATCCCGTGGGAGGTGATAACATGCTGCTAACAGAAATTCGGAAGTTCTGTTAGCAGAGCAAATAGGGAATATTTTTTTTTTTGGATAGATACAGATACCAGTTTCGAATCTGGGTATCGTGTGAGCAGGACATGGTTGAGGGCGGCAGAGTGATTTCGATCGTCAACGAGACGAAAGCTAGTTTTATTACCGAACATCCATATCGCGAGGTCGAATTTTGAGTGAGCATCCGAGGAGGTCTAGAACTATAGAAAACTTCATCGAGGAATCCCAACGGGGAGATATTCGCGTGACGAGTGTGCATCGTTAGTGCTGCGTGTCTTCGTATGATAACTCTTGTAGATACAGATGACATTTTAAAATTTATATATACGCAACTACGTGCGAAATCAACAACGAATCTCGTGTCGCGATTGTAAGACAACCAAAAGGAAAAATTGTCCATAAAAATAAAATTGCAAGAAACTATTCCTTTGTGTTTTGTGTTTTTGTGCATTCGCCCGTTGTTCCAGGTTGTTTATTTGTGTGCGTTACAGTGTTCAGGCGGAACACCAGCGTCAACGTATATCATAGACAACTACCGCCAAAGTGGTGACTTCCCGACGTGGGAAATAAGAACACGCGAAAAGCAAAATTTTTTGTAAAACAGTGAACACGCGAAAAATAAAAAAATAAAACAGTTCGGGAAACTCAACACAAATACAGACAGTTCCAGTGCCAGTGCCGCGAAACTAAAGAACTTGCTACTGATCACAATACAAACAGTGATAGTAACAATTACAACACAAAAAACAGTTGCAGTGACACCCAGTGCATGTGACAGTGGAAAGTGACCCGACCACCCACAGTGCCCACCTGACTGCCGCCCAATTTCGGACAGGATACCAGGACTCATCACGACGCCCTGAATGCAGAAACAACAACGATAGCAGAAAGCCGCAAGTTTTTAAAAGCAATTTTCTTTCTTTTATATTCCTTTTTTTCCTTTTTTTTTGCTTCATTGCTGAAATAAAATTTAAAACATGTATTTAGTTCTTTGTGCGAGCTCTTTCTGAGCCGATAAGTGAAAAACAATTTTTTTTAAATTGACAAAGCTCCTTCTGAGAAAAACTTAAAACATTAATAGTCATAAATTTACAAAAAACAAATACAACCTTTAAACGGACCCTTTCATTTTATATAACCAAATGAAAACAAAACAAAACGTTTTTACTTTCTATTTCAAGTTTCTAGTTTTGTGATAAGTAGGAATAAAGCAGAAATCCAAATTGTTGTCTGGTACAAAAATTTAAGAAACTTAAAGCAGTCCGTTTAAATTTGTATTTGAAACAAAGGAAATCAATTTACGATACTACTAAATCATATAAGAATATACGCAAGTCTAATTCGAGCAGAGGTAAACAAAACACTAAATTATTGAAACAGAAGGGTTTGAAACAACAACGAAATTAATCTACATTATATAATATCGCAATAATGTACGTGCTCATCTCTTAAGATGTATAGAGATTATTTTCAAATTATTTCACCCCGAGACAGCACGGATGTCATCTAGTACTAAAATTCTTTCCTAAATTATAATTGCATTTGTGCTCGATAGGTAGTTATTAAATAAACTGCAAAGCTAACCCGTAAGAAAAATTAAAAAAAAAAAAAAAAAAAAGTAAACCTAGAAGCAAAACCCAGAGAAATTACATAGTGATTAAAGATTTTTGTAAGCTCCTTCAGAGCCCGAAGCACACGCGAACCGACGACACACTCAAAAAAAAAAAAAAAAAAAAAAAAAAATTTTCTCGTTTTCTCCTTTCGTGACGACCGCGAAATACAAGGGAAATTAATCCCCCGAAATAAAATCAACGCAGACATAGCTGCGCATCCGCGAAAAACCTTGATAGTTCTTACCTCCTCGTACTGCTTGTCCTCCTCCGAACGGAAAAGTTTCTCTCTGTCCGCTGCCAGCACAGTCGAACAACACGTAGGATCCTCTGGTGTAGGCCCACCCTTTTTACTATCTTTGGAAAATAGATAGAATCCTTTTGTGCTAGGCCTTTTCCCTGTAAATCTTTAGAATCAGCAGGTCGTTTTACCGCGTTCCACTCGAAAGACTTTTCGAAAAAAGTAAACGCGAACCTCTCTTTAACAGGCGATCCGCGCACCGAGCGACGGTAGTAGATGCCAACCACAAGATCGCAAGCTTCGATACAGAAAGCGAAAACGTTGAGAGGAAATATAATCGCTCTCCCACAGAGAAAATTAACGCGAAACCTCCCCAAGTCGACAGTAACCGCTAGATCGAAACCAGCTGCCGAAAAATTGAAAATGGCAAACGACGCCGGACCTTCGCCAACGACATCACAGGCTCCTGCCCTCCGTCAAGAAGCCGACATCCCATTCCAGGTGGACCACCGCCCACAACTGCGTAACGCAATATTACCGGACTTCACGTCCGACGACCCAGATTACTGGTTCGGTTACGCCGAAAGGGTTTTCAGAGTGGAAGGAATCACCGACGAGGAAGTGAAATTCCTCGTGGTAACACGGGTACAAGACCCAAAATTAATTCCATATGCGAAGTGTCTGATAAAAACCCCATCTCCGCAACCGTACACGGCGTTTAAAGAGATGGTGACTAACGCCTATAGCGAAACGCCGCAAAATCGCTTGCGACGTTTATTACGGTCGACCGACACCTCTGGGATGCGACCATCCCAGCGCGCCGCCTATTTCCGTGCGCTAGCCGGAACGGACATGTCCGAGACAGCCTTAACGGCTATATTTCGAGAATCTTTACCAGAATACGTGCAGGCAATCGTCGCGCCTCTAGCCGAATCTGGTCTTGATGAGCTAGCGCGACACGCCGAGGCAGTAATGGCCACGGATAGATCCCGAACGGATCTCCAATTTCTTCCGGCAACGAACCCCGCGCAAAATCCACCTCTGCCCCAACCACGAACCTCCACGGTAACGTGCACTCATGCAACACAAACGAGCAATGAGATAGAACGCTTAGGCAGGCAGGTCCAGCAGTTGCAAGCGCAACTGAATAACCTCAGCGTGGGGAACAATTCATGGCCTGGCCGTGACAGATCACGGCGACGAAGCAGGTCGCGTGAAAACTTTAGACGCGGGCGCGGTAGATCGCGCACCCCAACCAACGAAAACACCTTGGGCAGGTGTTACTTCCACCATCGTTTCGGGGCACAAGCCAGGAAGTGCAGGCAACCCTGCAACTGGTCACATGTGCCAGCAATACAGGCTAGTTCTTTAAACTAGAACTGCCGACCGTAGAAAAAGCGCAAACGGCCGGCAACCCCCAATTAAGTCGCTTGTCAATATACGATTCGAAGTTAAATATGGACTTCATTATTGACACAGGTGCGGATATTTCCGTTCTTCCGCGCTCATACGCACCTGCAAATCGGTTGCCGGGTAAATTGAGATTGTTCGCCGCGAACAATAGTCCAATTAAAACTTACGGACGGAAATTAATAACACTAAAAATAGGCCTACGTCGACCAATTCGATGGTACTTCGTAGTGGCCGATGTGACCGAACCCCTAATAGGTTCGGACCTGCTGCGACACTACAAACTAGTAGTGGACGTAGCCAGCAACAGACTGATGGACCCGTTAACGTCTCTCTCTCAGCCAGTAAACACAAAGGCGGGAGAGGCATTGACGTTAACGTGCACTGTCGCAAACGGACCATTCAGCGATCTGTTGCGAGAATTTGCGGATATAACAGTTCCGCTTAGCAATCCCCGACGTGCAAAGGCCGGCGTTTTTCATCACATTGAAACGCGCGGCCCCCCAGTGAGCCAACGCCCGCGCCGATTGGCTCCCGAAAAATTGCGCGAGGCTCGTGCAGAATTCGAGTATATGCTCGACTTAGGAATCTGCCAGCCGCCCGACAGCCCATGGGCGAGCCCACTTCATCTCGTCAAAAAGAGTAACGGCGAGTGGCGTCCATGTGGTGATTATCGAATGCTGAACGCAGTAACGACACCCGACCGATATCCGATAGCAAACCTGCACGACTTTTCTTATAAGCTGCAGGGGTGCGAAGTTTTCTCGACCCTCGACCTCACGAGGGCGTACCACAAATCCCGGTGGCACCCGAAGATATACCGAAAACCGCGGTAACCACACCTTTTGGACTATTCGAGTTCAAGGTGATGACATTCGGTCTCCGAAATGCAGCGCAAACGTTCCAGCGCTACATAGACTCAGCTCTCCGCGGACTTGACTTCTGCTATGCGTATATCGATGATATACTCATAGCATCGAAAAACATGAGTGAACATCGCTCCCATTTGAAGCAAGTGTTCGAGCGCCTCCGAGATTTCGGCCTGGTAATCAATCCAGACAAGTGCCACCTCGGAGAAGCGGAAGTCAAGTACCTTGGCTATTGTATAAATGGCCAAGGCGTCCGCCCATTACAAGACAGGGTGGATGCACTAATGCAGTTTCCTCGCCCCAAGAATGTGCGAGAACTTAGGCGTTATCTGGGCATGTTAAACTTTTATCGCCCAACGCTTCGAAACGCCGCACAGGTCCAGGCTCCTCTGAACGAATACCTAGTAGGAGCCAAACGAAACAACAAACGACCGATTCAATGGACCGAGTCAGCTGACCAAGCTTTTCGCTTATCGAAAGAGCAGCTGGCGAATGCAACTTTACTTCGACATCCCATCGAAGGAGCCCCATTGTCCATACAGTGTGACGCTTCCGACACCGCAATTGGGGCCGTACTCGAACAAGAGTGCGATGGTAAATGGGAACCGCTGGGTTTCTTCTCAAAAAAATTGAACCCGACCCAGCGACGATACAGTGCCTACGACAGGGAGTTACTAGCGATTTACTCCGCAGTAAAGTACTTCCGGCACATGGTCGAAGGACGCCAGTTGACGATCAAAACTGATCACAAACCACTGGTGTACGCTTTCCGAAAGAAAGCGGAAAGTTCAACTCCACGACAGGAACGGCACCTGGATTTCATCGGGCAATTTAGCACCCGAATTGAATATGTTCCAGGTGCAGACAACGTAATTGCAGACGCATTTTCGCGTATCGATGCGATTAAACTCCGAGCGCAAATCGATGATGCCGACTTGGCACAAGCGCAAGGATAGGACCATCAACTCGAGTCCCTATTGAAAGCGGAGACAGCACTAGTTATGCGTAAACTTCCTTTCAACGACTCAAACGAGGAAGTCTGGTGTGATGTATCGACGGGGACAGCTCGCCCCTACATCCCAGAAAAGTTTCGAAGGAATGTGTACGAAACATTCCATAACCCAGCCCACCCAAGCGGACGCGCAACCGCTGCGGCCGTCCGACGTAAATTCGTCTGGCCACATATGGCCAAAGACATCACAAATTGGGCACGTAATTGTTTGCAATGTCAACGTTGCAAAGTCGATCGACACAACGTGCTACAACCAGCACAGTTTAAGCTCCCCGAGGCACGATTCGCCCATGTACACATCGACATTGTGGGACCGCTTACGCCGTCGAGAGGTTACATGTACCTCCTGACGATGATCGATCGCTTCACTCGGTGGCCAGAAGCAGTGCCACTACGAACAGTGACCGCGGAGAATGTAGCCAAAGCATTCTATTCGACTTGGGTCACACGTTTCGGCGTCCCAGCCACTCTCACAGCTGATCGAGGACCACAGTTCGAGGCAGCGATTTTCAGGCAGCTGACCGATCTACTCGGCTGCCAACAAAGCCACACGACAGCTTATCACCCCCAGTCCAATGGGATGATTGAACGATGGCATCGCTCACTGAAAGCCTCACTGATGTGTCACGACGATAATCAATGGCTGGACGTACTACCGACAGTTCTTTTAGGCTTGCGCACAAGCATAAAAGAAGACCTGGGAGCCTCAGCAGCAGATCTGACTTACGGAACCAATCTGCGCCTCCCAGGAGAGTTCTTCGCCGATGGAGAACCACCGCTCGAACAGTTGCCAAATTTGGAAAACCTACGCAAACTCATGCGAAAGGTCAGGGCAACACCTGTCGCCAGACACGGTTCCAAGAGGATATTTGTTCACCCAGAGATGGACAGCTGCACGCACGTCTTCATCAGGGTGGACAAAGTTAGGAAACCTCTAGAACCGCCCTACGAAGGGCCATACAGGGTGCTGGATCGGATAAACAACCGTGTTTTCTCTGTAGACATCGACGGCAAGCCGTACACCGTCAGTGTCGAAAGATTGAAACCGTGCCACCTGGAACTACCACCAGATACCGTACTGGGAGAAGTGCATCAACAACCAGCGGCGGTAGCCGAAACCTGCCCCGTACGCCACCCAGCAGACTCCCACGAAACGCCAGGCACGTCAAATGTTGAGAATCAACCGAACCCCCGCGAAATGGTCGCGCGCGGGGCGTCGGACATCCTACACGGACCGATAACGCGGCAGCGCGCCCGAGATCTGCGCGCACAAGAAGACGCTGCGAAGATTCTCAATGTACGGCAACCTGAAACCCCAACTTCTGACAAGCGAAAAAGAACGACGAACGCGCTAACTTTCGCTCCTCTACCACCCAAACACCGCCCAATACGGAAGGGAGCACGCTCGTAAAACTCAACTACACCCCCCAAGCAACTAACTACCTCATATCGTGACTACGTCACTAGGGGGGGAGTGATGTAGCGTTCTACGAACGCACAAGTCTACTCAGGTAAGGTTCCTATCTTCAAAGAACGTACTTACCTGAGAGCGTTGCACGCGCCCACAGACGCGTGCCCCAAAGCCCGCGATAGGGCCTGCAACTCGCAGCCAACGTTGAGACCGACACCAAAAAAAGCAAGGAACTGAACGTTCCCAAAGCTTTTTAGGTCAAGTTCAACAATTATAACTCTTCATGCCTGAAACAAAGGCATAAACATCCATGCGTTCTAATCCTAAGAAAAAAACCAATTCCCAAAATGCCATACACGCTGCCTGCGCCCAGGAACATCTCATCGAACCGGCAATTCCGAAATTCGATACAAAAGAATTGCTACCATCAAAGAATGAGCCGATCAACGGATGCACGTGCGGGTAATCTAACGCGAGGACCACCCAAATCCGTTGAACAACAGAAGGCAGCCACGACCTATCGCAATCGAATATATCTCAACGAGATATCCGATGATTTATGAGGAGTTAAGCCAACAAAGGCAATACTCCGGTCCCACGGCCACGCTAGAATTTCGCACCATTATAAAGATCTAATGGATTTCGATTCCGGGTACAAGTTCAAATAAGACCCACCGACTGCACGTCAAAACAATCGCCGAATATCTCTGGTCTGGGCGCCAGATGTTCTGTGCAAACAGAAGGCTGTGGAAATGAAACTCTCTCAGCGATAATGATGATGTATGCAAGATGACCTTCCCCTTTCAGGAAACAAAAAATATCCCGTGGGAGGTGATAACATGCTGCTAACAGAAATTCGGAAGTTCTGTTAGCAGAGCAAATAGGGAATATTTTTTTTTTTGGATAGATACAGATACCAGTTTCGAATCTGGGTATCGTGTGAGCAGGACATGGTTGAGGGCGGCAGAGTGATTTCGATCGTCAACGAGACGAAAGCTAGTTTTATTACCGAACATCCATATCGCGAGGTCGAATTTTGAGTGAGCATCCGAGGAGGTCTAGAACTATAGAAAACTTCATCGAGGAATCCCAACGGGGAGATATTCGCGTGACGAGTGTGCATCGTTAGTGCTGCGTGTCTTCGTATGATAACTCTTGTAGATACAGATGACATTTTAAAATTTATATATACGCAACTACGTGCGAAATCAACAACGAATCTCGTGTCGCGATTGTAAGACAACCAAAAGGAAAAATTGTCCATAAAAATAAAATTGCAAGAAACTATTCCTTTGTGTTTTGTGTTTTTGTGCATTCGCCCGTTGTTCCAGGTTGTTTATTTGTGTGCGTTACAGTGTTCAGGCGGAACACCAGCGTCAACGTATATCATAGACAACTACCGCCAAAGTTCTCCATGTAATATAGAGAAACCCCACAGCACAATATACAAAAAAGGGAGTAATAAACGCAGCTAACATCGAAAAATGCATCTGAGATAAATTTAAGTTTCAGAATTTCCCAATGAAGCACTGTGTAATCATACGGCTACAGTCTAAATGGATTCAGATCGAAAGCATTTTTTACTATGATCAACCCAGTCGTACATATTTGAGCTGGAACATGAACTGAATAGAACGAACCTGGGGTCATTCCAACAAACACGATCACCACATGAACGCGGAAAACCATAGTGAAGAACATAGTACCAAATGCAAATCGAAAAAATACGTCATTAAAACCGTGTACCGTGCAATTGCCATAACAGTTCCACGGCTTTAATAGTAGTCGCGAAAAAGACTTCACCCTCTACACGCGACCTGATGTGTTGAGGGTGTGGCCTTAACTTTTACTGTGATGCTCACCATCATAGAGTTAGTTCGAATCGTCGCAAGTTGCTATAGAGTCGCTTTTTGAATGGGCACAAATCAGAGTTTGTTAATTCTGTGATTTACTCAATACTACAACTAGATGGTACAAATAATTGTATTGATGTTTCCCAAACTAGTTTTATTAAATTCCTGTTTCTGTCTAACATTCACGAGAATGTCGGTGATTTTGATCGTTCCAAGTCGGTCAGAAGACAAGAGCTACGATACGCGGATGTTCATGTTTGTACAGAAAATCGGACTTTTCCCCACCATTGCTTTTATTTTTTTTTCTTTAATTATAAATTCATAATTGCTGCACATGAATAAATGAAAGTCTTTTGTTCGATCAGAGGGGTTTAAAAATTCCTCTTCAGTACGAATTTCTCATTATTATTCCGGCCACATGAGTTCAATTTAATTGAGAAGGTTTAATGTCCTGCAATAATTTAAATATTTCGTAGATATTAATTAACACGAAATGTAACCCGGTTTACTATAGTGATAATTACCTCCTTTTGCATCTGTAAGCAAGATGAGGAAGGTCAAGAAACAATCGAAAGGATCATTTACGAATTGATTCCCTTGTAGTAATACACAATGTGTAGTATTTGTTATTATTATTGTTTATTTTATACTCTTGATCGTGTCCTTCCCCTTCTTTTATCATCTACTCTTCCAACAACATTAATTCAAATCAACGGTCTTCATTTCGAAACCTTGATTTTCCGGTAACAAAAGCTGATGGTCATCCTGACATGATCCCTCCACTCGACATCGGTTAATTAGCATCACTCGATAAGGGTTTCTATTACATTCAATAAGCGTGTTGCCGTTCTATGGCTTGGGAGATACGCAAAGATGTATCTATTGTGATGAAATCCATTTAAGTTCGTGCCTTAACTTAAGTGGCCATTCAAAATGTCACAGATAGGAGAATCCACGCCCTCGTTTCAAATCCTACTCAGATTTACCTTCATAAACACAAGACACTTCTGATGAGGTGATAAGCCGAAGGATACTTTATTGAAAAAGACATCCAACAAGGGTATTTGTCCTTGAAAATCCCATTGACCGACCCCAAACAACAATTTCATCACAATAAAAAAAAGGATGCAAGATAATAAAAATGATGTCTTCTAACCGATGTCCTAAGCAAATTTGAGAGACAACAAGAGCGGCAAAACTTCCTCCGTGACGTACACGAAATCTAACATAAGGACGAAATCTCATGAAAACTCAAGCTGACTTCATGGTTGGTCGGCTATCTTAATGAGTCTCCAGAGGTAAATAATTTGCTCCATTTCTTATAAGCCATCCGGAGCAGGACATTCCACTCCATTTTCGAACCAAAGTAATTTCACTATTCTCACACACATCCCTTGCCCGGCAATTTCATTAGAATACCCAACCTACTGTATCGGTGTCGTGCGTTATTTATATTCACAATCAAGAATTTATTCTTCGGACCTAGATGAGGTGAACAAAAACCTTATCCGGGTAGTATTTGCTTTGAATATATGACCAGAAGCACCTTCGAAGCAGAAGTCAAATAACCCGACACCGGATATTAGTTTCCATTCCGAAACCAAGCAATCATCGGACAAACGACCTTATTCGCTGTGTGCTACTTAATTAGTGCTCCCAGATCAATGGCCAGGCCACAAAGCGAAGAAAGCATAATTATAGAAATCGGCCAACTGGACAGCAATTACAGTTGTTCGCTCGGTTCCAGTAGGAGATTATCGTCCTACGACGAAGGCCCTACAAGAAGCTGTCGGACTATGGAAGTCTTAGGTTCTATGCGTTCTGGTTGTACGGTGGTCATCGTGGTTAGGGTGCATGTATCTCTTCACAAGCAGTAACCGGAAAGACATTTTGTTTTCCCTTTAAACAAAGTTTTCCTGAAATGGTGGGGGGAAAAGTGGTCGGAAAGTCGAGAATCATTATTTGCTGCTGAAATATAACTCCTTATGGTAAGAGGCATGCATACCTTGGGGGTGGCATTTATTAGATTTCTTCCTAACTACTTTCAGCATAAATGTAATACGTTAGGTCGTCTGCCCCCTCACCTCATATATGTGGTGCTGTTCGATATTATTGGTGTAATTGATATCCGGGCTGAGAATATTGTTTGGGGTGTCATTATTTCTCACGAACGATTTCAACTTCATTTCTCCTGGTTCCTGACAACCAATATTGCTAGCCGTTGACCCGAAAAGAACTTTAGAGGTAATTATGTAAAATCACAAATAAATAGATTTTAAAATTTTAACAGGATACCATTTTTGACTATTCTGTGATTGAAAAGTAATGTGTAACCGTGGCGGTTCCGCAAAATCCCACGGTTCGCCTTACTGGAAAAACCTCAATAACCGATACCCAGTCTGCATAAGCTTTCGCTAATGCAATTGCATTAGCATCTTAAATGCTTCACGCATTATATTGATCAAATCTATAATCTAAAAAGTCCCTGTGAAAGAAAACTTACCTTCATGCATCGCTTCGCATATAATTTCCTGTAAGAATTTCAATGACTTGCAACTATCAATACAGCTGCAAGCACTTTACCCAGAATCGCTTCTTTGTTTGAATCTCCAAACAAACATCGACTTTACGCATAGCACCATTCTCAATGTCTATTCGTATATTTACACAAGAGCATCATTCATCTAAGACTTTTATGATACCCTCGTCCCATCTTTTCTTTTGCCACATTTCTTCGCTGTATCGTCGTCTATTTATTTAGACGCGATACACTCCATAGACGACGATCTTTGCGATCCCTTTGTCTTTACCACCTGTCTGCTTCGTTTACCCATTGCCCTCGAGCACGTGTAAACCACACAGATCTGAACGATCGCACATATAACAGCAAGAGAGACTTTACGTTTCTCTGGTGGTATGTAAAAACGATATCCTTATTGGAGAGAATATCGGTGAGTCTCGTCCCAAGCACCGCTCGCGACGGTAGGTTTTTCTCCCGCACTCCGCAAATCGCGGAGATGCGTAATGTAGCTTTGGAGTCGTATTTTAACTTCCAGATACGCTGGTGGGTTTTTTTCTTCTGCTCCCCGTGGTGCCACGGGGGCGCATCAGTCCCAGAGACTTATTCAACGGAGTGTCCGAGTCCTTTATTCTATGTGCCAAATTGTACCAGATTGTCCTCCCATTTCGTGATTCATAACTTGAGAAAGGCAAGATAAGTGTTGCGTTTTGTTGATTTGAAAGTGTCAGTTCTTTTCACGGTCGAAATTGAAATATATTAAAAAGAGAATGTGCTCAAGACCCAAGGTTTAAGTATTTGGGGAAGACAACTTCACAAATATTAATTGAATTCAAAAATATTAATTGAATTCAAATTTTATTTTGGTCATTATAACATCTGTGTGGCTAAATGTGCAACCTGTTCAGCTGATTATCTACTTTGCTGCATAGGACGCCGTATTTCAAACCTTCCCAAAAGTTCCACAATAAAATCAAAGATCTATCCTGTCAGTATCGTGGAATAATATATATATATTATGTGGTGGGATTTGCCATTTATTATAACTTAATGATGGGCGGGTGGGAAACAACATGTAGGGCAAAGTCACTGATCGCTTTCAACCGGGCGAGGGCTGGGACGATCTTTGTCCCTGTTCAATCCAAGTTGACATGCACTTTCCACGTGACACCCCTGTATAGCTACTTTGGCACCCGACAAAGTAGCGAACTAATGCATGCAGCCTTGCCCAGAAAAACAAATTATTATTGAAAAGTTGACAAGCCTCGGATATGGACCGAATACACGACGATGACCACGGAAACGAAAACGGCTAAACGATTTGAGAATATTCTCATGGAACGTTCGCTCACTATCCAGAGCTCGAGCTCGAGCTGACCGATGCCCTGACCGAATATAAAGCGGACATAACAGCACTACAACAAATAAGATGGACGGGGTGGGGTGTTATTCAAAGAAACGAGTATGACATTTATTACAGCTGTCATGCAAAACTCCATGTCGTCGGGATAGGCTTTCTAGTCAGTCAAAAAATAAGGCCTGATACGATCGGCTTTAAAGCAATAGGCGAAAGGCTGTGCACTCTTCGCGTGCGAGGCAAGTTTAAGAACATAAACCTCATAAACGTTCACGGACCTACAGAGGAGTGCCTTGAGAGTTCTACGAGAACGTCGAACGGCCCCTCAATGCCTGCCCCAGATACGGTGTGAAAATCGTTATTGGTGATTTTAATGCCTAAATAAGTCGGGAGCCGGTTTTCAGGCAATACGCAGGTTCCCATAGTTTGCACGAATCAGCGAACTGGCAGCATCAAAAAAGTAGGTCGTTGAAAGTACCAGGTTTCCGCGTAAAGACATCCACAAAGCTATCTGTGTATCACCTGATGGAGCCACTCGCAACCAAATTGACCACATGTTGTTAGATCGCCGCCACCCCTCGATCCTGATGACGGTACGCACGTACCGAGATGCCAACGTCGACTCGGATCACGATCTTCTTGGTACAGTTTTCCGAGCGCGGATTGCTTTACGGAGACGTAGGGCATCCGCGGATCAGATTCGCCTTACACATTGAGAACACCAGCAAGACCTTTGGTCATGCGTTAAGACTTGCCCTCGAAGAAGGCCAGAATGCCGGGCGTAGAAGAGACATGGAAACGCCTTAAGGATATTGTCATTAGTACTGCCAACTCCATCTTAGGCAGCAGACGTGGAGATCGGAGCGACTGGTTTGATGATGAGTGCAAACTAGTGACCGAACGTAAGAATGTTACATACGGGCTATGGAGCAGTCTCATACGACGCGGGTACGCGGGGAGAAATACAAAGATCTCAGAAGATCTAAAAAAAACACCCCCACAGACAAAAGAAAATTGCCTGAGAAAAAAATCTAGTCTGTGAAATAGAGAAAAGTAGAGAGCGAGGTCCGCACCAGGCGCGGAAGTTCTACCAAATAATCCGCAGTATGACGTGGTACACACCACTTCAATGAATTGCTAAATGGTCAGCTCACAGAAGAATTGGAGGCTTCACCAATGCAAGACCAAGATGAAATGCTGCCGCCACTAAGCATTGAGGAAACATTAAAAGCCATAACACAGCACAAATCAAATAAAGCAGCGGAGTTGTTGGCATACCAAGGACAGCGTTACATCACACAATTCATGAGATCATGGTGCAAGTATGGGAGCATGCTGGAAGATTAGCGTCGTGGAATAGCACTTCACGCCGCCATTGGGTTATTCCAAGGAAGTCGCCATCCACAGGCTTCTGTCCATGGAGAGGCGATTTAGGCGAAACCCGCAGCTAGGCCGTCAGTAAGCAGAATTTAGGAAGGAATACCAGGACATGGGCCACATGGAGCGGGTGATCGAAGAAAAAGCAAATTTACCGAACAACAATGCTGCTATCTACATCACCATGCAGTAATCAAGGCCGAGAGTGAAACCACCAAGCTCAGAGTGGTGTTCGATGCTTCTCTAGTCACCACGAATGGAACATTTTTTAACGATCACTTGATTGTCGGGCCAGCCTTGCAGTCGGACCTCAGCTCAATATTGACCCGATTCCGCAAGCATCCCATAGCGTCTGCCGCGGACATCGCCAAGATGTTTCGCCAAATTCGAGTCCAGTCGGATCACATCGACTTCCAAAGAATTGTTTGGCGGGACAACCCAGAGGAGGAGTACCAAACGTTCAAGCTGCTAACTGTGACATACGGAGCGGCGTCTGATCCATTTATGGCAGCGAATTATCAGAGAGGACTTCTACATGGACGATTGTAGATCTGGAGCGCTATCCGTTGAGAAGGCAATCCGGTTGGTGGGACAACTGGCGGAGGAGGCTCAATGTTTCGCATATACCAATTCCACTATAGTGCTACAACGCTATCGGGACATCTCAGGCGGTGGAAGACATTCATCGCGAATCGTACGTCGTACATTTTGGAAAGGCTGCCAAGAGGCCAGTGGCATAATGTACCGACTGCGTCACCAACGGATTACCTAAGGGGGCTTAGAGCAAAGGAGCTCGTCGGAGCAGATCCGGGGCCCGCTTTTCTGCGAGACAAGGAGCTGAAGTTGCCCCGGACGGCCCCGCACCAAGTACGAGAGGCGGACACCGGAACACCGGTAGACCTCGAAGAGCGAACGGTATCGTGCGTCGTAATACAGCAAAAGGAGCTGTCCATAACAAGAAGATACTCCAGCTTCACTCGAACGGTACGAATAGTAGCGTGGCGGAAGGTGGACCTAACGGCCGTTAGAGCCGGGAGACAAGTATCAAGACGAAGGGAACGGATTGCGCTCAACCCATTCTTCGATGACCAAAGTACCCTCGGGGTAGGCGGAAGACTAGACGCAGCAAGGATGGAATACGAACGCCGACATCCACCAATCTTACATCGGCGACATCACCTGGCAAAGATCATCGTGAGAGATTTGCACTTGAGACAGATGCATGCTGGAAGACGGATACGGCTATCCGCAGTGAACTCCCGGTACTGGATCATAGGGGGTCGAGGATTTGTCCAGAGGGTAATCGCTGAATGCACGGTTTGCGGTCGTCACAAGGGACGGGTGCTAGCTCAACAAATGGCGGCGTTACCAACCAGCCGGATTAATCCCGCAAGACCATTTAGTAACACTGGTGTGGATTGTGGAGGTCCTATCACTCTTCGGACATGGAAAAAACGCAGCGCGAAGCGAGTCAAAGGCTACATCTGTCTCTTCGTATGCTTGACAACCAAGGCAATACATGAAGCGGTTAGCGTGCTGTCCAGCGAAGCTTTCCTGGCAGCATTAAGGAGACGGTTGCGGAGGAGGAGACGGTTGAACCGGCAGTTCAAGGTGGGCGGAATGTTGGAGGACCAAGAATTTCAACAGCAACGCATTGAAGCGCACCTGCGGCAACGCAAAGCAGCAAGACAGACGGTCGTCCAGCCGATCAAAGCTAGCAAACAAATACAAATTGCTTTCAAAGGCACTCGACAACGAATATTAAACAAACAGCAACGCAATCAGTTGCGTATTAAGCTACAGCCGAGCCACAAGAATCGGCAATTTGTTTCGCGCTCGACCAAGCGTCGAACGTGAACTTGTAAAGTGTCTTGCACGTTATGCTAATACGTACGCTGCCTCCACCAATAACTGAGTCTGGTGGTGGTGTATATTGTCCGCTGCTGAACAAGAAGCTCCTGGCGTCAAAAACACTGCTTCCTGAAAACAATGGCTTATTTAGTGGAAAGTGGGCCGAATACCTTGGATGAACTCCAGCAGAACGTCTTGGTCGACTCTTCAATGAAACGCATTGAGTATTACTGACCAGATCTTCCTTTATTTAAAGCGAACATACAGGGCAAAGTCTCTGCTTTCAACCCAGCGACGGCCAGGACCATCCTTGTCCCTGTTCAATCCAAGTTGACATGGAGTCTCCACGTGATACCTCTGGCCAGCTACTGTTGCACCCGCCAAAGTAGTGGACTAAGTGATCCAGCGACATCCTGAGAATGGTGGAACAATAACCTTGCCCGGAAAAACCAATTATTATGGACAATTTAGAAAGTCTCAGATGAGGACCGGATACCGGTGGAGAGAGTTGCTAAATAGGGCCACGACCGGATCCCGATTGTAGTGCCGACGATGATGATGATGGTTTGTGTATAGATAATCCGACTAGATTTTTATATCCACCCACAACCAGTTTGTCTACAGTCTGAAGAAAATACGAACGTACCGGGCTGCCAACCTTTACTTGGATTATTACCTTGTTGATATGGGAAGCACTTTATGCCGCAAAGGCTTTCGATTTTCTGTTTTAATAAGTGAAAACATCGAAAGCAGTTTGCGTATTAGAGTGTCGTGTAACGATCCTTTTGTTACGAAAGAGTCGATTTGTTAATCAATTTAAGTTCGACAGATTGGTAGGCAGGATACCTAGAGGAAGAATAAGCCAGCTCGGAGAGGATAAGGCTTATGATGGGCGATAGCTGTAAGAGTCACACCATTGGATTAAAAGAACGAGCTGGATGATATCGGCTCAAGATCGAGATTTTAGGAAAAGAAAAACAATTGTCGGAGACCAAGACCCGGTATCGGTAATAGAGCCTGACCACGGCACGGGCGGAGCCGAATTGCTAATAATGAGTATTGTCGGAGGTCGTCACTTGTACGTACGTATGAGCAACCACTCGCATGCTACAACTTCCTTACAAACGCACCCATCACCATTTTTCAAATCGCTACTACCACAACTCAATTGCTTCTTCGTGGACGTCAACATGATAAAAATATAAGCCCTCACTGACAGATCCTGAAAAAAATGTTGAGAGTGTGTCCGTATTCAAATACAAAATTGTTATGCACCTTTCGAAAATCCCTTTATATGTTTTTTATAATTGTTCTCAGTTAAGAAATCGGTTTAGGATCTACATGTATTATAATGCCATTCGTAAAAAAAAAGAAAAAAAAAAAAAAAAGCAACAAACAAAAAAAGGTTATTAACACGTTTATTTCACTTTTCACACACTAGAGAGGCTGATTATTTAAATTTTATTGGCAAATAATGGGTCCTCCAATAGGGACTTGACAACTTTTTTTCGGTAGTAAATTTTTATAATTTGCAGACGTTGTTCATACGTGTACTTAACCACGATGAAAATCTTGAGTTTACTGAATAAATTGACAGTGACAGTTCGATGATTAGTGAAAGGGTGCGTTCACAAGTTAAATTCAACGTGGTCAAGTCGCTATTGTATAACCCTATTGTATCCTATTGTATATGTATTATAGGGTTTTCAAATAGGGACTTGACAACTTTTTTTCGGTAGTAAATTTTTATAATCTGCAGACGTTGTTCGTTCGTGTACTTAACCATGATGAAAATGTTGGGTTTAGTGAATAAATTGACAGTGACATCGATGATTAGTGAAAGGGTGCGTTCACAAATTAAATTCAAAGTTGTCAAGACGCTATTGGATAACCCGATAATATTATTAAAGCAATAAAAATACAATTAAGAGAAATCAGCAGAGTTTATTCCACCATTTAACTGGAGTAAAGTGCACTATTTGTCTGGGATCTAAACCTGAGTTAGCTGTATGACAGGCAAGATCTCACTATAGTCCCCGTAAATACTGCCGCGTAATGCCTACAATATTGTGGATGAAGTTGCCAATGTAGCAAGTCGGGGTATGACAACCGTTCTCCCACACTACTTGCTTCCTTTACCATTTCCATTGTAAGCCACAGCGTGGTAGTTAAGCCGCACAAGAGATCTCCAAAGCACGTTTCATAAAAACTAAACTAAAAGCTAGATTTGTAATGGCTAAAATTAAGTATTTTCTTTTTTCGTTTTGTTGTGTTTAGAAGTAATAATTTTACCACGCAGGCGGGGTATTCTATACCCAAAATATTATTCTTGTCTGACATCCCTGTTTCGATCTACTGCCTAATATCCTGCGTACAATTATTTGAGAATAATGCTATGAATGCCTAGGTTTCACTACATAAGCTTACGACGCACACACCTATATGCACCCCTTTGCTATCAGCCTCCTAAAAGTTGGCTTTCTTTTACTGAAAGGACTTCGACGGGGAGCTACCTCATATTCCCAAAGGGATTCCAGAGGATAAGAAAACTGTGTCGTACTGAGATACAAGGATTTGTTCCAGACCAGATGCTAAATAATATTTCATACAGGGATTCAGAGGAAGGATTTGTTGTTATTTCAGAAGTTGAAGTCGATATGAGTGGGTGGCAGAAAGTAAAACCGAAAATACCAGTAATGTTGCGGAAGAAGCAGTATAACAAGAGGGAAAGAGATCCAAGCTATAGAAGATGGGACATAGAAAATGACACGTAGGAAGATTTTAACGGCACATTTTCCAAGCGACCGCTTTGTGTGTTTTATTAAGAGAGCAGGAGTTTACGGATTTATGTCAGCTATCTCAAGTGCTTAACCGTAAAAGATTTAAGGACTTTGTAAAGAAATGAAAAGAAAAGGAAACAACATTGATCCTGCTTCTTAGACAAGGAGGGACATATCTCTTGGACAGCGTTAAAATAATAGCTCTGGCCAAAGTCATGACGGGGATGAAATCTCTAAAGTGGTGATAAGAGCTTAAATATTTGTGAATCCACATCAAGGATTATAGGCATCGTGTGTTGTAAGGATGCTTAGAGCCAACCGATGTGTAGCGCTTATGTTATTCTAGTGATAATTACTGTCACGTCTCTCTGGGAACTTATAATTTCTGCGTAGGTTCTGTGTAAGTTCGGAGGATGGACTAAGGTACTTATTGTAAATTTATGAGTTTGTCTTTGGGATGGATCACCCTATGTTTAATGGTGTGCAAAATTACTAATATTCAATTCTGTTAAAACTATCTAGGAGTATAATTATATAAATGGCAAACTAAACCAACTTTAGTTGGGAACTGGGAAGGGGCCTTGAGCATTTATTCACAAGAACAACATCCTATTTTGTATTGTGCTCATTAATTACACGTGTCCTTTTTTATTTTCACGGCCATTAAAGTCAGAAGCAGTGAAAAGGTGTGCATTAGTGACGCTGGTCTACTTTGGGAATGCGTAGTGTTGTAAGCGTAACCGCACACCAACTGTGCTTAGACTTACGAAAACTGACGAGAAGTGGTCGTATGGCGATTATTTAGAAAAGCCTTGACCAAATTTCATGATTTTCATTTTGGAAATACATTTTAAAATAGCTTAATAGAAAACTCTGACGTTCGGTTTTCGCCACCAACGTTTATCTGGCGGAAAAAAAATTGACACAAGCTTCATTGTTCTTAATTGATATATCTAATCAATTGGATACGCATTTTAAAGCCAATAAAGAAATATTAACGAATTGATGGCACATTTAGAAGCGGAAAAAGAAATCAAAGAATTTTGGGAACCCAAACACCGCAGGCGGTATATGACTTTGGATAGCACACCCAAAAACGGCAAAATAAATTCAGAAACAGCTTTTCCTTAACTGATCTGTATTATATTTTCATTTCGGTTTTCAAAAGTTTAAATAAATCTCAATTATAGATTCCGAAAAGTCATTAATATAAATTTCAAGCAACTGTCCACATAACATTTAATACATATAAATCTCAAACTTCAAATGATCACAACATGATGTGAGTATGGGATTTCCACGCGGAGCTATCACCCAATTCATTTTAACACCTTTGGTAGAGTAATCTTTCTGCATTTACCCCTTGGTTTTACTTAGAGATCAATACTTTTAGGACACGGCGATGCGCAGTTCCCATCGAATAATAACACTTTGCATTTCATGGTCATGCTCGAGTTCAAGATGTTCAATAATTATAATTATGAATAGTCTAATATTATCTAATATATTTCCGTTCTCATTATTGTGACGGATTGCAAAGAGCTGAATAATTTCGAATGGTAAATATTACATTGCATTTCTGTTCACACGATTGTGAAATATTGCAAAGTGTTCAACAGTATTAGACAACTTCGAATTTCTGTTGTTAGGGTTTTAGTAAATTGGGAATTGGTAGTTTTGCCTATGATGCTGTGGGTGGTTTTTACGTTGGCATCGGCAAGGATGCGGGTTCCAAAAAAAAACACCACCTATGTCTGCTGCCAAAATTGTCTCACAAGAAAAATCAATGAATAAATCGCACCGGTTTAGTTTGTCGCTGAAATGTTCTTTTTATTGACCAGTATTTTACAAATCCCAAATTACACAGATTTATTTCCAAGTGCTTACTTGTTCTTTTTGTTTTTACTTTATAGTCACCACCGATTCGCCTTTTAATCGCATTAGCCCACTTCTATGTGTCTTTGTAAAATTCAAATAAATAGAAGGATACGAATGTTACCACACAATTAGTTGTTGATTTAATCGAACTGGATTTGCGAAGAACTAGATCTCTAAGATTCACTCAAAAACGCAACCGCTTTGCGACACTGTTTTATTAATACTCCTCAAACGCGTGTGAACCCGACGAGGGGTGGAATTTGACTGAAAAATAGCGTGTGTACGCTTACGAAGTTTAAATCTGACTCCACGATGCAACTCACATGCATCAGATTCAGTGGCCGCGAATTGCATCGATAGGGGAGGATTCTATATGTGTCCGTATAGGACAAGTACGATGCCCTGCGATGAGGACGATGATCGGCGGACACCTGATTAAACAGTCGTACAATCACCGGGGGCTGCGGCGATGTACCCATACATGGTTGATGATGTATGCCAGGGATCGAAATAGATTTTTGTTTCAAAGTAAACAAAAACGCTATTTCACAGATCAAATGGTGGCAGACATGATGTACATGATGTACCCATGATACAAAGGGGTCGTCATGGTATTTGTCTAAGATTCCTTGGAAACACCGATGTAGGCAATATCCAATCCAGCCGTACGGCTCCCGTGCACAAGGAGGCAAATTATTTTGTTGACATAAGTTAGCAGAAACCTCGTCGACGGTGGCAAGGGGTCAGGCTGGATGGCCTTATGTTTGAATTAATATGCGGGTAAGTAACGGACACAGTGAGATACTGAATGTTTAATTTAGATCTCAGGCGGGTCATCATAGGCATGGCATGGGTAAGATTGCCTAAACAATGATCTTATCCATGCCCAAATTCCATGATCGGTTGATAGCCGATAACGAGGAATTGTCGCAACTGTCGCGGACCTAAGGGTAGAGGCGCGGTATACAATAGTGACTATGGAAAGAATATCGGCTACAGCAATGTCAACAATACGCTGACCAGCGTTTGTTTATCGTAATTAAAGACAGGCTGAGCCGATAAGAGATGAACTGGTTCATGGAATATGAACCAGGGAAATTCAGAATGTGTGGATGCCGTCGGGTAGATTGTCCTTTCAGGTATAATGCTGCAGGGGAGCTTACGCTGCCCCTAATTGCAGGCATGTACTATGGGTTTGCATGGAAAGAGGAAGGTGGTTAGTTTAAGAGGATGGGCGGTTCTTTGGGAATGTATTAGAGAACCGCCACAATGCCACCACAGTCTTCATTCTTAACATGCACAACATGCAACCATAGTGAAGAACGCAGTACAACAGTATATCGGTAGACAGATGAAGTATTCTATATTTCGCATTAAAATATATATTATGGTTGCCGCACAATTTCCATATAGAGATTGGATAGTTATTTTACATAGCTGTTATTTTACTCTCAGCTGGTAATAGTGTTGGGATTCAAAATATTTAGGTAGAAGGAACAAAGAATTTGAAGGAAATTACGACAAAACCTTTAATATACAGAAAGAAAAAAATAATAAAAATAAGAAAAAGAAACGAGGAACAAATAAATAAATATATAAATATATAAACAAGTAATAAATAAAAAAATAAAACAAACAAATATGTACATATTTATGTAAATATATAATTAGACAAATAAATTCGTATATATAATATTAGGATGAACAAATATAAACGGTAATTTTACTATTTTGCTGAGCAATAAGTTGCGAGCTCGATAATCTTGTACGTGGCTGTTGTTTGGTTTATGAAGAGTCGGAGAACTGGCCTGGCTAGCCGTCGCGCCCGACTTTGTAGTCAGTACAGCCATGAGTGAACAAGAGCTACATACGTATGTTGCACAACGGAGTAGTGTAAACAATTTTAACAAATGAAGGCGTTAAACCTTTGGAAATTGTTTGCGATAGAAGACATAGTTTGGTGATGATACACCGTCTCGGAATCGGTTGTATACACGGGCCAGAGAATTTAGAAGTGAGCGGGAACCTATCGAAATCAAAATTTGGGATCGACGCCTAAGGACAAGTCGTACAGATGACAACATGCGTGCCGTTCGCGAGCTTATTGAAAGTGTTTGCCGCTTAACTGTTGGAGAAATCTCATCAGAAGTGGGTATCAGCTACAAAAGTCCTTCTTCATGACAACGCCAGGCCTCACATAGCGTTTTTGACAAGATATAGATTGGAAGGAATGGGCTGGGAAACCACCAAACACACTCCTTATAGCCCAGGCTTGTCTGGCTGTGGGTATTTTTTTTTCGCACCCTTGAAGGAATCACTTGGAGGAATAAAATTCGAAAGCAATGATAAAGTCAAGGATCACGTGCGCAATTGACTACTAACTCGCTTTAAATCTTTCTACCAACAAGGGATATTGGAGCTTATAAATCGGTGGGAAAAGTGTGTAGATCACGCAGGAGAATTGATTCACCATCGTACGTTTGCATGTTAATTAGATGTAGTGTTGGTCTAGTGGGGTAGAAGTATGTTGCGCCGGCGTACGGCGCTGATTCCCTTCCTCCGCCATCATCATTAAATGCTTGCATTGAAGGTAGTTCACCGGACGCGACAACAGAATACCAGGATAGCATTTGTATAACGAGCACACAGTAGTTAATGAAAGCGAAAACATGTTGTCACAATTTGCAGTCTTCCACTGGTTGACACACTAAATAATCCACAACATATCTAGGAAATAGAGCAGGAGACAGGAAGTAAAACACAGTTTGGGTCTTTTGAATCGTAATCGAATTTGTATTTTATTTCACTTTCGGATTACAATGTCGGATGTCAATTTATTTAATTATTAAAATAAAGGATCGCTTGCAGTTAATTTAATCCCAAACACTTTAATCTTCACTATCGCTTTAAATGTGAGACGAGCTGTCAAGTCAGCCAGTACTTCAAAACCGACTCATTTATAAACGCATCTCCGCAGCCGCCGGAGAGCGGGAGTGAACCGACCGCCGCAAACGGTGCTTGTAATAGGACTCAGCGATATTAATTCGCTGACAAGGGAATTCGGCCAGAGAAACTGGCTCTCTTAATTCAGGGGTGCGTTTTCCTATTCTAAAAGAGACGTAAAGTCTCTCGTTGGAGTAACCAAACCGATCTCATAGAGGAGACCTTCACGATACACATGTGTGTGTGTACGTCGGTTCTTTTCATATATCAAAGCCATGATGAAGAACCTGAGCACAAATAAAGGGAAAAGGATCGTAGATCTTTGTTTATGTGAGAAGGTTACTGGGAAACGGATTCAGAACTATGTAGGATAAAAGAGATTTATGGCCTGTGAGTTCAACTGAGTAATCAAGTTGCAACTCATTAAATGGTAGATGCATCTGGGATACTTGGTGATTGGATTGTTTGTGTATCGCCAGAATGCCTGCTGGTAGACAACGTTCTTTTGTGTGCACTTAGTGCATTGGTAAGGCATTAGTCTCAACGCAGATGGTGCTAATTACATGCATCTGCGTTGGACTCTTCATCGCTGGCTAAACGGGGTCGCCAGCCGATGTGTGTGTAGATAGTTTTTTGTACACACATCGAGGCTGGGAAAATAGACGGCGCAATATTTATGATCCCTGTCATGAAGGTTACATTGTATGTAAACCGAATCATTTGTTTACAGGAATTCGTCTAGGGGAATTTGTCGGGCAACGTAGATGCCGAAATTGGTTTGGAATTCCTGATAAGCTAATAAAGAAATCTTACAGGGAATTGGTATGCATAGAGAATGCATGAAAGGTAAGTTTTCTTTACAGGGACTTAAAGATCATAGATTTGATCTCTTTAATGCGTGAGGCATTTTCTGGAGCCTAATGCGATTGGCGAAAACTTATGCGTCTTGAGATGAGGTAATGGGGGTTTTTAGGTGAGTGTACCGTGGGGTTTGGCGGCACCGCCACAAGATCCTCAATAAACTTGAGATCGATCATCGCCGTTGATTGGGCCGTAACGGTTATATCGGATCACCTAGTTTTCTCGTTGGGTTAACGGTGGGGATAAAACAAAACGAAGAAAAACAAACAGTGTGGTTTTCGCAACGGTGGGCGAAAACAGTGGTCTTTGAGAATGAGTCTTAAGTAGTCTATGTAGTAGATCGATAAGCGGTTAATATTCAGTCTGTTGTATTCCAGAATACTACCCTTATTAAATTTAACACTGAATCTCCTAACACATCCTTAAAAACTTCACTTAACATATATTACATTCTCACTTAATACATACCATTCATAAACATTCACAATATTACCAGTTACAGCACACTTAATAACCTGCACCTTTTTATTTATTCAAAAACATAGTAACTTGGATGTTCGTCAAAATTGATTGATGTGAAAAGTCACAAAAAGAAAAAATAGAAATAGAAAAATTTCAGTTCCGAACGAGTTGTGTATCAGAGAGAGAATAGTTTTTTCAGTTTGAGATTGTAAGTTGAATAGTGAGTTTGGAAAGTTGATATAAATATATTAAATATAGTGATAAAATATCATCTAAAACCCTTTAAGAGCCGTTGAATTTAAAAAAGGGTTTTTCTTGTTAATGGCGCCTCAACCAGTTGTAACTGGACTTTCACCAAAGGAAGATCCGCCTGGGACGCGGATCATAATACGTGGAGAATTCTTAGGAACCAGAGCGAGTGATCTAATTGGTTTAACTATTTGCGGATGTGACTGCCTTCTATCAGCAGAGTGGAAAAGTTGTAATAAGATTGTTGTGCGTACAGGACCAGCAAAAGAAGAAAAGGAATAATAAAAGGTCCCCGCTCTTCCCTCAACCGAGGAAGCACGGCGCCGGACATTCAACAAGTCCATCAAATTTTTGTTGTTGTTTTTTATCAAAGGATTATCCGAAAAACATAATTTTGATGAAATTTATCCGTGAGCTTTGCTATTCGAAGGCGGAGGTCGGAAGTGGAGTGATATCTAAACAGATTAAGTATAATTTTCAACAGTTTATTTTGAGATATATGTAGCTTCTTAAAGTGGCAATTTGCACAGTCTCCGCAGTCTCTCACGATGATCAGCAGTGTATGCGTTGTATAATACCGGACCAAGAACAGAGCCCTGTGGAACTCCTGCAAAAAAGTTTTGGAGTAATGATGATTTGCCACTGGTTAAAAAGCTTTGTATTGACTTGACTAAATGCAGGGGGAATCCAAAATTTATCATCTTGTATACGAATATGGTATGTGCTAAACAGAATCAGAAGCCTTTACCATATCTGGCAAAACCAGACTTTTGGATTTGCCTAGGTTAAAGTTTTTTCTAACATGGTGGCATATTCTGAGCCCTTGATATGATATACTGTGTTGATTTCTAAATCAAAATTGCTCTTTTGGGTAGATATATATATATATATATATATATATATATATATATATGTATATATCAAGTGGCTGCCGGATATTATCTTTGCCACTCTTAAATGGAAAAGATAATATCCGTCAAATGGCTGGCGTTGATACACATGTGTACCCATTTTATTGCATATTCCATGACTTTCCGCAAGATTTCCGATGATAACTGTTCGCATTCCTGTCGAATATTCTTCTTAAGGGCTGCGATTGTCTGAGGCTTGTCGGTACAAACCCGCAACTTCAAGTAGCCCCAAAGAATGAAGTCTGGGATGGTTAAATCGGGCGATCTTGCTGGCCATGCCAAATCGCCAAAAGGGTAGATTACCCGTCCAAGAAACGCTTCCTTCACAATATCTATTGAGGCTCGTGCTGTGTGTGCGATTGCACCAGCTTGTTGAAACCGCATATTCACCAAGCTCCGTTCATCCAATTCCGGCAGTAAGAAGTCGTTTATCATGACCCTGTAGCGTTCGCCAGTAACAGTGACCGTATTGCGATAGCGTCCTCAAAACAATACAGCCCAGTCACTCCTCCCACGTCAACGCCGCACCTAACAGTGGCTTTGAGTGGATGTAATGGCTCTTCGTGCATCACTTGCGGATTTTCAGTGGCCCAGAAACGAAGATTTTGTTTATTGACATAACCGCTTAAGTGGAAATGCGCCTCGTCGCTCATGATGATTCTCGACACAAAAGCGCCATATTCATTGTTGAGATTAAGGATGGCTTGGCAGTAATTCACACGCCATCCATTGCTTGTCTGTTTATATTCTGCAGCTATCTAGTTAAGAGATGGCAAATATGGTTGACATACGACGCCAGTTGCAAAAATTATAACATCTTCCGATAGGGTATTTAATCTTGCGCCGCCTTGTATATATTAAAGGGGAATCTTGGCTTGGGATAAACTTTTGCATTGGAGCTTGCAAAAGGAATATTAAGATGGACTAAACTGTTTCGATATATAGAAACAGCGTCGTCTACCCATGTTTTGCTGTTGTTGTTGTTTTTGGATTTTGATGATTTCAAGTAGGGAAACCGGTATGGGGTATTTAAGGAATCGCTTTGTTTTTGGTGACAAAAGGACGCAAATCAGGTCAAAAATCGGGGGGGGGGGGGGGGGTAATTATGTTATACTCCTAAGCACACCCTCGGCCTACTTGATAGCATACAGAGACGGGAAATCCGCCTGATCAAGGACGCAGCGCTGACATCGGTCGCTATCATATCGAAGGCATATAGCAGACTTTTTTCGGTTTTACTGATATTATTACAGGTATTCGTGGTTTACTTGCTGTCTGTTTGTATTCTGCTGCTGTCTGGTTTACAAATGTCAAATATGATTGACATACGACGGCATTTGAAAAAGTTATTACATCTTCCGATAGGGTGATTAATTTTGCGCCACCTTATATATATATTCTCGATACTTTCTGTGAAATAACTTTATGATGCTCGAGGGACATCTCAACTACTTCATCGCCTTCACGTGAGTAACTACCGTCCATTTATTTTATTTTTTTGTGGTGAGATCATGGAAGGGAAAAAAGGAAGAAAGGTTACAAGTGCACTTTCGCGGGAAAACAATAGATAAATGTCGCGCGATAAATGGAACATGTCGTTCGTTTTATGGGGTATTCGTTGGGTTTTGAAAAGAATAGGTGTTAATGGATAGGACTGTGTTGTGGGAACACAGCACCGAAAACAAACAAGAGTTTGTGCAAACAAATTCCTAGAGAATTATAAAATTGCACACGAGCATTTTATAATTTTAAACAATATTTTGTGAAGATGTGGATATGTTAACATCTGTTTCGCACATTTAGTTCTATTTGAGAATGTGAATCAATGTGAGACAATTGAACATTTGGTTCGATTTATCGTGCCTTTGATTCAATGGGGATTTGAGGATATATGGAGAAAAGGGAAATGATAGTGCTTCGTGGAGCACTACACATGCGTTAATTAAGAAAGTAAGAAACGGTAAACCTAATTTAATTAATTTTTCCTTTACACCAACGTGCGCAAAAACGAGATTTTGAAGAAACTTTAAATGTCAGAACACAGAGCGAGCGGGTGGAGAGGAGGTGGATAAGGAAGGGAGGTATCGATGTATGTTGAATTTGAATGCCTGGACGTTAAACGAGGAGGAAACACATGAGCAGCTAGAACATTTCCCATTGATGCGTTTAGGCAAGTTAAGTTGAACACCGGCCGTGGTAATATCTACAGAAAAGAGATAGGCATGATACGTTCCGCCTATGTTCTAACGACGGATTTGATCCATTTACCACTGGATCCGCAATAAGATTCACTGATCGTTTTTGCAGCACATGTAGTACAATTTTGGATGCGCCTGACCAAACTGACGGATGAACTCCATTTTGGGACGAATGTACGTCTTGTAAACACTGGCCAGGTTAGATGGAGTAAAGTATCTTTTGCATCTCTTAAGAAACGCTATACATTTGGCTGCAGTTTTCGCATTGATATATCTTGTTGAGGTCGGAGTTCAATGTATTAAGCATATCCTACTGATGGATAATGAGGTTCGAAGAGATCGGTCGGGAATGTTCGTATGAGTAGGAGAAACTCAACGTACCATCATCAGTAAATTTGTGAATTGGGTCGTGGGTAATAGGCAAGAGATCATTTATAAAAATTAGGAAGATATTGGGTGAGAGTATAAAACCCTGGGGAACACCTACAACAATTTGACGGGAGGCAGAGTTGACACCATCAAGAACCACTTGGATTGAACAGCCAAAAAGATAGTATCTTATCCATTGGATCAGGAAATTATCCATTCCATGTGAATGTAATTTCGACAAAAAAGCTGGATGCCAATTTCTGTGAATATCCAATTCCACAACCGGTAAGGTACGCCATGAAATCTCCGGAGACCTGTTGCTACAAAAGCCATAATGACAGTCATTGAGGAGGTCATTTAAATCCAGGTATATCGAAAGTGGGTTGATAAGAGATTTCATTACATTCGAGAAAAAAGAAGTTAGTGATATGAGTCGAAAATAAGAAAGGGACGATTTGTCCCTCATTTTTGGGAAATGTCTGCATTTTCACTGACTTCTATGTATTCGGGAATCAGCCAATAAAATTAGACAAATGAAAGAATTTCCGCAGTGGTTTAGCGAGAAATTACGATCATATCTTCAAAGAATTGGGGGAATGGCATCCGGACCAGCGGAGTTGTTTGCGTTTACCTTATTGAATGCACGGGCAATAGTACGCGTTCAGAAGTGAAGCTGCCTCATAGTGTGCTGCTTATGCACAAGTTGAGGGGGAACTGCTGTGGTATCAGGCAGCTGGAAAATGTGTAGCAAGTAGATTGGCTTTCTCTATTGCACTTGTGACTGTTTTTCAATAAACTATAAATGACGGAAATGATGAGGAGACTGAGTTTTGGGTGTTTTGCAGGAATGTCAAGTCTCATCGCAGCGTGCGGCGGGGAGTTCCTGTGGCCATTTCTGCTGTTCTGCCGATGTGTCCGCCCTATATAGGTCTATAGCCGTCGTCTTGTTCACTCGTGTCCTGGATGCTGTTTTCCTTAGTGGCTGCCTGGAATCGGTGCGCCGCTGGCCGTTGTTTCCCAGGAACTTGTGTGCTGGCGGTTGCTTTGCCTTTCCTGGGAATTTGTGTCGACGCGATGCATCGCCAACAGAAACTGTAAACGAAAAAATGAAGAGCAACGGTCACGATCCCGTCCAGGAGGCGAATCGATAACGGCACAGCGACTAATGGGATGAGAAAAATAACAACCCATGAGGCAGCGCCTACGGGATAGACATGAAAAGACTACCCAACAAAGTAGTCAAATCGCTGCTGCCCTCTTCCCACAGTGTGATGAGCTGTTGAGAGTACAAGAGGAGTGGAGTATCACTTAAGGAGAGATACATCCCGTGTGTTTGTTTGTACGACTGGCGGTGTGATTGGACAGTGAACTTTTGGACTGAGAACAGAGTTCGACGATTCGTTTAGTAATGATAAGAATCTTCGTAGAACCCGTGCCAAAGCAGGCACAAAGACGAAGATAAATACCCATATGCTCTTGGCTGGAAGGGTTGTCAAAAAAAAAAACAAGACCCCGGGACTGGATGGTATCCCTATCGCTGTAGTAAAGACTGCTTTAACAAAAAACCGGAAGTCTTCAGCAGTCTCTTCACAACCTGCCTTCAAACAGGGCGATTACCCAAACGATGGGAAAAAAGCGGCTTGTCGTTATACCAAAAGGAGTCAAGAATCCAGAGGCGCCGTCGTCTTATCGCCCGTTATGCATGCTGGGCACAGCAGGAAATCTGCTTGAGCGAGTAATTGCCACTCACCTGGAACAATCCTGGGGGGACATCGGGGCTCTCTGAATCGCAGTATGGGTTCCGGAAAGGTAGATTAACCGGTAAGGCACTATCTGTGGTGTGCGGGATCTCTCCCAATGCGATAGCTGGGGCACGATGGCTAGGTGGTACAAAAAAATATTGCGCGGTGGTGACGCTGGACATCAAAAATGCGTTTAACTCGGTGAACTGGAATCGGATTCTAGAAGGGTTGGGTGATCTACAAGTCTCACCCTACTTGGTGCGTATATTAGCAAACTATCTCTCGGATAGAACACTGCTCTATGACACAGATGACGACCACAGGAATATAAAATAACAGCGGGTGTACCTAAGAGATCTGTATTAGGTCCCCTGTTATGGAATATAATGTATGATGGTGTGCTCAGGGTCAATGTACCAGAAGGGGTTAGGATGATTGGGTACGCAGATGATTTGGTAATACTGGCCGTAGCTAAACGTCTAGATGACCTGGAGAATATTTACTCCCAAGCAATCCAGAGCATTAAATGCTGGCTAGATATGGCCGGACTGAAACTAGCTGGAAATAAGAAGGAGGCAGTTTTAATAAGCACCCACAAGAAAGTTGAACGCCTTGATTTAGAAATAGAGGGACAAATAACCAGACCCAGTCCCTATATCAAATATCTTGGTGTTATACTCGACAACAGGTTGGCTTTCAAGGAACACCTGAGGAAAACGAGTGAAAAAACGGCAAGAGTATTTGGCGATTTTTTTTTTGGTTTTGGTTTTTTTAGCTCGGAAGTCACGACAGTGTTTCGCCGAACACTGTCCACTAGAAGAAAGCACCACGGGGCGAACACAACAAAAGAATTGAGACACAAAAATGTTTTTCTGTATAAATCTGTTTTTATTTTTACTTTGCTTTTGCTTTACTGGATGAACTATTCCTGGTTGACAAAACGGAGTGTCTGTGACACGATTACAATATTAATGTTTAGGTTCTGTATATAAAAGAAACAAAGAACTCGCACCCACTTCACGGATTGTTCTTGCACTCCCGGGTTATGTATATACTGGATAATACAACGTGAAGATTTTACTCTGTTCTATCGATTCCTCTGGTTACACATTACTTTTTCAACGCTCGCGCGACCTTCGATGGTTGATCTTTATACGTCTACCTCCTCCTTCAGATTCACTAAATCGACTGTCTCGGGACAAAGGTTTCTATCTTCTCTTCTGTAAAAAAGAATTTCTCATCTCAATTTTATGTTCCCATCATCTTATCTGTATCTTATCTTCAAGAGAAAATTTACATTTTGGTTTTCAATTTCAACTTCTTATCAGAATCTTGTTTCGAAGGATCAAGGGTAGCGCCACTTCTTTCTCGATCCTATCATGGGCTTTGTTTGCGTTACCCATCTGGCGTACAACAACAAGAGTTTTTGTGTGCTTCAGATGGGTAACAAAGGAACCGTGGGATTAGTGGATCCCATTTACCAGTCATAAACATCTAGCGTGGGATAAGCGTTACGATGTTTATGATTGCAAGAATTGTTGGTTGGCGGGCGAATCGCTAGGCCTTTGTTTGCGCACGTACGCTTGTCGGTTTGGGATCTTGCGAGGAATTTAGGGTGCTAATTGCTATTAGCTACATGAGGAGATTATTCTGTTTGTTTCAGAAAAATGCGTTTAGTGGATGAATCGAATGGATGCATTGGATGGATGCATTGAATTCAATATTAGGAACTTTTGAACATTAAGTTCGATTGGTTTTTACTATTAAATCCGATGTTGGGGTATTTGGTATGTTACCTTTGTTTCAGGTGGAAGGGAGGACTTTGGGGAATGTGTCTGTGGGCACGTGTAATAGATATGGGTGAGTATGTTCCTTGGTGGAACGACGATATCTCAACCTATAGTGGGTTGTGTGGTTCGTAGAACGGCCCAAGTATGCAAAGTTTTGGCGAGACTGCTACCCAATGTTGGTGGAACGCGGCCCCACATAAGGAAACTGATAACCAATGTCAACACCTCCTCTAATGTATACAGCTCACATATGGGCAGGAGCCGCATGGTATAAGTCGTACATGAGGGGAGTGAACTCAGCACATAAGCTGGAATCACTGAGAGTATGTTGTGCATTCCGAACGGTATCCGAAGATGCCATAAATGTTTTGGCCGGGCGGAAACCACTTGATCTTGCAGCTAAAGGAAACGCTGCATTGCATAAGGTCTCCCAAGAGAATCGTCGGAGAATGCAGTTACAATTAGAGCTCTCAAACCTAAAAGAATGGCAACGAAGGTGAAATTTTTCTACAAAACGAAGATGGACCCACACCATGATACCTGATATAGAAACATGGGTTTTGGGTATTGACTCAGCTAATATCAGGACATGGATGCTGTCGGCAATACTTGCACAAGTATAAGCATGTGAATCACCCATACTGCTTGGTTTGCGAAGGCAAAATAGAAAATGCGAAACACGTACTCCCAGAGTGCGTGAGATTCGAGCCCGCACGAACGATTTTGGAGAGACATATGAGACGGACAGTTACGCCGGCAGGAATAATAGAAAACATTCCGAATTCAAAATAGGCATGGTCCGTAGCGAATGGTTTTCTATGTGGCATGATGCAGCAGCTGCGATGCGACGAGCGGAGTAAAAGTTAAACTGCGTCCCGCCCCGCGGTGGAATAGCTAAAAGACATTTCCGTGGGGATCAACGGGAATATGCGTCTGGCGGGGGGTGGTTTTAGTCGGTTAAAGTCCGGCATGCCTCTAGATCGGTCAAAGGTATCTTGTGAAGATTTCCACCTTCCTACCGAAAAAAGAAGAAGAAAAAACAGCGACTAATGGTTCTGTTGGCGATGGATCACGAGTTGCAGTAAGAGGTTCACAGTGGAGAAAAATGGGTTCGGAAACGTGGAACAACGACGGTACGCACATCACCGCCTACAAACACCCGAGCGAAGAGATACCTGTAAAGGTTGCATCCGGAACTATATGGCTGGAAGGGGACCACAAGAATAAGTAGTTCGAACGCATCACTCTATCTCCAGGAAAACGCCGCTTCATCACCGACACGACGGAATAAGCGTGTCGATTTCTGGAAAGACACCGGATCGAAACCAACAAATCAAACAGCAAATCAATTCTCAGGAAGCTACAACGTGAAGTAAGTCTATCAATTCCTGGGAAGTCACTTGCGACAACAGTGCGAGCAAGTACAAAGGGCGAAGGAATATTTTTAAACGATGAGTTCAGATCTGGTGCTTTTGTCTTTTGTTAATAAATTTATATAGAATAGGAAGGTGTTTGTGTCATTTCAGAAAGAGGTATCATCCAATCCTTTTTATGTTTTTTAAGTACCTCGGAACATTTTCCTCACGAGGGGTAAGAGCATAGAGTGTGTAAGCCTGAAAGGTAATGGTTTTATATCTCAATGTGGTTATGTTTGGCGTAGGCTGACTACGAATGCACAGAAAGCAAACATTTAAATTAAGTTAACTATAAATAAAAATGTTTGGTTAGATTAGAAAATCGAAAATGTAAGACAAAATAGAAAACAAATGTTCTGCCCAGCAAAACAGTTAACAAGAAGGAACATTTTCACAATGAACAGTACATAGTCCGCTGCCCATTTCGCCATCGTACTCACATACAATATACTTTTCAAACAGCATCTCTGGGTATCGAATAGTTTATCTGACATAGAGTTTCTTATTATTGAAGTTCAATCGTTTGAGACCAACGTACGCGATGAAATATTCGCTTTTGTATTCCGCCTCCGAATTCTTGTGGGTCTTCCAAAAGAAGAAAAACCATAATAACCCCATGGGCACAATAATAAAGGAAAAAGTTAAGTGGCAAAGTCCAACGAGAACTTCGTACACAATTCAATTTCCGCAAACCCTTTGAATTTAATCCAGAACTCCATAGAAATCCCATGCTATTCCAGCAGAGTTTGCAAAAAATTCTTTCTAGAAAATTAGAGGTATCCCGAGGGCACCCGACTATGACCACACCCTACTCGCTAGCCTAATTCCGGCAGATTTTGTTTCTTCTCTTTCACCTTGTAGAAGATTTTCTGATAGCGACATGTATGTTTTGTATTGCTCATCATCATCTCACAATATGACAACTTGACCACCCCCCTAGATTCGTGATATCCGCAAATAAAGTCGACCCTTATCAAAAGTTGTAGGATGGGCTTACGACATTACGTGAGCCCATCCCTCCGGCTTTATCGACCATAATTAATTGAACTATTTAACAGAACAAACAGCCGACTTGTTCATAAATCACATGTCATTATCCTGCATCTTGATTCAGTATTGTGGCAGCTCCACTTCTGAGGGTGGACATATGGGAGAAGGAAATTTTGAGAGCGTCTGATGTTCGAAAACCACAAATCGTCCAGCAGTACGTAACACAGAAACGGACTCCTGGAGCACGGATGTAAATGCGAGAGCAAAAAATATGCGGATGAATTTCAAGAATTTCAAATTGAATGTGACAGCTCTACCACAAGACATCACAATCAGATCGAAACGGAAGGGATTCAGAAAGGATCTAATCGAATCAATATTCTGTCGCCCAAGGCAATCGTAGACAAAACCACTAACCAACACCCGTAATGGCAAAGAAACCAGCTATGGAATCTGCATGTGTCCGCAACAGAAATAGTCATTCAGAGAACTGAACACGATATTACCAAATATATGTGTGGTCTCATTCCACACGAATCTATCGTAGAGCTCGAAAACCATCCGGAGAGTGGAATAGTAGTCGTCAAGAAGAAAAACATTCGTAATTTATTACCGTTATGGATTGGAAATTCACTCGGCATGATAAATAGACTTGGCTGTGGTGCAAAGTGGGTCATTTGGGGATCCGGTGGAAGTCGTCAAGGACCTTGAGATTCATATTCACATAAAAGCATACGAGTACAATACTGAAGGTAGAACGTGGAAACTCGGTTCAAGATTATACAACAACCGAGAAAACCGCTGTTTTTCGTGATTTATTTAATTTAGGACATAAATACCAAGGAACACATCTGTAGTGACACGGTGCGCTAGATATGTGCCCGGATTATTCGACTACTGGACTATCCTGCCAAGGGCAATCTACTAAATGTAACCTCCCTGATGCGGCTCTAGATGCTACAAGTACACCACAATGTTTGTCGACTCGACATAGTTCGCTCTGTTCATCGTTGTTCTTGGTGTACGAATTCATAACCGCCCAAGATTCTGCAATGCAGTTAAGGCAATTGCAATTTTTGGCAACATCCTGTCATTGCTGATGACAGTTAATTAGATAGCAACGTGAAGGCGGGGTGCCTTAAATGGCAACCACGGTATTCTTGTCGCTATTGATGGGCTGTCGTTGGCTCCCTGTAAGCGAAGCGTTGATACCATCTATAAACAATTCGCGCTCTCGGTAGTAACATGTCCTTGGTGTTGCTCATTGTTTGCTGATTCATTCGCTTACCGGCAACAGAACTCTCCTCGCATCCTTATCTACGTTATTCTAATCATACATTTCGTGCTCTCACTGAGTGCCTATGCATCTAACAACTAAGGACTACCCACATATTGATTTCCTCCCTAGAACTGCAACTGTTCACTGTTCGATGTTTCGGTGGCTGAGTTATCCTTTCAGCGCATCCGATTACTGTAGGAGGTTTAAATAGACAGTCTTTGGATTTATTGGATTCTGGAAATTGTTTATTATTCATGCGATGTCACACGGGCATTTTTGGGTTTTTTATTCATCTATCATCGATGGCGTGGCGCTGTCGTGTGTGTTTCCACTTTTCCCTTTTCTAGAGAGTTTGAAAAGTTTGGCACGATCCCTGACACGTCCTGTTGGAATGGGACATTGTGCCTATGAATATTCACAGAGACGACAAGACAATGGGAATTTATGTAATGTTGTCCTTTTATGAGAATATCGGGAATAGTTTCGTGTCTGTCGGCAAGTTGTTCTATTGGCTTATTGGTGTAACTGCTGCTGGGGTTGTTGATGATTTGAATTTTCAATTGTGAGGGTTGGAGGTTGCATTCATGTTACTGGTATAGGATGACCACAATTCAGCTGGGTATGAATCGGCACTGAACAATTGCGAAGTTTAACAGCTTCGCCTTATTTCGATTTATTGTAAGAGGAAACAAGTAAACAAGTTCTTGACTAATGTTTGCAGAACCAAGTAGGATGCACCATAGGAAAATGCTCGGCATTTCACTCTTATACACACCGGATATATCTCGTTCTATATTTAGACTCACAGTCTACATCTAAATTTACACGAATAAACTTCAGGAATCTGAATGATTCACATGAGTGATTGATATAAAAATAATAGAAAAAACGCTTTACTCCCAGCCGCATTGGTAAGGAACTTGGAAAGTACGTCCATTCAATCGTATACTCTTGTGACGGATGTGCTTTGAACTTATTATTTATGGTAGAATGTATCTGAGATAGGTTTACTTCCAAGTAGGGGGTAACTCAATTCATTTGATTAATTCCATGTTCCGACTTTTTGACAATTTAACAGAATTAAAGAGGAGTGAATGGTAATGGATATATACATACACGTAGGCCTACGCATCATTAAATATTGACGGCGTGTGTTTAGGGAGATCGTGCAATAAATTTACTACATATTCTAGTCATTTAGTAGCCAACCACGATACTGGAAATTCATTTAAGGATCTTGGTGAGCTATGATGTTGGTGGCTTTTGGTTTATGGTCTGAGCTAATTCATCCATTTAAAATTTAGAAAAGGTTTTACATTCTGGCTATAAGCGTGCAACTGGTCCTTTTTTGTACACAAAACGTACAACTATTTTATTACTATTTATTTACTGTTTATTGGTCACCAAGCGACCAAATGTTCCCAACAAGACAACTGCTGGAAAAGAAGTGGGAATATGGAGAGACGGTTCACCAACTGTTCGTTGACTTCAAAAAAGCCTACGACTCAGTTGCAGGACAAAGACTCCACCATATTGTAGTGGAGCTGGGAGTCCGGAAAAAATATGCCGCCCTCATTCAAATTTGCATGAACGAAAACAAAGGGCGAGTTAGAATAGAAAACCACCTCTCAGAACCAGTTGAAATCCCGGACGGACTAAAGCAGGGAGATGGTCTATCACCGTGTCTTTTAAACCTTGTGCTCGAGTATGTCATCAGAAAGGTACAAGACGACAACATGGCCGGATCATCCCTGAACGGGGTAACACAAATGCTCGCATATGCTGATGACATCGCCGTTCTGGGCGATAATCTAGAAACTGTTAGTAAAAACTGTGACTCTCCTTCCCCGCTTGACCATTCGATCCGACCTCCTCAAGGTCAAACCTAACATTGTCCTCCCATCTCCGTCGCGGGCTTCCGGCCGGTCTCTTTCCCGTTGGTTTACTGTCAAGAATTCTACGCACGGTCCTATCGTTTCCCATTCGCGCCACATGTCCAGCCCATCTTAATCTTCGCGACCTGATTACTCTCACTACTATAGGTTTGCGGTATAGCTCTTCCGATTCGTGGTTGTGGAGTTTCCTCCATTGCCCTGTCTCCTCGTCATATTTACCTCCAAAGATATCCCTTAAAACTTTATTCTCGAATACGCGGAATTTGTTTTCTTCCTGTTCTGTGAGAGCCCATGTTTTCCATCCGTATACAACAATCGGCATGATAATTGTTTTATAGACACGGAGCTTTATGTTACGTGACAGCAGTTTGGATTTGAGCAGTGTACTGACTGCGTGCCAACTACCGTTTCCGGAATGCAGTCTTTTGTTAATTTCGTTCGACATTTCGTTACTGGCTGTCAGTATTGTTCCCAAATATTTAAATTCTTTAACTTTTTCAAATACCTTGCCTCTGATGTTTATATTTATATTTAATAACCTTGCCCGTAAAAATAAATTATTATGGAAAATTTAACAAGCCTCGAGATTTGTTAATAAATAAGGCCAAGCCCGGATCCCGGTTGTAGTGCCGATGATGATGATGATGTTTATATGTGTTCCCTGAGTTCGAACTGCTCTCGCCACAATCATGCATTTTGTTTTGTTTTCATTTATTTCTAGGCCCACCTCTCTGCCGCTTGCATGATAATTTCACTGCTCTTACTTGCAGTCTTTAGATTATCGCCCAGAACGGCGATGTCATCCGCATATGCGAGCACTTGTGTGACCCCGTTCAGGGATGATCCGGCCATGTTGTCGTCTTGTACCTTTCTGATGACATACTCGAGCGCAAGGTTAAAAAGACATGGTGAGAGGCCATCCCCTTGTTTTAATCCGTCCCGGATTTCAAATTGTTCTGCGAGGTGGTTTTCTATTCTAACTCGCCCTTTGTTTTCGTTCATGCAAATTTGATTGAGGGCGGCATATTTTTTCGGGATTGCCAGCTCAACTACAATATCGTAGTCTTTGTCCTGCGACTGAGTCGTAAGCTTTTTTAAGTCAACGAACAGTTGGTGAACCGTCTCTCCGTATTCCCACTTCTTTTGCGGCAGTCGCCTTATTGTGAACATTTGGCCACTCGTTGACCGGTTTTTACGGAATCCCCATTGGTAGTCTCCCAGTATTTCTTCTGCGTATGGTGTGATTCTCGCCAGTATGACATTTGTTAGTATTTTGTATGTGGTTGGGAGCAGTGGTATTCCTCTGTAGTTTTTCCAGTCAGCTCTGTCATCTTTTTTGAAAATGGGGACGACTATTGAGGTTTTCCATTCTTCCGGAGTGACTTCCTTATCCCATATTGTTTTGATGAGCCGATGGATCTTTCGAGCGGTTGCCTCTCCTCCATGCTTCACAAGCTCTGCCGGTATGCAGTCGACTCCGGGAGCCTTGTTATTTTTCAGTCGATTGATTGCGTCTACAACTTAGTTGAAAGACGGCACTGGGATCTGTGGCTCGGCTGTATGTACATCTGGTGCGTTTATGTGTGGTTTATGGGTGCGCACATTGAACAAGTTTTCAAAGTACTGCCTCCATCTTGTCACAATATTGTTTGTTTCTGTGATCAGACAGCCGTTTGTGTCTGGAATTATTTTGGCTCTCCCTCGGTAGCCATTTCTAATTGAATTTATGCCGGCATACTCTGATGTTCTTTGCTCTGGCATTTTCGAGGATTTTTTCGATCCGAGTCTTGTGGGCGTAAAGATATGGATGCCGATGTATGGCACGGGTTCACTATCACCCGCCGACGGAAATCCCGTGAACGACAAATAATTGCGGGTAATAACACTCTTCGTTGGTACTTTGTGTTTTTTTATTTTCCTTTTCTTATTCAGAGCTCACAGCCGAGGAACAGTTACCACTGAGTCGTTTAGATCGTTTGCAACTATTTTAAAAGTTTGATTAATTCGATCATACATTGAACTTATTCACTTATTAGTAGATCGCACTTCCGGCACGTTACGAGCACTTGAAAATCTGATGCGGAGCTGTCATCTTCAAGGAGGGAACACCAGAAATAAAACACTGGCCTTCATTGAACTTAGTTTTTTTTTATTTGTCGAAATAGTTTTTTGTTGAAATAGTTTTTTGTTGAAATAGTTTTTTGTTGAAATAGTTTTTTGTTTAAATAGTTTTTTTTTATATTTCTGATGTTCCGTTCTATTTTGTTTACAAAATGGTATTACACTAATAATTAACGTTAACGTACTCAACTATAGTCCAGCAATTACAATTTGTTCTTCGTGATTTAGTTGTGTCAAAAACGACTATATTCACTAAACGCGACCCGAAGAGATTAACGTTTTTTATGTACTCTGTACCCTGTTTGGGAAATAATCCTGACTCCTTACTCTCGACGCTTCGCACTCCACAATGAACGATATTCGACTATATTGACCGACCCCGCTGGCGGTTAAATCTCGACTGGTTAATTCCTGGCGAGGAAAAGTTCGTCGCGTGATGCTAGTGGAGTCATAGCTAAAATCAACTCACTGCCGTTTACTAGGAACTTTGAAAAGGGTTGCTATGCCTGTATAGGGGATTTAGTTCCGGGGAATCATCGCCGTATAGGCTGAGTTGGATTCTTTGGTTGTGTGTACCGGGAAATTGGTTTCGGCGGCATAGCCAAGTATGGTCAAGGGTCTTGATCGTTGCAATGGTCGTTTCGTGGAAAGACGACGCATCATGCTGTTGGCTTGCCAGTAAGAGGGAATTGGTGTGGTTCTACATGGTTTAGGTGGAATGGGAACCGAAATGGTATTCAGGGGAACTAAATGTTGCTTGCTTACAAGCGAGGAGATAGTTTAAGCAAGAAGTGAGCCGGAATGATTTTCGGGGGAAATTGGGATTGCTTGGTTGCAAGCGAGGGATATAATTTAGATGGGATATTGCCGGAGCGGTTTTTGGAAAAATGTGTGCGGCTCGATGTAGCTGATGGAGATGGTGAGTATTCGGTTGTAAATTTGAATATGCGTTTATTACAGGATATGATTTTCAGGGGAAGTTGGGATTGCTTGGTCGCAGGCAAGGAGCATAATTTAGATACAGAATTAACCGAAGCAATTTTGAGAAAATGCATACGACTCGGTGTAGTTGGTGAAGATGGTGAGTGTTTCGTTGGAAATTGGATACGCGTTTATTACAGCTTGGGAAATGTGTTCTTGGTAGGTTGGGGATGTATGCAATTGCAGATTTGGGGAAGGATGCTGTTGCATATTGGGATGTGTTTTTGCATGTTTGGAAATGGGTTACAGGTTGGGTTAGGGTCATGCGCTGTTAGCGGTCAAAATTGGTTGGCATTGTGGGTTGGTTCTCCATGTGGTATAGCGAACCCACACAGTCTTCTCCCATTCGCGTTTTTGCGTTTGAAAATATTCATTTTCTCTTTCCGAATTGTCGCGTATCTTTCTGCGTTGACTTCATCATTTTCTTTCTTTTTTTAAGTGGATCACTCTTAGTCGCTTACGTTCTTCGATCTTCGCCCGGCACTCATCGTCAAACCAAGGTTGGACTTAATTGTTTTCTTAAATCCGAATACCTTTTGGGCTGTTTGTTTTATTGTGTCTCTGATCGATGTCCATTTAGTGTCCACAATATTGACTTCCTCTTCCACACTGCTCCCATTCTCTAGGATCCTATATCTATTCGTTAGATCGTCTTGATATTCAGCCCTTTTGCGAAGGTATTTTAGTTTATCAGTGTCGAACGTTATGCTCGTCTCCGTGACTGCCCATGTGGGTTTGCGGCGAGGCGGCTCCTGGTTTTGCTCATCACTATAAGTTGATCGGGGTCGCAATCTGCGCCTCTATATGATCTTACGTCAAGGATATTCGAGTGGTGTCTTTTGTCTATGAGGAAGTGGTCTATTTGGTTATGCGTTACGCCCTAGGGTGATATCCATGTGGCTTTATGGATTTTTTTGTGCTTGTACATCGTGCTTTTCACTACCAGATTTCTTGACGCTGGAAACGTAATAATTTGAATTCCATTATCATTTCAAACGTCGTGTAGGCTTTCTTTACCTATAGTTGGTTGGAAGATATCTTCCTTTCCAATTTTTGCATTGAGGTCCTCGAGGAGGATTTTAACATCAAATGATGAGATCCCATTAAATACTTCCTCTGTATCGTAGAACGTGTCCTTCGTTTCTTCGTGGGTAGATTCTGTTCGGGCGTGTACGTTTATAAATACATAAATGTACCATGGGCCCTGTATTTTTACCACCGACATTCGGTCATTAATAAATTTCCACATCTTTTACATGGGACGTAATCTTTTTGCTTATGGTGAAGCCACTTCGGAGGTTATGTGTATCGGTACCTCCACACGCCAGTTGGTTTCGATGACTTGGTGTGGGAGTCGGACTGCTTGAAGTGCGACGATGTCCATTTTATATTGTTTCGCGTTTTCTACGACCGTATCGCGCCTGGTTTATATAACGTTCGGACGCGTATATCACAAAACGTGCAACAGAAAAATAATTTCGCACACCAAATATATAATATATTAATTATAATTAGATCCTGCTCACTTTAATAAAATGTACCTGGTGTTGGAGGTTGATTAGGTGTGATACCTGTTCAGGTTGCTGTTCTGCTTAGATGTCACAAGTTTTTCTCTTTCTTACTCAAGAAGGTACTAATTGTTAAACATTTGTTCAGATTAAATAAAATATAACATATATGAGGTAAAAACAAAACGTTTTTGTTTAAAGTCCAGCTATTTTGAAGTCAAATTATATTAAAGAAAAAAAGCAACATATGACAATTCTTTCATTTTAAATATAGTCGATATGACGTTCTAAAAACCGATCGTCCCTATTGGAGACCTATGGTTTAATTTTAAAAACATATCGTTCTTATTGGGAGACCCTTTATAAAAAATTAGGAAACAAGTGATTAGACAGGACATTCCGCATTTGTAAAATTCCACCGAAAAAGGATTGCCTTCTTAAAATCGGATCATCAGTCAATAGTTCGGAACATAATCGAGAATTCCCGACACCACATCGCTGAACGTACAGTGTGCCGGAGTGGTATCTTTTTTTCGCCCAACCTATCAACGACATGACAAGACAACTAATGAAGTTCTACGAAAATTTGACATCATAACCCACAACATGTTCCACCACTCGTTCCCCATCATGTTCCACATGTTACACGACACGCTCCACATGTCACACAATATTTTGCACGTGGTCTACAAATGCCAAATGTGTACCAATGATGTTACAAGGATGTCCCAATGATGTACTAAGGAACCAGAAACCTGTTTATAACTTAATGCCCTTATTCTTTTCAGATTGTGGTCTAGGCACATACATACGTAGTGATATTGTGGGGGTTCTGTGGCGATTCCGCCAGATCCCACGGCTCGCCTTCCTGAAAAAACCCCCATAACCATAACCCGGGTCTGCACCAGCTTTCGCTAATGCAATTCGCATTAGCATCTTAGATGCTTCACGCATCAAACAGACCCAATTATTATAACCCCAAAATCCCTATAAAGAAAACTTACCTTCATGCATCCCTTCGCATACAATTTTTCATAAGATTTCTTTGTTTGCTTATTTGGTATTCTGAACCAATTCGGTACCAGACAAATACCATAAATATCGCGCCGTCTATTTTCCTAGCCGCGCCATATACCTTTTCATATACATTGCCTGGCAACCTTTTTTCTTTGTCTTACCAACAAACAACCCAAGCAGCTGCATATAATTAGCGCAATAGACGCTGAAACCAAATTCTCCAGCATTTCCTAATGCAAATATGAACCCGGTTTCTATTGCAGCCAGAGATGCCATAAACATCCAATTTGCTTTTAGCACCTTTTTCTCCTAACGTCGAAAATAGCGACGAGGCATCGTATAAACATGACCCTCATTAAAGAGCGAACCATTTGGTCGCTTTTTCTTTTGTCTTTGCCGCCTGCCTGTTTCGCTGTTCCACTGCACGTGTGAATAGCATTGATCTCAACGATCCCACACATACCACCATGACCTGTATTACAAGATCTGGTTTCCTATACCACCGAGAGACTTTACGTTTCCCTGGTGGTAGGTAAAAAACGATATCCTTATTGGTGAGGATATCGTTTGAGTCGTAATTCAATCTCCGTGGCGGTCGGGTCGCTCGCCATTCACCGTACCTCCGCCGGGTACGGTGCGAAACCAGTTTTATCCGAGTCGAGTGTATTCCCTTGAAGAAGTTAGTGTGGTGTAGTACTTTGTGGTTTTTAAAAGATGCTGGGCAATTAGATAACAAAACAAGTAGTTATTCAGATTGAATCAAATGAAGCCATTCGATAAAATAAATCCAATAAAAATAAAGTTCATTAACTGTTTGATTTTCAAAATTTAAAGGTAAATTAAATTCGCAACTAGACACATTTCGTTGTTAAAGCGCGTTTCCTGTACCGGCTGCGATATTCGGCCAAACTTAATTAGTGACAATTGGATGGAGGAGGAAGTGAACCGTGTGCCCATGTCAGGTACTATACTCTCTTCCCCACATTGGTGACCCGCGAGTGTAAAAAGAACACGCAACCTCCGAACAAAGCCGTGACTTTTGGTGACCAGCGAAGAACTCGCGAACCTTCGCTCGGGAGTCAAGAGTAAAAACTGTGACTAGCTGTGGGCAATTGTGGCGGCAATTGCCGGTAAAATAATCGATGGGCAAAAATATCGCCCCAACAACAGCACCTGGCGAAACATCAACACCGGTTTCCATCACCGGACCAGCTGCAGCCACATCATCAGCAAGATAAGTATCCTTTCTTCTCGTTATTTTACCCAATAAATTTAGCGCAGCAGTGAACGACTGAAGGAGACGGAAGCTCGTGCTGAATTTGATGAACGTTCCGTTCGAAAGTTGCAACATGAAGTCACCAGGCGAAGATGATTTAATCCACGAGCGTACGAAAAATAAATTGCTACAAGAAGAAATGGAAGCTGCATTACATAATATTCAAAAATGTAAAACATACATGCCTAATCGTAATAACATCAAAAGAACTTAAAACCAAAGGAAACAGATAATTGAAGGAAGAAACACACAAACGAAATATCAAACGACAATGAACCGGAAAGCATCGCTCAACATCACCAGCGTAACCATGCCACGAGCAACTCAACATTCCAACAACATGGGTGCAAGTTCAGTGACAAGATGTATGTTGCCTATTCCGAGATCATGTTAAGAATTGCAGGCATTTCACAATTTATTATACCAGAAACTGAAGATATGTGAACAACTCGACTGACTGCGATTATTCTTAACAAACACTGCTTAATATCCTTTACAGTTTTATGTATGATGTAGTAATATTAAATTCCTTAAAACTTTTTAATTTTTTTTCTTTTCTCCTTTCCTTTTTTGTAAAATTCCTTTTCCTTAAAATTTGTTTCCTAAAAAAAAAAAAAAAAAAAAAAAAAAAATTGGTGTGCGGTGACATTTGTAGTGCAGAAATTAATTTACGGTTTGAAGTGCAAATTACCACACACAGTTCTAATTAAGCGATTTTCATGGTAAAGGTAGACAACTGGTTCGAAACAGTTGTCCTGCCAGCCTAAGAAAACCGTTTAATAAGCTTGACTGTTTAAGGCTATAAAAGATATCGATATTTATATGAATGGACGTATGTCCGGAAATATGTTCATTTGTATGAATGCGTTTCTTTTATTTTCTTTTAAAATAAACAAACATTAATCCGAATATTAAAAATATTTTTATATTCTCCTCTTTGTTCTCCTAAATTTCTGCCTTTCTTCTGTCTTACTTAACACTTTGTATATTAAGCAAACTCCAGTTATTTAAAGAAAACATGACCTTATATAAAACACTTAAGTATACCCATAAAATATTAATTATAATAAAGTTAAACCCTATACTATACAGTTTTGTTTCAAAACATGCGCTTTGTCGCACAAGAATTATCGATAGAAAGTCAGGGAACGCCTGTAACTGTTGTCCAGCATTAAATCCAGACTAAAATTAAGTAGTTTCCGATACTCTATTTATATTTACACACTATAATACATCAACATGTACATCTACAAGAAAAATTAACATATGGATTACCCCCTTTAAGATACGAAGACAGAGAAAGTGTAAGCAAACAGTTCCCTACAATTGTGTATAGTAATTAAAAGAATAAAAATAAAGCAACATAATAACGTGCATAACAATAATTAGACAAAACATAAAATTAATTTGTAATACCCTAAAGCAGCAAAATTTGTATTATACTAAATATTACGTTAGATGTACTACATCGTACCTAATTCTATTTGTGATTCGGTGGTATTAGTACAAGTTTTGTTTTGTTCTCTCCAAGAAACACGCACACTAATTAAAAATATACATAAAGTAAGCAACAAAATACAACATAATCAAATGTTAACATATTGTCAGTAAAAACAAACCAAAAACACATAAGCATTAAAGTTATATTATTAAAAATCGTAAACATTGTAAAATATATACATAAAACAAATGGCAATAGATATAGCGCAATAAATTTTATGCGCAATTATATATATCGACAAGTAACATAAAGTAAACGCACCACGGCACAATAATTACCTTACCTTTTTTTGTGTGCGTGCTACCATATTCATTTGAATAGAAACGGTTACAGCAATTTTTTTTTTAAGAACAAAATAATTATTGTAAACCCCTTCAGGGTATTAAGCAGCGCACAACCCTTTCGACTCCGCTTACTACTTCTCTCGACTTCTCAACTACACGCGACTCCTCCACTTTAATGTTTTTCCATTTCAGTTGACTCCACTAAACCCCTTTTCAACTCCGTTCTCGGTAGACCCCCTTCGACAACACTCACCTACGACTCCACACGACTTCTTTTCAACCTCTTCCGACTACATTTAATTTCTTTTTCGACTACACGTCGCTCACATTCAACTCTCTCGACTCCATTCATTCCTCCACAACCGACTCCTCTCTTAACAGCTCGTCTCTTACATCGGGACACAATGCCCCTTAAACACTGGACCCCACCCAACCTCACTCGACCCCACATCGGCTCAATTTATTCCTTTAACCGGCTCCTCATCACACCCTTCGGACTCTTCGAGTTCAAAGTGATGACCTTTGGCCTTCATTAAATACTGGCAAAACTCGCCTCTATCCACCCTTTTAAGACCCCTTTTACTAAATATTGGCGCACACGCACGCCACTGCTCAACACCCATTCTCGGCAAACCGGCCCCTTATGTAACAACAGCTACTGCGCGTAGCATATAATCTATAGGACGCTCGGTTTTGTCTCGCGTGAAACATCTCAACCTTTTCTTTTCTTTTCTGCATATTGGCGCTCATGCTCGCCAACCATAGCCTTCATGCAACCGTCCTTGACCTTCCACCCTATTTCAGCAAGCCAGCTTCCCTCGTAACACAGCTACTACGCGTAGCACCACCGAGCAGGACACCTGGCTTAGCTCCTTTATTTAAACTTCTGGACATTCGTCCTTAGATCTCTTAACGTCTCCCAAATGTCTCAGCAACACCGGTCCTCAAATCAAACCGATACCACCGGACTGAGACATTATACCTTGTTCCCCAATCTTTAGCCACCATGGCTCCCCTTTAGCGGCAACTAAAGGCTATACACGCCCCTCTACGCCGCCTCAAATACCTAGGTGCATAATACTTCGGAGAGTGCAGCAGTTACTCTAGGCCGCCTTGTGGTTAGACACAACCAACCATACCCCAGGAGCCCCGTAATCTAAGTCGCCCAACTTAAACGAGCGCGATTGGCCGGCCCTCCCAACAAAGCGCCGCTTGGTCGAGGTTGCGGTCGCCGTTTATCAAGCTCCGGGGTCGACACCGGAGCCGATATATCGGACCTCCCTCGATCGGTAAGCCGCGCAACTGGAGCGCCCGCCCCCTTTTTACCAGTCACAGCGGCAAACAATTTGCCATACAAACGTATGGACAAAAGACACCCGCTCTGGACTTGGTCCCTTTCCATTCCGCACACGGCAACCCGTCACTGCGGATGGGAATTACCCTGGGATAAGTTCCCCTCCATCTCGCACACACTATTTCGTCACTGCGGATGTGAGCGGATTTCCGATAGGTTCCGACCTATTCGGGCGATAAGCCTGTTGGTCCACGAGACCCATAACAGGCCGATGGACCACGCCGCACACATTTGCCCTTGATGGCATCAAGCGGTAACAACTGTGTCCATCTTATCGATAAAGGCCCAAACAATAACCAGGAACTGGTCACAACGATAGTCCCGTAACATTACCACAGCGCATTCCGAAGCAACCTCCCTATCATCACAGCACCCACCATCGAGCATTCCCTCGCCCCTACCTTTTTTTTCGTGACTACGTCACTGGGAGGGGAGTACTGTGGCGATTCCGCCAGATCCCACGGCTCGCCTTCCTGAAAAAACCCCCATAACCATAACCCGGGTCTGCACCAGCTTTCGCTAATGCAATTCGCATTAGCATCTTAGATGCTTCACGCATCAAACAGACCCAATTATTTTAACCCTAAAATCCCTATAAAGAAAACTTACCTTCATGCATCCCTTCGCATACAATTTTTCATAAGATTTCTTTGTTTGCTTATTTGGTATTCTGAACCAATTCGGTACCAGACAAATCCCATAAATATCGCGCCGTCTATTTTCCTAGCCGCGCCATATACCTTTTCATATACATTGCCTGGCAACCTTTTTTGTTTGTCTTACCAACAAACAACCCAAGCAGCTGCATATAATTAGCGCAATAGACGCTGAAACCAAATTCTCCAGCATTTCCTAATGCAAATATGAACCCGGTTTCTATTGCAGCCAGAGATGCCATAAACATCCAATTTGCTTTTAGCACCTTTTTTCTCCTAACGTCGAAAATAGCGACGAGGCATCGTATAAACATGACCCTCATTAAAGAGCGAACCATTTGGTCGCCTTTCTTTTGTCCTTGCCTGTTTCGCTGTTCCTCTGCACGTGTGAATAGCATTGATCTCAACGATCGCACCTATACCACCATGAGAGACTTTACGTTTCCCTGGTGGTAGGTAAAAAACGATATCCTTATTGGAGAGGATATCGTTTGAGTCCTATTTCAACCACCGTTCACGACGGTTGGTTCACTCCCGCTCTCCGCCACCAGCGGGGACGCGTAAATATTCACCCTCGTATGTACCCCGGAGTCGTGTTTGTAGTCACGTTTCATTATATAAGTGTTATGCCAAGTTGTCAGAAAAAGTTAAATACCGAAACAGTGTATGTCCATAGACGACGTAAAATTATTAAATAACTGTTTTTATTAAATAAATTACATCAAATAAGAGATTATTCACTACCTTGGATAAACATAGTGTTTTATTTTCACTCCCGCGACAGTGTTTTAATCATATCCGGTGCGAACAGTTTACTTAGTGACAATTTTACGATTTGTTAACTGGTGGACTTTGTCTCGGTGAGGATGGGGAGTGAAGTGAACCGTGTGCTCGTGTCTGGCACAATACTTCTCCTCCCCACAGTTCCACCAAACCCCACGGCCCACTTACCTGAAAAACCCCTGTTTCGCCAGCTGGGAACCGCAACTCCGATGTTGCCGATGGTTCGCCAACTGGGAAACAACAAAATGGTTTTTCTGCATCAGCCTCCGTTCTGGTTGACTTTAGAATAACCAACATCATCTCAACTTCAGAACACCTCTGGATGGTTTCCGAATAATGCCGCACTGGGCACAAATAATTTGATCAATTTGATCTCAAAGAAGCCGCATCCACTAAATAAAACAAATGAATTGAATAAAGTAGATCGCAACACGAGATCCCATTAAACTTTATTTTACGATGGACTGTAACTATTAACAAACAAAACTGTCAAAAAACAAGTACCGAAAAGTACCGTATACAAATCAAAATTTTACTTTTACATCAAAACAAACTGTGTACGAAAACAGTAAAACCAGCACCGCGTAAAAACAGTACCATGGAAAACGTCACATGAATAGACCATTTTGCTTTTTGTCTATTCGGCAATAGGTGGCGCCCCGTGTGGTATGTTTTTTCCGACTGGTATAATGTATAATGTTGCGGAACTGCAACATCCTCCCGGGCCGCGACGATAGACCCAGTAGTCCTCCTTAGTTGGCGTCAGCGCCGTGGGAAGTGGCGGTTGGTATTTAGTTGAGCTCAGAGCCCTTAATGCTCGTATTGCTCATACACCGGTACGGTAAAACGGTAGGGTGACAATAATTAATTATGTTGACTAGAACTAACTATTAATTGAATTAATTTGTTATAAAATATACTTAGTTGTTGTTTCAATTTCTAGTCCATTATCAGTGTTAGTGTGTGTGTGTGTATGTGTATGACCGAAGGTCCAGTTGGCCATTGATTGATGACGTTATAGCTTGTGATAAGGCCGTCGTTGTTTATTGTTTATAGTCTCCGACATGTTGTGGAGGGGTTGCCTGAGACGCGATATTTGCCGCATTAGCGCGGCAACGATTTGAATAAGCACTTACGTTATTCATAGTTTGTTGTTTGACTTATGTGTTTAATGTTGAATGTTGGTTGGATCGTAAATCCCTGGTGTCATCGATGATCTTCTTGGACGTAGTCCTCCTTTGGATCGTGAATCCCTCTGTGTGATCGATGACCTTCTTGGACGTAGTCCTCTCTTTGGATCGTGAATCCATTTGTATGAAGTATCAATATGTTGGACGTAGTACCATGTCGGATCGTAAATCCGTTTAAATGAATAAGAATATCTTGGACGTAGTCCCCTGTTGGTTCGTGAATCCGTAAGTGTAGTTTATATAGTTTGGACGTAGTCCTATGTTGGATCGTGGATCCATGAATGGTCATTGGGCGATGTAGTCGTCAATATGTTGAATTGTTTGTGTTTGTCCCTGGTTGGAAATGTGGCCATTTAGATTTAGTTGAAATCTAGGTGCACTAGATGGAGCTGTCAACTCAGTCCAAAGACCGATTAGTTGCGTTAAAGTCGGCCGTGCAATGTTGGTTTTCTATCATCTTCTGAATATGGCCAGCCTGTGCCGATATTAGAAGTATTAGAGTTGCCGCCAACTGCATATGATCATCTGCGTCTTGAATCCAAGGTGATTGCTGTGCCTGATGCTGTTGCAGTTGGGGATTTGTCCCATCTACGCCGCTAAACCAATGCTCGGTGTTGGGCGAATTTCTTGATGGGAGCTGAGATTGTCGTTGGCCACATTACCTGGCGGAGTATTTGATCCACTGGTTGAGTGATTGTTTGATGATGATGGCTTCGGTAATTGTTATAATGGCCACCATATAAATAATCTTGTTGGCCTTGAGGACTTGAAGAAGACGATATACTGCTTGATTTGCCAGACTTCGCTGAACCTACCATCATATCAGAAGGGATTGTATTGTTCCCTTGATGGTAATTCGTGGAATTGATTTTCCGGTATTGTTGGATGCTCTGGCATTTGAACTGTAGTTACCGTCAGCCGATTCACATATCCGACGTTGAAGTCGCTGAGCGTAACTCTTATTTGCTGAATCTGGACTGCGGTCATAATGTGCAGTCATTGTCTAGGAACCCCCATCATCCTCATACGAATTGTCATCATAAGGTCTATGCTGCTGCTGCAATTGTTGTTGTGGGTGCTGTGACCGCATATGATTTCTTTTTGGAACAGCATAGTTGATAGTCTCCGACATATTGTGGAGACGTGCCTGAAAGGCGACCTTGCGGCATATTTTGTTGAAATAGACTGGCACTTGATTGAGCCAGAGAGGTTGCGCATCCAGGTTGCTATCTAGAAGATTACTCTGCTGATCAATGGAAGCCTGCGTTTAATTGTGTGGCAGGATAAAATAGTCCCAATGCTAGGCGCTTTTTTTCGTTGACTGGTGGCTGGACCATGTGTTCACTATTCGCGTTCCGTTGATTGGATTTCCCGAAGGGTGCCGGCATCTTTCCTATTCTTCTCCTTCTTTATTCTCTAATCTTGGCACCGAAAGCCTATCTTAGACACCGACTCCGTTGGAGTGGTGCCCCCGTGGCAGCTATGTGCAATGGGCAGTGTTAAGAGGGTGCCCCCAGAGCATTTCGTCCAGGCGGCGAAAGGTGAAGAACCCCAGACACGTGACAGCGATGTGCCTGAGTGGCGAGAGCGGCAAAATCAGCATGCTCGAACGATGAATCCAGGTAACGAGAAGCGGTGAACTCCAAATCTGCAACAGTTTTCGGTGGACATGCTTTCCGAGGGGTGCCGGCATCTTTCCTTGTTCCTCGTTTTCTTTGTCCCTTAATCTTACAGCCGAAAGCTTATCTTAGACACCGACTCCGTTGGAGTGGTGCCCCCGTGGCAGCTACGTGCAATGGGCGGTGTTAAGAGGGTGCCCCCAGAGCATTTCGTCCAGGCGGCGAAACCGAAGAACCCCAGACACTTAACAACGATGTGCCTGGGTGACGAGAAGCGACAAATCCTGGATGTGTAAACGATGCGCCCAGGTTTCGAGAAGTGGTGCCCAGGAACTGATGTGTATGATGCGGTGAAATCGCAATTCTCAGAGTTCTTGGAATTATTTATCTTCAAGTTCGATGTTTGAGATGATACTTGCAGGTATAGGACCGGATGTGCCCTTGTTGACAAAACTTTTCTTGGTACTGGCCCCTTAGATTTGATTGAATTGTCCTCTTGACTTTTTTGCCCGATGGGCCATCGTCCTCTTCTTGAGGTTCTTTTAAGGTACGCGGGGCGTATTTATGGTAGCGTGGGTCGTTCCAAGTACCTGCAACTTCATTAAAAAGAGGAGCCGAATGATGTCCTCAATCCAAACCCTGGAATTGATCGAATATTTCTTGAGGTACCTACAGTGAATTCAGTAAAATTAACCAAATGAAACAACCTTGGATGTCGAACAGTGGACTGTACTTTGTATTTGATTAATTGAGTATCAATTAAATTGTTGGTTAACTGTGTTATTTAAATTGCTAAATAATAGTAATTTGTGGACTGTAATTTGTATTTGGAAGAATTACTAGCTTTTCGTTTATTGATGATGACTTGTTCGACTTGTATGTTAAAGTTAAAATATAAGTTGGATCGTAAATCCATCTATATCATCGATGACTTCTTGGACGTAGTCCTCTTTTGGATCGTGAATCCCTCTATGTCATCGATGAACCTTTGAACGTAGTCATACGCGTTCCACTCGAATGAAACGAAAAAAATGTTGTTTTATTTATATTGGAAGTTTATAATGTTGATAAAAATAGGAAATCTCTATTAATTCATTCTATTTACCGTCGATTGCAATAGAAAAATTATTAAAATAAAGCAGAAATTCGTTTATTTTCACAAGAGTGATGAACCACCTAATCAGTACGGGCTCGGATATGTCCAGTCCGAATGAACTCTAGAAATATATGTGTGGTAAGCATATTCCACTTGACCACGGTGTCTTCGTTTTTCAGAAGCACATCTGCCAGAGTTCCACTCTTATGAAGTGCTCCATCACTTTGTTTATTATCAACGCTTGGTGATGTAATACTTGCATCCGATTCCCATTGTTGTTGTTAGGTTCTAATTGAATAGCTTTCGTATCGGCGTCTATGGCTTCATCGTACTTTCCTGTATTGATTCGGCCATATGCTTTGCTGTAATTTGGATTGTAGAATAATGCAGAGTTGCAGTCTTTAATCGCACGATCATTTTCTGTTACACGGATATAAACTGCAGCTCGATTACAGTAGAATATTGGGTTTTCCGGATCGAAACTAATTGCCCGGTTGTCTTGGACTACTGCTTCTTGATATTTGCATTCCTTCATCAGGCGGTTGCCTTTATTCTTAATCTGTTCGGCTGTTTCAAGGGTTTGTAGATTGCGTTCGATAAACATCGACTGGAACATTTCGAATAGATCTAACCTTTGTGGTTCCGCTTGTGAGGTTGTGCCTGCACTGTTAGACGTAGCACCTTCGCTATCGAGATCCTCATCATCGCTCAGATTAAACGCTGCTTGCAAACATTGTATAACAACATCCAGACTTTCGACGACGTCAGTGCCCAGCGATTAGCCCTCACTTGCTTGTTTTACATAGTCAATGAAGGATTTAACGAACTGCTTGTGGACTTGATCAGACATTTTCGAAATCTATCAACCGTAAACACTGAATTGCCGTTATTGGTCTCAAATCAATATCGACACAGAGTTCGTTTAGAAATTAGAACAGTCCCGAACGAATATGTTCTTTAATGTTCTTGTTTGAATGAAACTTCTCTTTAGTTCAATAAACGACAATTGCTACCCGGCGGTAGAATGTCGATGAAATTAGTTTTTTATTGACACACCACACAACACCTTTATTTAAGTTAAGATCGATGAATCTCTTAATTAAATTATATTAAATTATAAAATCAATTGCCACCTACCTGGTTACTGGAGATAGTTCCCTCGTTGCGACTTGTGAACGTATTCCCATTTCCTGTTCGTCGTCTGTGTCGGACGTGATCCGATGGACGTAATCCAGTTGTTGCTTGGATTCTTGCGCCGACTTCTTGCTCGGATTTTATACATCCGGCTCGAAGGACCATAATGTTTCGCCAGCTGGGAAGCGCAACTCCGATGTTGCCGATGGTTCGCCAACTGGGAAACAACAAAATGGTTTTTCTGCATCAGCCTCCGTTCTGGTTGACTTTAGAATAACCAACATCATTTTCCGAATAATGCCGCACTGGGCACAAATAATTTGATCAATTTGATCTCAAAGAAGCCGCATCCACTAAATAAAACAAATGAATTGAATAAAGTAGATCGCAACACGAGATCCCTTTAAACTTTATTTTACGATGGACTGTAACTATTAACAAACAAAACTGTCAAAAAACAGGTACCGAAAAGTACCGTATACAAATTAAAATTTTACTTTTACATCAAAACAAACTGTGTACGAAAACAGTAAAACCAGCACCGCGTGAAAACAGTACCATGTAAAACGTCACATGAATAGACCATTTTGCTTTTTGTCTATTCGGCAATAGGTGGCGCCCCGTGTGGTATGTTTTTTCCGACTGGTATAATGTATAATGTTGCGGAACTGCAACAACCCCCCATATCCGCAACTCAACTCCCATTGTCTCCCGCCAATGCAATCGCATTGGCACCTGAAAGTATTTCCTTTTCCAAGGACATTAATGCATAAAAGCATTACATAAAATTCCTAAATAGAGTTGCATCTACATGAGCATTCATAGTCCAATGCATCACTAGAATTCGCAGGAAAACTATTCCGGCACCATTGTTTGCCAAGCAAATCTGCCTAGACGAATTCCTGTAAACAAAAGGATTTTGAATTACATACAACATAACCTTTAGCAGGGGCCATAAACATTGTGCTGTCTATTCTTCAGCTTCGCAATGTGTGATAAATTCTCTTAACGCACACATTGGCCGACGACGTTTTTCTCCCAGCAATAATATACCAGCGGCTGCATTCAATTAGCGCAATCGACCCTGTAATCCCTAAAAACAATTCTTTAACGTGCACATGCACCATAGATTCCCGGCCATTAGGCACCCATGTTCCACCAATGCAATTCCGCCGTACATGTGCATTCCGCATGTCCCTGGCATTTCCACGGCCGTGGCAGCTCTTTGACCATCGGATAAAAGCGAATGCCCGCATCCTACCATAGAGTCATAAAACTAAGCATCTAATGAGTGGCTGCTATTTAGACAGCCGACCCTCATTACCGAAAGATGCTGTAGGTCGTTTCACCATTGTTCCTTTTTTCCTCGTTTCAGGCAAAACGCATCGATGAACACGGTGATGTATACGAACACACACATACACCACCGAGTACCTGAGATCTCTTTCCATTGATCACTGGTCAAAGGAAATTTCATTTCCTTTTCACCACACCACCAAACTCACCCCAAAACGAGGATTGAATCACGGAGTCAAATTACATCCGCAGACCGAGCTGGTCGTGCCAATCTAGCTGCCCCGATGCGCACGGCGATGCGAGATACACCATCGAATCAACCGCGAGTCGAGTAGTTGTTGTTTTCCGTCTAATCGTGAGTTGTGTACTTTTGAATGTCGATTTGAGAACACTTAAATTAAGAAACTTAAATATTCCAAGTCACCTTTGATTCATGCTTTTCATTTGATTCAACAAACAATAAAAAAATATATTGCATCCTATAGCAATAGTGTGTTTCCTTTTCCTGTTGTTGAGTTTCGTTCAGTGTTTTGTGTCCAGTGAACTTATGATGGAGAATCTTCGTACAAGCTGTGCCAACGCCAGCACCAAGACGAAGATTTCTCCACAATATTGCTTATCAACTTCAATGGTAATATGGGCTCTGTTCCAAACAGCACGCTCGTAGGCGCTTCATACATTGCTACTTTCTTTACAGAAGTCCGAGCTTGGGTTGAAACGTATCCCCCAACAAATTTGAAGCTCTATCTCATACTTTTGACAGGATCTGAACACTGTATCCGCTCACTGAAATCGTTATTGCGACTCTTTCATTTGTCTTATTCTGCTGGCCGCTTCCCAAATGGATGGAAGTCAGTGAAAATTCTCCCCAAAAAGGGGCCACAAATCGTCTCTTTCTTCTTATCGATCAATAGCACTGACTTTGTAGTGGTCCAAGACCCCCTACCATTTCCCTCTCGCATACATATTACCCACAAATAAAGTTCCCATCCAATATTATCCATTCATATCCCCAAATCAACGTTGAATTCGATGTCAAGCAAATTGAACCAAATGTTTAATTGTCGAACATTGAATTCAATTGCTTAAAATTCAAACATCACACGCATATATCCATATGCATTGTTTCTGCAATTATCAAAGTCTAAAATAAATACGCGATAATCGAGCCAAATGTTCGTTTATCATGCACACAGAAAATTCAGGCAATCTAAACAGCGCAATGCATATCTGCATATGCATTGTAGCATTGTTTTATGATATGCAAATTGTATTGTGTTATTATATGCAAATATACCCAGATTCCCGTTCAATTTCTCATCCAATTCCCATGGACTTTGCCCCCATCTAAAGTGCTTGCAAACTCTTGTTTGCCTTAGCCAGGTGGATAACACAAACAAATCTCAAAAAACATCTTTGATAAGGGGCGATGCGCCCGGACTTCGAAAGAAAAGGAATAAGAATATATACAGATAACAGTCCGTTAGCAGAAGATACGGAAGTCAGTCAGAGAGTATCATGTGCAAGGAGAGGATCCTCCAAAATGAAGTGAACAGTAAAATAAATTAGTTTTCTATAAATATAATAAATAAATTAGTTTTCTATAAATATAATAAATTAGTTTTCTATAAATATAATAAACTAGTTTTTGCTCTCGGATGTGATGCGCAGTTTTTGTCGCTGCGCTTCCAGTGTATTGTGATTTGCTCGTTCTTGGTGTCATCGATAGTGTTTGAAAAACTCTCTTCGTGTGTGTGCTTTGACACTTGCGGTCGTAGTGGTTAAAATTATCCTGGAAACTCACCTGTTCATGGACGGCACATCCTTTGGATTATCCGGAAGGATTAAGATATATGTTTCCATCAGGATCTATACGGTAGCCTACTCTTGCCGGAGGTCCCGGAAGCACAGTGGTGCACCCGGAATATAATAACGTCTCTCTCAAAGGTAATGGAATCACTGATTAACCGTCAACTTTCGAAATACCTGGAATAAAATGACCTCCTTAATGAGCACAAATATGGCTTTAGTAGCAACAGGTCTATAGGAAATTTGATTGCGTACCTTACCGAAAAGTGGAGCCATTCCATCCACTAGCTCGGTGAAAGCAAGGTTGTGGCATTGGATATTCAGAGAATTGGGCATCCAGCCTTTTTGTCGAAATTACATTCCTATGAAGTGACAAATTCCCGGATTCGATAGATAGAAGACAATCTTTCTGGCCGTTCAATCCAAGTTGTTCTTGGTGGTGTCAAATCTACCTCGCGTCAAATGAATGCAGGTGTTCCTCAGGGTTTTATACTCTCACCCAATCTCTTCCTCATTTTTATACATGATCTCTTACCTATTACCCCCAACCCAATTCACACATTTGCTGATGATAGTACGTTGACTTTCTTAGGCTCATACGAACATTCCCCACAAAGCTTTTCGAACCTCATTATCAATAAGCAGAATATCCTCAATTCATTGAACACCGACCTTAACAAGATGTATCAATGGGTACTATCTTACCGACGCGAACGGCTGATCAAATTCAACAAAGCCTACTATGGTCTATCAAGGCTCTTCAAATCCCGACATTTTTCCAGAACATCCAAGCTACTACTGTACAAGACCATGGTCTTACCAGTACTCATGTATGGATTCGAGACCTGGGTGCTCAATAAAAAGCATTTTGAACTCTTAGCCGCGTTCGAGAGGAAGGTCTTATAGAGAATTGTTAGCCCTGTATGTGAGGGAGGACGATTCCGCAGACGCTACAACCATGAGTTGTACGTGATCTACATTGCAGCTAATGTTGTAAGAAAAATTAACCTCGGTAGACCTTTGGGGAAGAAGCATGTTGCACCGTCGTACGGCGCTGATTCACTTTCTTCCACCATCATCCACTAAATTGTTCCGACACGTATTGTCCACAAACGAGAGGAGTAAATACACCCAGTACTGTTCGAAAGAGGAAAGTTGTCTACCGAAGATATATGACAATAAAATGCACTGTTTAATGGTTTACAAAGGTTCTTTTTTATTCACGACAATTCTTAACTCATTTAACTAGATTACAGGACACAGATGGTAATTACACCGACGATGACACGGATACACAAATGAATGTAAGACCGTGTACTCTACTTGTATGGCATTATACTGATTTACACACGAACAATTATTTTTAATTGATTATGTTATAACTACTTTGTATTATGCAACCCTAACTCCGGGTACGTACGGGTCGGTCGGGTGATGGTAAACGACTCAGCGACATCAATTCGCTGGCGAAGGAAATTCGACCAGTGAGACTGGCTCTCTTACTTTAAGGGTGCATTTTCTCTTCCCAGAGAAACGTAAAGTCTCTCTTTGGGGGAAGGTAACCCGATCTCATAGAGGAGATCATAGAGATACACATGTATGTGTGCACATTGGTTCTTTCATGGGACAAAGCCATGAGAACGAATCTGGAAACGAAGAAAGGGAATGATGTGCATCAATGAGATGTGAGTTCGGCTAAGTAAACAAGCCGAATCTCATTGGGTGCTAATTGGGTTTCTGTTTGTGCCTGCCTCTAGGTCATGAGAAGCAGATCCAGGAATATGTAGGACAAAGAGATGGTGTAGATCATTGTCTAAGCTATGCATTGCAGCTGTAATGATAGCCGCAATGCACCATGCACATGGTGCTAATTGATTCTAGCTTATTTACAGGGATTTGGTGTTTATTGCATCGCTGCCAAGGGTAAGTATACCATACCTATTTGCAATTGCCTATGGTGTAGGATTTAAATCATGCCTTAAGACGCAGGATGTGTATATTTGCTTTTGTCTCTTGGGTATAGGTCGACAGCCAATGTGTATGTAAAGGAATTTATTATACACATGGTGAGGCTGGGAATAGGCGACGCAATGTTTATGATCCCTCTTATGGTGGTTACATTGTATGTAAACCAAATTCTTTCGTTTTCGGGAATTCGACTAGGGAAAATGCGTAAGTAAGATTGGGATTTGCCTGGCAACCGAAGGTGCCGAATTGGCTTGGGATTTATGATGTTTGGAACAGAATTCTTATAGGGATTCTCTTCCAGGAGCTTTAGCTAAATACATTTGATAAACTTAATGCGTGAAGCATTTACAAGTGCTAATACGATTGCATTAGCAGAAAACTATGAAGGTTGTGTTGTAGTTACGGGGGTTCTTCGGGTAAGTAGACAGTGGGGTTTGGCGGAACCGTCACAGACCCCGGCGGGAGGGACACCTAGCTCGAATGAGCAAAGAGGAGCCTGTCCGGAAAGACATTTGTGGGAGGATGTATGAAAGGAGATGCAATGAAAAGATCGCGTAGACCTGTACGCCCAGAGCCTGGGAGTGCCAAACTTGATTACATCTGCTCGAATTCGGGACCGATGGAGAGACTTGCTAAATAAGGCCAAGACCGGATGCCGGTTGAAGTGCTGATGATGATGACTATCGTCCTGAAATGAATTAAATGCTTTAAATACCCCGTGTGCCTCTTGTCGTCAAACGAGAACTCCAAAATAAATGTACTGTCAATGAACGGCACTTCCATCGACGAAGCTAAGGAAACATTAATCCTCAGTATTCGAATTAATTCGACTCTTAATTGGAGCGACCATCCAACCTGGCCACTATTTACAAGACGCACATTAGTGCGAAAATGGAGTTCATATGGCATTTTGGTGAGGTGCATCAAAAATTGGCCTACACGTACTGCAAAAACGATCAGTGAAACTTATTGGGGACCCAGCGGAAACTCGATCAATTCTGTCGTTAGAACATAGGTGCGACGTATCGTTTGAACACGGTCGTTGTTCAACTGAACTTGCTGAACGTGTTCCGCCTCTCCTCACATTTTCCCGCAATACCCTTTAATCTGAGAATGCGCATCTGTTTACGTCGAAAGCCAACTTTCATTTCCCAGACTTGTTCCAAACATGCCCCGAAACTATTCCAAATACGTCCCAATAATGACCCAAATGTGTCGGGAATACATCCCCCCACAACATCTTTAACAGGACGCCCCACAACATAGTCCACCACATGCTCCATAACATGCATGGTAAAAAGTCTACCTTTGGAACTCAATAAACCTGAGTAATTGTCCCTTTGCTGGATACGTAACTTCATGGAGGAAGTGAAACTATTTTTGGTGTGCTCAATAAAAACTGAAACTACTGCCATTTTAGGCGAATACATACCACTACCGCCATCTTGTGATATGCGCCAGAAAGAAAGAAGGCTCATAGCACGAACAGTCTCATGTGAAGCGTGTAAAAAAGTACACGCCTAATATTTCGCCTTTAAAATTTAATGATGTATGCGTTACACCGGCAACGACAGGCAATAAAATTTTGTGTTTTACGGGGTTCAGCTCCAACACTTATGAAGAGTTACTTACCGCATTTAACATGACTCTCATGAGTAAAGTTACATGTTTGCGATGACATAAGTAATTTCAAGGGACGAGAACTCATGTCAATTGGAGGATGGTGCCAGAAAACCGGTCAACTTTCTTACCGAAGGAATAATCACTGACCAGGGTTTAAAGGTGACATACTCGTGTTGAAGCAGCTAATGTGTGTCCCACGCTAAGCACTCTCATCGAAATCATATACAACAGTCTTTAGTGCAATGCGGCTCAAATAAAATAAATATAATAAATACAACAAAATAAAATCAAATCACATTCCATATAAATACATATAAAAACGTATACAACACACAAGTATTATCGTCTCTACCGCTTTAATGAGACTGAATAATAATAGTCTCCCGTCAGACGTAGGACTTATTTCCCGGAAACTCAGTAATATCTCTTATTCAAATAACACATTTTTGTGTTCAAACCAATTGTGAGGGATTCCCATATCTTCCCATTCAATCAGTCACCCTCACCAGAAAAGCACTTAACATAAACTGACTGACAAATTCCCAAATTACAACGAACATCCCTGTTGGCTCTCATTAATTATGGCACCACGTCAGCGAAACAGATTAATTCGTTAATTACTATATTTCACATTCAGCATCATTATAACGGTTTACGGCTGAATAACTCTGGACTGAGAGTACATCCGTTCTACCAATGTCCTCGTAAGCCGTTTACATTCAGCTTAACGAAACCCAAATAAAGAATTCTCTCCATTCTGGTGAACTCATTAAAATTCATACAAATCCTCCGATTCGATACTGAGTTGAATGCCGTCAGATCACTGGCTGAGAGGTTATTTCCGAACGTTTTCGTTCCCACTAGATCTCCCCCCCTTTTCCCGTATCTGACATTTCTGTCGGCGGGACGTAAATTCATGACATTAATTTTTGTCCACTAATTTGAGCGCTTGGACCAAGCCGGCCAAGCTGCAATGACCCCGACTCATATCTCTTGTCTCGAGTCTAAACCACTCAGCACATTACGGCGGCTGCTCCTAATTTCCTTCTTAATTATAATTGGGTTTTCGTTTTCCATCTCGGTCGATGAAGAGTCTCCTTTGTGAATGTGCAACTGGGGAAGTTCGTTTGTTCCCAACAGCATTCTATTGCCAGGAACTGTTGGGGCATGGTGGAAGGAGACTTCCCAACCTGGCACATCAATGTGGATTCCTATTACTGCTGATGTCACTGGGTAGCGGCGATGGTCGTCGCTTCCCATCATCTAAAACAACCGTAACTATAAAAATTAATTTCCCCTCGTTAAACGGGTATTTGTGGTTGCATAAGAGGACACTGGCATCGACGAAAATCCTTCGTCCTTCTTCCCAATCTATAATCCCTTCCAGCCAAGGAGAAAGTAATGGGAAAACAAATTTTGACGGGGTTGGTAGAAGGGAGAGGAATAGGAAAAGTTGGTTGAATGCCAAAGTAAATACAGCAGTTCTCAACTTAATGCAGTTAAATTGGTATCACTTAAGATCCTGTTTTGCTGTGATTACAAAGTTGTCGCTCAATTTTTGTACACAGTGTATAGTTGCTTCTTATCCAGGCTGTACGTGCACACGGTCCCTTGAAAAAGGGACCCACATTCGAGGCCAATTGAGTTAAGTGACGAAAATTGTTGAAATAAAGAACACCAGACTACGCTTTAGAATGCTGTGCCCAGTTTACTATTGACACGTGTGTATGGGTGCGGATCCTTTAGGCATACGCCTACGATGGTTGACCGTGTGTACACTACTATATGATTCTGCCGAGATGTGCCAGTTGGAAGGTCCTTTTTGCTGAGAGTGATGACGCTATTTACTTGCAAGTGTCTAGAAGCACTTTGAGGTTTTTCGGTTAAAGGATATTGGCAACTAGAGCCCAGCGAAACGAGGACAACGGGATGAAGGTGACAGGACAAGGAATAAAATGGAATAAGGACGCTTGAAACAACAGTGACCTAATCGGCGCTTTCAAAAAATGAGGGTTTACTCATTCGGAGGTTCAGTGTTTTCTTTTTCTTCTCCTTATTTTATTTCCATTTAGCTAGAAAATGGGACAGAAGGGATAATGGTGCCCCGGATTCCAAGTGGGGAGTCAATTTCCAACAAATTGTTTACCACTTGTGGGCCAAGCATTATTCTTTGAGGATGCTGATAAGACTGCCTGACTAATTGGAGTTTCAAATCAATTTGAGGATACACTTCTTATCTGTACACATCGTCTTTGCAGGATTAAGCGGTCTATAAGGATTTGAATATACTATAGGATCCAAAGACCCGGATTTCGTCGTGATTTGGGATTGAAGTACGACCGGAAGAGTATGGATGCTGATACAACATTTATTTATAGTATTTATTGTGGGTCATGATTAGTAACATGAAGTGCGAATATTATAGAATGAAATTTATTCCATATCCTGCCGTCTTTTTTTAGACTTTTTTTTACATTGACACTCGCACAAAAGGGGCTTTTGAAGTACCCTTAAATGTCAGACTTGTTCGATATTGTGTACTAGCCTTTCACTCGGGGAGGGGGTCTCCTTGTCTTTAAAAGGGAGAGGGTTCTCTCAAGACCGCTCCTCAGAAGGCTCGTTGCAGTCGCCACCGTGCTTCCTCAGACCCGGGGAAGACAGACGACGGATTGTTGAATACGGGCCAAATATTCAAATAAAAAGATAGTACTGTGGCGGTTTCGCCAAACCCCACTGTCTACTTACCCGAAGAACACCCATAACTGCGACCCAACCTTCATTAAGTTTCTGCTATGCAATCGCATTAGCACCTGTGAATGCTTCACGCAACAAATGACCAAATGTATTTAGCTAAAAGCTTCTGGAAGGGCGTTCTTACCTGCATCCATTTATTCGAATTCAAAATTTCTTTTAAGAGTTCTGTTCCAAACAGCATATCCCTGAAAAGAGGGCTTATCGGTTCACATATAATGTAACCGCATAATCAGGGAATCTTAACCTTAAGTTGGCTATTCCCAGCCTCACATCTGTACAACAAAGTCTTACATACACATTGCCTGGCGATTCATTGTCCAACTGCCAAAGCAGCGTCGGGCAGCTTGTTTGTTCAGCCGGCATTTACCAGACCATGATCCCTCGTCTAAACGAATAAATAGTCACGAATTTCGTTCTTTGCCACAAACGAATTTCCCCGCATATACAAATGCAAGCAAGGGATTCGTTTCGGCCACCAACCCAAGATACGATATACAATTCTCACTCTATAAATTGTTGTATTCCATTGGCAACTCCTTCTAATGGCTATTCGACTATTTACACAAGGGCATCACTCAGCTAAGACTTTTGTGATGCCCTCGTCCCATCTTTTCTCTTAACACCATTTCTTCGATGCATCGTCGTCTATTTATTTAGCCGCGATGCACATCCTAGACAACAATCTATACGGTCCCTTTGGCTTTTAATTTCCCCGGATCCGTTCCTCATGACCCCGAGGCATGAGCAAACAAAGACCCAATTGGCATCCAATGAGATTCGGCTTGTTTGCTTAGCCGAACTCCCATCGTATGGATGCACATTATGCCCTTTTTTGTTTTAGATTCGTTTTCATGGTTTTGTCCCATGAATGAACCAATGCTCACATATACATATGTACCTTAATTTGAGAGAGCCGGTTTCACTGGCCGAATTTCTATTGTTAGCGATTTAATATCGCTGAGTCTTATTCCACACACCGACCGAGCTGGTTGAGTCGTCTTACGTCCTTCAGTGCGCGCACATTAAGTTCTTTGATTCTTATTATCCCCCGTAGAATGTGCACCGGAGTCTGCACCCCTGTGGGATGTGTTCCTTACGTCGTCGAGTTTGTGATTCAAAGTAAAAGCCCTCCGAACAATCTATAACAAATAGTATTCGGTGTCGAATCAATCGAATAAAAACAAATAATATGCAACAAACCGCGTCCCAAGTTCAAACCTTAAATCATCTAAATTTATCAACTGTGCTAAACGTTAATCCCTGTTCATTTTGTCACAATATTAAAATAAATTAACATTAAAAAAAAACAATAAAAACAACCACCACCAACAATCTAGCGTGTTTTAATGTATTTTAATGTGTTTCCTTCCTCTTGGACTTACAGCGTTTGTTTCTCTTTTACCTTTCATGCCTGTTTGGTCGGCGAAACTTTATTCAGTATACGATGGGGAAGGAAGTTCATCGAGTGCCCGTGTTGGCACACACTTCCCTTCCCCACAGTACCAATATTTAATAGGAGGATGGGAGCGAACATACAGGGTAAAGTCTCAGATTTCAACCCGGCGAAGACCAGGACTATCCTTGTCCCTGTTCCATCCAAGTTGACATGCAGTCTCCAAGTGACCCCTGGATAGCTACTTTGGCACCCGCCAAGTAGTGAACCAATGCATACAGCGACATCCTGAGAAAGATTGGCGCAAGGCTAATAAACTTGTCCAGAAAAACAAATTATTATGGACAATATCGGTGAAGAGACTTGCTAAATAAGCCCAAGACCGGATCCCGGTTGTAGTCCCGATGATGATGATGATGATGACCAGTACATGATCGAATTTAAATTTAAATTTATTTATTAGTTTTTAATTAATTTTAGTTTAGTTTATTGGCATCCTTAGACCTCGAACGCCAATTGAGACTGATCTTATTATTTTGAATTTAAAGTTATTAGTTTTTTTGGCGTCCTTTCCAATCGGACGCCAATCGAGACAGATCCTCGAATCTAAAATACATCACCCTTTTATTTAAAATCTTATCGGGATTTTGTGTCCCGAATGCATCAAAATGCAAGCAGAATTTCAAAATGTACTTCGACTGGAGTGGAGTACTGGAGAAAAGGAATGTGATATCCATTTTTAGAATATGCCCATCTGCCTAGAATGCAGATGAAGAGCAGGATTTGTAGGAACATGGGTTTGTTTGCATAAGAAGATATGTATTGTGGTGTTTGGTTTTTAGGACGGATTTGATATTTGAACTTTGGATTGATTTGTCTAACGTTGGACTGTTAGTTCGGGGATATGGATGCATGACATAGTAGGTGAATGTGTATGGGGATAATAATAATATGAAATGTGTGTGTGGGAGGGAAATGATAGGGCCTCGTGGAGCACTACAATTGTACTGCAATCTCAATTAAATTAGAATAGATCGTTCAGATTTTTCTGACGTAATCGTGACTGGTTTTTATTTACAATTGGATACGCCTTCAAACGCAAAATCTTCAAAATTTAATGAGCAATGTGCTATGGTTATTTCATGGTGGAAATAAATAATCAACTTGCTTATAGGTAAAATCATCAACGGAACTTGTTGGACACATTGTACTAGTTTGGAGAAATGAAAGGCAGGGGAAGCAAAGAAGTATTGTGACTGGCTGAAGTTGGAGGGGTTTTCGTTGGCAACACATTTATTAGTTTACTTTTAGTAGTATATTAATTCTGACAAAATTCATGAAATATAATTATTCGTAGATATATTAAATATACACGTATTTTAACTCTAGTCGAAAATAAAAGAAAATATGGTGACATTCAGTATTTAAGTTGATGTATAAAACAGAGTCGGAAACCACGTCCAAAATTTAAGGCAACAGTACCACATACGCTGAAAAGTCCCGGGATTTTTAATGAAAACAAGTATTTTTTGGGCAACGTTATATTTATTCCTCAAAAATCGTTGCCTTCGAGGGCGATACACTTGGTATAGAGGTTTTTCAAAATTTCGATGTCCCTTCTGTAATACGAAACGTCCAAGCCTTCGAAATACGCCTCGGTTTCCACAATGACTTCCTTATTGGATCTGAACCCTGGACCCCCGCTTGAGGTTTGGGAACAGATAAAAGTCTCTTGGGCTAAGTCTGGAGAATACGGGGACTGAGCAACCAATAATAACCCTAATACCTTAGTTTTTAAGTTAGTCATCATCATCATCGGCACTACAACCGGAAACCGGTCTTGGCCTTATTTAGCAAGTCCTGAGGCTTGTTACATTTTCCATAATGATTTGTTTTTTCCGGGCAAGGTCATTAGTCTTGCGCCAGAGGCTCCCCGACGGGGAATCGAACCACGGTCTCCCGCGTGACAGACGGGTATCACCATCATCGGCACTACAACCGGGAACCGGTCTTGGCCTTATTTAGCAAGTCCTGAGGCTTGTTAAATTTTCCATAATGATTTTATTTTTCCTGGGCAAGGTCATTAGTCTTGCGCCAGGGGCTCCCCGACGGGGAATCGAACCCCGGTCTCCCGGGTGACAGACGGGTATACCAACCACTATATTGTCGAGGAGCCTTTTTAAGTTGGTAGTTAAGTTTATATCAATAACACTTGTGTTGAGCTGAATAATGAGGATTCTGACCTTACTAAATTAATTTAAATCGTAACTGGTCCAATTTGGCCATCGTTTTCAAGGAGTGTGTGACGCTGGGTTAACGTGATGGTACAGAATCTTTTTCTTCGACATATGGGGCCGTTTTTTCTTTATTTCGTCGTTCAGCTTGTCCAATAATGCTGCATTATACTCTCCTGTGAGTATTCTTCTCTTCTGCCTGTAATCGATGAAGATGATGATACCATGCGCGGAAGTCATAACCTTCTCGGCCGAGCGTTGGTTTTTTGGTCGCTTTCGTCGGCTTTCAGGCTTTCCAGCCGCTCTTCTGACGAGCTATTAGAGTCTGGCATATGGTAATGGACCCACGTTTCACTCACCATCACAAAATGTCGAAATTGTTCGCTGGATTACGAAGTATCAACGCCAAACTGGCCGTTGAATCATCAACACGCTGCTGTTTTTGGTCTATGGTCAGGAAACGTTGACCGCACCGATAGCTTTACATTTCCAAAAGATCGGGCAAAATTTATCCTACCCGTTATTTTGATATGTCCACGGCCGTATCGAACTTGCGCAACTTCACTTTCCCATCACTCAAAACGATTCGATGCACTTGCTTTACGACTTCCGCATTCGTAGGCTCTTTTGTCCTTCCAGATGGAGGTGCGTCTTCCGTGCCCATTTTAAATTCACTAAACCACCGGTGAACTGTTGTTCGGGAGGCAGCAAATGTGGGATAACATTTTTGCAACCATTGCGATGATTCTTCTGCGATTTTTCTCACCAAAAACACAATTTTTGTTCAAGATGCGATATTCCTTTTTTTACGAAGCCGAAACTAATGTCACTCAAATGACTGTAGCTTGTAATCGAATGGATGAATGTCACGAAACATCATACATAAACTAGTGACAGATGAGCCTCTTCAAATGAGTCATGTTCACTTTCTAGTGGCGCCGCCAATTGAAATATCCTGGTAGCATATGGAATTGAGATGTGAGATCACCCGTTGGGAATTCAAAGTGTTAAAAAATAGAAGAAAAAAAAACACAAACAACAGCAAGGAACATAGCTTAATTTACTAAATTTAAACAACATAAAAAGTAGGCAGGAGAAGACAGCACATGCAAAAGAAAAAGCGCAAACAATAGAAAGAGCATATTCAAAATTGAAGAGCCGTTTTTAACGCACTTTAAGAAAGTTCCAGTCCAAGAAGAATTTTAGGGTACAGAACAAGCGGAAGCTTTTTTTCCATGACATGTGTCTTGGAGGTCAACAATAGCTCAGACTTATTTCGATCTCTACAAGTACTACCATTTTGTAACTTGGACTGAAATTCACGAGGAGTAAAGACTAAAGACTGATGTTAGGGCGAATATTATCTCTACTTATAAGTGTAGAACGTAACAGTTCAATCACATTGAATATAGTCTTCCAACAGCGCCTTTGGTCCGTCACTCCTTAAAGACGTGTTTAAAGTCACTCTTGGAGAGCATCCGTAACTTCTCCTTTAAAGGCTTTACAGTCGCATTTACATTAGGTAGACGGCGATCTTTAGGCATTTTTTGGCCCTAAAGAAAGCCGTAGCTATATGAACAGTTTAGTGGTGGATGCCTTTTTTTTTCTTAAAAATGCATTGACAGTGTGCGCCACAGGCAACTACGTATTATCTTGATGCAATTTTCAATGTTTAAAGAGATTTGATTGCTTTCTTGGGATATGATCCCTTAGTACTTGCCTCAATATGATAATAAACCGTCAACTTTCGAAATATCTTGCATCAAATGACCTCCTCAATGACCGCCAATATGGCTTTCGTAGCAACAGGTCCATAAGATATCTGATGGCGTACCTTATCGAAAAGTGGAGCCATTCCATCCACTACCTCGGTGAAAGCAAGATAGTCGCATTAGATATTTCAAAAGCCTTCGACAGAGTTTGGCATCCAGGCCTTTTGTCAAAATTGCATTCATGTAGAGTGGACAATTCCCTGATTCAATGGATAAGAGACTATCTTTCTGGTCGTTCAATCCAAGTGGTTCTTGGTGGTGTCAAATCTGTCTCCCATCAAATTAATGCATGTCTTCTCCAGGGTTCGGTACTCTTACCCACTCTCTTCCTGATCTTTATAAATGATCTCTTGTCAATTACTCACAACCCAATTCACTCGTTTGCTGATGAGAGCACGTTGAGTTTCTCATACTCATATGAACACTTCCGTCGAAGCTATTCGAACCTCATTACCAACCAGCAACATCTACTTGACACATTGAATTCCGACTTCAACAAAATATATCAATGGGGATTATCTCACCGAGTAGAATTCAGTGCTGCCTCTTATCGTCAAAGGCGAGCCCCAAAATAAATATACTGTCTATGAATGGCACTTGCGTCGACGAAGCCAATGAACTATCAATCCTCGGCACTCAAATTAATTCGACCCTTAATTGGAATGACCGCAGGTTTGAAACTGTGAAAAGTGCGGCCAAATGTATGGGTTTCCTTAAGAGATGCAAAAGATACTTCACTCCATCCAACCTGGCCACTATTTATAAGGCGTATATTCGTTCAGAAACGGAGTTCAACTCTCATATTTGGGCAGGCGCATCCAAAACTGCACTACACATGCTCGACAGGATCCAAAAGCGAGCAGTGAAACTTGGCTCAGCGGTAAGTCGATCATTTCCGCCCTTAGAACACAGGGGCAACGTATCATGCCCTATTCTATAGTTATTACCACGGTCGTTGCTCAACTGAACTTGCTCAATGTGTCCCGCCACTTGGGACATTTTCCCGCGATACCCGTCAATCTCTGAATGTGCATCAGTTCACGTTGAAAGTAGACTTCAGGCGCACACATAAACATAGAGAGTCATTCTTTAGCCGAACCACACGAATGTGGAATGCTCTACCTGATAATGTGTTTCCTGGCCGTTATAATTATCCGCATGATCTCCTTATATATATATATATATATATATATATATATATATATATATATATATATATATATATATATATCATCATCATCATCATCGGCACTACAACCTGGAACCGGTCTTGGCTTTATTTAGCAAGTCCTGAGGCTTGTTAAATTTTCCATAATGATTTGTTTTTTCCGGGCAAGGTCATTAGTCTTGCGCCAGAGGCTCCCCGACGGGGAATCGAACCCCGGTCTCCCGCGTGACAGGCGGGTATACTAACCAGTATACTATTGAGGAGCTATATATATATATATATAAACCAGCAGTGATCGTCTGCCTTTGGGGAACAGTATGAGTGTACACCATATCGCAGTATCCAAAGAATGCAATCACCAGCGATTTTGATCTAGGTTTTTGCGTTTATACTTCCTTCGGTGGCGCTTCGGATGTATCAACGCATTGTGTACTTTGCTGTTTTAACAAACGGGTCTTAACAACCAAAATTCCATTGGCAGTAACAACCGAAAACATTTAAAAAAAGTTTACAAAATAATTATGAATGACCATAAATTGAAGATGATTGAGATAGCTGAGACTATGAAGATATCAAAAGAGCGTGTTGGTGATATCGTGCATGAATATTTGGATATGGGAAAGGTGTATGCAATGTCGGTGCCGCGGGAGCTCGTGGGGATGTAGTATAGATGCCAACGTACGACACTTGTTCTCTTCAATCCCCAACGATTTCTTCTACATTATTGCCACAATGTTCCAGCACCAAAAGGAAAGGAATGACATGCGCTGGTGTAGTTTACTTAGTTTTTTTATCGTTCTTTATTGTTTATTCGAATTTACACTTTTAACAAATAGATGTAAGGAGGACGTATCAAATTAATATCTCGTCTTTTCGCCAAATAAGTAATTGTAACCTGTCTATTTTAAAAGGGCAACGCGTTTCTATTTCTCGAGTGACTAATGGGACACTACGTTCGTCTGACAACACTTTCTATTTACTTCGCGCTCGAGCGTGTGCACCAGCGTGCACACGCTGCGGTAGTTGAATAACGACTAACTGAATTAGAGATGAAGATGGGTAATTTCTGCTTTTCGCATACGATCAACAATGGTAATTGTGCTCTCTTATGCATCCATCAATTCCCCACGCTCATCGAGGTGGATAAGTACTTGCGCATTCGTTCGATGTCGATGGGCGTAGAAAGGAAGAAGAAATCAAAAGGAAAGCACAATAACACAGGGTTGACCTGGCTTAGTGTGCGTGTATTAATGCAGTCTCCGAGGTGTTCCACTGACCTAGTGCGATGTCTGTGGTGACCTCGAACGGCATTGAGCTGTACGGAGACGGAATTGTGGAGGATGGGAATATGTAGCTGGTGATAATCACCTGCGAAAAGAGATTATAGCGTTTTAAATAATAGTGAAGAAGATCGTGTGATTCGAACTGACGCTATGACAGCTGGAATCACGAAAAAAATTTGACCTAAGCGTTACACACCAGGCTACTAACCGTGTTTGGAATTTGATTTCCAAACTCGAGTATATTCCACTGGTGTGAATTATTTTTTTTATTTTATCGCTTGGTATTGGTTCTGATGTATTTTTCTTATTCGATTTTTTTCGTTCGGTGTTCTTCACTATTTTTGCTTGTGAATTGTGTGTATCTGTTAGAATCGCTACACACTCCCGCCGCAGTAACTTCGTTACGATCAGATTCGTATGCGGACGACGGACGAACGAGAGAGAAGCGAGAAAACGTCGGAGGCTGGGCTCTATGCGGAAGTCGTGACCGTGTGTGAAGTTCTGCTTTACTATGGGAAGTGGATGCTGCGTGTTCAGATCACGTCGGGGTCACCAATTATAGCGTTAAGCAAGGATAGTGAAGAAGGTGAATTGAACACACGATGAAACGATTGAAAAGCGAAGCAGTGAAGCATCAGACTACTGACCGTGTTTAGAATTTGATTTCCAAACTCGACTATATTCCACTGGTATGAATTATTTTTATTTTATCGCTTGGTATACGGTTCTGATGTATTTTTCTTATTCGATTTTCTTTCGTTCGGTGTTCTTCACTATTTTTGCTTGTGAATTGTGTGTATCTGTTAGAATCGCTACACACTCCCGCCGCAGTAACTTCGTTACGATCAGATTCGTATGCGGACGACGGACGAACGAGAGAAACGAGGAAACATCGGAGGCTGTGCTCTATGCGGAAGTCGTGACCGTGTGTGAAGTTCTGCTTTACTATGGGAAGTGTATGCTGCGTGTGTGTACAAGATCACGTCGGGGTCACCAATTATATAGCGTTAAGCAAGGATAGTGAAGAAGGTGAATTGAACACACGATGAAACGATTGAAAAGCGAAGCAGTGAAGCATCAGACTACTGACCGTGTTTAGAATTTGATTTCCAAACTCGACTATATTCCACTGGTATGAATTATTTTTATTTTATCGCTTGGTATACGGTTCTGATGTATTTTTCTTATTCGATTTTCTTTCGTTCGGTGTTCTTCACTATTTTTGCTTGTGAATTGTGTGTATCTGTTAGAATCACTACAAGATCATTGATCCCCAGCGGATAGAGTGTCTGGGGAAAGTCGAAGTGACGCTACTTTGGCCAGGGTAATATTAACGTGGGAAACATGTTATGGACTCCAATAAGTACCCAAATCCGTTGCATGACTATGCAACAGCGTCGTTTAATTCAACTTGTTGTTGTTAACCACATGGATTGGAATTTCCGGTAGAAATCTCATGGCTAGAGGACTGGCGTTGCCGTATGGCAGAAACGTATCTGAATTCAATTATGCATTACCTGCATAGAATAATGAATTCAGCTATGCGTCCGTTATTGCAACATGCTTTACAGGTGGAATAGCTTGTAAGGGGAATAAGGGTTGAAATGACGCGCTGGTAGCGGTCGAAATACGATATGGAATTGTGGGTTGGTTCTCCACGTGCTATAGAGAACCCTCACCGTATATGCCCCCCCCCCCCCCCCCCCCGGGACGTAGTCACGAAATAATGGTTGGGCGGAAGGAGTAGTTTGAAGTGTGGCGGAAGGAGAGTTAGGTGCTTGGTGGATTGGAAGGATTAGGTTGCCTAAGGAGGCGTGCTCGACTTCGGATAAGTGAAGGTTGATGTGGTTGGCGAATGTCAGCGGAGTCGGGTGTTGACTGAGTATCTGGAGCTGAAGCCTCTAAGAAACTGGGTTTGAGTCTCTCAACACTGACCGTGGATCGTTTGCCTCGGATTTCGATCTCCAAGACACGATCGCTGATGCTGAGTGAACTGCACGCGATGAACCGAATCCAAAGCGTGGAAAGGCGTAACAGTGCCAAAGCCCAAGCCAAACCATGGCGCCATAATCGTTGTATCGCTCTCGAAGGAAACTATATTGAATAATAAAATCTAATTTTATCAAGAAAAAGGGTGTATTTCTATGTTAACCTACGAACCTTATAGCCGACCTGGTACACACACGGTCAGGAGATTCTACAAGAACTCGCTGCCGTGCAAATGATATGAAAGTACAATTTCTTACCGCTATACGCCCGTCGATGCATATCGTCACCGCCCCTGTGTTGAAAACAAGTTATTTTGCTCATTCTAAGCAAAAGTGGCGTTCATTTGGAGAGAAGCTTTTCCATAGTCAGATTTTGATTCAAAATAGTGTAAACACTTCTAATTGATATCTTCATGATCTCAGCTATGTCACACACATTCACTTTTCGTTCTTCCACTACGATTTTCAGACTAGTTTTCTTAAGTCGATGTTTCATTTGTACGACCACAGCGTTCAGGATCATCGGTGTTTGTATGCACCGGTCAATAATAGTTAATTTCCTTGGTACCGAGTTTTCATAAAGCTTATAAAGTAACTGTTTAATTTTAACAGTATTTTTTCCTATCAAAAAACAATTTCTGACCAACACACGAAATTCTTTTTTATATATTGATTTGAAAGTAGCAAAAGTAATTTCCCTAGAACCATTGTAATTTGAGAGGAATGGCATGAGCAATGGCATGCGGGGGTGGGAGTGAGAATACAAGGCAAAGTCTCTGATTGCTGTCAACCCGGCGAAGGCCAAGACGATCCTTGTCCCTGTTCAATCCAAGTTGACATCCAGTCTCCACCTGGCACCCCTGGATAGCTACTTTGGCACCCGCCAAGTAGTGAACCGATGGTTAATAACCTTTCCCGGAAAAACTTATTATGGAAAATTTAACAAGCCTCAGACTTGTTAAATAAGGCCAAGACCGGGTCCCGGTTGTAGTGCCAATGATGATGACGATGGTAGTCGTAACTGCTTATCCCACAATTTGCCCTTTCTGACTATTTTTTTTGTATGCAGTCGATTGCCTATGAGAATACAAGGAATGTGAATGGATCTTGAAACATTAAACATTATTTATGTGTATTAGAACACACAATAATTAACTAAGAGTTGTCTTCTCACTTTCGCACGCTCGTTGATAATAGAAGATATTTTGGCCTGTGTCTGTACCTCTAAATTTAGAAGGGAAGGACTTCTCAGGGTAACTAGGACTGGATATAAAGACCCAAATACTGTTCACTAGGAACATAAAAAAGGAGGTTACTTCGGTCCGAAACAGAAAGACGCACTCCGCTCACGGCAGTAATGTTTACCCTCTTACGAAAAGAAAAAAAAACCTTATATCGTTAAGTATCAATAAATATACTACTAATATACCATGTATAACCTAATATAGAATAGCATTTTCCTCAATGAGCATTCTAACTCAAAGAACTTTCTACACAACTAAGGCGTGTGAAGGAAGCAGGTTATTGGCATAATCTGCAAAGTTGGAGGCCTTAGAATCGACATTAAGCACCTAACACACTATATTCAGAAATTTCATTTTAGAAAGTGATACATCATTGTTCTTGATCAGTTTATTCACGTTAACCGAGTTATGGATATCGTTGGAACGATGAATGCCGTCATAATATAACTAAACTTACTGCAGTAAAATGATTTGACGCAAGAGAGCTATCCATGTAAGTAAAACCTGTAGCAAATTGCCATATAGTTTTCATGCTTATTATAAACGTAGCGAAACTAATATAATTCCACAGCCACAGGGAAGACTAATCCATACCATACACAGTGTTCAACCAATCGCATACCATAGCCTAACTGAATCCAAATACAAATCACTGGTAATATAATCAAGTAGTGTATAACCCCGAATAATAGCAAATGCAATCCTTTAATACAAACGAATTCAAAGTAGTGGAAATCAAACTGAATTCAATAAACAGATTCCCCAAACCACGAGCATGTTCGGGAACCTCACTTCCGAAAACACTAAACAAAACACAAAAATGCACTTTACGTGGCAAAATATCCTAGAGCAGGACATTAATATACGCGAATTACGAAAGGATTTGTAATTTCATACAGAAATTCCAATTAAAACTAAATAAAATAAAATAAATAAACCTTTGTGTCCGTCGACGCCACCATTGGCGCCGGTTACACGGAGCCGGGCGCCAATTACACGATATTTATACTGAGGATACGAATGTAGAAAACCACTGCGTTCCCATGTTCGTTGTTTTGTTCTAAGGACGATCGGAATGAGGTGCATCCTCTGTTTAGTGTAACCATGAGAGCAAATCTCGACAAGTAGGACTAGACTACCAAAGTTGTTGCTAACCGTGCTGAGAATGACTGTGTAGCTGGTGAATACTGGAAGTCTGGTGCATTCCGGAAATTCCGTTAATTTACATAAAGTTTACAAATCTGTGGACGAATTTGAAAATTAAAGGATTTGCCGTTACTCATGCAAGAGTTCCAATCCTTTTTCGGGAGGTGCATACATATGTCGGCTGTGTATGAACTAGAGTAGTTCTGGCTTACATCGATTTTCTTTGCCGTGAATGATACGCTGCGGATAAGCTTACTAGACGAATGGCAAATTAAATAAATTGCCAGTTATACCATGAGCCAGGTGATTATCTATTCTAGCGAAGGTTTCGTCAGGCATTTGGGCTTTAAAATAAATAAAGAAACATAAAAATTGAATTGGAATTTCAAAGTCCACATACTCTCTGAGATCCATTTTATTTTTACAATGAAAATTAACGGTTCCACAGATAGTCCTCCCTTAAAGATACATGTTACCCTGATGAAAATCCTGCATACATGTATGAAATGCATCCTCATCATGGTGGTGACTTTCTTTTTGCCTGCTGCTACTGAATTTGAATTCGAATTTGAATTTTAGATTTTACAATATTCTCTTCTTCTATTTGTTGCTTCCCTGTTGTAGGGTGTGTGTGTATTTTTTCCCTCGTGTTATTTATATTTTTATTTTTGTTTGTGTCCTTTATTATTTCTTTTTTTTTTTAGTTCTTCGTTGTTGTGAAACTTTGAAAAAGGTTCTGATAAAAGTTTTGCATTTGTGTAAATGGAACGAAAATCCACCTGTGCAGTCCCTATGCATCTGGAGTGGAATTAGGACGACCGCATAACTTGGTGCTTTGTTAGAGAATATGTGTTTGTTGCACAACAATGAAATTGTGATGAGGTGTGTCAAGCTAAGGACGATATGGATAAAGGATGCAGATTTTATGCAATCTTCTGGTCGTTTTGAAAAGTACGAAGACAGTTTTTTATTTGTTTTCTCCTCGCAGGTGTTTCGGTTTCATTTATGAATTAACATTGCCAAAGATATGTGACCGACTAGTTTGAAGGAGAAGTTCATTCTTCCCGCAATACTTTGAAAACTACTTATCGGATTCTAGTGGAGCTTAAAGTCTTGTTTTTATTTGCCGCAGCAAACAAACACTATAGAAAAGGACTCCGTAGATTCTCTGTTATCGTCGACAAATTTCAAATGAAAAGTTGATTTTTATTCCAGAAATAACTTCAGATTTTAATTTCTTTTTGTTTTTAACCGCGCACACAGACGGAGGTTTGCAGTACATGGAAATGTCAAAGCACATCGCCGGTTGTAGAAGAGAGCAGGGATGTGAAGAGAATCTATCGATGGTTACTTATCTTAAATGCATGAACTTAGCATCTGTGAGAAAAGTCATAGTTAGACGGAAAGTTTAACACTAAGTTGTGTTTATTCGTATGTCTAAAACTAACTTTTATAGCAAACAGGTGGAAATTGTATAATTGGGGTGCATTCATGAGTTTTTGTTTACCAACGAATATGGAAGTGCCAAACTTCTTCTGCTGTAAATGCCCAGACAAGGCTTTTAAGATCGCCTGAATAACTCAGTTCGGAATAAATGAACGCTTTATAAATTGTGGTCACCATGCCCACAGCGAAGCATCTCGTGTATCATGTCAGAACCTCTAAATCGGTTATCCAGTTTTTTTTTTGCAGAACGATTCGTGCATTTTGAGTTGATAAATCGGTATGATGAAATATGTAGATTTTTATTTGAAACAAGTAGAGAGAAAATGCCCCTACTACTGTAATATCGCAAACTCAATAAACATCACTTTTAGTCAAATAAATGTCTTTTGGATTCGCATTGGATGCAACCAGCGAATTCGCAATTGAATGCATCCATTAACAATCAAACGAACAACAACTGTCAGCAATCAGCTGACAGACAAAATAAATTAAATCTATCTGTAAATCTTTAAAAATTCCCTCTCTTGCTGTTTAACTTTTGGCGACCACGGTCAAGAACAATTAATCGATTAACATCTAAATAATCAACGTAAATAAACCAAATATTTAAGTACAATTGAAAAGTATATTTGTTATTGTGTTCAACTGAATTAGTCTTGGGGCTCTGCTGACATCATTTCCATGGCACGCAGGTAATGATTTCAATTAAATACCATTAACATCAAGTGTTTTAGTCATCGGCAACCATCATCGTTGCATGCCAAGAGAGCAGAGCAGTGTTCCTGACGGCATTTCTTTGTCCGTCGGAGCTTAAACTACATGTTGAACACTCGATTGCCAACACAAAATAAATGGATTTTTCTCTCAAAAATAGTTTCCTATATTTCGTTTATTTCGGGATTTTTATATTTTTTATAGATCCATCCTTCTCTTTTGGGTTTTATTTTTAGCAAGAGGTTTTTCCAGATGAGTAAGAAGATTAATACCGCATCTCCATTCAAGAACAACGAAATAAGTAATTACCACCACCTGGCCAAACTATTTACCTAACCCTACCCAAGCTATTAAGTTTACAACTCCATGTTTTCCCACTGCAAATTTATAATCTCATCTGTACAGTATGGTTCCCATAAAGGCTGTTTAACTTAGTGGAAGTCCTTCCCAAAATGACACAATCATTACAGGTCGGGGATGACGTAGACGTAGTCACGATGGCATTTTTCAAGATTTTAGCAAACCCTCCCTCAGGGCAATCGCTTTTAAACTGTAAAATTTGGGTTTCTGGACGTATTTAATATTGTGGACCTAGACGCACTTAGAAAACCGCCTGTGACAAGTACGATTCACTCTTTTCTGACCAATTTGTGCATCAGTACGGGGCGCTCCAAGGAATTCATCCCGACTTCCTAATCTTCGTATTATTCATTAACAATGTCTTTCGCGTTCCAAAAAGTCAAACGTGTTCATTTTCGCAGATAATATGAACACTTTTGAAGGATTATTATTTGTTGATATCATCCGATTGCAAACTGACTAAGGTGAGTGTTCGATTTGGTACCAAAATAATTTTCTTGAGGTCGATTCTTTTAAACAATAGTTTTGTACCTGCTCTTACAAACGTTCTCCCATTATCCTGAACGGCTTATCGTGTGTTTACTGCCGAAAACAAAAAAAGGTCGCGGATCTATCTGGTAGGACGTTCAAACCACTACCCGAAGGAACAGGTTCAGCATAAATTTGCCCCAAGAACAAACAAAAAAGAAAACTTATTTACTTAACTCTAACCCCATCGTTGATTTTATTCCAAATGTTTTCTTATAATTTGAATAAAACATTTGCAATTCATTGAATTCTCTATCAAAAGCCAACAATTTCCGCAATGGGACCTCATACTAACCTTTTTATTTATTTTTTATTTTTATTATACATCTCTCGGGAGAGCGAACATATAGCGCCAAGTGGGCGCCCTGAGATGCCATTAAATAACTGTTGCACCTGTTGCAGTTCCTTTTGAACAGTTTCAGGTTTAACGCTACGGGAGCACTCGTGTGGAAAGGGAGTTCCGCAGCTTCCCCGCTCTGTAACGGAAGGAGTTCTGATACAGGGATGTTCGGACCGTCGGGAGATGAACCGCAAATTGGTGCGATCCGTCGGGTTGTCTTGTGGAGCGCATATAAACCGAAGTGCGTGGAATAATACTAATAATAATCTCCGAAGAACAGAACCCGTGATAATATCTGTAAAACAGACAGAGGTCGGCTACGCGCCTGTAGTCCCGACGTCAGCGCCGAGTCCAGAATCAGGCGGTTCGCTCGTCTCGGTATGCTCTCAAGAAGGTCGAGGGTATGTTTAGTAGCCGAGCTCCAAACATGAGAGCAATATTCGAGCGCGGGTCTAGTTTGGGATTTATACAGGGCCGGAGGAAAATATTTCTTGGTTCTAAAAAGATAGCTCAGTTTTCCTGAGACTGACCTAGCGGTGCTCGACACGTGTTTATGCCATGATACATTCGCACGGATCGTGACGCCGGGCAATTTCAAGCTTTCCCCAGCCTCTTGGGCCCGGCCATTCATCATCAGATGTGAAACCGACGATCCACTTTTCTTTGTGAATGTTGTATATTGTATCTTCGCTGCATTGTAGTCGACGAGATTGGCCCTTCCCCACAGCAGAACCTTATGTAGATCCTGATTCAGAGAGTCAATCTGTCTACATCTCAGCTGATGCGACGTAGATGCACCAATCGGCCGCACACTAGAAAAGGAGGAAACAAGCGTACTATTTTCCGCAAAACTGAACACTTTGTCATCCGTTGTCTCCAGCAAATCATGTATATGACACAAAAACAAGGTTGGAGCCAAAATGGAACCTTGGGGCACCCCTGAGTTAACAGGATATGTGGGGTTATACATGGCGCCCGAACGCTTTACCCAACCAATTGCAGTTCCTGGACCTATTTAAGCATTCCTGAAATGTAAATTCATGGCAAGATTACCATCTTGCCATGAGCCAACAAACTTTCACCAGCATCCAACACATCCGACAAATCGACCGAGGGGACGTCGACAGTCTGGCTACATTCTAATTGATGCGTATATGACCTGAAATGCAATTTGGTTATCTTTTCAGATAACCGGCAAAAACATGGAACATGTCAATATGCAGAGACGAGGAGCATTTCCTCACATGCTGCATGACATGTTCATCCTTGTCATAGGTCGATCTTTAGATGGACAAATTCCAGAGTAGCCATAGCTACCTACTATCGATCGAGTGTTGTTTTGAGTGAACACGCACCCGATCCACCGACCGACGATATGCTACATGCAGGGAACTATCAAATGACGCTATACGCGTCGGCAATGGGACAAACAAAACATTGGCCTCATAATCATGTCCATCATTACTTTTTAAGTAAACACTATCCCATCTACCCTGTGCCTAGCCAGCGTCGGCAAAGGCTTTATTGACTTAACGTCAATCATGAAATCTATCCTTATCGGACGGCGGCGATATGCCCGGTCCATGCATCGATCAGCATGTTTGACCTGTGGCATATGTGTTTTTCCTTTTTCCCCGTTTCCCTTTACTTCGCTAAAGACATCCAATGTTTCTGGATAATGTTCATGGGAACCTTCCAATGGAATGCAAATCGTTTTTCATTGGTCATTGGGGGAGAAGGAGGGGTTGTTTCCCCTGCGATGATGTGCGTGGAAACACATCGCAATCCTCGAGTCTGGGTCAATGTCTCCCAGCATCGAAGAGTCAGATTTTTACCACCAGCGACGACATACACGAGTTCGCGAAGTCGAGTCAATACAATTTTTCTATAAAAAGAGTTGTGCGCGGAAGGCTCCATTTTCTTGAGTCGATACGTTTTGTTTTTACTTAAAGGATGTGCGCGGAAAGTTATATTCCCTTGTAACTAGAAATAAGTGTATAACGAACAGTTAACAATTAAGGCCTGCTCCGCAGAGTGAACTGTACACGGAAAGTTTTATTCCCTTGTAACAAATTTTACACCTTGTTTAACCACAAAGAACTGTGCGCCAGCCACAGAATCCATATTGACGATCATTCAGAAGTCCGTTACACTCCAAATACTTCATTAACTCAGTATTGATGGCTTTTTCCATTACCTTAGATAACATAGACAGTAATGCTATCGTTCGGTAATTTTGTGTGGAGACACTTTTTTCCTTCTTTGGGATTGGCTGAACTCCAGAGATTTTCCAGCAGTCAGGAAATGTCTGCCAAGAACCGGTGATAGTTCTGGAGCACAGTTCTTTAGGGCTATTGCTGGTATTCCGTCCGGGCCGGTTGCCTTCCTACAGTTCAGTTCACGTAGAATGCGTTGAATTGTATGCGGGCGAAATATCACACCCCGCATGGACGACCGTACCGACGAGATCACAGGTGGCTCCAAAAGACCGGGATCGAGGTTTGAAGTCGCGGAAAATAAATTCGCGAACACATCAGCTTTATCTTTTGAAGTTGTGACTAACGTCCCACTGTCTGTCACCAACGGAGGGAAAGAGGAGAAAGCGAAGATACTGCTGACAGTCTTTGCCATTGACCAAAAGGAGCGCGAACCAGTCGGGCACTAAAGGAGTTTATAGGGCACTCTGTCATTGTGAGCTTCCTTCGCGGAATCAATCGCCTGGTTGCACGCGTTTTTGATTCTAACAAAATTCGTTCTGTTTATATCGGTGGGATTGAAGCGCCTTAATTAAAATTCGCGCATTAAATTTTCTCCCCGTTTTTCCACTGCCTTACTTTTCTCTCCCAAAATTCGATGCAAACGTTCCATTTTATTTGTTGCATTCTATCCACTTCATGTTGATGGGGTGCGGATGCGTCCTGCAAACATCGATATGATCGTCACTGCTTATGTGACCGAAAAGAGACAAAGAATCATGTTTGGTTATCACATTGTGAGAGTGAAATAATTTTCCACTGTGCGATTTAGAACCCGCTATAACTCTCTTGTTGGGGATTGTCATCCTCGGACACAATGGATGTTTGTTTATTCAATCTTTTAAAACAGATATCTGATGTGGGTTATGTGCACCACAATGTAAAAACAGTGTTCAATTATCCTAAATAGTTTTTATTTAAACTGTAAATTAAATTATGTTCAATTATCCTAAATAGCTTTTATATGTTGTTCCTAAATTAAATCTTAACTTACTGGTCCTACACGGACGCTCCTCTCAGTGACATTGCTATATCACTTCTGAAGCATCATCATTCAATTTTACAACAAAGAAATCCATTTTTCTTAATCAACAACTTGTTTAATTTACTATTATACTATTATCAAGTTCGTAGACGCTACAGGTTAGTTAAATGGACGACTGGCTCTCAGCGGGTCCGGAAACTCCCGATGGTATAGCGGATTGTATTGACTGCTTGGTTAAGGATACTTTGAATATAGATTAGTTCGGAAAGGCTTACCTATAGACCCAACCGCTGTCCCTACCGCGTGCTACCAGTTCGATGTGCCGTTGTATCTATAGGTTTCCTTTCCTTTACGTCCCTTATCGCTGGTGAGAAATAACGCCTTTCGTGTATCTAACCAAAGGGTAATTGATTTCGGACACTCCTACACTTCCCTTACCGCTGGTGAGGAATAACGCCTTTCGTGTATCTAACCAAAGAGTAATTGGTTTCGGACACCCCTACACTTCCCTTACTACTGGTGGAGGGAAGCGTTCTAGGGTACCTAAAAAACGCGAGAACGGAGAGAAACAAATTCCTTCAAAAGGACACAAAAATGTCGTACTCCTCCTATTTTTTATGTAGCACTTAATTTAGAACTTTAGATTAGTTTCATTAAGCTATAACCTCCGTGAAACAGTGGGGGGGCGAATGACTGACCGTCTTTCCGATCTTGGCTAATAGACGGGATTGGGAAAAAAAAAGCACATCAGGCCACCGACTCAACGTACAAGTGCGCTTTTCCTGAGAAAAGTAAAATAAAATATGCTAGTGGTAAAATATTTTAATAAAATACATAATTTTTCATTTATCTATTTGTACCATTCGACAATTTTCCGTTGGAAATATTTCCATTCATTTCAGAAAGGAATACATTTCTCTACTTCACCAAAATGTGGCGATATCATTTGCAACGGACAACTAAACACCAATCAATTAGACACTTGGCTGTCCAGTACAACACATCGCCTAATAAATATATTCAGCAGCACACCGTATTTTTCCGGATATATTGACGGACACTTCGAGATAGGAAGCTTTACCTAATGCTGCCGACCATCATCTGTCACCTAAAATTAAGTCGTCCATTTGTTGTGTTGGCTATCCACTTGACACATTTCACTCGATCACTGGCAATACTCGCACCCGATAGGAGAAATGAAAACGAAAAGGACATACATAAAATCAGAAATCCCTGAATTGAATGCTTGCAAATGGCGGTAAATTGGTTCAACTGAAGCATGAACCAATGCGTTTCGTTCATCGTTGACACTAAAATATTGAATAGACCTCCCTGAGTCATAAATCAGGGTTGTCTTCCACGTTTGTAGATCCAAATGTTGGCTATGCAAATCAACATCTCAAACTAACGAGATTTGTCAGGTGAATCCCATCTGTGATGAACTCTTTTCCGTCTTCTATTGTCTGCTGTTGGTTGTCCTTCTACGTCCAACAAATCTACCAATTTGCGTCCAACTTTTCCTAACGGAAAAGCTTCTATACATTCGACTGTATTTGTTCCATTGTTCGGATATTTATCGTCTCTTCGCCTCAGTTTTTTATTCAATTTATATCAATTTATATCATTTCTAGTCACATTTAGATGTCCTTTTTTGGGTCCCTTCAATGACTCTTTTTAAGTTTAGAGCTACCTAAGTAGTATGCCTCTCAGCCTTCCACTATTACATCAATTCTACTCCGTCAGTCTAATAGATCTAATTGGATTGGTTCTCTACCTCTCCTTGACAGTGTTGTTGCAGTCCCTCTTAAATAGGTGCTGCTACCTCTATGGGTCCTTATATACATGTTTTGATCATAATAAAGCTTCGTTTGTACCCACGAATCTCTCCCTTAAAAAAAAAAAGAAGAAGAAATTTATTTAAGTCCAACGACTTTCACCGTGAGGGGGATTCCTCGATCCTTTTTACGCTGCTCGTTTTAGTGTGGGCAAACAACTCATCTATCCAATGAATGGGGACATGTGAGACTAACACCGAAAAGAATATTGAATGAATTTCACTACTGCACACAGTTTGCTACTATGATTCTTGATGCAACTCTTTCCAATCACTTTTTAGCAGACGCGAAATTCACTTTGAATTATACCGCTTCCCAGGTTGCTTGGATACGAACTCCTGAATGACCAGAAAATATCAAACCAGAGAAAGCAACATTAAAAGATTCGTCGTTAGCAAACGGCCAACACAAGGAAACGTAAAGAGACAGTGACGGGGATCATAAACCAGCAACCTCCACACAATATCCTGTCGACATTCTACTTCCTGGCGTTAACTGAAACTATGCAGGACAAAGTACTGTCCAAGATAATCCTGATGTCTGTACACAACCTGATTCCTTTCACATCTGACTCCAACTACGTTCACAATATCCTTGTCTACATCTCAGAGAAAAACTGTTTATGAATTCATATAAAAAACACACACAACGATAATTTCTTTTTCAATGTGCCACTCCTTTCAAAGAAACTTGATTCCTTTCAATTTTAATTATTTCCTTTCCTTTTCCTACCATGGCTAGTACAAAACTGTCAGCGACTGGAAATCTTCGTTGAATACGAACATATTTAAGGATAATAAATGAAACAGTGGATTCCCTTAAACGGAGAATAGGAGGCAAAAATACCTCATGACAGCAGTATAGTTCATCGTCGAAACAACCGTGATCCTCTAAAGGATAATACTTGTTACTCTCGGGGAGCTGTGTGCTGGGATTCTCTGAGAAATCAATTTGGATAAACGATTTCGCGTGTTTAAATATTGTTATTACCACACTGTACCCGCGGGAATTTAAAAATAACAAATGAGTTGAGTTGCCGGTAGATGTTGCCAATGTTCAGAGGGAAGTTTGGTTTATTCTAACGTCCAGGATTTCTCCGGTAAATGTAGATATCCGCAAGGCGATGTTGTTAAAACTTCCGACGATGTTTTTTTTTTCCATCAAAAAAAAATGTTATAAAAATATTAGATATCATCATTCGAAAGCCTCCACGTGAGCCGAAAGTGTCTAAGCAACACCAAGTAGGCAGGAAATAAACACCGGTTATTTTGGCTTGCGAAATAAGGGCGTTGTATAGAGATCTGTTAAGGATATTGGTAGTGTACTCAGTAGAAAGGTATGAGCTAATCGAAGCTTTTATTCAACCCTGGGACATGGTCTTTCGAATTGTAATTCAGAAGTAGTACCACAAGTCAAGTCGACAATAGACATACAAAGTCGCAACTTGATTTCTTAACTGAGCCACATCTATATATAATTATATATAGATGTGGCTCAGTAATATAAAAAGCTATAATTTTATTGAGTCAATGTTGGGTAAGGTAATTGTAAAAGGTAATTCATTTTCTATTGCATCTCTGTGCGTCTGTCAACTATCAATGCCCTTGAAGAATACGTTACCATAAGTGTCTTTGTTTTAACCCGAGTTTCTTCGAAGAATTGGTGGGGTGGGTCCAAAAAGGTACAATGACTTGTGGCCCATTCATTATGGATCTTGACATATATCCCAGTCTCAGGCGATACTGATCCTATGTGCTGGCCGCCTGTAATGATATGAGAGTTTCGCGTCGAACAGTGCAACATCTACGGCTAAATGTCCAACTTCTCTGCTTTCTTTGCCCACATATGTTGCCACGATTGTTATTTTGTGCAAATACAGGTGATAACTGACATTAATATTTCCGATTTCAATCAGCCAAGTTTTAAATTAGCGTATCGGTTCTTCCGTTATTACGAATTAGTCGCATAGATATAAAGCGGTGTTCCTTATCACCTTTTATTACAATAATGTATCTGTTCCAACCGTGGCGCAAGGCTAATAACCTTGCCCGGAAAAACAATTTATTATGGAAAAATTTAACAAACCTCAGACTAGTTAAATAAGGCCACTACCGGATCCTGTCTGTAGTGCCGATGACGACGATGACCTGTTCCAACCAAGAAGTTCTTTTTCATGGCTTAAAATTCACATCGGAAAGGATATCATTCAGTGTTGTTTCTTGTGCTGAAACTCAAAAACAAATCTTTCGATTGATGGCACATTTATTTGCATTTTTTATAAATTATATAGGAGAACATCCCTCCTTGTCGAATCTAGTGTTCTGTCAGATTTTATTAGTGGATTTTTAACCTATACACCTAGACTTAAATCATTGTTTCTGTTGATTCCATTGTACATAATGGTTTCGTCATTCTCGACAGGCCACACCCTATTATAAATAATTTAAGCTGGTAAATGAGTGTTACGTAAGTATCTTCTCCATCGCCTTTGTTTTGACCAGACTTACACTCGGCCACATGGGAGATAAAAAATTAAATAGTTTGGGAGTGGTAAGCAGGCAGATGAAATTGACTGGTATTTCATTTGGGTTTGTGTTGGAAATCAATTTAATGTGGCTGAGTTGTGGTTAAAGTAAATACATCGGGTGTATAAACCCAGGTTCTTTTCGGCGGTGGTGACTTTGGCTAGTTTCGAAGTCGACCGCCGTCGATGACAGAGGAGGATAAGGAGAAGTGCCGCAGCAGTGAAAGTGGAAGGTAGTTAGGAGGAAAGAAATGTTATCGTTTTTTTCGTTTTTTAATTTATGTCCCAAGAAGGGTGTACATTTTGGTTAATCGTTCACAAGAAGGAAATATGTGAAGGAAACTTGTATTTTTTCGTTGCGTCAACAGTTTAAAAAGTAATGTTATTTATTCATACGGTCCAGAATATCATGTTTTTTGTTTTTCCCCGTTCTAAGAAAAAGCTAATAAGTTTGTATCCAGTAAATCCAAATCGAGACCAGAGACGTCAATAAACTTTAAATTAAATCCAGAAAACGAGGTGTTTTTGTTGGACTCGAGGACCCATCCAGTGGAGGTTGTTCCTAGGACAAGAAGACGGTTACGATAATAGATCAACGGCACTCGAACAGACTACGATGAATATAAACCCCGGAGGGACACCACGATCAACCCTCTTCCGCCGGGTAGACCCACAATTTGGCAAGCGTAAGTACCACCCAGGTACCTTTCTGTTTGAATTGTCCCAAAACTAATCATTTGAAAAGAAGTTAGTAGCTAAAGAAAGAACTACACCCAACGATTCAACCGTATATTACATCCCCCATTAACAACAGTACTCACTTGGGAAAACAGCACGTAACGGGGGAACAGTTACACATTCCAACTGAATTGAATTGGCACAGTATCAGCCACACATGTCCCCCTCACCACCTATGCGGAAACCTAAGATTTAACATTCAACATTTAACATGTAACATTTAACGTTCAACATTTAACGTTCAACATTTAACGTTCAACATTTAACGTTCAACATTTAACATTCAACCCATAACGGTTACTCCCGTAATTCAACATACAACATTTAATGCACTTAGATACTATACAACATTGCTCTAAATACGACAACTGGCAATTTAACTAGCAATGGTCTATATAACACACTATCGCTTGGTACAAGTATACAATTCCATAACACCATAGTAAATATACAACAACCGGCTCTGTGAAAGCTCTTATGTCACAACTGGTGCTGCATTCTACTATATAACAAACTAGACGTTGCATATTTCTTATGCAACAAACTGTCGCTGAGGACCCTACCGCCGGTTATTTAACTTACTTGTTATCTCTTTATGCAACATGAGCCAACCTAATATAACACCATATAGGCCAAAACCATCCATCTCAATATATTTACCTATTGAGCCGCGCTATTTGAATTAATTAAGTTGAAATTTGAAATCGCTGATTAATCATCAATTAACAACAAATAAATTGACATAAAATAATAAGTCCGGTGAATAAATTTTTGGAATCAATCTTAAATTGATAAGGTAAGAAAGCCATATAGCCTTTAGGTAAATTTCCTTTTGTTGCTTAATCTCAAATAGATCAACACATTAAATAATATTTTTGAAGCAATAAAGCCATAGAGTCCAAACACATCTAGAAGCAAAGCTTCTTCTTTACTGTTATCGCGATGATGTTAATAGTCGACCTAGTATTGACTCATATTGTCGGGGTGTGCTCTTAGCCATGCAAAGCAAGTTTGACTCAACCCTCGTTGCTATATCATCCACGCCCAATCTCGAATAATTTCCTTTTAATATAAAACTTATGGCACAAGGCTAATAACCTTGCCTGCAAAAATAAATTATTATGGAAAATTTAACAAGCCTCGAGACTTAATAAATGAGGCCAAGACCGGATCCCGGTTGTAGTGCCGATGATGGTGATGATATAAAACTACCACGAAAATCAATATACATCGTCTGTTTCTACATTCTGCCACCCCAGGCCATTCAACCCTGTGAATTAGCAATTATGATATCGACCACATAACAGTGGTATGACGCTATCAGGACAATGCCATCGTGTTGGCGACTTTAACCTTCCACATCTACAATGGACACTATCAGGTGATCATTCTTTATATAGCACCTCCCCATCTAGCGTCAAACAATGCATCTTCATCGATCATCTAATCGACTCAAGGCTTTACCATGTTAGTAATATCTCAAATCACATGGGCATAGAGTTAGTTCCGACCCAATTAATTCCCCAGTTTCTTCATGTCATAAATCATGTTCCCATCTCCATTTACTTTAATTCGGAAATCTCAACAAATCCACATTTATATTGTAAACCTCTTTGACTCCTTTTTCAAACAATTCTTCACTGATGACCCCTCTGTTTCCGACTTATTTTATTCTAAATAATTACTAAAATTCTCTCTTAGTCCATTTCATTCTCATTTTATTGATCCGCTCACGAATAAAAATAAACCCAACTGAAGTATGAATGCACGTCCGGTCGAGAATGTCTACCCACTGTATTTTTAAAATGTCCATTCTCTTTCTCCCCTTTCGATTATCTTCAATCTATCGTTTTATCAAGATGAATCACTTCGCTTCTTTCAGCACCCCTGTACATAAATAGGGACATAAGGGCGATGTCTCAAACCACCATCCCATCGCCAAATTAACCCATAGTCCTGGCTTTTTTGAAAGCGTTCGGTACCAAGGTTACACTACTATTAATGACACTAAATCAATGGGTTTCACAACCATTTGTTCTCCGCTTGATTCTTCCCTTCTCTAAACAGATGTCGACAACTTTTTGGTTTGGCGCCAGAAGAATTTCTTGGAATTTAATATTAATAAACGCCAGTGAATTACGTTTTCACGGAAGCGCTACCTTCCCCCTTATGTATAGTTTTGTTAGTTTTGAAATTATGTAAAGCTTGTTTTAATGCGAATAAAAATGGCGGTATTCCTTTCACCAAAACGAAGCAATAAAATGTCCTGCACGGAAAAAATGGGTGCTGTTTGCATGCTCGTGGCAGTGACGTTATTAAGATATACGAACATATTTTTGGCAGCTTTGATCACTAATAAAGACTTTCTCGTAGACAAAGAGTGACAGCATGTTGCGAACATTACTTAACAACCAAGGCGATGTTCGGTTGTCTACGGAATTAGTGATCCACGGAGAAATAACCAAACCAAAATATCAAACATAGCGGCCGCTGGGTTTCAAAATATTTTCCAAAGAATGATCTTGTGGGTATTTATTTATTTATTTATTTATTTATTAAGGTGTGTCGGCAAGGACAGGGAATCACTAATATTCCACTGACTTGTCTCTGGATAGATTAATTCAAAAGATTCATCCGAAGGATTTGAGAGAGGAGAATTTAAACACTGGAATGTTGTTTATAAATTTCTTTATTGTCTGTTCTTTATTAAATCTATTTTGGCGTAAAACTTCTCACACTCGAGACAAAATTTAATTAATCGAGTTCTTAAACTTAAGCACAATCGGTTCTTTATGAAATCTATTTTGGCGTAAAACTTCTCGCACACGGATATACGCAACCACAAATCATCATCATCATCATCGGCACTACAACCGGGAGCCGGTCCTGGCCTTATTTAGCAAGTCTTGAGGCTTGTTAAATTTTCCATAATGATTTGTTTTTTCTGGGCAAGGTCATTAGCCTTGCGGCACAGGCTCCCCGACGGGGAATCGAACCCCGGTCTCCCGCGTGACAGGCGGGTATACCAACCACTATACTATCGAGGAGCAAATAGTGATGAAAATTCGTTGAGCTCCACGACAACGGCTGCAGCGGACGATGGAATCTCCCTTCAACGGCCACTGCGAAAAGTAATACAACGTTACTCCACTCCGGATGGAATCTGACTCCCAGAAAATTGAACATGAGAGCCAATCGAACTGCACTCCCGAAAACTCGCACGACCACGGCGATGGTAGAAAACTGACTCTTCGATGTAATCCACATCCGTCAGCTTCCACGGTGGTGGATCACTTCGATGTGGGAGGAGCGAGTAGGCTCAGCTTGACGACGGTCAATAAGCGATCACAAAGGAATCGAATGGGAGGATTTCCCATGTGTCCGTATAGGACAAGTACGATGCCCCTTAGCCTGCATATCGGCAACGACGAAACTGCACCTGAATAAACATGGGCGGGTATAGTGAACTGCAGCCGTTGTGTTTATGTAATGCCGTTCTAGGCAATACATTCTGCGGTGACGATAGGTCGACCTCAGATTGGGGATTATTTGTTTTAGCCGTATGCCTCTGGTGCTCTGGGAAGGAGGAAATTTTGTTAGCATTAAGCCAACAGAAGCTTGGCGACGGTGGCCAAGGGTCACGTTGGATGTTGTCTTTTTTTAGGTTAATATGCTGGTACATGGATATGGTAGTGAGGAATTTGACCTGCAGATGTCCAGGCTAACGTCTCACCCAGGGGAACCATGGACCAACGGTTAGTAACCAAAACAAACGCAGTGAGGTGCTGTGTGTTTGCTATGCTTTGCTGTGGGTCATCATAGGGCATGGCATGGGTAAGATTGTCTGATGATCCGTTGATAACCGATGAAAGGGAATTGTCGCAACTATTGCGAACCTAAGGGTATAGGAGCAATATTCAATTATGAACCATAGAATATCGGCTGCAGCTGTGTCAACAAATACGCTGGCCAGCGTGTGTTTATCGATTATAATTGCTGACGAGCTGGGCCGATAGGGGGTATGGAATGGTTCATATATTATGAATCAGAAAAATTCAATGTTATGCCATCGGTGAGGATTGACTTTCATGTGAAAGCTACTGAAAGATAGCTTACGCTGCTCGAATGCAGCTAAGTATAGTGGTTTGCGGAGTGAGGGAAAAGACGGGTTAGTTGAGGAAGTGGGTGGTTCTTGGAGAAGACCTTAAAGAACCGCCACAATCTAACATTGGATAAACTGAAAATAATAAACAATCACAGATTGCGGCCAAATGTTGTTGGAAAAAAGGCAATGGCTGGAGACCGGGATCACAATTTAACCACCGACTGTGTTTTGGTGATTCACGAGTAGAGAGCACACTGAACAGTCGGAAATCAAGGGCGGAGCGGAACGGTCATCTTTCTAGAAAGTCCTGTGTACACCTGAAAGAATTTCGTCTCTAGTATTGCCGCAAAATAAAGGACTTTAAACGAAATAAAAGAATAGTCACGTTTCTTCATGAAGTATATGCTATTTTATACCTCAGAAGGAAGAGAATCTTAGCAGCTGAGTCAGTGTTCTGCAACAACACTTTTCTCTTGTACGAGTACTACATATGAAGTTATATCGTGTGGCATTATTACGAATTTGATAGAATCAAAATATTCAAAACGTTAAAATTCTTATTTGATTTTTTCTCTCTTTTATTTTTATTAGTATTATTATTTATTTATCTGTAGGAACCCGAAAGTTCACGACCACACTAACTCGGCGGGTACGTCGTCGTTCCATGTTCTGTGTAATATCTTTATAGAATTTTTTTAAAGTCACGCTTTGCAATTGGCCTTCATCTCCATCCTGGCGTCCTTCCCATTGGTCTTTTTTCAGTTAGTCTTACGTCAAGAATTCTACGGACTGTTCTTTCTCTTTAATTTTTTCTGATAATAGCTTTGTCGTTTACCCATGGGTTTATGCTACCCACCAACCAGACACATAAACACTTCGCAACCTTATCAAACACCTTACTCCTTCCAGCACCTTACTTCTTAGAAAACAACCAATATAAAAGGTCGACAGGATCCCTAGATCGTCAAGCCGATCATGGTTACCACTTCAGTTTAAGCATTTCATGGGAAGGAATCAGGTTTTCACTCACATGTACAAAAAAATCACTTTAACTCTAAAAGGCAATCAAGACATTTCCAGAACAGCAATTATCATAAGGCCGTTTTTGACTGCTATTGGGCTGAACTGGGTATCAGACGCAGTTCAAACAAGTTTTACGCGATGACTCATTGTGGGTAAAATCAGAGCGAGACTATGTTTGAAAAATTGTATGAGATGGTAGCGTGATTGTGTTATTTATTTTTATAATAGGCAAGATATACTCAACCATAGCAACATCACGATCTTACCATTCTTTCCTCGTTTTCCTTACTTCCCTATTTTTAATATTCCTTCCTTACCTTCCCACCCACTCTGTACCTTTTAATACTCCATGAATATTAATAGTCCCTACGTGCACTTAATATAAAAATATTAATATATTAATATTAATATAAAAAGAATCCTTCCTTAGAAAGCCTCCCATCCTTCACCTTTTGATAAATACAACCTTTTTATGCGCTCGCGAATTTTACAAATATGATAAAACAGGAACATCTACAACCGCGTCGATTTTTTTCCAATCTGCTTTAACAGTTCTAATTGAATTAGAACCGAACGCAGCTTGTATTAACCACGCAAACTTTGGCCAACCCCAAATTAGCGTACTAAATCAAACGTATTCATTACTGCTTGACCCTCTAACACCCCGATGCTGTTCATATTGCAGGTTAGAGTTCTAATTAATTGCGATACTTTGAACTTTTTCACGCCTGTTTGGCTGTTAATCTTATGCCCTAAATAGTTCACATTAAAATCCGCAAATAGCTCCTTTAACTTGAGATTAACAAGGCCTTACGCAGATGTCGGCCGGAGCCTGGAGATGGCTGCCAAAACTTACAAGGCCCGCTGCCTCCCCAGATAGGAGTTTAATTGTCATTAAAGCGAAATAATTGCATCATCAGCGTTGCCCCCAACGCCCTAATGAATCACTCCGTGGGCGGGTTTACACTTGAAAGCACCATACGCCATTACCGATTTCCGCTTTCTGTCAATGCCTGTGCGCCAATTTCCCCGGAATTTGCCTCCATGGACCTGATTGGAAAGAATCTGAATGTACAGCATATCGCAGACGTATCCTTCACCAAGAGGAATCGCCATTCCAAAGGGATCTCAAGCTGTCTCTAGCAATTAACTGTTAGCCGAATTAATTTAAATTAGTTGCGATGCTCAGATGTTATGTTTAATTTAATATCACTGCCGCACTCAAATTCAAGCCAGTTAAATTAAGGACCTGGCATTACAATGGGCCAATTTCAATCGGGGGCACTCGCATGAATCACATTGTAGAACGTGGCCGTCAGGCCCGCTGGCTCAAAACGAACATATTGTCTGGACCTTGCAGGATGCAGTTACGCACGTGATTAATGATTCGAATCCTTCTAGGTGAGCCGGTAAGATAGGTTGGTATGTACGAGTACGTAGGTGGATGTACCTTATGCCGCCGCTGGTCAATGAAGGTTTCATTAATAATTGTGCGTGTGTCTGTCGGCAGTGGCCTTATAATAACAACATATCTGGCCTGCAGGTTAGTCAAGTCGAATGTAGGGAGTATTTGGACTATTGGTTTTGCTCTCCTGCAATTACAGTGATTTGTTTTGATTGTGCAACATACCTGGGTGAACTGCGAGCGTTGTACTATGGCTGGGGATACAAAAATAGCTAACATCTTTTATAGGAGAATGTGACTCACCAATTCTCTGTACGGTGGTTAATGGTTCAGCACCTGAAGCTGTGTCTATGAATGCACATATGCTACAGATATGATTTGTGCCGTTTGCACGATGTGTGTGCTTAGATGCGTACACACAGAACAAGATGGTGGACATGTGTTATGCCAATGGCGGATTAATGTGGAATACGTAATATGATATCTGAAAGAAAAGCTCTTAGGCCACGGATACCCGAGACTGTATATTCCAGTGGCTTAGACAAAACCACTTTTAAATCGTACCACCTGAGTATCCTATCCACGAGGTTCTTGCAGTTTAGTTACCGGAACGTGCAGTTGCGACCAGAAATTTAGAAGAAAACAGATTAAAGGATTGTGACGAGTGTCAATTTAAACATCTCCTGGAGGAAGCTTCTTCGCATGAAAATCCTCGTGATCAAGGAAACACGAAACATCAAGGTGGTGAGAAAAGATAGCATCAAGAACATCAACATCCACACGAGAAACTCTATTCATTAAAATATCGTCATTCAATAATGTAAATGAATTGTATGACAAGTATTTCTGCGTTTCATTTCCATAACATCGAGAGTTTAACTCAAACGAATTAATACAGTCCACAAAGAGCGTGCCGGATCACGGGACAAAACAGTGCTGCTAAGTGGAATTAGGCTATATGACGAGGATGTCTTAAGGAATCCCATCGGCTGTGGGCTGATCATTCACTTTGGCCTTTTGTATTTAATATTCGTAATAGCACAACAAGAGTTTCGCGTCGATCTTTGCAACATTTGTGGCTTGGGGTGCAATGCAATTATATGATACATCTGCCAGTCTATTGAACTACGGACTAGAATATCTTTCACTAAGTTATACCCTGGTAGTTTTTGATACCCATATTTCAATCCGCCTAGGTATTAATTAGTCCCAGTTTTCTGCTCACATCGTAGAGCAGACACTTATATAAGAGAAATACATCGATAAAATAATTTGATGTTCTATCTGAATCTAATTATAGGAATTTAATTCCCACGACATTGTTGTTGGAAATGTATTCATAATGTTTCGTCGCTTCACTACTCTGACTTCATTTTTCGTTGAGTTAGATAATTTGGAAGCAGTTCGTAAATAACCTATCAAAAGCAGTCGTTTCTCCAATATGTTGGACATATTTCTCTTACCCTAAGTGATGCATAATGATGATATATTCGTCCTTGAATTCGTCAAATAAACTTGTTAGACTAATGTCTACGTAAAATCTCAGGAGCGACAAGGAAGCCAACCAGCGCAGTCTGAACATCTCTTAAAACTGGTTGCTTTCGCCTATATACCGCTGGTCCCGACTTGCATCCTTTCTCGAGGCGGCGGTATTGGTTTTTAGTGTCAGGCCATTTCAATGGAACAATGCAATTTCTCTTCTATGTCTGTCCACATTTCTAACCAGAAACCAACTATCCCTCCACTTAGCGAAACCCAGGTTATAATTAATACAGATATTTCCTATTTTAATCTACTTGGATATAACTTAATGCCTCTGTTCTTTCCATATCGTGGTCTAATCACATATATACGAAAGGATATTGCTTATCAGTTTCTGCCACAATATGGACTCTGTTCCAATTCAGAATTTAATTTCTCGCGGTTAAGACTTCACATTCGTAAGCATATCATACATTACTGCTTTCCTTACAGACGTCTGAGCTTGGGTTGAAACGTATCCTCTAACACATTTGAATCTCTATCTGATACTTTTGACAGGATCTGAACACTGTATCCGCTCACTGCAATCGTTATTGCAGGTGATTTTAATGTGCATAATTCTTAGTGTCTTTGTCACTCCGGACACACAACACCTGAAAGTCAATATGTCCAGCTCTTAGCTGATTTAAATAGTTTAAACCAACTCGTCAATGAGTGAACATGGGTACCAGATATAGATAGTCATTTGGCCAATAAACTGGACCTGTTTCTCATCTCCCACCCGAACAAATACACAATTGAAATTTCTTCACCTTGGGCACTTCAGACCGCTGTGTCGTGTCAGCTAACTTTCCTCTAACCAAGAGCAACGTTAACGCGAAACCTCTCAAAAAACAGTATGGTTCTACGTGAAAGCCAACTGGGAAGGTCGGAACGACTTTTTTGGGAGGTTAAATTGGTCGTTATTTTTCCTCAATAACGATATTGACCCTATAGCGGGCACATTGACAGACACGATTCTGTTTGTTATGCGAACCTTTATTCCACACAGAGTGGAGAGTATCAACCCCAAGAGAAATATGTGGTTCGATTCTGGGTGCAGAGAACCCATTAAGGCTAAAGAGTTGAGTTGCCGGTTGTATAAATCAAACAAGACTGAGGAAAACCGGACGAGATTTAGGACAGCCAGAAATGACTGCAATGTACATATTCAACGCGTCAAGTTCTTGCATTACCAGAGACTGACACACAAAAGACTACACTCTCCCACAGGTAGTAGAAACTTCTGGGCATTCGTGAAAAACATTCAAAACTCAGTCTCTCCATCCATTCCATCGCTTATAGTCGATGACAGACCAGGCACATTTTGCAGCGAACTTAACACGGCCTGACACCACATCAGTTCCACCTCAACTTGGCCATAAGCAGCACACCATGAGCCACATTTACTTCCGACGGCGTACTGTTGCCCGTGCACTCAAGGAACTAAACTCAAACAAATCCGCTGGTCCTGATGGAACTCCCCCAATTATCTTGAAGAAATGTTCCTCTTCACTCGCTAAACCACTGCGAAAACTCTTCCATTTGTCTTATTCTACTGGTCATTTCCCAAATAGATGGAAGTCAGTGAACATTCAGTCAATTCCCAAAAGGGGTGATAAATCGTCCCCCTCTCCTTACCGACCCATAGCACTAACTTCTGTTCTCTCGATGGTAATGGAATCACTGATTAACCGTCAACTTTCGAAATATCTGGAATCAAATGACCTCCTCAATGACCGCCAATATTGCTTTTATAGCAACATGTCCACCGGAGATTTGATGGCGTACCTTACCGAAAAGTGGAGCCATTCCATCCATTACCTCAGCGAAAGCAAGGTAGTCGCATTGGATATTTCAAAAGCCTTCGACAGAGTTTGGCAATCAGCTCTTTTGTCAAAATTGCATTCCTATGGAGTGGACAATTCGTGATACAATGGATAAGAGGCTATCTTTCTGCCCGTTCAACTCAAGTGGTTCTTGATGGTGTCAAATCTGTCTCGGATCAAACTAATGCAGGTGTTCCCCAGGGTTCGGTACTCTCACCCACTCTCTTCCTCATATTTATAAATGATCTCTTGTCAATTACCCATAATCCAATTCACTCGTTTGCTTATGATAGCACGTCGAGTTTCTCATACTCATATGAACACTTCCGACCAAACTCTTCGAACGTCATTACCAACCAGCAGTTTGTGCCTGATACATTGAATTCCGACAAGATATATCAATGTGAATTATCTCACCGAGTGGAATTCAATGCCTTCAAAACTCAGTGCTGCCTCTTGTGGTCAAAGGCGAACTCTAAAGTACGAAGCCAAAGGACTGCCAATCCTAGGCAAGCGAATTAATTCGACTCTTAATTGGAATGACCACATATTTGAAGCTGCGAAAAGTGCAGCAAGTATGGGCTTCCTTAAAAGATGCCAAAGATAATTCACTTCATACAACCTGGCCACTATTTACAAGACTTATATTCGTCCCAAAATTGAGTTCAACTCCCATATTTGGCCAGGGGCATCCAAAACTGCACTCCACGTGCTCGACAGGATGCAAAAACGAGCAGTGAAACTTATTGGGAACTCAGCTGTGTGTCGTTTAATTCCGTTATAGCATTTGGGATGATAGTGAAGAACGTGTGATTCGAACTGACACTATGACAGTTAGAATCACCAAAACTTGAACCAAAGCACAACCCATCAGGCCACCGCCATGTGTACGAATTCGATTTCTAAACTCAAGTACATTCGACTGATGTGGATTTGTTATGTTATCGCTATGGTATACGGCTCTGATGCATTTTCTTATTTGATTTTCGTTCGGTGTTCCTCACTATTTGCTTTTGTATTGTGTGTGTATCTGTTAGAAACGCTACACTACTCCCTCCTCAGTAACTTTGTTACCATCAGGTACGTGTGCGAACGATGGAGCGAACGAGAGAACGTCGGAGCAGGCGAGTGTGCCTGATGCTCTATGCGGAAGTCGTGATCGTGTCGTGAAGCTCTGTTTAGTATGGGAAAGTGTGTGCTGTGTGTACAGATCACGTCGGGGTCACGACTTTGGCGGATGTTGGTCTGTAGGAAGAAATGTTTGCGGCTGTTTGTGTTCCGCCGAACACTGGTGCCACAAGGAACTCCACAGAGCGAAACAGCACAACTACAGCACCGAAAATTTTCATAAATGAAACACAGAGTATGGTTGTTTATTCGGATCCTTTTTTGTTCTTATTTTTTTTTTTTTTGTTGAAAACAAACATGCACTTAACCCGCTATAACGCGTGACATGCGTTCGCTAGTTTTTCTTCGGACATAAGTGACGTAGAATTATTGGACACAGGGATTGTTCTTATTGTTTCTACGACACCTGGTAGGCGACAGTGATTAACCCTTATGTCAATGACCGGGTACCCGGGTACCCATTTCGATTTTTTAAAATGTCAATTTGAAAGTAAAAAAAAAATTTTTTTTCATTGAAATTTCGTTATTATCATTCAGAAACGTTTGAATGAAGATGATCTAAGACATGGGACCGAAATTCGTCTACTAGACAGAGCAATCGTGAAATTGCAACGAAATGATTACTGTCGGTAAAGTTGGTCATTGACATAAGGGTTAAGGGAAACTCGGATTTCACCTAATAATTTTTGCACGCACGTAATTACGGGAAAAAACAACTCAAATGTCCTGAGCAAGGATCTTGGGTCGGCGCGCCTTGAAAAACGAATATATGTTTTTGATGTTGCCGTCGGTGGCAGTTCGGACAAATACTTTGTTCACTCGGGGACCTTAGTGTACTTTGCACGTCGTTAGTTTGCAACTCTATGGCACGGCGCGGATTTACTTCCTCTAAGGGATTCTGTAACTGTAACTAAAAAATGCTCATCCCCATTTCGAAATTTTTATCCCCTCATCTACAAAAGAAAATTTCCCATCAAATCTGAAATGCAAATTTCCCATCAGCATGATCCTTCTCCTTTCTGTCTTCTTATCGGAATCTTGTTCCTTTGTTTGGAAGATCGAGCATACCGCCGCTTATTTACCGATCTTTTCGTGTATATAAGTATTTCTTTTATAATAAGTGGTCGGATGAGCAAAAGTCAACATCACTAATCCTGTCACTCCGCGGGGTGGCTGCAGAATTGCTACAAACCATACCAGCAGAGAAGCAAACAGATTTCCAAGCGATAAGAGACGGCCTTGAAGCTAGGTATGGCGACAACCACATGCAGCAGGTCTACCACATGCAACTGCGGAGCAGATCGCAGAAACCCGGAGAAAATCTTCAACAGTTGCAGGCAGACATTGAGCGATTGGCAAACTTGTCTTATTCGAATATGACTAATGAATTTCTGAACGATGTAGCAATGGATGCATTTATAAATGCTCTCCAAGATCGGGACTTGCAACAGGCCGTTCGTTTGGTGGGAAAGAAGACGACTAACGAAATACTGGCGTTCGCATTGGCATATGAATCTGCTAAACTGGCTACCTGGAGTACATATAGAGCCCTAGAAATGTCCGTCCAGGAATGTTCCTGCCAAAGAATCGGGCACGTACAACGGAGAACCCCGAGACCTGTTATGAAGTGCTGGACATGCGTCGGAGTCGGCCACATCTCTGTTGACTGCAGGAAACGTCGACGAATGAATGAAACATCGAGTGAGAATTGTTGTTCATGCGCTTATCATAAGAGGCGACTATCAACGGACCAACCTGAGGTGAAGAAGCACATTGTATCTGTCAGAGAACTAAATGCGTCCGAGGAGACGGCCGCAATAAGAAAAGGAGAGTTAACCGCAGAACCGTATCAATGATAAGCTCAATTCAGCATGGGAAGGTGCATAATAACGCTGATGCTCTATCAAGAAGACCACGTAAGCCAGATTGTAAACATTGTCATAGAGCGGAAGAGAAAGAAGAGGCGTACGACCTACGAAATGTACAAGTAGAAGTACTAGATGGGTGGACGAGTGATGCTATACGTGCAGCTTAACTTCAAGATGAAGATATGTCGCTAATCCTGGAACACAAAGAAAAGAACGAACGGCCAACTTGGAACAATATTTCCGACAAGAGTGGAACATTTAAGGCATATGGGGCACAATGGAATTCCTTGGTGGTGGAAGATGGGATTCTTAAGCGTAAATGGGAAGCCGCGTACGGACAATCTCATCGAATACAGATTCTAGTCCCACCATCAAAAGTGAAGGATGTACTAACAGAAATGCACGACGGGGCCTCCGGTGGACATCTGGGAGTTAATAAGACACTTTCAAAATTACGATCTCTTAGTCTTGGTGTAGGAAGTGCATAACTTGCACTGCGACCAAAGAACCAACAGCAAAACCAAGAAGCAGTACAACGTGGGTGCCCCTTTCGAGCGAATTGCGATTGATATCTCAGGGCCATTTCCAAAAACCAACAACAACAACAAATACATGTTGGTCATCATGGATTACTTCAGCAAGTGTGTGGAAGTCCTTCCAATTCCAAACCAAGAAGCAACAACCGTCATTGAGCAGCTTATCAATAATTGGATCAGCAGATATGGAGTTCCCTTTGAGCTTCATTCCGATCAAGGCCGAAACTTCGAATCATAGATATTTCAAGGCATCTGTGCGGCACTGGGCGTAACGAAAACCAGGACCACACCCTTGCATCCGCAGTCAGACGGAATGGTCGAAAGGTTCAACCGAACAATGAAAGAGTACTTATCGAAGCTCGTTAGTGATCACCAACGAGATTGGGACAAATATGTACAAACCTTTCTCATGAGTTATAGATCGGCTAATCACGATACGACAGGCCATTCTCCAGCAAGAATTCTATTTGGACGAAAGATACGATTACCAGCCGATCTGCTATTCGGAATACCTCCAGACGCCATAGATAAGACCGAAGACTACGCAGCCGAATGGAGAAATCGCCTCGATGAGATTCATCATTTGGTTCGAAAGCAAAGCAAGGTATCCAGTGAAAGGATGAAAACAAGGTACGATGTTCGAGCCAACGCATCCGGATTTAATGCAGGCGATAACGTGTGGCTTTGTGGCGGTTCCGCCAAATCCCACGGTTTACCTTCCTGAAAAACCCCCATAATCATCACCCAAGAGGCTCAAGTCCTCGCCAATGCATTCGCATTCGGCACCTAAAAATGCTGCACGCATTCAAGAGATCAAATCTATGATCTTTAAGTCCCTGTAAAGAAAACTTACCTTCATGGATTCTCTTCGCATACCACTGCTCCTTAAGATTTCTTTATTAGCTTACCAGGAATTTCCATTCAATTTCGGCATCTACGTCGCCAGTCAAATTTCCCTAGATGAATTCCGGTATACAAAATAATTAGATTTACGGACATTGTAACCTTCATGGCAGGGATCATAAATAGTGCGCCGTCTATTTTTCCCAGCTGCGCCATGTGTACAACAATGTTCCCTATAAACACATTGGTCGGCGACTTACACCCTAGGGACCAAAGCAAATACGCATTCCGCGTCTCTTGCATCAATTTAATCTTACAGCATATTCAAATGCAAATAGGAACTCAATACTTACCCTTACTAGCGATACCATTAACACATTTCCCATTGTGTAAATGGAAAAACCATTGGCGCTTCTTCCTAATGGCGATACATTTACCTACGCATCCACACCACAGCATAGACACAGGTTATAAATCTCTTTTATCCTACATAGTTCTGGATCCGTTTCCCAGTAACCTTCTCACATAAACAAACATCTCTACGATCCTTTCCCTTTGTGTTTCAGGTTATTCATCATAGCGTTGAGCCATGAAAAGAACCGACGTACACACACACTTGTGTATCGTGAAGATCTCCTCTATGAGATCGGTTTGGCTACTCAAAAGAGAGACTTTACGTCTCTCTTGGAACAGGAAATGCTCCCTTAATTTAAGAGACTCAATTTCCCAGCTGAATTTCTTTTAACAACGATTGAATATCGTTGAGTCTTATTCCATCCTTCGACCACGCTGATCGCAGCACTCCCGCTCTTCGCCGGCAGCGGAGAAGCGTAATAAAATATTCCCCGAGTCGTGGCGAGTGTTGTGTTTAATAATAATTTAAAGCAAGTCTGTGTTTGATTATAATCCAAAGTTAACGTTTAATATGGAGTGAATAAAATAAACAATAAAAATCAGTGTGTTTTCTTTAACTTGCTTCTCGTGGACGTCGTGTTGTGAGATCCTGTTTCGTGTTTTTTCTTGTTGCGACGACGGGCCAATAATTAATATGCTGGAGGAGGAAGTCAACCGAGTGTCCGTGTTAGGGACATTACTTCCTCCCCACAGCTTTATAATCCTCATCGGCAAAAAGGAAGGTCTCCGAAGTTGCAGCAACATTGGGAAGGACCGTATAAAATGCTCACAAGAATTAACGACGTTGTCTATTGGATTCAGCGAAGACCGAACGCCAAGATGAAAGTGGTACATCGTGACCGACTGGCGACTTTTCTTTACCCGGGAGACCAGTGGACTTAGTTCGACGAACTAATCTAGGCGGAGGGTAGTGTGACGCATATGACGATCAGTACTAGAATATTCGAGAAAGTCCGAAACAAAGTACTAGAATATTCTATAAAGTACTGGAAAACTGGAGACTATGAACAGTAGAACATTCAAGGCTGTGGAACGGACGGAAACGGAACGCCGAATCAGAATGAGGAAACGGTATAAATACGTCGCACACAGATCATAGAGATAAGTAAAAAGTAAGAAGTAAGCAGAAAGACGCGATAAGTACGGAAGCGATAAGTAAAGAAATCGTTAAGTGTACGGTAAAAATAACGGTTGTTACTAACGGACTAATAAAGTGTTAGATTAATTCAAAATCGATTTAACGGCTCTTATTTATTAAAAATAATTAAACCCTAAGCTCGCTACAATATGTTTCCTCGTTGTTGTAATGTCCAGGCATTCAAGACCAATATACATCGACACCTCCTTTCCTTATCCCCTTCCTCCACATTGACTCGCACTGTGCTCTGACACTTAAGGGTACTTCAAAATCCCCTTCTGTACGCGCATTAATGTAAGAAAAAAAATCCAGCGAAAATATCACTTTGTAATGCTAGTTCCTTATGCCAGTTCAACATATTTATAAATTAAACGTCTCTGATTCGGTTGGACGCCACCAGTATCCTAATGTCACAGAGTTGAGGCAAAATAATCGACTTGGATGTGGGCTGTTCCAATAAATACGCCCACCACCACCCGTGGAGCTAAATACCTCAATCTTTTAAACTTTCACTTTGGTATGTGAAACGTAAAATAAGAACCCACCACAGCTACCTTTTTCTATTTGATTCAATCGCCGTAAAACATTTAACCAAGATTTTAATTCAAGAAAGTTCATAAGTTCTCGGATTACACATGAGGCCAACATCGAGTTACTAAAATACCGCCTGAAACCGCGGTTGGGGTTTACCACTGACCTACGTATCCCGAAAAGTTAGATTTCCTCTACATTGCCAAGAGCGAGTAGTTATATCATGTCAAGGAAAAACAATATCGCCACCAACTTGCAAACATTCCGAACAATGCCATCGTCTTGAACGCAAATTCCCTTCGCTACAAACGAAACACCGAGAGTCAGGATGCTGAAATAACACATCTCCGTCAGTGAGACATTTCAGCAACAGCAACGTATACATAAATATGACTGAAGCCATAAATTCCCCTTTTATTGTGGAGAAGGGCATGCGGATCCCATGAAAAGGATTTGCCGTTGGCAAATTCTTCCTCGCCACAAACAAATATTTGAAAGTGTGGTACTCGATGATATATTGCTACAAAGGGTTTCGCTGAGAAAGCCAACGACAGCGGTTCCGATGGATTGAATAATTGATTAAAGGGCGACTTAGGGTGTCTTTAGAAAACCCAAAGGACCGGAGGACGATGCGTTCGTTGCCGGCACATTTGCAGAAATCAAACCACGAAAAAGCGATCCTGTCGTGTGACTGGAAGTCGAAGAAATATTCTAAGGACATTTTTTTTATACATCTTATCGAATCATCTGTGACATTCGATTTCAGGACTATGAATCACTGGAAAAATGCATGACCCAGCTCCTTTGGACCGTCATCATACATTATCCCTGTGCCAAAATCCTGTTAACGTTGTTAATAATTCATTGTACTGTTTTTAGCAGATTGTGGTTTGGTGGCAGGTATATCCGGCACATCCTTAAAAGCAGATTTTAATAATTTCGTTGTGGGTACCAAAAGCTCTCAAGCCCTAACGTCCCATTTCTTTTATAGCCTTATCTGCACACACATCGACCTAGTCCTACAATAACATCTCGTGAATAATTTATAGAAGTTTGGCGGGTAAATGATTATGTAATTCGATCAAGAAGGATAAACATTTTCCACTTAATTAAAATTCACTCGCGGTGTATTTATTCATGAGGAATCCAACTTGTGAAATTAATATGCAATCCAATCATTAAAATCCTGCCGGGTAATGATGGCAACATAATAATTGATTGCCTCACTGTAAACAGGAGCACCAGACTGAGTAACTAGAAAAGGACTGATAATGCCTTGGGCTAGGAAAATGAATTGACAATTGTATACTGGCAAGGATCTGGGAAGCAAATATCGTTTTTATATTGTGTACCAACAGGATGACTTTAAATTGTTTACATTGCACGAAGCAGAAGAGTAGGAATACTATTCGAAAACCAAAATAGGACATCTGACGACTCTACGTTATCCGTGGCGCATTCTTGTCCTTTCTGTTTTTGCGGAACTTGTCCTTTTCCTTATCAAATTCCAATGATGGAAAAAGTGAAATAGTTTGAAGGAGAACACACCGCAATGTTCCTTTGTCATCTTGAATGCCTCGGTTATAAATTTATAGTTGAGCTGGATTGTTTATTGAGCTCCCGTCGGGTGATGATGTACCTCAAGACAATAATTTACAATTTGTTACAGGTACATTGCTGAGGATTTATTTGAAGATAGATATCAGGGGCAAGGAATGTAGAATAAAGGAACGTACACTGTTCCCAGGCCCATTGTGGGAATATTCCTCTAACTATTTGGAGTCTGTCGGTAATGTGGTTTTAAGAGTTCAGGGGGGTAAATATTTTCGATAAGAGTTGTTGGAAAATTGGCTGTTGTAAACTTCGCACAGATTGGAAACAATGAGATGGATGTATTGTAGGAAATGGGTATCGAAGGTGAGTATTAGAAAATGATTGCCTAAACAATTAAAGCGATAAGGCGAATGTACATATTTGACATAAAAGGGTCAACAATAATAATAATGAATGGAAGCCGCCCGAAGTTAACGAGAATATCAGATTTATTGTGTTAGTGAATTGGTAAGAGAACGTCCAACACCACCGACTAGACAGCGAAGTTGGGCCCCGAGATGCTTTACAACAAATTTTATATCGTGATTTGGATTTCAAACCTTATAAAGTTCAAGTTGTGTTTGGTCAGAAACGATAATCTCCTGGTGAACTTTGCATACGCTTTTCTCATAATTATTGGTAACCATGGCAGGCACAATTGTTTTTGGGAAGTTGAGAGTGTGTGCAACCAATCGGACACCTAATCGAAGGGCAGAGCTCAACAGAACATGTCCACATTTTCATGGGTTGAGATCGTTAGTGACTGACCAGAGTGGGGTTCATAGTCCACGTCTTGCCGGCCGTCCTTAAATATCTTCAACCATCACGAAAATGCTGATACGATAGAGAAGAGCCCCTGTATACTTCGCTGTTCAGTTCATTAGTCTCGGCGAGAGATTTCTGGAATTTTACGTCACAATTGATCGCGTAGCGTTGCTCGATCAACGAACTCATCGCGATTAGTAAGAAAGGTACTGAAGAGAGGTTTAAAATTACAGCGATGCACACGTCCAGCTGCTTGGAGCTTGGAACTAAAAGTCTCCTGCATATTGTCCCTGTGGAGAGGAGAAATATTGTGCCAGGCATAGGCACTCGGTTCACTTCATTCCCCATCAATCACAAGTTCAGCAAAAAGTTAATCACCAAGGAAAAGGAGGTATCGTGCGCTGACCACTAAACATCACCGAGGGAAGATCGCAACACAGATCACACAAGAATAAAACACACTGCATATAACATAGTTATTTATGAATGATTTTATTGTTTCACTGATCTTATTTAAATACATTTTAGTCAAGAGTTGCACTGTTTAAAGAGTTTTATGTTTACATGTATATTGTATTGTATTTTTAAATTAACCGACGATTTCAAATTTGATTTTATTTAGAACAAGGACCCGACTCGTTGATGCGCACCCCGGATGATAAAAAAACGCGACTCGACTTATTCACGGGGGGCGTGTGCACCCCCGTGTACACGCTACTGTGGATGGAGAAAACACTCGACTGACTCGTTTAGTGGATGGAATAAGACTCCTCGCGGATAGAACTCTGACTTGAATTCCTTGCTCGGTAGGGTTAAGGAACGGAAGAGAGAGAGAGAGAGAGAAAATTTTTCTCTTAAGGGTGTGGGCACCAAGGAAACTCGACCTCTTGATTCAGTAGTGTGTATGTGTGAACATACACATCACCGTGTTTATCGATGCATTTCAGCAAGGAGAAACAAAACCTACATCTAGGGAAAAAGAATAAAGGAGAAGCGACCTAATGCATCGGTCGGTGATTAGAGTCGGCTAAAGAATTAAGCTGGAACTCATTAAATGGGAATTGCATTTGGGGTACCACGAACGACGTGGATTGTTTATGGTATCGCCAGAAAACCTTTGAAGGACAGCGTTCTTTTGTTTGCACATGGTGCGAGTTAGGGAATTAGTCTCAACGTCTATGTTGCTAATTACATGCAGCTGCGTTGGACTGTTTATCGTTGGTTAAAGTGGTCGTCAGCCAATGTGTATGTAGGTAGTTTTTATTGTACACATGTTGAGGCTGGGATACGCCAACTCAAGGGTAAGATTCCCTGATTATGCGGTTGTATTATATGTAAACCGATGAATTTTCTTTCAGGAAATTTATGATAAGTTAGGAAGGAATTCTTATAGGGAATTTATATGCGAAGAAATGCATGCAAGGTAAGAATTCTCTTCTAGGGGCTGTTAGATTATAAATTGCTCTATTTAATGCCTAAAGCATTTAAGGTGCTAATGTGACTGCATTAGCGAACTTAAGGAAGTTGGGTAGCAGTTATGGGGGTTTGGCGGATTTTCGTGTCTTTACGTCGCAAGAAGTGTTCCGCCGAACACTGTTCAATACTTAACACCAACAAAACACCAACGAATTTCAGCACACCAATGAAACACTGTTAAGTTGTTTTCTGAAGCGTTTATTTATAACTTTTTTTGTTTGCTTTATTAAGTATTTATATTTCCCAACGTTACGGGAGTACACGATAAGCTTTAGTTTCGGTGAAACGATTACACGGAGTTAAAAAAATATAGATCATCCTTTAAACCAAAAAGCATTCAACGTTTTACTACCGGAGTTTACACCAGTCTCCTGTCTTTCGTTTACGACTTCGGCACTATTTCTCCTTCAGACTTTGTAACGAAATTTCTTTTTCTAATTGCACACGCGCGGGCCGACCTCCTTGTTGGGTTTCTCTATGTCGACTATCTGCTCAAATTAATTTTCCCTAAAACGACTGCCCTATCTAAATTTTTCTATCCATCCTATCTGTCACTTACCTTCAAGAGAAAATTTCCATTTTGGTTTTCAATTTCAACTTCTTATCGGAATCTTGTTTCGAAGGATCAAGCGTGCCGCCACTTCTTTCTTGATCCTATCATGGGTTCTGTTTACGTTACCCATCTGGCTTACGGCAACAGAGTTTTTGTGTGCTTCAGATGGGTAACAAAAGGAACCGTGGGATTTGGTTTGTAGATCGCATTTCCTAATCATAAAGATCTAGCGTGGGATAGGCGTTTACGATGTTTATGATCGCAAGAATTGTTGGTCGGCGGGCGAATCGCGAAGCCTTTGTTTGCGCACGTGCGCTTGTCGGTTTGGGATCTTGCGGGGAATTTATGGTGCTAATTGCTATTAGCTACATGAGGACATTATTCTGTTTGTCTCAGGAAAATGCGTTTAACGGATGAATCGAATGTATGCATTGGATGGATGCATTGAATTCAATATTGGGGAATTTTGAACGTTAAGTTCGATTGATTTTTACTATTGAATTCAATTTTGGGTTATTTGGAAAGTTACCTCTTGTTTCAGGTGGGAGTAAGGACTTTTGGGACACGTGTCTGTGGGTACGTGTAATGGATAAATGTGAGTATGTTCCTTGGTGGAAAAGACATCTCAACCTATAGTGGTTTGTGTGGTTCGTAGAACCGCCTCAGGGGGTTTTCAGGTAAGCGGGCCGTGGGGTTTGGCGGAACCGCCATATCCCCATCGCACACATGTGTGCCAAGTGCAATATCGGTTTGCACCTAAAGCGTTGGTTCATGTTATGTGCATAAATAGGTTAATTAGTGTTTACCTTTTCATAACGTTTCAATATTATAGGTACATAAACAAACTTCTTTTGTAAAGACGAATGATTAACTTCTACAGAAAGACAGTTTAAACAAAGCACAATGTCAGCTGTGGTTGGCACCCCTACTGTTATGTTATCGCCCGCCGTGACTCCTCGATAGCGAGGGAAGAGTGAGTTCCAAATGTATAAAAGACGTTTCTCTCTTTGCTAATACTGATATATTTTTATTTATTTAACTCATTATTTATAATTAATTAACTTTTATTCATTATTAAGCAAAAGCCCCACTGTACTTACGCGAGGCCGCGACCTTTTGCTTGGTTACTTAACGCTAACTCTGAATTTAAATTTATTTCAACCACTCTTTATATGCCCAAATTATGGGTGCAGAAACACAAACGATCCATCCTATTCAGCTTGGACTTCGACCCAAAATGTATGACCCATATTGAGTCCAATAGCCTAGCACGAGTTATCCGCATTTCTTAATTATCATTGCCACTTAATTGCCCCATTTAAGGTGCAGAGGTTGGCTTGATGCCTTTCGCAGATCTCGGGACTTTTATTGAAGTTCTGTTAAACGATGCGCCATATTTGTTGTCTTTGAAGGCGCCGGCAGTGTTGAATGGCAGGTGTGAGACCTGTTCGCGAATATGAAGCAAAAAATGCATTCGTAATATGTTGGCGTGCGAAAATCTCTTGTGCTTGTTTTTGAATACGAAGCAATTTAGCGTGTAGCTTGAGAAGTGAGAATGCGTCATTAGGTGTGCAATATTATTCGTTAATTGGTTGTTTGTGGAATCAAGTATGTTAATTAAAAAATGAGATATTGCATTGTATGCAATAGGGTTATGTATTGGGATACTACATTAAGAGCGTGATTGGTACGTTAATTTGATGATGATAAATGGGGTCATGTAGTAGGATACTACACTACTAAAAAAAAGTAGGGGCAGATATTTAATTTTTAAAATTTTTTTTTCGGGACTATTCTAAATATATCCACACTAATTAATAGACGAGATACTTAAACTGTTATATAAAATACACATAGGAATTGGCGGGTTCATTGAGAGGATGTGTGGCGGTTCCGCCAGATCCCACGGCTCGCCTTCCTGAAAAACCCCCTTAACCATAACCCGGGTCTGCACCAGCTTTCGCTAATGCAATTCGCATTAGCATCTTAGATGCTTCACGCATCAAACAGACCCAATTATTATAACCCCAAAATCCCTATAAAGAAAACTTACCTTCATGCATCCCTTCGCATACAATTTTTCATAAGATTTCTTTGTTTGCTTATTTGGTATTCTGAACCAATTCGGTACCAGACAAATACCATAAATATCGCGCCGTCTATTTTCCTAGCCGCGCCATATACCTTTTCATATACATTGCCTGGCAACCTTTTTTCTTTGTCTTACCAACAAACAACCCAAGCAGCTGCATATAATTAGCGCAATAGACGCTGAAACCAAATTCTCCAGCATTTCCTAATGCAAATATGAACCCGGTTTCTATTGCAGCCAGAGATGCCATAAACATCCAATTTGCTTTTAGCACCTTTTTCTCCTAACGTCGAAAATAGCGACGAGGCATCGTATAAACATGACCCTCATTAAAGAGCGAACCATTTGGTCGCTTTTTCTTTTGTCTTTGCCGCCTGCCTGTTTCGCTGTTCCACTGCACGTGTGAATAGCATTGATCTCAACGATCCCACACATACCACCATGACCTGTATTACAAGATCTGGTTTCCTATACCACCGAGAGACTTTACGTTTCCCTGGTGGTAGGTAAAAAACGATATCCTTATTGGTGAGGATATCGTTTGAGTCGTAATTCAATCTCCGTGGCGGTCGGGTCGCTCGCCATTCACCGTACCTCCGCCGGGTACGGTGCGAAACCAGTTTTATCCGAGTCGAGTGTATTCCCTTGAAGAAGTTAGTGTGGTGTAGTACTTTGTGGTTTTTAAAAGATGCTGGGCAATTAGATAACAAAACAAGTAGTTATTCAGATTGAATCAAATGAAGCCATTCGATAAAATAAATCCAATAAAAATAAAGTTCATTAACTGTTTGATTTTCAAAATTTAAAGGTAAATTAAATTCGCAACTAGACACATTTCGTTGTTAAAGCGCGTTTCCTGTACCGGCTGCGATATTCGGCCAAACTTAATTAGTGACAATTGGATGGAGGAGGAAGTGAACCGTGTGCCCATGTCAGGTACAATACTTCCTCCCCACAGATGTACATCAAGATCAGAGATTCGCAGTATTATTCCCAGGAATCTATTTCATGTGTGCTTCATAAGACACTTTATCGGATTACACTATTTTGTGGTTCATCTCTCAATGCACGTAAGTCCTTGGACCAAACACTTCATTTCGTTAAAAGTCTCAACTTAAACACCGAAAATAATTATTTTTTATGGCGGGAGATTTCAAATCTAAGCACAGCGTTTGGGATAATTTTATCTCGAATAACTTATCTCGGTAACTTTATCTCGAATACAAGACGCAACGCTTTGTTCGACTGGTGGCATCAAACATAAACTAGAATTGTACGCTACAAGTACGCCGTCTTATCCGAGGGGAAATTCTTTCTAGAATATACTTTTGGTGGACGAGCAAATACAATTACTACCCATGGATCAAGCTATTGCCATTTGTCTTTCCACAATCGAGTACGATAGTGATTATTACGAACTAGGCGTTGTAATTCATGTTCCAAACAAACATTCACGACTTGAACAGTACGACCAGATACATTCTTTTAAATAGCAAAAAGTGCTCTGGTCGCGCTTTGATCGACGAATAGAAATAGAATTACGCTCTAATGGCGTAGAAATATTCACAACGCAGAACAACATTATTACCAACACAATGGATCGTTCTATCTCAAAATTAGCTTACATCAGAGACCATACAAACCGAAACAAAAACTGAACGATTGACCCTTTGTATAAGCAGAAGAGCAGTCTGCTCTTTAAGCATTATATATCTGTAATTAATGAAGACTGGAACAACAAAACTCAAGCCATTAAAGCTGGTGGACCGAATATGTTCTCGAACACCCGAAACTTCTCCATGTAGAATATGTTATACCATACCGGGCATCCATAAACTAAAACGGGTCGGATAAATGTCGAGAATGAAAATATTTAGACCTTCCAATCTAGAAGCCCGCTACGGAAGAGACTTCCTGTAATCGCATATGCGTTTTTAGCTGCGGTAAGAACAGCTGTTATATGCTTATCAAAGCAAAGTAATTGTAGGGGAAGATTATTACTTCTTACAATGGAGATTTTTTTCAAATTCCGTTTTGTATCCATCGATGCACTGGACACGGGTGTTCTGAAAAGGACAGTTTCTGTTTTCTGGAAACTGATCTTCAATTTCCCGTCGTCACAAAAATGTTTGAGTCTATTGAAGTCATCTTGCAGGAGTCTGTTGATGACATACATTTTTTCTTCAGATGTGTACACCACAATGTCATCAGGGCACGCAATGGCAAAGTCGATAGAACCCACTAGATCACTAGTGTACATGTTAAACAAAATGGGAGAATTTACTGCTCCCTGCTGTAAGCCGCTTTTTATGTGAAAGGTCTTGTTAAAGATTATATCTATACATTTCATCACAAATTGTTTACCCATTATCATATTGTAGATAATGTATAACAAATTATTCAGGTATTCCCAAATTTGATAACCTATGTACAACCAAACAGGCCCCGATATATTGTGGCTTTGCTTTGTATTTCGGAACCAAGTTTTGTCCCAGCATGAAGTGGGTCGTATTGCAATCTAAAACCAAACTGGTTGTTCGGAATGGTACCATTTTCGTGACACCACTTTATCAATGCTTTATTTATAATTTTCTGAAACAGCTTGCTGGTGTTTGGAAGCAAACTAATCGAGTGAAGATTGGTTGGATTGCTCCTGTCCTTGCCCTTTTTGGAGATGGGATGGACTACTACAGGTTGGATAACATGCATTATTGTTGTTGAACAAAATTGTGTAATCTTTCACTACTTCAAGAGGTAAATACAATGATTGGAATACTATCTATTCAATGATTGGAATAATATCTATTCCAGAAGATTTGTTGCTCTTAAGGTATCTGAGGAAGTCCGTAAATTCATACTTGTGGACAAACATACTCGCCTTTAGATTTCTAAGAGGGCAATCTGCTCTATTTTTTTTCACTAAATGTGGTGAAACTTCGACTTCCGATACGCAAGCTGTTAAGTTCATATCGTAGCAAAATGTGGCCTTGGGGAACACTAGCTTCGAGGTGGAGGTTAGAACGAACGAATTCGTTCACTCTATACACTTTCTCGAAATCACCACCAATTGAGTTCGCTTTCTTTTGTGGGTCCTCGACGCTTATTAACTTTTCGTTGGAGTTGACGCGTTCCAGGGTAAGTCCTGCTTTCAATTCTCGGGAGTCCACAGAGCTCACAGACATGGAATGCCATTATAAGCTTTTCTTCTATATATGTTATTTAGACAGGCACATTGCAAACGCCATCAGACGCAAGCGGACTGACGTAAAAAAAAAAACAAAAAATGATGCCTCAGGCAGGCGAGTGAGTGAAGACCAAAAGGGTAGTAGTTTTTAAGGGGACATTCCGGTTTGTTCGGTTCAAAAAATCAATTTTTTTTGCTTAATCGATAGTTTTATACTTCAAAAATAATATGTTAAAATTTGGAAATGAAATCTTAGGCGGTTCCAAAGTTATAGGTCATTAAGTGTGAATGGAGCGCGTGTGTGCATGGCGAATATTTATCCTGTGAGATCCAATGAGAGTTAAGATTAATATACATATACACATATATAACTATATAAAACGCGAAAACAAGTGGTTCATAATATGGGCGAAGAGCAATCTCAAAATGGTACTACGGAGAAATCATAATCCACAGCCGAATTCCCAATATAAACGCCATGAATCAAACAAAACCAATGACATCGAGACTATGAGTGACACTAGTGACGGCGAAGACAATACTAATGGTGTTCAGTATTCGGGAGCTGGAAACCAATTCAAAGAATTGGCGGCCAGAGAAACAGCACCATACGCCAGCAAACAGGCCGAAGTCGGCAACAACCTCATGGCAACGATTTACAAAGCAAAAGCTAGAGAAGCAAATGGCGGAAGTTTTTGATTTAAAAATGAAGTTAAGTCAGAACGGAGAGCAACAGGAGAAAGAACAGCAGCAGCGACAAGAACATAGACAAAATAGACAACACCTACCCTCGAACGGCATATGAAAGGAACTCAACAGCAGGAACCGACACAATTCATGCTGTGACAAAACAGTGGGCAGGGGCCTGTTTGGTTGCCTTTAAAAAAGCGTTCAATACCGTATGGTTAGAACTGAAATCTAGTATTGAAATGTCAAAAGAAATCTATAGCGTTTGCGACGATAGTGAAGAGCGTATGATTCGAACAGACTCTATCACGGTTAGAATCACTAAAAGATAGAACCAAAGCTCAACGTACCAGGCCACTGACGCGTGTACGAATTCGATTTCTAAACTCAAGTACATTCGACTGATGCGGAATTGCTATATTATTACTTGGTATACGGCGGATGCATTTTCTTATTCGATTTTCGTTCGGTGTTCTTCACTATTTGCTTATGTATTGTGTGTGTATCTATTAGAAACGTCACAAATCAACAAAAGGCTGCGTTCAGGCAACACTAATTGGTATGCAGTTAGCAAACAGCTCAAATCGATACTGTTATCACGTAATATAAAACAATGATCATGCCGATTGTTTTATATTGATGTGTATCATGGTTGCTTACAAAACGGGCAATAACAAATTCCAAGTGTTTGAGAATAAAGTTAAACATGTTGATCACACGGGTCAATGGAGGAAACAACACAATTGTGAGTAGCAAGAACTACACTTCAAATCAACAATTGTGAGAATAATCACGTCGTGAAGAATAAGATACGCTGGGAATGTAGCCGGAATGGCTTGTGGGGCTTTTCAGGGCCCGAAGAGCCACGCATCGCTTGATCCCCACCATTACCAGCAATACAATTTACCTTAAAGTTGAAATTTCAATCTTGCCAGGGCATTAACCGCCACCCAATTAGCTGGAATCAATTCGGTTATCCCTACGGATAACCGACATAAATACATATTAGGCAGCTTACCTTTTTTGGGGGCTGTTCTAAGCCTCTTCTCCACGGTCATTCCTGAAAGCATAATTCATGGCAAGATTATCATCTTGCCATGACATCAATTCAGCATAAACCGAGCTTCCGCGACCGAACAATGGATGGCACATATCCACCAATACACACTAATCTTTCCGCGTGGTATCTTTGTACCCATCCATTGTCCTAGCAGTCATTTCGGGTTGCTTGCACATCTGCAAGCCAGATTTTCAAGGGCATGTTCTATGATCTGTAGCGATTCTAACAGATACACACAATTCACAAGCAAAACAGTGAAGAACACGAACGAAAAAAATCGAATAAGAAAAATACATCAGAACCGTATACCAAGCGATAAATAACAAAAATAATTCACACCATTGGAATATAGTCGAGTTTGGAAATCAAATTCTAAACACGGTCAGTAGGCTGGTGTGTAACGCTTAGGTAAAATTTTTTTCGTGATTCGAGCTGTCATAGCGTCAGTTCGAATCACACGATCTTCTTCATTATTATTTCAAACGCTATAGATCTATCTTTCCTAAGGTAGAGAAGATCAAATTAAACATTGGCCTTTCAGGCGCGCATATTTGCTTGGCTATCAGCATGACCGATTTTATGATCCGTTGCCGCTTCTTGGAACGATCACCAGCATCGGTCATGACCACCAATATTTACATAAGCAACGAGTAGCCACGATTCTCACGCTGGCTATCGAAGCTGTTTTCGTTTACACAAAGTAAACACCCAAGCGAATACTTTCGCCTGACAGTACCCACAACGGGATTAACACATCCCTAAAACAACATGCATCGAATCATACATGACCGAAATATGTTTATTTTAAACGATCTAGCAACGGCCATACCCAATGCTTGATTCATTATCCCAAAATAGATTCCTGCCTTCGGCAAGCGTTTTATTGACTCACGTCAATCAAAGAATCTGTCCCTTGCGGATGGCGGCAGTTTATCTTGCCCATACTTGTAGCAGCAGATTTGACCTGCAACATGAGTTTTTCCTGTTTCCCTTTTTTTTTTATGACCTTCACTATTGGCTGCCCTTCGGCGGCGAATCCCTTAGGTTCGTTTTTGTTAGATGTCTGTAAAGAGACATCCAATAGTCAGTCAGATTTTCATCCAGAGAGTGTGCGGTCCGAGTGGAAGAAGAGTCAGTTTCCGTCCGAAGTGGTGTAACGTATTACGTGTCGCAGTGGCCTTTTTAAGGGAGATTCCGTCGTCCGCGGCAGTCGTTGTCGATAAGATCAACGAATCTTCTTACTATTTGTTGTGCGTGTGTCCGAAATAGATTTCATAAAGAACCGATTGTGATTAATTTTTGTGCAGTTGAGAACTCGTTTAATTAAATTTGCCTCGAGTACGAGAAGTTTTACGTCAAATTGGATTTAACAAAGAACTAATTGTGCTTAAGTTTTATACAGTTTAACAACATGATTATTTAAATTTTGTATCGATTGTAACACGTTTTACGCCAAACTGGATCTAGTGATGTGGACAATAAGAAAATTTATAAACAACATTCAGTGTTTTAATTCTCCTCTCTCAAATCTTGCGGATTAATCCTTTGGGCTAACCTATCCAGAGACAAGTCGGTGGAATATTAGTGAATACCTGTCCTTGCCGGCACACCGTAACTAATAGGATACCAGAGGCTAACGAAAAAAAAGTCCGTAGAATTCTTGACGGAAGACCAACGGGAAAGAGGTAGCTCTACTATTTCACCATCCAGATGTATCCCATATAAGACAATCCAAACCTATTTCCTAAACCAAAATAATCCATGCCATACATAATAATCAATATCTCAAATTGAATCAAATGCACGATAAATTGAACCAAATGTTAATTTTTTGCGCATTGATTTAATTCCTAAACATCCAAAACCAAACAAAATGCCTGATAAATTCAGCCAGATGTTCAGTCATCACGCATAAATAGTTGCTAAAAACAATATAGTTATGAAATATGTGTATTTAAATGCATTTTATGATCATCGTTTCCCGGAACTCCATAAATCGAATTCGATTCCTAGTACTCAATCCCATTTGAAGCGCTCGACAAACCATATTGCCAAACTGGAAACCAAACCTGAAAAAATAATCCCTCACGTGGTAGAAACATTGATGGGGTCTGTGGGCTTAAATTACAATCAATCACTCAGGTTATGCTGACGGAAGCCTACACTTTCCGTAGGGTCACCCATGTCAGACAGGCTAGCGAGGAATAACAAACAAATATCTACCACCCATAATCCAGGGTGTTACGCGTCACCGTGCCCATTGGATGGTTTGCAGCCAGTCGCATACCGGCTGTATTATACCGGCGCCTCTCTAACACCGGATCGAATCAGAGCAGTAAGTAGACCTTACCATATCAAATGGGACTGTATTTGAAACCCAAAGGCTCGTGGGAACAAATATGAATGAAAACTATAAACAAAACAAACATACAGAAAACCCGACATGCGTAGGTGTGATCAGCCGACACTACTATAGCAGAAGAATTCATCACTGACTCGGCAAAAAAAGACGATGTTCAGGTCACGCACTCTTGGGTTCCTCTGGGCCAACAAATAGTAGAGTAGTAGTAGTGAAGAAAATACATTTTATTAAGCGACTTCGAAAGGAACTATAGCGTTAACGATGATAGTGATGAACATGTAAGTCGAAATGACGCTATGACGGTTAGAATCAATACAAATTGAACCAATGCTCAACACATCAGGCCACTGCCGTGTGTACGAATTCGATTTCTAAACTCAAGTACACTCAACTGATGTGAAATTGTTATGTTAGCGCTATGGTATACGGCTCTGATGCTTTGTTTATTCGAATATCCTCTCGGTGTTCTTCACTATTTGTGTGTGGATCTGTTAGAAACGCCACAGAACATCTTAGAGTAAATTTTTTATAAAGACGGGCGTATAGCGTTTGAAATAATAGTGAAGAAGATCGTGTGATTCGAACAGACGCTATGACAGATCGAATCACGAAAAAAATTTTACCTAAGCGTTACACACCAGGCTACTGACCGTGTTTTGAATTTGATTTCCAAACTCGACTATATTCCACTGGTGTGAATTATTTTTTTGTTATTTATCGCTTGGTATACGGTTCTGATGTATTTTTCTTATTCGATTTTTCGTTCGTGTTCTTCACTATTTCGCTTGTGAATCGTGTGTATCTGTTAGAATCGCTACAGACGAACCTGGAAGCATTACACTAATTACAAAAATGAACGCTAACAAAATATTGGCCTCTATAATGAAAAGTAAGTTTATTAATCTGGGATACTTGGGACACCTTGTTTGAACGAAATCAATTTTTTTCTAGAAGTAATAAAAGTTATGTTTAAATACACCAAACAAATATGGTCACATCTAACCTGATCCGATGCCATTGACCAGCACCCAAAGGAAATGGATATGGTAAACTGGATTACATTACCCAGGACGCAAACAGAATTGGGATACCAAGCCTGATGGCCTCATACGAAGACGCCAAAGTCCTAATTTCGGTTCTAGAGTAGAAGTAGGGAAGGGCGCGTTCCGCGGTCCAACTCAAACGATACATCCCATTAAGGACAATGAATAGAATTATTATTATTATTTATTATTATTATTTATTGGCCTGTAGGAACCCGGAAGTTCATGACCTCACCGACTCGGCTTCGCCATCGTTCCCTGTCCTGGGCACTCTCCTTCCACGCTTGACCATTCGATCCGATCTCCTCAAGGTCAAACCTAACATTGTCCTCCCATCTCCATCGCGGCCGTCCTACCGGTCTCTTTCCCGTTGGTCTACCGTCAAGAATTCTATGCACGGTCCTATCGTTCCCCATTCGCGCCACGTGTCCGGCCCATCTTAATCTTCGCGACTTGATTACTCTCACTATTGTAGGTTTGCGATATAGCTCTTCCAATTCGTGGTTGTGGAGTCTCCTCCATTGTCCTGCCTCCTCGTCATATTTACCTCCAAAGATGCCTCTCAAAACTTTATTCTCGAATACACGGAATTTGTTTTCTTCCCGTTTTGTGAGAGTCCATGTTTCGCATCCGTATAGAGCAATCGGCATGATTATGGTTCTATAGACACGGAGCTTTATATTACGTGATAGCAGTTTGGATTTTAATAGTTTACTGGCTGCATGCCAACTAGCGTTTCCGGAATGTAGTCTTTTATTAATTTCCTTTGACGTTTCGTTTCTGGTCGTCAGTATCGTTCCCAGATATTTAAATTCTTTGACATTTTCAAATATATTGCCCCTGACGTTTATATGTGTTCTCTGAGACCCACGGCTCTCGCCGTAATCATGTATTTTGTTTTGTCTTCATTTATTTCTAGGCCCACCTCTTCTGCCGCTTGCATGATGATTTCACAGTTTTTACTAACAGTCTCTAGATTATCGCCCAGAACGGCGATGTCATCCGCATATGCGAGCACTTGTGTGACCCCGTTCAGGGATGATCGGGCCATGTTGTCGTCTTGTACCTTTCTGATGACATACTCGAGCACAAGGTTAAAGAGACACGGTGATAGACCATCTCCCTGCCTTAGTCCGTCCCGGATTTCAAATGGTTCTGAGAGGTGGTTTTCTATTCTAACTCGCCCTTTGTTTTCGTTCATGCAAATTTGAATGAGCGCGGCATATTTTTTTGGGACTCCCAGCTCAACTAGAATATGGTAGAGTCTCTGCCTTGCGACTGAGTCGTAGGCTTTTTTGAAGTCAACGAACAGTTGGTGAACCGTCTCTCCGTATTCCCACTTCTTTTCCAGCAGTTGTCTTATTGTGAACATTTGGTCGCTTGTTGACCGGTTCCTACGGAATCCACATTGGTAGTCTCCCAGTACCTCTTCTGCGTAAGGTGTGATTCTCGCCAGAATGACATTTGTTAATATTTTGTATGCGGTTGGGAGCAATGATATTCCTCTGTAGTTTTCGCAGTCAGATCTGTCGCCTTTTTTGAAAATGGGGATGACTATTGAGGTTTTCCATTCTTCCGGAGTGACTTCCTTATCCCATATTGTTTGGATGAGCTGGTGGATCTTTCGAGCGGTTGCCTCTCCTCCATGCTTCACAAGCTCTGCCGGTATGCAGTCGACTCCGGGAGCCTTGTTGATTTTCAATCGATTTATTGGGTCTACAACTTCGTTGAGAGACGGCTCTGGGATCTGAGGCTCAGCTGTATGTACGCTTGGTACATTTATCTGTGGTTGATGGGTGCGTACATTGAGCAGGTTTTCAAAGTACTGCTTCCATCTTGTTTCTGTGACCAGACAGCCGTTTGCGTCTCGAATTATTTTGGCTCTTCCTCGGTAGCCATTTCTAATTGAATTACAATGAATAGAATAGAATAGAAAATTGAAAATGAGTAAAATGGCATATCCTTGCCACCTAGTTTATATTCGTGTTAGACTACCTAAATATTCACCCAAATTATAACTTTTTATCAAAGTTAAACGTTTCCTTCATGTCACGTTCATCATGTCACGTTCATCATGTCCATTCCGATAACGTGTCACTCTTTTAAAGAAACAATTTTTGCTTGAATCGATTCTATTTTTCCCTTTGATATCGAATAACCCAAGGACCTAATACCTAATTTTACACACCAATCAGACACGGTACACCTAAATGGATAGGCCAACAGCGGCTGTGACGTACCTTTCTAACAGACATTTCGGAGAATATTTAATCATGTTAATTAATATTATATGTGCATTCATTGCTCCCAAGGTGGTTGGTATCGTTACAACAGACAACACGTTGCATCACACAAGAGAGTGAACATTATTAACGCTATAATTACATGATGAACACATTGTATTATCCTTCGATATTATTGTATTTCATGTTGGACCCTATCACCACAATTGCTCGATACAAGTGTGCAGATATACATTCCCTTAATCGTTCTCTGGTCTTGTTCGCACTCTGCAGTATTAAAGTTAATTGCGATAGCGTGGAAAACAGATTGAACGTTTTTCGTAGGTTAATTACCATGTATTCATAAAAATTCTTAAATTTCTTAATAGAGTACAGAACAATCCAATAATTGGGGTTTAGTTTCCTTAAATCTGCTCGATGAATACCATGCGGCAGGACCTTCTGAAAAATTAGTTTACTCACTATGCATTAAGATTATTTATTTATTCATTTCGGAATCTACTTCTAGAATTCATTTGCTTCATTTAAATAAAGTGATATACGAAGCAGTCGGGAAGCATTGCAATCCCTTCGGTGTTCAGCAACACATCAAGGAAATGATGTAAAACGAAAATCCAGGACAATTCTATACCATAATGGGATTGCAGTGCTGGAGGACGTAAATTGCTTCACTTAGATAGCATATGCGTTTGTTGTGGTTACTCCACGCTAAACTCAATATTGTGTCCTATTTTCTTGCAGGACCCTTTTTTATTGTACTTGCTCCTTTCGTTACAAATGAAATGGGAGTGCTTCGCATAAAGCATCTGGAGATCCTTATAAAAAATCAGAAGCAAAAAAAATATTATTTTTTTTAACAAAAAGAAAAAAGAGGATACATGGTCGACCAGATGAGGGTAGAAGTTGCATAGAAGGATAAGTGAGGGAAACTTCTGTGGAAAATTTATTGTCCTTTCGACAAAAGAAAACGAGAACAAATATTGAGAATCGAAAGTTTTTTTTTTTTTTTTTTTGCTATTGCTATTCTTTCGTGCTTCCCTCTATCTCGCTTGGCTCCCGCTACCGCCATGACCGTTTTGTTGGCAGGCATGTGGTAGCGAATATTGATAAGAGGATGTCCACTTACGACGGGTTGGTTTGAGAGATTAACTAGTTCACTAATGAGGGAGATAATGTTGACATCCTTGCCTTTTGAAGTATCATCTTGAATTATTTACATAATCTGCTTCATACATCCTTGCTGACAAATGATTGATTTGATGATCGGAATAAATTTGGATTATTCCACAAAAAGATGTTCAATCAGAAGTAGGCATACATACATGAATAACGAAACCAAGATAATGTTAGCAAGGTTGAAAATTGATTTGTAGGACAGGTAAGGCATCCACAAATTTCAAAGTTATTTGACGAGGGTGCATGAGATGGTATAGAGACAGGAGTGAAATGTAGTTTTGAAAGATACTTGTTAAACACTCTAATTTAATCATGAAATCAGATTATGTGGAAATGTGAAACTTGAAGTAAACTAGTTGCGAACTTATTCTTAATCTAAGATTTGAATGGGCTTAAGCACAGAAATGGTTCAACTGACAAGTATGTCAGAGTAACGTAGCTGTCTAAAAGTTTAGATTGAATTGAACATTTCTCAGAACGATGATTAGAGTGTGTTGGACAGCTACTGAAAGAGGTCTTTATCCGTCGTATGTTTAAAAAGATGAAGTAGGAATATCAATCTATCGATGTTGGTGCTTTAATCATTTCAACAGTTTTTAATGTAGAATTAAAATGTTCAATAAAGAGAAATTTCTTAATCTTTGTGAGAATGCTCGGAAAAAGGACTTTGGATTTGGCAGCTTGTTTGTTTACATTTTGATAAGTGTGGTAATTGAAATTAATAAATCCGGATTGCATTTTTGAAAATTCAAAACCCATTTTGCTTAATTTTGGGAGTGTAAAACCCCCGGTTGAGCTTTCCTCCCCTATCCAAGAAATCTAGATACTGATTTGAAAGTCAATAGCCGATCGTAGGAGATAGATAATGTAGTTCGTATAGAGCAGCAATTCCGGGTAGATATAAATGTAATTCTGGACAGATTAACATCTTCTAAAGTTATTACTACGTTATATTACTTGATGCTGCTTTACAGGGATAAATATACAGCTGAAACTTCACAATATGAGTAGTCAGATGGACCTATCCAATTGCCATACTATCTGAGTTACCAATATGCGGATTCTGAATATCATCATGCCAAGTGAAAGGCGGGATAATGCTGCACTTCTTCAGTTTTCTATTGAGGATCTTGTTTATCGGCTTTATCTTTGCACTTATACTAGGTGTATGCATTACTGTTTTCCGGTTTGTTTGTTAAAAAAAAAACGTAATTTTCTAGGAAAATTAATTTTTTTATTCGAAATATTGGCCATCGGCTTCTACAGCAAATATATACCTGAAACTTCACAATATTAGTGGTCAGATGGACCTATCCAATCTCCATATCATCTGAGTTACCAATATGTGGATTTTGAATATCATCATGCTAAGTGAAAAGCGGGATAATGGTGCACTTCTTCAGTTTGCTATTAAAGATCCGGTCCATGATATTCAACCCTTTCCTTGCCACCGCTGGGGTTCCTCACGATAGCCCCTGGGTCCTCTCCTATTTATACTAGTTACTAATGGCATCGATAAGGTCATTAAGAATTCCAGCTTGTCCCTATACGCTGATGATACAAAGTTATACAAGATCATCGAGTCACCACTTGATTCTGCACTGCTGCAATCAGACCTTGACAACTGCTCGACTTGGTGTGACAAAAATTGCTTGGTACCTAACATCGCCAAATGTCAATCAATAACCTTTTCCCGTAAGCGTATTCACTCATCCTCACGTTCCTATACCCTTCATAACCAACCCCTGACCATTGTCCAACGTATTCGATATCTTGGGATCCTTCGTGACGGGAGCTTAACTGCCTCTCTCACATTGAGGGGACGATCCGAAAAGTCAATTCTATCCTCGGATTCGTGAAACGAAGGTCTAAGGAATTCTCCAACCCTTACATTACTCGATCCCTTTACCTTACCTTCGTTCGTCCGTTACTTGAATATGTTAGCCAGGTGTGGTCTCCTTATCACAACATCCATATCTGTAGAATCGAAAGTATTCAACGACGCTTCCTTCGGTTCGCTCTCCGAGGGCTAGGATGGTAATACTCCCTTAATCTCTCCCTCGCACATTAACCGGCTCAAATTAATCAACCTCAGAACCCCAGAGGAGCGCAGGGTCGTGACTGACATAATATTCATTCATCGGGTACTCTCTCTCGACTGCGCCTACCTCCTTAACTTAATACCTCTGAATACAAACCACGTAGTCCCCCCCCCCCCCCCCCCCCCCCCCCCTCTTAATTTAAACCTTATATTACCATAATTCTAGCAAAGTTAAGTCTGTGTAAGCCGGCTAATGATTCAGTTATTCTACTCACATTGATACACAGGTGTTTATTTGCCATTCAACCACCAGAACTTGAATATCATCGTCCCTGTCCCTGTGTGAAATAGCCCTACTGAACGCCTACGTATGGTCTACTTACATGATAGATCAGCGGAATCCTGGATCTGTATAAGACCATTCATATCCAATTCGAAAAATGTCTCTGATGGAACAAAGCCGGTGCGACGTACTCTCTCATAAAACAAAGTGTTTGGATAATAAGCTCCGAAAATTAGGTCATTGCACAAGATTAATTTGATCATAAAATTATCCACCCTATTTATGTAGACTTCATTATATAAAGTCTAACTTGGATAATACTTTATTTAGTCCGATTCCGGTGTTCAATATAATCTGACACAAGTTTTGAGACATTTCCATTCAAACACTCGAATCTTTATCCTCAAATTTTACCTATATTGAACACAGCGGGCATTTACATATAATCATTGGCCTGATTAGCGCTATGTAAGATGCAACACTTGCTCTGCTGTCAAGTTGGCTACAGTGAAATAGGCTTGTGTGGTACGAAGTAGTGGCACCGGCATGGGTGCGAGTTCTACTTCGTCCCACTACTTCCACTAAATGTTCCGCCGATTAACAACTGCAAATTTTCAAAGGGACAACGCAAGAGTCACTGAGGTGATTGTATGATTTTCTTTTCAATTAAAAGGAAAACATGTATTTTAATTCTAGTTTTATTTATGAACGGAGAACTCGACAGAAAATATTTTAATGCACAAGTAATAAGCCTTATCATCATCATCATCGGCACTACAATCGGGAGCCGGTCTTGGCCTTATTTAGCAAGTCCTGAGGGTTGTTAAATTTTCCATAATGATTTATTTTGTCTGGGCAAGGTCATTAGTCTTGCGCCAGGGGCTCCCCGACAAGCCTTATACCTTGTAAATTATTTAATATAGGTAAATTTTAACCGACTTCAACTTTTAAATCAATTTAAATTCCTTATGCTTAATCCGCACTGTTAATTCAATTTATTAGGACACGACACTCGCCACGACTCGGGGAATATTTTATTACGCTTCTCCGCTGCCGGCGGAGAGCGGGAGTGCTGCGCATGCGACCAGCGTGGTCGACGGATGGAATAAGACTCACCGATATCCTCTCCAATAAGGATATCGTTTTTACCTACCACCAGGGAAACGTAAAGTCTCTCTTGGTGGTATAGGAATCCAGATCTTGTAATAAAGGTCATGGTGAAATGTGTGGAATCGTTCAGATCGATGCTATTCACACGTGCAGTGGAACAACGAAAAAGGCAGGCGGTAAAGACAATAGGGAAAAATGACCAAATGCGCCGTCATGTAATGCGGGTCATTGTTTACACGATGCCTCGTCGCTATTTTCGACGTTGGGAGAAAAAAGTGCTAAAAGCAAATTGGATGTTTATGGAATCTCTGGCTGCAGTAGAAACCGGGTTCATATTTGCATTAGGAAATGCTGGAGAATTTGGTTTCGGCGTCTATTGCGCTAATTATATTCAGCTGCTTGGGTTGTTTATTGATAAGACAAACAAAAAAGGTTGCCAGGCAATGTGTATGAAAAGGTACATGACGCGGCTGGGAAAATAGACGGCGCAATATTTATGGTCCCTTTCATGACGGTTACAATGAATGCAATCCGAATTATTTTGTTTACAGGAATTTGTCTGGTACCGAATTGGTTTAGGAAACCAGATAAGCAAAGAAAGAAATCTTACGGAAATTGTATGCGAAGGGATGCATGAAAAGGTAAGTTTTCTTTATAGGGATTTTAAGATTATAGATGGTGATCTATATAATGCGTGAAGCATTTACAGGTACTAATACTGTTGCATTAGCAAACTTAAGGGAGTTGGGTAGTAGTTATGGGGGTTTTTAAAGGTAAGTAGACCGTAGGGTTTGGCGGAACCGCTACAGGCTTCTTATCACAGCGAAATTTTTCCTAGCTTAAAGCCTATGCTTTGACCAAAGCAGCCTCTACATGTCTGTCGAAATTCAGATCTGTTCAAATACAGATACTGATACCCAATTGCCAAGGTATTTAACCATACTCTTAGTTTCCAGTTTACATTCATGGGGCCTCACGATGACTAACTTTCGCCAGATTTTTTTTGTGTCGTTTGTGGGTTTATACAATGGGGATTTAAATAGGATGGCTTCACATTTCTGGAAGTTGATCTTAAATTTCCAATCGTCACGATAACGCTGCACTTTTATCGACGGGCACTATAGTGACCTGTGTATGATCTCAACTTTCGAAGCTGTCCGGTAAATTATGAGGTCGTGTGCGTACGCAATAGCATACGGAAGTGCATCTCATAGGTCGCTAATGTAAATGTTAAAAAAAAATCGGAGAAAGTACCGCACCCTGTTGCAAGCCATTCTTGATATTATAAGTTTTATTGGAGGTCACATTACCATTTTTGACCACGAACCTCTTATGATAAAGTACATATACATATCATCATCATCATCGGCACTAGAACCGAGAACCGGTCTTGGCCTTATTTAGCAAGTCCTGAGGCTTGTTAAATTTTCCATGAGGGCAAGGTCTTGCGCCAGAGCCTCCCCGACGGGGAATCGAACTCCGGTCTCCCGCGTGACAGGCGGGGATACTAACCACTATACTATCGAGGAGCCCATAAAGTACATATAGTAAAGGCTTATATATGCTTTGTCTCCCCAGTTTGTAATAAAACCCTTCGATCCAGGCGGTATCTAATGTTCTTTCCAAGTTGATCAGACAGCCACCTTGGTTCTTACATTTATGCGACTGTCTATCGGAGACCAGTTTAGTAGCAGCATGTGTGGTTTTTATTATCCGTCTTAAAGCCAAACTGGTTATTCGGAATAACGCTATTGTCGTCTACCCATTTTAGAGAGCCTTGTTAATGGCTGTATTTGTTTGTTTTTGTGTCACCATCATCATCATCATCATCGGCAATACAACCGGGAACCGGTCTTGGCCTTATTTAGCAAGTCCTGAGGCTTGTTAAATTTTCCATAATGATTTATTTTTTTCTGGGCAAGGTCATTAGTCTTGCGCCAGAGGCTCCCCGACGGGGAATCGAACCCCGGTCTCCCGGGTGACAGGCGGGTATACTAACCACTATACTATCGAGGAGCCCATTTGTGTCACCATGACAACCAGAAATTCAACCAAACGTCAGTTAGTTGCTGTGGCTGCGTTTAACAATGGTTTTCTGGAACGCTTTACTGATGCTTGGAAGTAAATTTATCGAACGCGTGTTCATTGGGTTTTTACAGTCTTTTCTCTTTTTTTGTGATTGCAGTTTTCCAACGCCTGGGAAAGTGTGCATTATTCAACGGGTTGTTAAATAGGACTGTATATACATCTATTGCCAATAGGGACAGGTTCTTGAGTACGATGTTGGGTACTCCATCTATTCCCAATGACTTTCTGCTTCTTAAGGCGAAGATACTCTGGGTTCTTCCCTCGTCATGAAAAGGCTATTAAGGCTATTACCCCGAACACTGACACTAATATCATATAGCAAATTATCGTCACTGAATTCACTAAAACCGAGATTTTCTGATTGCCAAAGTGATATTTCATTTCGAAGGTGTAGGTGCTTCAATAAAGCTCTGTCCCCCAGTTCATGATTTCGGTGGATGCTTTCATTCACCATATACATTTCCTGAAAGACAGCTCCCACAGTGTTCTCCTTTTCCAAAAGATCCTCGATCATGAAGATGTGATTATTGAAGATAGCGTTCTCTGTGTCTATGCCGATGTTGATTAGCAGCTGCTTGTTTAGGTCGATATTTGAAACCACTAAATCTCGTTTTGATTATTTCTCCTGAATATATTATTTGTTTGTGGGAACATATTCGGATTGTTAGATTTTATAGCTCGAATTTTGTTCTTCCAATACAAATTAGTTGCTAATCTATAGTTAACTTTTAATAATTGTTGGAGGTTTTTTAATTGGGATTTCAGTCATATTATCTCCTGGTCTTGTCTATCTGTAAATTGTCTGTATAATTGTTTTAGTTTTGAAAGCAGTCTCCTCTTTTTGCTGTGAAGTGCGTATATTGTTGTGTTTCTATACATGATTATATTATCCGTGACTGTTGTTCCGGAAATTGTTTTGTCCATTGTTCGTTTTGTAGTTTCATTCATTTGTTTTGTCGATTTCGTCATTTGTCAGGTTTCAGTTTATGGCATATTAAAGTTATTAAAACTAAGTTCTCTTGTTAATAATCTGGTGAACCGCGGGTAACGCATTGACCCATTGTTGTAGGGTTACGGGATCACAAATTCCTCCAGATTTACCAGATCGCTCGGAAGCTTTAATACCGCCGTGAATGCACAGTGGTCACTCTCGTATTCAATTGTCCGTAAACAGTTTCTGTGTCGTCTGTTGGTGTTAAGTAGTGTCTGTCGTGAGTCAATAAGCAAGATATCTAAGAACGATCTACCTCTTGGGAAGGATAGATATTCCGGAGGACGATTTTCTTCCATTTTCTCATTTAGCTGACGTAATAATAACGCAAATCCTGCCCAGTTATTGTCTGTCTCTTTTCTAAATAGTCAATGATGATAATACCATGTGCGTCCCAAAGCACAGTAGACATAACCTTTCCAACTGATTGCCCCGTTTTTTGCCTCCTTTGGAACCCGTTCACATTTAACAATCCACTGTTTTGACTGTTATTTTGTCTCACGAGTATAGTGGTGTTGTAGTGCTCCGGAAAGCCCTACAATTTCCTTACCCCATAGAAACCATCTCCTTCCCCCACATACAAATCCCTACACCCAAATCAACATTGAATTCAATGTCAACCATAACAAAAACAAAAACCCAAATTCCAATGCATATCCTAATTATGCATAAGAGTATTATGAGAACTCATAAAAGCGAACAATTACCCTAATGAGCACATTGAACACCACGCCCGAAATCGAGATTTTCCATCAGGAACGTTCGTTACAAAATAAAAAATCTCGATTTGCATTCATTTATAAGGAAGATACATCGCGATCTCAGAGTGGACCAACGAAGAAGTGGGACTGGAAATCGCTACGATATGTCCACAAATAAAAATCGATAAGCTGGACTACTTCCAAACACCGAATATGAGGACAAACAACGTAAAAAACCTCCGGATCATACAAATCCCACCTAATCAGGACATCAAGCAACTTAAACAAATTAAATATTTGTTTACCCAAAAAATCGCAATCGAAGAGCCCCACAAACAAGAAATTCTTCATTGTAAGCGATGCCAAGAATCAGCACACCTGGCTGTCTCATGCCACCAGCAAAGACAGATGCGCAGAGGAACACGAGCTCGAGGAATGCAAGGTAAATCCACAAGGCCTGGAACCTGAAACAATACAAACCGTCAACGCTGATGGATCCATTACCAACAAAAAGATCACAGTTAAATGCTGTAACTGCGGAGGCCCTCATCCGGCAAATTTTTCCCAATGCCCTTAGAAGCTAAAACTTCTGGAAAGACGGAAATTAGCAACAACAACAACAACGAAACCAACAGTATTGCAGGAAACGAAGTCAACCCGACCCGGAATATCGTACGCGGATGCAGTAAGAGGAAACCTCAACACTACCACTCCCCCTAACAACAATACTGAAAACTTCAATCTGGACATCATGGGATACATCCAAAGCTTACAAGCCATGCTACCTTCGCTGAGGAAGATGTCAGAAATAGAGGAAAAAAGTCAGATTCTTTCACTAATAACTTCCCATATTCTTTCCAGCTCTCTCTAAACTAACCATTATCTCCCTCAACACAGAATCCATTTACTCTAACATATGTAAGCAACACCTCCGGCTGTTTGTTGAAAAGTTTTCCCCAGATATCCTATTCCTTTCAGAGACCTGGCTCAAACCAAATTCCCGAGTTTCAATTCCCAATTATACTTTAGTTTCTAACCCCAGAACTAATGGATCTCATGGAGGAACCGGCATATTAATTCACAAAAAATTTCAATTCAGTGAAATTAGATTCACCTGTGTATCCAGCATTGAATACACAGCAGTAAAACTTTTCTGTGAGAACAATAAAGTGGTCGTCTTAGCATCCATTTATATTCACCCTTCACGACAACCAGATTTCCCAGATACTGACATTTCGCAGATTATCCAACAGTCCGTTCCCGCTCCATTTATAATCGGAGGAGACTGGAATGCTCGTCACACAGCATTCAATGATAATAAATGCAACAAATATGGTCGCCAATTGCTGGCCCTCCTCCAGTCTTATCCATATACTTACATTGACTCCCCATTACAGCCAACTCGTGTCTCTAGCTCAACCAGGTCAACAATCGACTTCTTCCTTAAGTCCGACGATGTTTATTCAGCGGGTCCACCTACAGTCTCCTTTATATTTCCTTCTGATCATGGTTCCGTTCACACCACGATCCAAATCCCCTCTCTCGATCCACTATACTCGTCAAACTCTGTCCCAAACTTCACCAAAACAAATTGGAGAAAAGTCAATAGGGACATAGCGATAAGCTTCTCTGACTTGTATATCCCTGAAGTATCTAACTTACTCCCTACTGAAATCGGTCAAGCATCTTTAAAAATAGAGCAAATTCTTAAGGAGGCTCTCAGCAAAAACACCCCGACAACCATTCCTCATAACTATTTAGGAAAGCCTTTGCCCAGCATCCTAACCAAATTATTGCGCCTTAAAAAGCAGCTCCGCCGCAAACTTCATACAAGATACTGCCCCTTTATTAAAAGCCAAATCCAACTCCTATCCACTCTGATAAATGAGCAGTTGAAAAAATTCGCAGATGAAAACTACATCTCCACACTTAAAAATATCAAACCGAATCGGGATCTTTTCAAAAACATCAACCAATTAACTGGTCGTAAATATAAACCCCGAATTGACCATCTCATTAACCCGATCAGCAATAATATTGCCCAGTCCGATTCGGACATAGCAAATTGCCTCGCAGAACACTTTGCAAAGATCCGTGAGCAAAATAATTCTCTCTCAACTCCTGGCTTCGAGAACACAGTAAACGAATACATCTCAAACAGATTATTCCCATCCTTTCATCGGTGAATTCAACAACACAAACATAGCTTCACACCCCTTAGACACTACGAATTTTCTAACTGCGGACGAATTATCCGAGATCGTAAGATCAGGAAATAACAAAGAGTCAACTGGATTAGATGGAATCCCACGTCTTCTATTTAAAAGGATACGCCCGCCGAATCTACTTCCTCATTCTTCTTAATCATATAATTAATGCATCGCACTTCCCAGAGAACTGGAAAACTGCGGTAGTAATTCCTATTAAGAAGCCCGGTAATAGTAATCATCATCATCATTATCGGCACTACAACCGGGAACCGGTCTTGGGCTTATTTAGCAAGTCATGAGGCTTGTTAAATTTTCCATAATGATTTATTTTTTCTGGGCAAGGTCATTAGTCTTGCGCCAGGGGCTCCCCGACGGGGAATCGAACCCCGGTCTCCCGGGTGACAGGCGGGTATACTAACCACTATACTATCGAGGAGCGGTAATAGTAATAGCCCTTGCAATTATCGTCCAATATCCCTATTAAGTACACTAAGTAAGATACTGGAACGCAAGATCTACCAAAATCTTCTCTCATTTGCCAATGAGAATGCCCTCATCCCTAACTGTCAGTTCGGATTTCGTAAGCGACAATCCACATGTCATGCTCTACTAAAACTTACACACGATGTTACAACTGGTCTCCAAAACCAAAGCCCTACTGTGTGTATATCTCTCGATATTTCTAAGGCGTTTGATTGCGTCTGGCTCTCAGGGCTTCTGTACGAACTGCACTCCATATTTAATCTAAACTCTCACACAACAAAGCTCTTAGCCTCATATCTTTCTGCCAGAAAATTCGGTGTGAGAATAAATTCTTCTGTCTCAGAAACCCACACCATAACCGCGGGTGTTCCCCAAGGCTCCATTTTAGGGGCAATTTTATATCTGTTATGTACCTCAGATATTCCTCAACCCGTATCTTCTATTGTTGTGATGCTGAATTGTGCTGATGATACATTAATTTACTCTAGCAGCAAATTTGTTAAGGCTGCAAGAAACCGCATTAACAACTTCCTCCCTAACCTATCAACATACTTTAATAAGTGGAAAATCCACCTTAATCCAAATAAAACGCAGCTCATAGTGTTCAAGGGCAAAAACGAGCACTGTATAAACAACACTAGACGCTGCCACAACAAAATTAAGATTCAACTGAACAACACTCTGATAAAACCCTCCAAAACCCTAAAATATCTGGGAATCACATTTTCTAATAACTGATCTTTTTCCTCCCACATTAAAAATTCCCTTCAAAAAGCCACAATTCAGCTTAATCTCTGTAGAAGAGTAATGTGGAAACCTAATAGTCTCTCTCACAAAGTCAAACTGCTCATTTACAAACAAATTATCAGGCCCACACTCACGTACGCATGCCCATTGTGGTACCATATCACTCCCTCCCAAATGGAGAAATTACGAGTATTCGAAAGAAAATGCTTTAGGTATGTCTCTGGGTTACATCGTCGTCCTAACTCCTATAAGTACTATAGTAATGTCGAACTCTACAATACCGCTGGATTCCTCGAACTGTCTATCAAATTTATCGAAAACCTACAAAATAATCCCAATCCCATAATAACCTCGCTCTTAGAGAACCCTCTAGATATCCGAACTAACTACCCCAACTGTCTCCACACCAGAGCTATATTCGCCTCAGGCAGACTGGTAAATGATTCAAATGAGATCATATACCACAACACCGAAGTTACCCCTAACCAGTTCAAATACTGTAACGTCCAACCATTTTCCAACATCCTACGCTTTTCCAACGAACAACCGGAGAGAAATACTCTACCTCTAACCCATAACTAAACTCATTCCACATCCTTTAATTCATAACATATATCCCATTAATTATAAAACTTTGTTTATGGGTTTAGGAAAATCATACTGTAATCAGACTAAATTAGGTTGTTATTTATATAATTAGGATTAAGTTTAGATTAAGTAAAGTTGAAAAAACAAATTCCTGGTTTTCTGACCTTTTCCTAGAAGATAATACTATTAAATTTATAAACACACATCTATCTTGTATCCCATAAAATATTGTTTGGTAAATGTATATATTATTATAATAATTACATGTAAGCTATTGTTACAACATTAATTTTAAGTCACTGTATTACTTAAATGTACGAATTCTAATTATGGTTAATAAATACAGTTTTGAAAAAAAAACGATCTCAGAGGGCAGTTTGATAGATATACATGGTCCCTGGAGGAAGTGCTGCAGGAGACCATCAGGATAATAAATAAATGATTTGACAAAATAAAGAAGACCCTGTACGCCTAAATAAAACGGAGTTCTATTCTGATATGGTGAGTAGAGCTGTGGCCCTCGCCCCTTTCGTTTTTCTTCACAGATTGTCGCTGATGCTGAAGATCACTTGCCCCACGGAAGCCAGAAGAAGCCGCTGGCGGTTGCCCTCAGAAGTTTGCGGCACTAGAATCGACAACGATCGATCGATACTCTTCCCTCAGGTTTGAGGCAGCACGGCGGGGACCGCAACCGGTCCCCTCAGGAGCGGTCAATAGAGATCCCTCATCCTTTTCAGGACCAGGAGACACGCCACCTGGGAGAGAGGCCAATGACTAATACCAACAGTGTATCCATTATTAATCTGCGCAGAAACTCATCAGGGTTGCGACACATACGGTCCAAAACTTTTCAGCTGAGAGCAAATGCGACACCCATCTCGCAGATATTTTTTTTATACCCAATTTATCATGCAAAATTGAAACATGAAACAAATTGAAAATCGAATGGTACCTAATGAGGAATGATGCTTACTAGAAACAGCTCATTAGCTATGCTACGATCGCCATCGTAGGCGTTTCTAAGGACTTATTGACCTACCCTCGTAGCTGAGGGTACACAGTTGTGAGATGATGCATGTTCGTGATGTAAAATCCAATGTTTGTCTTTCCACAAAAAATTTGAAGAACACATTTTTGCAAACGCTTCATTACGTCTAAGTAGTATTCCGTATTCACTGTTTTACCTCGCGGAAAATATTCATAGTGCATCACATCACGATAGTCGATGAAAACAGTGAACACAACCTTAATTTTTGATCAATTTTGTCGTGGTAAAGTTGTGGCGACTTAAAAATAGCACGTCCTTTACTACGCAAAGTCTTATACAAGCATTTTAGGCCATTATACGATTGCGGAATACACTTCTAGAAAGGAACTAACGAGAATGGGAACGCAATAGCAAAGTCACGCCAAGTGACTAGCGGCCTCGGTTTTTGGTATGATTGGCTAAAAAAAATTTGGCTTCGACTACTCAATCACAGTTGGGGTGTTTATGTTGTCAGTCGGGTCTGCCAAACAGTTCATTCGTGATTCATTCTGTGGTTTTAATTTATGGTAGGATTAAAATAAAAATTGCCAAAAAGACTAGTTCGGATCCCACGGCGTCCAGATCAGGGCATTCAATCTTAGGCATCAAATAGTCCGTTGTAATGACGTAACAAGGAGCGCCACCCAAAGTTATGTTCCAGTCGGCCGCATTCTTGGAAAAGGATGGGCCGATTATTTCATCAGCCTATAAACCACATCAAGCCGTTATTTTGTTTCAATGTAATGGGTGCTATTGAACCTTCTCGGATTTCTTTCTAACCCAAGCGCGACAATTTTTGTTTATTGACGTAGCCATTGAGACAGATATGGGCCTCATCACTGAACAACATTTTGGTGGAAGATAATGGATCTTCTCCAAGGTTTTGAAGAGCCTGATGATTAACAAAGTGGCAATTTGAAAAGTAGATCGGTTTCATTTCTCGTCCAAGGTGAGTTGTCGTTAGGTAAAATACGCCAAGGCTAATAACCTTGCCCGTAAAAATAAATTATTATGGAAAATTTAACAATCCTCGAGACTTGCTAAATAGGGCCAAGACCGGATCCCGGTTGTAGTGCCGATGATGATGATGATGAAAATACGCCAAGCTGTTACCTGCGAGAAACTAAGGTGTTGAGAATGACGCCAATCGGATTAGTAGCGGTCATTGCGTACACTATTAACTATCGCCCTTATATTTTATTCACGACGTGCCGGATGTGGTCTATTTAGTTGCGTATTATATAGTGATGAAAATTGAGTTTTACAATTTTCGATCCTATACCGAACTATGCGTTCGGTAGATACTTGATGTGGAGCATAATGTGTTTTAAGTCCAAGAAATCCACTCCTGCTAGAACACCAGTTTTCGTAATACAGTTGAGCCATTTTTAGACGATGAGCCGCACTAGCTACTTCCTTGATGAAATGTCAAACAATACTGAACAAACATATCATAAGAGTTTGATAGATTGATCTCTGATAAAATAGACTAATAACACAGAAAAAAAGACAACATTGAATTTTGAATTTAAAAAATATAAAAACAGTCTTGCCACTGTTAGTTCGAACACTCTGTGCAGAATTTGATCAATTGACCATTGGAAGATATAGCAATTAACATGGTGTAACTGCAAGAAGCTATCGATAGCGTCCCGGAGAGCACATATACTAGTCAGGATTAACTTATGATATTTGTCCAAAACTTTGGATTTGGACATTTCATTATCAGTGGATTCTGTTTACGGTCAGTGTCGTAACCTTGTAATCGTTTTCAACTTTTCAATGAAGCGCTGCGGTTTTCTAGTCACTCCAATAAACGTAACCGGGGTTCGATTCCCCGACGGGGAGCCTCTGGCTAAAGACTAATGACGTTGCACAGAAAAACAAATTATCACGGAAAATTTAACAAGCCTCAGGACTTGGTACATAATGCCAAGACCGGTTCCCGGTTGTAGTGCCGATGATGATGAATAAATGTAAATGAACATTCGTGTTCCTATTAGAACAATAAATAGTAGTTCATAATTTTATTCAAAGTTTACTTTCTAGTCGGATGCGCCTGAAATCAGATCCGCCTTCAGTAATTGTAAGACACTAATTTGAACCGAATATATATCCGCGGTATCTGTTGATTGTATGCTTTCTCACTCCATTGTATTTATAATTGTTATCGATTAATCATTTCATGTTTATTTACCTGTGTGGTGCTTTCACTTAAGCATCTAAAAAAAGTGTTAAAATCCATGTGAACATATCCCCGGGGATTAAATTGCCATCCCGTCAGTCGACGCATCACCTTATTAAATAATACAACAGGCAATCACACGGAAGGTATCTCATGCTGTCATGAACAGCACATGCTATCACAGCAGGATAGTGCTACATCAAAAGCAAGAATGCGTTCAAGTCATTCCTTTTCATCTGATGACATAAGCCCGGCGCACCAAAACCTCCTATTTAAAAGTGCCATAAAACAAATCTTCTTTTTTTCTGATTTATTAAAAAACGGAAAAACGAAAAGCGACAGATAAAGAAAATTTACTTGGTACTTGAATTATCTTGAAAGGATGTCAATTTGTATTCTACCTCCTCTCATAAAAGATTTTCTCCATTTAAGACGAACTTTTGATATTTTGCCAGTGATTGAAATATTTGCCCATCTGGTCATTACGTTTGATTCAGTTTTCGGTAGATTGATTACATTAAGACGACCCGGGTATTGGATAGAACCCCTCCTCTTAGGCGGCCTGCAAATGGCGGCAAAAAGTAATTCAACTTGGACGTTGTAAGGGCACAAGGAATCCTGTTTGCCTGACAAATATTTAAATTTACAAGAAAATAATGGGATGTTGATCAATAACGTCTGTTATGAGGGAGAATTACTGAATGCAAACTGGGTCAATTACGATTGTACACGTTAGTCCACCTGTCTATAAAATCTTATGATATCATTTATTGAATACAATATTTCTGCAAATAAAAAAGCACGCTCGATGTTCGTTTGAGGTTAAAAGTGCTCTAAAACTAATTCCGGATTTTGTAATTTGATACATTCTCACAGAATGAAAGAAGTGAGGGCAGGGCCCCATTTATTTCACTTAGTACATATAAATAAACTTAACCTCTGAAAAACAAACTCGAAACTTAAAAAAAAAACGGAAATTTATTGCTCAACCGTCACAATAAGATTGAACTGTGAGTTGAACTACCGTGACCATGGTCTTCAACACTCCCAGCCAGATTTCCGTATTCCAGAAATGGGAGTTCTCACAGGTTCTTTGGGAATACAGATTCATTGGGTCCGTTTTCAAAAGATGGCTCTGGCTACTATAAATGTTCAATAGTGGCAGCTGATCTCGGTGATTTCCGAAAGATTACGTATCTGTCAATAATATTCAATTCTGAGATTCATATAAAGACCTATTTTTTTACTATGTTGAACATGCTAAGTTTTGGGTTAACTAGGGAGCATCTGCAGGGGATTCCAGTTTTCTGCTTAAATTTAAAGGAAAGTGCAGCTAAGGCATGTCGCATTCTCGTGAAAGTTTATGTCCACCATACTTTAAATGATAATTCTTGTACCGTAAGGTGATCTCCGAGCTGAAGACGAGCATGGAGAAGGATCTGGAAGCGTTACTCGATGAAGATTCGAGTCAAAAGCAAGAAGAGCTTCATTGGAAGGGACTTGTGGCGGTTCCCTTGAACGCCACCCAACATCTCTCCATTACCCCATACAAAACTCCCACCTAGGTCATGCAAAAACCTGAAAGCAAGTACCTACCTGTACATTGTTTGAGCAAACCGTCGCCTAAAGTATCTTAACACATAATTTTCGCTGATGTAAAATCCATCAGCACCCAACAGATACTTCTCTAAAGGCACGGTTTAATTAAACGCACCATTTCCTCAAAACCAATTCAGTTGCACCACGAAGCAACTGACATAACTCGACCACCGCAGTGCACATATCCCCCATAGAATTTACAGCACATAAGCAAGAGATACTCTCGCTTTACTTCAATGCTGCAACCACATCGGTCGCTAAACCGATCTACATGAAATGGTAACTCGCACCTGGCCGCAAAAAGGGATCGAGTTCTCGTTAGTGTAAATACACACACGACGGTTCGACCCTCTGTTGTCGCCAACGACGTGCGCCCGATCAACATGGAACTCTTACGCGGTGTCAATCGGACAAACATTTCCTTTTATGGAAATGTATGTCCACGGTCCGTGTGATCGTACAAACATTTTCAATACCTATGCAAGGATATTGGAACCAATACGAGGGTTGCCTTTTATATTTCGGGATTAGAGACCAAAAACAAATATTGATCATCGAAAATCACTTTACTGTTTTTCAAAATATTCTCCATGAAGATCTATACACTTTTGCATGCGTTTGAACCAATTGTCGAAGCACTTTTGCCACTCTGATTGAGATATCTCCAACACATGAGTTCTGAATGCAGCAACCGCTTCTTCAGGTGTCGAAAAACGTTGACCTCTCAGTTTGTTTTTTACGTACGGGAATAAAAAGAATTCATTCGGTGCCAAGTCAGGACTATACGGCGGATGACCCATCAAATCGATGTTTTGGGTGCTCAAAAATGCAGTTGTCGCAGCCGATGTGTGAGAGCTCTCATTGTCGTGGTGAAGAGTGATCCGTCTTCGGCGGTTGGTTTTCCTGATTTCTTGGAAGACAACTGGCAAACAAATGGTTGTGTACCACTCAGAATTGACTGTTCTGCGTTGTTCTAGTGGTACGGTTGCGACATGTCCAGTTTTTTTTCGAAAAAACAGGCGACCATTTGCTTGGAAGTGCTTCGTGCGCGAACAACTCTTGTTGGATTTGGCTCATCTTGAAACACCCAGACAGTCGACTGCTGTTTACTTTCGGGCTCATACGCGTAAATCCACGATTCATCACCTGTCACGATGTCATAGACGTGTTTCGAAGCACCGCGACCGTATTTTTTGTGCATTTCTTTCGACCAATTGACACGAGCCTTTTTTGGGCGATTGACAAATTGTGTGGGATCCAACGCGAACAAATTTTTTTGACAGTCAAATGTTTATGCAATATTGAATGTATGCTGGTCCCACTAACGCCTAAGGTTGTCTCCATCTCACGATAGGTCACATGACGAACTTCCAATATCAGTTCGCGCACAGCATCAATGGTTTTCGGAACAACAACTGATTTTGGACGACCTTCACGAAATTCATCTTGGAGTGAACTACGACCACGATTGAATTCACCATACCATCGATAAACACTGGTCCTTGATGGAGCTTCATCGCCAAAAATTGAATTAAGTTCATCCATGCACTGTTGCTGAGTTAATCCACGCCGAAAGTTGTAAAAAATAATTGCACGAAAATGTTGATTTAATTCCATTTTTGGGCCGAGATGAATCTTTTAAGTTACTGTAAACAACATAAATAGCGCTCGTATGTCAAAACGTTCTGAGTGCGTATAACCTCAAAAATGTCCAACTTTACGACAGAGCTGTCAATTGCCGGATTGAAACACTAGGGTTGCCAAATCCCGAAACATAAGAGGCAACCCTCGTATGTTCCCCTGAGGAAATTCTGATGCCCACGGTTCGATTGCTCGTGCACAGCTAGAGGGTCCGACGGTACCCCATCTGTGTGTGTGCACATTCCTTTCGGTGATCAGCATCAGGATCATCCCTTATATGGTCATCGGGGCGATAAATGAATTTTTAGTAATTCTGTCGCTTTGATGGCGAGCTTCAATCGCGATGTAGACTGCGTGAATGCAGGTTGCGCCTTCATGTTAATGAATATAAATCTCTCGTGGGGCGTCCCAAGAGATACATACGGTCAGTCTAAGTCGAGCAATCACCCCGAAAGAACGTTTCGCAGTGTAGTACACCGAAATTCTCGTGGGATAATTCAGTTATATACATTTTAAAACATTCAGTATAATTAACTAGTGTACCTATATTAACATTATGCTTGAATCAAATGAAATACCATATATCTTTTAAAACATTCAGTGCAATTAACTAGTGTACATATATTAATATTATACTTGAATCAAACGAATTACTATGTATCATTTAAAACATTCAGTTGTAATTAACTAGTGTACATATATCAACATTATACTTGAATCAAACGAAGTACTATGTATCATTTAAAACATTCAGTTGTACATATTTTACATTATATTTGGTTTAATAAAGAGTGAATTGTTGGTGGAGCAATCCGAAAGAAAATATTTTGTGTAGGTCTGAATCATTTACCTCTTTGTTCGCAAGCGGAGTCAGAAAATGCAGCGGCCTTTCCCCAAAATCACCAAAACGTGACGAGTGCTGCAGAAGTAGGTGTCCTGGTGAACCGGTGCCCTAGCGGCACACTACTAGGATAACACAACTACCTACAGACTCATCAAGTACTTTCTGCACGATTAAAATCCAAAGAAGGGATTAAAAAATAACGTAATTTGCTGCCGTATGAACTGAAACCAAAAGACGTTAAAAGGCAATTTAACACCTGCAAGCAGCTGATTTAAAGCTGTTGTCTTTGAAACGATATTTTAGATCAGATTTTAGCTAGGGATGAGAAATAAATATCCTACAACAACTCATAGAACCAAGGATACTCTGGTGTGTCGCTTCAAACGACCTCAACACCAACACCAAGTTTATGGATCGAAGATCGTGCCTTGGTGGACTGAAAATGGTGTTGTGTGAGCTGTTATAACATGATGATTCCATTAGGGGCGATGTATAGTATATAGGCTAAAATTGATTCTTTTGAGCCGTGTATTGCAAAATAAAAAAACGGCCGGAATATAAAAATAGACGTGACAAAGTTTTTCTTCATAAAGTTGACCACTGAAAGTCAGAAAAACTATTTAGAAACGCCTAAGTAGGATATTTTGCGGTATTTGGCGGACAGTGCTCCTTCTGACTGTGACGGCAGAACACTGGTTGACTCCTAACATACATCTCATACAGAAGCGAGGAGGCATTTTTTCGCGACGGAATTCGACGATTGCCTAAGAGGCGAAAACAGTAGTGGTCAGCGATGGAAAATACTTTGAATAATCCGTCATTTAATTTGTTCTGAAATAAAGGCATTTTTGATCTTGGGAAACTAATTTCTACCCCCAATACAAACAAATTTTTTTCCAAAAATGGTTTTTTAAAAGTCTCTTACAATTTCGCCAAACTTACTGCATCAAAAAAGTTCATTAGACTTGTGAAAACTATTTGTTTGCGTATAATAAATAGGTATTATGTTTATCAGTGCTTTTTCGCGTACTTCATGACTCTAATCTATGAACTATATTTTGATTTCAATTGTGAATCAAAAAAAAAAAAAAATTAATGTGCGAAATGTGTTTCTGATAGCGCTTGTAAAAGGTTTGTGAACACGCACAGTAATCTTCGCGAGAGGAGAAGACACCATTTTTAGGTTTGGTTGAATGGAATCTCTGCGACGACCTGTGATGAAAAGAACCTAAAGAAATTTGACTATTCAAATATATCGTAATGCTGTACATAAACAATATGTTGCCTATCGCAGTTTTCGAAAGTACACCAATAAAAATCAAAAACGAGTGATCACCAACCACTTAAGTTACCTATATGCCGCCAATGAAAATGAAATAGAATGTTGATTGGCTGACACCAAAATCTTAATATCGACTGGGAAACCTATTTATTTGGCTGGTAGTATGACTTTGTACCATTGTGTATTCGAGAGCCAGGTGAGGAACAAAAGAACTTATTAAAATAGTCAGAAGCAAACAATTGTTGCCAGAAACATTTACGATCCCGCTTAAGATTATGGAAAATTGGGTTCATAGCTAGTGATGCAATGGAAACCTAACCCAAGTAAAAAATATTGACGTTTGTGATGGTTATCCTCATTACGGACGGAACTCCCGAATGGAAGCTTATATCACCTTAAAAACGGCAGACTTTGGTAATACTGGCTCGCACTTCTGGTAAATTGAAAAACTGCTTCGCAAACCAAAGAAAGAAATCTCGGAGAATAACCTAATCTGCCAATAAATAACTGATTTATTTGGAACCATTTTTTCAGTAGGGATTTTGTGACAACAAACTGTCAAACTTGCTTGAAATATTATTCTTGTGGGTATTCTTCCGTGCGACATCCCTATGTTGAAAATAATTGGACTTAACGAACTGCGGTAATTCTTTCATTGAGTTCATCATAGTTTTTGAGTTTTTGTTTTTGTTGTGTTTTTTTTTTTTAGTTTAAAGTACGCACTTAGGTCGGTCAGACACAGTGCAATCGCTATCAGCAGTGGACGTAAGCGGAAGGATGTATAAAATAAAAGCGGTGCATGGAGTGCGTGAGTGAGAGACGAAAAGGGTACCACGTTTAATTGTGTCGTTTCCGCGTCTCGAATGTCATTATCCTATGTATGTAAGTGTTACGCAGTGCAGTGAACATTCAGATAAATATATATCTTTACGTACATATCCATAAATAAAGTGAAAACAGTGTGGTCCATTATATGGAAAAATAGCAAGCTGATTACAAAGTGGTGAAACGGAGAAGACATAATCCAAGCGAAGCGTCGCAAGTGCAATATGATTAAAAACATGGACACTTTGAGTCACAGTTGTGATGAAGATAATGTAAACAGTATCCAATATTTAGGAGTTGGAAACCAATTTAAAGACTTGGTCGCCGTTGCAACAACAAAACGCGCCAGCAATGATGCCGATGTCCTCAATAAACTCATGGCTGAGATGGCGACGAAAACACAGTAACTAAAGAAGCAAATGAAGGAAGTTCTCGAATTAAAAGGGAAGTTGTGTCAGAACGGGTAACAATTGGAAAACCAACAACAACAGCGGCAATAACAAACACAACAAGGCTACAACAACCCTCTAAGGTCAACAAAATATAAGAGGTAAAAGAAATTCAAGAGAAGGAACCGCATCAACACAGAAGCCAGTCAACGAAAAGGAGAATGTACTATAGCGTCTGCGACGACAGTGAAAATCGTGTGATTCGATACGATGCTATGACGGTTAGAATCACTAAACATTTAACCAATGCTCAACACGTCAGGCTACTGCCGCGTGTACGAATTCGATTTCTAAATTTAACTACACCCAACAGATGTGGAATTGCTATGTTATTGCTTGGTATACGCTTGATGCTTTTTGTTTATTCGATTTTCATTTTGTATTGTTCTTCGATATTTGCTGGTGTGCTGTGTGTGTATCTGTTAGAAACACCACAGTACCTCCTATTGTTATCAGTTACAGCCAAAATAACTGCCTCGAACTAAATATTGCCAAATGTCACTCAATCACCTTCTCCCGTAAACGACCCGCCTCCCCGCTACATTCCTATGTCTGACTCAAGCAACAGATAACGTATATGTATAAACGATTCGTGACCTTGGCATGTTATGTGATAGGGAGCTTAACTTCATCCCACATATTGATGACATTATTCTCAAGGCCAAATTACCAAATTCGCAGGGTCGAAAGCGTGCAGCGTAATTTTTTGTGTTTTGCCCTCCGAGGATTTAATTGGGAAATTCTCTGTTTCCACCCACACACACGAGCCGTCTTCACCTAATTAACCCTAACACACACTTGAAGAGCGTAGAATTTATGCCGACATCCTCTTCATCCACCGTCTACACTGAGGCTCAATTAACTGCCCAAGCCTGCTCTTCTCCATTACATTTTCCACTAATCTCCAAAATTTTCCAAACCCTCGTCTCTTCAATTTGACTAGGCTCTAATGAATCCCTTTCGCGAATGCAGCGGTGATCAAACTCTCACCCTGCGTTCTTTGAGTTTAAACCCACCTCTCCCGCTCTCAAACGTCGTCTCCTCTCTTACAACCCCCCCCCCCCCCCCCCTAACCTACCCCGTCCACCATTGTTACGAAGAGTTGATAGTCAGATTACGCCAAGTCTGGGAAGTGCGGCGGGAGCGTAACGACGTCCTACCCAAGCGATTTCAAGGTGTCTTTCACTAGTTTTGTTGTGTGATACAGGGCGTTGTCGTGTAACAAAACAACTTTGCCTTGTCTTCGAGCCCTTCCCGGATTATGCGTGGTTTAAATTAATCATTTGTTGACGATAGCGTTGTGTATTAACGGTTTTGTCAGGCTTTAAGAGTTCATAACACACAATACCGCTTTCGGCCCACCAAACACAAAGCATGGTCTTCTTGTCGACGCGATTTGGTCTTGGTGGTGAAGGACCGGCTTCGCCAGGTGAGAGCCACAACTTTTTCCGCTTCGGGTTTTTAAAATAAATCCACTTTTCGTCACTTGTCACAATTCGATGCGATATGATTTCCCTTCGTGGCGTTGAAGCAGCATTTCACAAGTGACTGCGATTTTACATTTGACGTTCATTCAAATCATTTACTGTGTTTATTGATCTTCCCCATTGCTCGTAAACATCTACCGATTGTTTCTTGTGACACATGTAATGCGTCTGCTAATTGCCGTTGAGTTTGAGTTGGGTCATCATCCAATAACTATAATAAGTAATTGCTCGTCTTCACATTTTTAGGCTCTACCAGAGCGCTAACTGTCTTTCACATTGAAATCACCAGTTTTAAATTGACAAAAGCATGTCTCACATGTTCTATTTGATGGAGCGTTTTCACCATATGTTTCTACCAGAAAACGACACTTTCAATAGCGTTTTGCTTTTGGTTAAATAAGAGAAGCAATGCGTGCCACAAACGTTATTCTTCAGGCACAAAACTCGATATGATCATCATCATCATCATCATCGGCACTACAAGCGGGAACCGGCCTTGGCCTTATTTGGCAAGTCCTGAGGCTTGTTAAATGTTCCATAATGATTTGTTTTTTTTTCGGGCTAGGTCATAAGTCTTGCGCCAGAGGCTCCCCGATGGGGAATCGAACCCCGCTCTCCCACGTGACAGGCGGGTATACTAACCAATATACTATCGAGGAGTCCAACGATAAAACAAAGACGCTAGTTTTTTGGCGGACTCTACTTGTATGTTTCAGACGAACAAAATGACGTATGTGTCAAATTCATACGTTGCGTACTTTTCGCTGGTGCCATCTCTTAGTTAAACTGGAAAAGACGTATGCATACACTTGGTATTGTATTTACTGATATTTTCCAATGTATGCTTAAAAGATATTTTCGACAAAGGAACAACATTTATAAAACATTATAAAATGATATAGGGTGGTGCAAAATTAACCATCCAATTTTGTTTTTGAATTACTTTTTACTAAAAAAAAAAAGAAATGATTTTGAGTGATGGAAATCTTTATTTGGACCTTTATAATTTTTCTTTTAGTTCAGAAATGTCAAATATGATTGACATACTACGCCATTTGCAAAAATTATAACATCTTCCCATCCCAACCATAAAAAGATCTTGTCCATAAAGAACAAAAAACAACGTCCTCCCAAGTATCGCTACTACATGCTTCTTATTACGGCAAAAATTTAAAATTGGGCGAAGACCTTCCGTGTGTTTAAAAAAAAACTTCTTCTGTGGCTGGATATTGACCCAGGATTGGCACAAGGCTAAAAACCTTGCCCGTAAAAATAAATTGTTATGGAAAATTTATCAAGTCTCGAGACTTCCCAAGACCGGATCCCGGTTGTAGTGGCGATGGTGATGATGATGATAATGATAACATCTTCCGATAGGGTGTACAATTTTGCGCCACCCTATAGATTTATTTTTAAACTTTTCTCAAGACCCGAATAAATTTTGTAAAAAGTTAGTACTCAAATAACTCTAGCGAGAAAATATAAAGCGGGGAGCCCCCCAGCGCTACTAGCCCGCACCACCAAAGTAGTGCCACCGCAAAATAATTAACTTAGGGCAATGGATGTGCTCTAACACTGAGCGACATCTTTTCTTACGAATGTGTTCAAGTCTTGATAATTTATGTGTGTAATTCACCAATTGACACAAGGCTAATAACCTTGCCCGGAAGAACAAATTATTATGGACAATTTCACAAGTCGCGGATAAGAACGAGATACCGGTGGGGAGACTTGCCAAAATTGGCCAAGACCGGATCCCGGATGTAGTGCCGATGATGATGATGATGCATTCGCCTATGTTCTTTATGTTCTTCAGTTAATACCTAAATTAAATTTATTATATACAAAACTTAATTTTTTTTTCCAAATCCTGTAATAAATGTTAAGTTCCTCCTTTCCTCGTCGCCTCTCGGGCCAGGGCCCATCAGAACGGGAGCCCGTGGCATTTTGCCCGTTCTTTCAACCTATTCTTACGCCAGAGTCTGTTAGTCTTCCGGGGATTTATTGATCTTGCAGCAGATTTGTCCTCGAAAGGAGGTTATATGTCCTAGCTTCCACTTATTCTTTGCCCTAAAAAGTTTTTTCTATTCAGCATTTATGTTTCTTTAAGGTGTCGCAAGTATTATTTTTGTGATCCGGCAATTTTAGGCTTTGTGGGGGTTCTTAAAGCTCACCTGAAGAACCCCACATATCCGCAACCCAACCGTCATAGTTTTCTGCTAATGCAATCGCATTACCACCTGCAAATGCTTCACGCAACAAATAAACAAATGTATTAGCTAAAAGCTTCTGGAATTCTTACCTTCATTCATTAATTCGAATTAAAAATCCCCTATAAGAATTCTATACCCGCCTGTCACCCGGGAGACCGGGGTTCGATTCCCCGTCGGGGAGCCTCTGGCGCAAGACTAATGACCTTGCCCAGAAAAAATAAATCATTATGGAAAATTTAACAAGCCTCAGGACTTACTAAATAAGGCCAAGTCCGGTTCCCGGTTGTAGTGCCGATGATGATTATGATAAGAATTCTCTCCAAACTTATCATAAAGTCCCTGAAAGAAAACTTATCGGTTCACATATAATGCAACCGCATAATCAGGGAATCTTACCCTTGAATTGACTTATCCCAACCTCAACATGTGTACAATAAAAACAACCTACATACACATTGGCTGGCGATTTATTGTCCAACTGCCAAAGCAGCGTCGGGCAGCTTGTTTGTTCAGCTGGCATTTACCCGACCATGATCCCTCGTCTAAACGAATGAATAATCACAAAATTCGTTCTTTACCAAAAACGAATTTCACTGCATATACAAATGCATGCAAGGGGTTCGTTTCGGCCACCGACCCAAGATTGTATAAAGTATTGTAATCCATTAGCACTCCCTTCTAATGGCTATTCGGCTATTTACACAAGGACATCACTCAGCTCATCCCATCTTATCTTTTAACACCATTTCTTCGATGCATCGTCGTCTATTTATTTAGCAGCGATGCACATCCTAGACAACGATCTATACGGTAGCTTTGTCTTTTAATTTCCCTGGATCCGTTCCTCATGACCTCGAGGCATGAGCAAACAAAGACCCAATTAGCATCCAATAAGATTCGGCTTGTTTGCTTAGCCGAACTCACATCGTATGGATGCACATTGTGCCCTTTGTTTGTTTTAGATTCGTTCTCATGGTTTCGTCCCATGAATGAACCAATGCATCTTAATTTGAGAGCGTCGGTTTTACTCGCCGAATTTCTATTGATAGCCATTTAATATCGCTAAGTCGTATTTCAACCACGGATCCGGTCGGTTCGCCTTCTGCTCCCCGGGGCGTCCGGGGACGCGTACATACCCAGAGTCGGGTTCGTGTCACTTTCAGTAACAAAACTTTAATCTTTTCATTTGTCCGAAATTTGGTGAATTTAACAAAACAATAAATAACAAGTATCATCGACACACGTGTAATCGCGGTTGTAAAGTAATATCGTGCTAAAACAAATTAAGTTCAGGTGTAAAACTATAGTTACAACTTAATAATACACTGGTGCTGTGTGTTCATACTTTTGTAATCCGATACTCATCTAATAGAGAACAATAAATAAATCAACCACCAACAGTGTTTTATTGTTCCTGTGCTATGTCCGCTCTGTATTTGGAACTTGGTGACTTTTGGTGAGCATTTTCGCGGCGTTGCTCAGAGTTTTGTAGCCGAACAATTTGTGAAGACGAGATAGATCCCTGCGCCCATGCTGGCGCTACGATCTCGCTCCCTACAGCTTCATTCAAAATCTGTCTATAATCTTCGGCGAGACTTTCTAAATGTTCCGCTTTGTCTCTGACTATGATCTTCCAAACGTGTTATCTTCACCCGGGATTCCATCGTGTAGTATAGGCTTATTTAATGTAAGATATATCTGATTTCTTTTTAGTTTTAGATTACGTCCTATTTGAAGAATTTTTCGTCACCGGCTAGAGTTCGGACTACATTGTTCGAATTCAGCTGAATATTAATGTTTTGGCGGTAATAAACGCTATCGCCCCATACTGTTACAATATTCATATAAAATACATTCATAGAGAGAGAGCAAGGAAATTACGCAGTGAATTTTTCTCCTCAGCCCAAAGATTTACTCAAATAAATGTTATTCTGTTCCTTTACGGTCAGAATATAAACAAAACGCGCAATGAATCTCCACATCCCGCATTCTAAATTCTCGTAGTAATTTAACTTATCGCAAACTTTGCCAATTTATTTACAGAGACCACACTATATCATATTACCCATTTAATTGCAACCAAAGCTCTTATTAGCGCTTCATGGACAATGAATTATTTCTCCAAACAAAAAGAAAAAAAGAACAATACCAAACCCCCACTGGCACTGGTCGCCGGGGACCTGTGCAATTCTGCCAAGTTACTTTTCTCCCAAAAACTCTAGCACATTCATTATAACCAAAAATATTTTATAATCCTACTCGCCGAGCTCGAACATCGGCCCGGCATGACGATAAATCACAAAATTCTAGCCCCCAAATACTAAGCCCTAATCCAGATAAATTTCACCCTTCGGAATCGAGACCAATTGCCAAGTTTTCGAAGCATCCCATTAAAACTCCACAAACTAAAACCACGAAAAAAGGATATTTTACAAAGAAATACAAAATAGTGGGGATAAGCAATAATGGCAAACCAAACTCACCGAATATCCTCGCAGCATCCGTCGAGCAGATCGCAAATAGTAATCCATAAATAATTAATCCCAGATGGTGATTGTATTTGGCAGATACACGCATCGTCATGATGTCGATTTCAGCACAAACTTTGCGCTGCACTTCAATTTATTTATTTATTTTTTTTTTAAATACTATTCATTTATTTATTTTTTGCCTCCTACACATTGTTTGCACGATAAAACACTTTTTTGTGGAGGAAATCTTTACAAAGCAATAAAAACGCCTTCACCATTGGGGACTGTTTAGTTATCAAGGATTTTCAGCAGCACCCTTGCGGTAAACTCATCGAAGAATAATTTTGATTAAATGTGGATCTATCCGCGTTCAATTGAATGTATGACCAACACAAAAACGAGCCAGCTATAAAAAGGATCTCACTGGAGATTAAATGTTTTAAAATCCCGGTGAGAATAAACAAAAACAAGAGGCGACAAAAAATCCCATCACACCGTATAGTGATGAACGCAACGATTTGGTACGAAATTCAACCGGAAGTAAGGTGAAGCTATGGGTCGTAGGTTTACACTTTCCGAGAGGGTGAGGCGTTCTTGAAGCTTATGGTGTAGGTAGTTTTCGTTGTTTGTCATGAACGTTTTAGATCTTTGTTTTTTTTTTTGCTGTCGTTGTTTTTGTTTTTGATATTTTTACCTTTCTCAAAGGTTGTCCACAAGGACTTGTCAGGAGCACTTAGACACAATATAAACGAGACGAAATCATGTCAACATAATGTTATTGTTGTGCTTCCTTCCACAGTATGTGAATACTCCTTGTTGTGTCAAGTAGAGTGCACAAAACAATAGCGTTATATCTGTTGGTTTATATCCGTGGTCGTTGTGTCGTTATTATTTTTTTTGTTTTTATTTTGAAATTTACTCTTGTGCACCTGAACTTCAGCTTATTTACTTTGTCACCCGCGTCTGGACAATTATTTTTATTTGTTAACATTCGCACCTCCAACAACAGGATGCTGTCAGTATACCCTCAAGCGAATACTCGTTCACAAAACAAACACACGTCAACGGCCGAAAACAACAGTGTACGAGAAGAGTAGTGTCGCCAGGACTAAACACGGTAAAGGCCATGATGATGCTACCACGGACAATATAGGCGAGTGCCACGAAGTTGATTGCGACGCCAACGAAAGCGACGACATTGCCGACGAACAACCGTACCTCGTCCAACAAGACTAACAAAAGGAAACACGTCAAAGAAGTTATAAAAATTATTATTATAATAATAATAAATTGTAACAACACAACGAAGACAAATTATGAGAAAGCACACTACATCTATACATATATTATTATGCACTTGCACTTGTGCCACTTCCCAAGACCACACATCTGCATTTACACACCTCGGTGGCGTACGATAGCTCAAGTTTTAAGACTTTCTTGTTCCTTCCATTGACATGAGCATCTAAGTCCTTCAAAAAATAAAAAGGATACAGCAACGAAGGCTGCCTCTTCTTGTGTGAAGCACAAACGATAGAGACGTCTGTAGAGGCGATGAAGATGCTTTGCTAATTTGTAATTATAACTTTTTTTCGCGCCAAAAATTTCTCGTTATCACTAATCTTATAAAGTTCTTACGCGCTCTAACCGCTTCACGACACAAATACATTAGGATGAGTAGTTTGACACCTAAGAATTGCATCAGCGATTTGAATTTAAAAAAGATACCACGATAAATCAGTTCAACACAGCGACGTAACGCATATTTTCGAATGTTGTATTATCCTCATTGAAATATACCCGATAACAGCACAAAATCCCGACTAAGGGTGACTTAACAACTTCATACAGCACATCCTTACCTGCGAACATATAACACGGTACTGGCATTCGAATGTTGTCTTATCCCAAACTCTGTTGAAGGCATGCGAATACTTGTGAACGATATGAGGGTATGGAACGCAATCCTGGTGTTGTTTTCAGGGGGTGGTATGGACAAAAGCTGCTTTTGAAAATGTTATGGTAGAAGAACGCGAGTGATAAGGAATTCAATACCAAGAAGAGAGTGAACTCACCATCCACTGTGTGGTGAATTGAGCAAACTTATCCAGGGACGATGGAATTAAAATCATGGTCGGGACAATAAACAAGATTCAGTAGAATTCAAAATATCAGATGAACTTAAGCTGCCGAGTGATAAGGTTTGCAGTTTTCTGAGAGTGGAGAGATTCATTTTGATGCAAACTTTAGCTTTAGCGGGTGCCTACTTCTGGTTTAACGTTACTCAAAAGGACATTTGCCACAGGTCAAACGCATTCATCACAGAATCTTTTACAGTTTTTAAACGCTGATTAAAAAAGACCTGTGGGTGGTATTCGAAAAGTCCATTTTTTATGTCTGTTACATTAGCGACGATATAAAATGGTATTTGAAGGTCTCAACTATTAATGGCATGTCTTCGATATGGCTGATGGTTGGAGTGTTAAAGAACAGGAATAGAAACACATTAAATGGAAATTGGATGACACCGCAAAAACAAGGAGTACATTTTGTTTGAAGGCGGGACTTACATCTCTCATAATTCTTGCTCATTTATCCTACAAGTAACCAGTTGTAAAATAAGGAATTACGGGCTACGACGTTAGGTGATGAAAGATGAATTTTTAATAATACAGAAATCCAACTAGATTTTCTTTACACCAAACGCGGTTTTTAGATACCCTTTCCATATCATTGTAAATAAAGGAGTGATATAGGGTATATATATATAGATATATATATATATATATATGGTATATATACATGTACATATATATATATATATATATATATATATATATATATATATATATATATATATATATATATACGAGGGTTGCCTTTTAGAGAACAAAAACAAATATTGATCATCGAAAATCACTTTATTGTTTTTCAAAATATTCCCCATGAAGATCTATACACTTTTGCATGCGTTTGAACCAATTGTCGAAGCACTTTTGCCACTCTGATTGAGGTATCTCCAACACATGCATTCTGAATGCAGCAACCGCTTCTTCAGGTGTCGAAAAACGTTGACCTCTCAGTTTGTTTTTTACGTACGGGAATAAAAAGAAGTCATTCGGTGCCAAGTCAGGACTATACGGCGGATGACCCATCAAATCGATGTTTTGGGTGCTCAAAAATGGTGTTGTCGCAGCCGATGTGTGAGAGCTCGCATTGTCGTGGTGAAGAGTGATCCGTCTTCGGCGGTTGGTTTTCCTGATTTCTTGGAAGACAACTGGCAAACAAATGGTTGTGTACCACTCAGAATTGACTGTTCTGCGTTGTTCTAGTGGTACGGTTGCGACATGTCCAGTTTTTTCGAAAAAACAGGCGACCATTTGCTTGGAAGTGCTTCGTGCGCGAACAACTCTTGTTGGATTTGGCTCATCTTGAAACACCCAGACAGTCGACTACTGTTTACTTTCGGGCTCATACGCGTAAATCCACGATTCATCACCTGTCACGATGTCATAGACTTGTTTTGAAGCACCGCGACCGTATTTTTTGAGCATTTCTTTCGACCAATTGACACGAGCCTTTTTTTGGGCGATTGACAAATTGTGTGGGATCCAACGCGAACAAATTTTTTTGACAGTCAAATGTTTATGCAATATTGAATGTATGCTGGTCCCACTAACGCCTATGGTTGTCTCAATCTCACGATAGGTCACATGACGATTTTCCAATATCAGTTCGCGCACAGCATCAATGGTTTTCGGAACAACAACTGATTTTGGACGACCTTCACCAAATCCATCTTGGAGTGAACTACGACCACGATTGAATTCACCATACCATCGATAAACACTGGTCCTTGATGGAGCTTCATCGCCAAAAATTGAATTAAGTTCATCCATGCACTGTTGCTGAGTTAATCCACGCCGAAAGTTGTAAAAAATAATCGCACTAAAATGTTGACGATTTAATTCCATTTTTGGGCCGAGATGAATCTTTTAAGTTACTGTAAATAACACAAATAGCGCTCGTATGTCAAAACGTTCTGAGCGTGTATAACCTCAAAAATGTCCAACTTTACGACAGAGCTGTCAATTGCCGGATTGCAACACTAGGGTTGCCAAATCCCGAAACATAAGAGGCAACCCTCGTATATATATATATATATATATATATATATATATATATATATATATATATATATGTACATATATATATATATGTATATACATATATAAATAAATATATGTATTGGACATTTTCATTTTCATTTTTACAACCTTTTTTTATTTTCCTTTTATCTTCTTAGTTTATAAATTACATGCTAAACAAAAAATGTTTAAATTCTAGCTTAATTATCTTATATTATAACGGTCCTACGCAGACGCTCTAAGATAAACATTACATGACTATTGTTTATTTGCCTTTCGGCGACAGAATTTTGTTTGTGGCTGTTTTTTTTTTTTTTTTTTTTTTTTTTTTTTGGTTTCGGTAGGAAGGTGGAAGTCTTCAAAAGATAACTTTGACCAATCCAGAGGCATGCCGGGTCTTTACCGACTAAAACCACCTCCCGCCAGGCTCATATGCCCGTTGATCCCCGCGTAACTGTCTTTTAGATATTACATCGCGGGGCGGGACGCGGTTTAACTGTTACTCCGCTCGTCGCATCGCAACTGCTGTATCATGTCACATAGAACACCATTTGCTACGGGCCATGCCTGTAGCATGCTATGCCTCAGCATGTATTCTATTACTCCTCCCGGAGTAACTGTCCGTCTCATATGTCTCTCCAAAACCGTTCGTGCGGTCTCGAATCTCACGCACGCTGTGAGTACGTATTCCGCATTTTCTATTTTGCCTTCGCAATACAAGCAGTATGGGTGATTCACATGCTTATACTTGTGCAAGATATTAGCTGAGTCAGGTGGTAATTCAGATCGCCATGTTTTATTTTCACCCATGTTTCTATATCAGGTATCATGGTGTGGGTCCATCTTCCTTTGGTGGAATAATCCCACCTTCGTTGCCATTCTCTTAGGCTTGAGAGCTCTAATTGTGACCGCATTCTCCGACGATTCTCTTGAGAGTCCTTATGCAATGCAGCGTTTTCTTTAGCTGCAATGTCAGGTGGCCTCCTCCCGGCCAGAATATTTATAGCTTCTTCGGATACCGTTCGGAATGCAAAACATACTCTTAGTGACGCCGGTCTATGTGCGGAGTTCACTCCCCCCATCTACGACTTATACTGTGCGGCTCCGGCCCATATGTGAGCTGCATACATTACAATGGAGGTGTTGACACTGGTTATGAGTTTCCTTGTGTGAAGCCTGGGTCCTCCAACATTGGGTAGCAGTCTCGCTAAAACTTTGCATATTCTTGCCGTTTTTTCACTCGTTTTCCTCAGGTGTTCCTTGAAGTTCAACCTGTTGTCGAGTATCACACCAAGATATTTAATATAAGGACTGGATCTGATTATTTGTCCTTCTATTTCCAAATCAAGGTGTTCAACTTTCTTGCGGCTGCTTATTAAAACTGCCTCCGTCTTATGTCCAGCTAGTTTCAGTCCGGCTATATCTAGCCAGCATTTAATGCTCTGGATTGCTTGGGAGCAAATATTCTCCAGGTAATCTAGATGTTTAGCTACGGGCACTATTGCCAAATCATCTGCGTATCCAATTATTCTAACCCCCTCCGGTACATAGACCCTGAGCACACCATCATACATTATATTCCATAACAGGGGACCTAATACAGATCCCTGAGGTACACCCACTGTTATTTGATATTCCTGTGGTCCCTCATCTGTATCATACAGCAGACTTCTATCCGAGAGATAGTTTGCTAGTATACGCACCAAGTGTTTGTGGCTGTATATATGACTATTTGTATGACAAAGAAAAATTTGGAAAACTTTGTCGAATTTTTTGTTTTTGTTTATTCTTAAAATTTAATTTACCTCAATTTGTTTTTTAATAGCTTTATTTAAAAGAACTTAACTTAAATCTATTAATATTATCCTAATTCTAGAAAAGCTAAGTCTGTGTAAGCTGGCAGGTGATACTGTTATTCTACCGACATTGGGTCCAGGTCTTTATTTGCCATTCAACCACCTGAACTGTTGATGCTGTTTAATATTATCGCCCCGGTCTTTGTGGGAGATAGCCGTACTGAAGCGCAAGAGCTCTTCTTCGGTGCGCGTGACTTCCCGGTTGTAGCACAATCTCCCATCTACGGACGATCTACTTACATGATAGATAAGCGGAATTCCGGATCTATCCTGTATAAGCCCTTTCATGTCCAAATCAAGGAACGCCTCTGGTGGAACAAAACCGTTGCGACGCACGCTCTCATAGTGCAGAGTGTTTGGGTAAGAAGCCCCGATTAGTTCATTGGACGAACTTATTGCTCTCGCAACATGTCCTCTGATTAATTTGGTCATAAAACTATCCACCCTATTTATGTATGCTTTATTATATAAAGTCTCATTTGAATAATCCTTTTTACAGTCCGATTCCGGTGTCTGATATAATCTGAGACAAGTTCTGAGACAGTTCCTTTCGAATCTTTCCCATCAAATTTGCACCTATGTTAAACCATACTGGACAACCGTATATGTGTATTGGCCTGATTAGCATCATGTAGCATATGACTTTTACCCTACTGTTAAGTTGGCTACTGTGAAATAGCCTCCTTGTCATAGCAAACGTTTTCCTCGCTTTGGCCAAAGCAGCCTCTACATGTCTGTTGAAATGCAGATATTGATCTAGCCACATGCCCAGGTATTTAACTAAACTCTTGGTTTCCAGTTTACCCCCATGCGGTCCCACGATAACTAGCTTTCGTCAGTCGTGGCTTTATATAATAGGGTTCTAAATAGGATGGCTTTACATTTCTGGAAGTTGATCTTAAGTTTCCAGTCGTCACAATATCACCGCGCTTTATTGAAGTCGCGTTGCAATAAACTGTTTATGATATACATTTTCGGGGCTGTTTTATAAATTATAACATCGTCTGCGTACACAAAAGAGTCGGCTAACGTAAATGTTAAAAAGAATATGAGAGACTACCGCTCTCTGTTGTAAACCATTATTGATATTATACGTTCTACTGGTGTTAAAGGTTTCTTTTAACAATTATTTTGTTTGTTTCACAGAACTTACCCCTGTGTTGCTTGCTCCTGGTTAGGAATGTTGATGTCCGCTGCACTCCCTTATTTGTCTGGCTTGGAGGGTGTGTGCGTCGTGGGCGTTCTGCTGCTTCTGCTTGTTTCCTTCTCATAAAAACACCACACGAGCGTTTGGTTTTCTTAATATTTTATTAACTGTTTTTTATTTCTTTACACTGTTAGTTTAATATTTCAATAACCTCTTTCCTTAATTCAACATTCTTTCGTTCAACCACTGCACCACCGCACGCGTATACGACTATTTTTCAACTTTTATTTTATTTACGGGAGTGAACTCAACCGCACGCGTCAGATACTTAAAACCACACGCCGAATATTTAAATTAAGTAGGAGCGCACAACCACTCGCTACCACGATTCTACTAACAAAAAGGAAGCAATCTCGTGTCTTTCGCCACGTATCCTTTTTCGTTCCGCTTCCACGATAGTTATTTGTAGGAAGCGGCGGACTTGGCTAATAGGGGGCGACTGTGGCTAATAAAAGGAAAATGACTATTGTAATGTGAATGGGGTTTTAAATGGGGTTTACTTTTATTTAAATTATCTACTATTGTATTTGGGAATATTCTATTGTAAAGGGAAATTAGTGATTTGGAGGGAAGGGAAGTGTTGCTGAAACGAAACAACAAAAGGCTAAACCTAATCGCGAACGGCGCTTTCTTCAGCGACGTCCAAAAACAGTTTTGCCTTAGCGGACTGTATTTTTCCGGCACTGGCCGGCCAACGATGATTTCTTCTAATTCGAGGGATTGTACCTCCAGAGCCGGACTCTTCTCTGGATTGGCGGGCGTTTGAGTCTTGCCCAGTACAAAATCCTGAAATTTACTAACAGTGAAAAAACGACCCAATTAGACTAGACTAGCAAAACGCGGTATTACTCGCTTATTTTACTATTTATTTGATATTTTATTATTTGTTTTTCTGTTCGATCCCTTTATACTGCTGGTCTTGAACAAGACCTTTTCATTAGGAGTTCCTTCGACGACTCCCACTGCTTCAGTTTTTTTTTTTTTTTTTATAAAACGCTGTCTTTATTGACCATTAAAAGTTTAGTTACATAAGTTTACAGCTAACTTAACTAGGTTGTGACAAATTTACTTACAATGTCTAGAACATTTTTCCAAGTAATATTTAAATTGAGGTCTTACGTCTAAGGAGATCTATAAGATACAATTTATTAGTATGACTCCTGGAAAGGTCATGAAAACCAGGATGGATTGTCAATGTTTACAATAAATATTCTTAAAACTACTTATCTCTACTTAAATCTAGCTTATATCTAAGGTAGTTAAATAAATTCACATATAGTCATTTAGAACAAATTTGACTAGTCTTAAGCTTAAGTTGAGATTCCATACTTTACATACCCTAAGGAGGGAAGGGAGCGGCAGAGGGAGGTCTCTCCACCGACTGCTCGTTAAAGGAAAGAACCCGAGAAAAGGGTTGAATGTTTGAGTATTTGAAGTGGTTAAGATCGGTTACCCTGTTATGGTAGATGATTTCGTTCGCATCATTTACTAATCTTCCTGCGTAGAAGAGAGCCTTTAAATGGAGTGCATGAAGATAGGGATTTGATGCATTGTGGCTGGGGAGGCTAAGGGAATTGATGAGAGGGTTTGGATTGGCTGACAGGTTATCAATGAATCTTATCGACAATTCCAGGAACCTTCTATCCAATCTCTCCAGGCCGACGGAGTGGTATAGCGTAAGGCTTCCGATATATTTGTGGGAGTCGCGCTGTCGACGTAGCCCTGTGATTAGTCTGAAACACTTCCTTTCGAAGATACGAAGTTTTTCCATTTGAGAGGGAGAGATATGGAACCAGATGGGACAAGCGTAAGTAAGTGTGGGCCTGATGATCTGTTTATAAAGTAGAAGTTTGACTTGTTGAGAGAGACCATCTGCCTTCCACATTACTTTCCGACAAAGGTTCAGCTGTATCCCCGCTTTGCGGATGACATTGTTTATGTGAGTCGTGAAAGAGAGATTATTTTCGAAAGTAATGCCCAAGTATTTTAGTGATTTAGATGGTTTTATGAGGGTGTTGCAGAGGTTGAGTTGGATTTTTGAATGGTTACGTACCGTGTTATTGGTACAGTGAACGTTTCTACCTTTAAATACAACCAGTTGAGTTTTGTTGGGGTTTAGGCGGATCTTCCATTTAAGGAAGTAGGAGGAAAGAATTTGGAGGAATTCATTTACGCGGTTTCTGGCAGATAAAACGAGCCTGCTGCTGGAGTAGACAAGGGTATCGTCTGCGTAGTTGAGGATTCGAGTATTCGGTGAGAGGGGTTGAGGAATATCAGATGTGTATAGTAAATATAAGAGGGGGCCCAGAATGGATCCTTGGGGGACTCCTGCTGTTATTGAGTACGTCTGGGAAAGGGTGGAATTTATCTTGACCATGAATTTCCTATTTGATAGGTACGAGTAGAGAAACTTGGAGGTGTGATTGTTGAGACGATACGTGGAATGTAATTTGTACAGAAGACCCGCAGTCCACACGCAGTCGAAAGCCTTGGATATGTCAAGGGAGATACACACAGTGGGGCACTGGTCGTTAAGAGCCATAGTGATGTCGTGAGTAAACTTGAGGAGAGCGTGACATGTTGAGTGCTGTGCACGAAAACCGAATTGAAAATCAGGGAGTAATGAGTTAGTTTCCGCGAAGGAGAGTAGGTAATGGTGAATTTTTAATTCAAGTAATTTGCTTAAATTATTAAGTAGTGAGATGGGTCGAAAATTGGCCGCCGTCAGGGATGCGCCTGATTTTTTAATGGGGATGACTATGGCAGTTTTCCAAGACTCCGGTATGTGACCAGCATTTATTATGTGGTTTAGCAGGGTCATGATGTATAGTCGATTTGAAGGGTTGAGGTTTTTGAAAAGCACATGTGGAATTTTGTCCAAGCCGATTGAGTTTTTATTGCCACGAGAAGATATCATTTGGTTAAATTCCTGCGGTTGCAAAAAGAAGTTTGTATCGGTGGGTTGAGATGCTCTATTGTCATTATTAAATTCAGTTATGAATGGAGTGAATGATGAGATTAGTTCATGGGATGTATAACGATTGACCACTTCCTCAAACTCGGAGTTGCCTAGGCTATCATTTTGTCTATGCACTTGGGAGAAGTGTTCCGCTAAATAGTTTGCTATTTCAGAATCAGAGTACAGAATATTATTTCTAGGACCAATTAGTCTGTCTATTGAGGTGTGTATTTTTCGTCCTGTAAGGCGATTGATGTTTTTGTAAAGATTACGATCGGGTCTGATACTATTTAAAGTGGAGATGTAGTTCTGCTCTACGAAAGCATTTAACTGCTGGTTAATGAGGGTAGACAGTAATTGAACCTGTACTTTGAGGAGGGGACAAAATCTTCGAAATAGTTTTCGGCGGAGCTTTTTTTTTAATGAGATGAGTTTGAGGGTGAGATATGGAAGTGGTTTACCTACGAAGGAGTGTGGCATCCTTGTAGGGGTATTAGAATACAGGGCTTGCTGTAAGATCCCTTCCATCTTACAAGCTGCTTCTTCAATTTCGTTAGGATCCAAGTTATTCGTATCTGTGATGGGAAGCGTTTGAAACATATCGCCAACGGATTTGTTGACCTTTCTCCAGTTAGTTCTGGAGAAATTATGGACTGGGTTGAGAGATTGAAGCGGATTTAAGGGGCCAAGGTCAATTATCGAGTGGATGGAGGCATGGTCAGAGGGGAAGAAGTGCGACACAGTAGGGGGAGATACAGAGCGTAGGATCGCAGATTTTAAGAAGAAGTCTATAGTTGATTGAGTAGAGCTGGCGCAATGAGTAGGTTCCGTAGGGGAGTCGATATAGACGTAGGGGTGGAGAGGTAGGAAAGCAAGCAATTGTTTGCCAAATTTATTGCAAGCGGTGTCGTTGAAGGCGGTATGACGGGCATTCCAGTCGCCTCCGATGATGAATGAGTGGGGGTGGGATTGACGGAATATTTCATCGAAGTCTGAAGATGGGAAGTTAGGGTACCTCTTGGGTTGTAAATAGATGGCTACTAGAACCAAGACTTTATTGTTATCACAAAGCAGTTTGACAGCAGTGTATTCGACACAGGAGATGTTTCTAAATTTGACTTCACTGAATTGGAATCTTTTATGAATAAGGATACCGGTACCTCCTCTTGCACCGTCAATTCGAGGAGTTGAAACAAATTGGTAATTTGGAATAGAAATGCGAGAGTTGGGTTTGAGCCAGGTTTCACAAAGAAGGAGGACGTCTGGAGAAAACTCCTTCACTAGCAGTCGGAGGTGATGCCTCCGTATGTTTGACGAAATGGAATCTACATTGAGGGCAACTACACTTAACTTAGACATTTTGTGATAATATATGTGAGGTTATAAGAGAAAGTATCTGACCTTTTTTTTCGAAGTTACTTAATCCATTTAGCGTCGGTAAGAGAGCTTGCAACTCTCGGATGTATCCCATGATGTCGAGTCCTAGGTTTGTTCCTGGTTGAGATGAGGGTGCGTTGTTTCCTCTGGTAATTTCCGCATAGGATTTCGATCTCGTTGTTGTAGTAACTGCTGCTGTTGGTTGCTTAAGTTGGCCAGTGTTGTTTTTGGTTGGAGGCACTCTCTGCTTCAGTAAACGTAGCTTGTGCGGGCATTTTGTGAAGTTTGCTGGATGCGGTCCTCCACAATTGCAGCATTCAACTGACAATTCCTTTACAGAAATGGAGCCATCCGGATTTTCCGTGTGTATACGTTCTGGTTCCTCACCCGGTGGCTTGACTTTGCATTGGTTTGGTTCATGCTCCTGCGCACATTTTACGCATCTTCGTGGTAGATGACACGAAGATGAAAGATGACCTGACTGCTGACAGCGCTTGCAGTGGAGAAGCTCCTGCTTGTGAGGTACCTCTATGCCAATTTTATGAGTGAAGAGGTATTTAATTTTTTTCAGGTTATTAATGTCTTCGTCTGGTGCCAGTTGGATGATCCGTAGGTTGAAAATCCACTGCTTCAGCGCCGCGCTCGCCTTTTATTGCCAGCAGCTGTCTCCTTGTTCGCTTGGTTTCGATAAATCACTCGTTTCCTGTTGAGCGACTGGTATACAGCTGTCTGCCATGCTCCTCCTTCTTGAGTGCTTGTGCGCCGACGTCGAGTGCTTGTGCGCTGGTGCCCAGTGGTTGTGTGTCGATGCTGAGTGTTTTGAGTGCCGGTGTCGAGTGCTTGTGCGCCGGGAAGTATGCATCGCCAACAGTCTCCCCCGCAGTGCGAAGCACTTCAACGTGTGGCGGCGATGTTGTCGCTGGAACCAGCACTACTACGCGGCGGGTTGGCCTTCGTAGTGTTCCCCATGTCGTCCTCACGTCCAGAACTCTGATCCTTCCATCGGGTCCGGGATATACCGCTTGCACTTCCCCACGGGGCCAGGTATTGCGGGGCAGCGATGAGTCCACTACCAGGACTATATCTCCGACTTGTGGGTCGGTGGTATCTTGGCCGGAGATTTTTCTTGGCCTCAATGTCGGCAGGTATTCTTTTACCCATCTTTGCCAGAAGTGGTCCGTCAGTCGCTGCGCCGTTCTCCAGTTCGTCCTACCGACGAGGTCATGGTCGTCAAACTCATCGGGTGCCATCGCACCACAAGAGCGCCCTAGCAGGAAATGGTTCGGTGTGAGGCTCTCTTCGTCGTTCGGGTCCGTGCTGACGTGGGTCAGTGGGCGTGAGTTGACGACGTGTTCTGCTTCGGCCATCAGGGTGTACAGCACCTCTTCTGGCGGCGTCCTGGAGTGTAGAGTGGCGGTCAAGGCCGTTTTTACCGATCGCACGAGCCTCTCCCATGCTCCCCCCATATTGGGGCATCCTGGTGGTATGAACTTCCATCTGATGATATGCCCGTTATTGGACTTCTCCAGCTCCTTGCTTGCCCCGGTGAAGTTGGTCCCGTTGTCGCTCCAGATGGTCCTCGGAGTCCCTCTTCTTGCGGCCATCCGTCGCAGGGCCATGATCATGGAACTGGCGCTGAGAGAATTGGCCAGCTCCAGGTGTACGGCTCTCGTGGTTAGGCACGTAAACAGCACTCCCCAGCGCTTCTCGATCCTTCTTCCGATAGCGACCTGCATTGGTCCGAAGTAGTCCACCGCGGCGGCAGTGAACGGGTGTTGGTGGTGGTGCAGTCGTTCGATCGGTAGGTCTCCCGTGGGTGGCACTTGAGGGGTGCATTTGTGGACTCTGCACCATTGGCATCGGTGTATCACTCCTTTTGTGGATGCTCGTAGCCCTAAGATCCAGTATCTCTGCCGAAGCTCGTTCATCACGGTTGCGGTGTTGCCGTGGGCGAACCTCTTGTGATAGTGGTCGATCAAGAGGCGGCTCAGATGATGTTTCCCGTCCAGCACAATGGGATTTGTTCTCCAGCCGTCGATCGTTATTTTTCTCGTCCGGGACCTCAGCTTCATCACCCCGTTTTCGTCGAGGTAAACATCTATTTTGCGCAGCCGACTTGAGCTTCCCGGTGGTCTTCCTTCACGCAGGCGGGCCATGTCTCCTACGAAACTGTCCTGTTGGCTCATTTTGATCAGTTGCTCTTCGGCCCTGTCCAGATGTTTTTGACGCAGGGGTGTGAATGTCTTCTTCTCGGCTTTGGAACATGTGGGTGTTTGTTGCCTTCGGGACTTCGGTGTTTTGGCTGATATTCGCCGCTCTCTCTTCTCTTTTAGCGTGTCTATAAATTGAAACACGCGTGCTGTGGTTCTCAGCAGACGCAGCCAGTCGGAAAATCGTTCCGGGTTCGGTGTGGATGGTTCGACCACTCTCGCCGCGGCTACCACTTGGGGGCTCTTTTCTTCTCCAGTGACTGTCGCCGGGCTCGCCTCGAAGTGCCGGTTTGGCCACTTGTCTTCTTCCTCGTACAGAAACGCGGGTCCCTTGAACCACCTCGCTGTGCTGCTGAACTCGTTTGGTATCCCTCGGGTAGCGTCGTCAGCTGGGTTTTCCTTCGTCGGCACCCATCTCCAGTCCCGTGGTCCTGTCAGCTCTTCGATTTCCGCCAATCGATGGGCCACGAAAGTCTTGAACTTGCGTGGCTCCGATTTTATCCACTGCAGTACTGTGCTGGAGTCGGTCCAATACCATTTCTCCGATATTTGGAACCTAAGCTCCTTCTCTATTGTGGCCGCTAATCTGCTTCCCAACAAGGCAGCCTGTAACTCTAGTCGGGGCATGGACACTGGTTTTGTCGGAGTTACCCGGGCTTTACCGGCGATCAGGGTCACGCTCACTCTTCCATCGGGTTCTATCGTCCTCCAATAAACTGCGGCTGCGTATGCCTCTTCGCTGGCATCGCTGAAAGTGTGCAGCTGACCTTCTTCCTGACTGCTCGACAGGCACCGAGGAATCCTCAGACCTTTGAGGATGGACGTCTCTTTTAAGTAGGTGGTCCAAGCGGTCCTCTGTTCCTCTGGGATCTCATCATCCCATCCGATTTTGGCGCGCCAGACGTCTTGGATCAGCTTCTTCCCCTGTATGAGCACTGGCGTTGCGAACCCGAGTGGGTCGAAGGTTGACATCACCGCGCTCGTGACTTCCCTCTTGGTAGGCATTCTTCTCCCGGTGAGGACTTGTGAGTGGGTGTTCCGGAACTCTACGTTGAAAGCCAGGATGTCCTCCGTCATCATCCATCTGAGTCCGAGGGTCTTCTCTTCCTTCGATAATTCCACGGCTTCTGACTGGGGCTGCTCCTGAAAACCTGAGAAAATTTGGGGTTGATTACTACTCCACCCTTTGAGTCGGAATCCCGCCTTAGCATGTATCCTCTCCACCGCCTTTGCCACGTCCCTGGCTTCTTCTACCGTCGCAAAACTCTGTAGGTAGTCGTCCATGTAGTGGTTTTCACGGATGGCTTGCGCCGCTCCCGGATGTTCCTTCTCGAAATCCTTTGCGTTCTTGTTCATCACATAGATCGCGGTTGATGGTGATGAGGTGGCTCCGAACACTACGGACGTCATCCGATATTCTTCCGGTTTGCTTCTTGTGTCTCCGTTGCGCCAAAGAAACCTTAGGCAGTCGCGGTCGGCTTCGCGCATCTGGATTTGGAGGAACATTTCCTTGATGTCAGCGACGACGGCGATTGGTCTTTCTCGAAATCTGACCAGCACCCCCACGATCGATTGGAGGAGGTCCGGTCCGGGGAGTAGAGCGTCGTTAAGGCTCTTGCCGTCGAACTTGGCTGCTGCGTCGAGTACTATCCGCGGTTTTTTCTTCGTCGGGTGTATCACTGCAAAGTGCGGGAGGTAGAAAGTCCTTCCGGTGATGGAGTTCGCCGGCGCCTTTTCTGCATACCCGTTCTCTAGCAAATTGTCCATTTGCTCCAGGTACATCTTCTTCAGGTCCTCGTCTTGGCCCAGTTTCCTCTCGATATTCAGAAGGCGTCGATAGGCCTGGCTATAGTTGTTGGGCAGCATCTCATCGTCGCTTCTCCATAGAAGGCCCGTTTCGTATCTTCCGCTTGGCAGTCGTCTCGTGGTTTTTTCCAGAACCTCTATGGCCCTTCTGTCGGCGTCGTTCTTGGGGCGTCGTGGTTGCACTCCCAATGTTTCGATTTCGAAATGGCGTCTTACGAGCGATTCTGTCTCGTCTTCCTTAGTCCTGCCATAGTTGACGAATCTCACCGGCGCGCTGCTCCTGGCCTCGCACCCGTGCAGGACCCATCCCAGGCTGGTAAGCGAAGCGACTGGTTCGGTGCGTCTGCCCTTCCTCAGACTCCTTGTGACTATCAGGCCCCAGTTGTCCTGGCCGATGAGCAATTTAGGTTCCTGTTGGGTGTAGGTCAGTTGGTCTCCGAGGTCTCGTAGATGCTCGCATCTCTCAATCCTCTCCTTCTTCACCTCCTGCTTCGAAAGTTTAAAGTTAGGAAGGGTTCTTACCTCGATCGAGTATCCGGTCCGGCCATGGGCTCCTTTGACTCGCACATGGACTCTTTGCGAGTCGTTCCTCCTGATGCCCAGTTCCCCGACTGTCTCCAAAACGAGCGTTTCTCGCCTGCCTTTCGCACCGATCTTCTCGGCGACCGACGAGTCCAGTAATGAAATAGTGGATCCCTCGTCAAGCAGAGCCAATACTCGAGCCGACCCCTTAGGTCCGTAAACGTCCACTGGAACCATCTTCAGATAGGCTTTGGTGCTACTAATTGTGCGCATGGAGGTGACCACCTCTCCTCTAGTTTGCTCGTGGTCGTGGCCTGATGGCGAGGTGTCCTGGTGTGACCTTCTTCCTCTTCTGGGTGCTATTCCTGGTGCAAGTTCGTCCGGGTGGAGGATGACGTGGTGTTCCCTTGAACATCTATCGCACGGTGGTGCCCTGCAGTCTGCCTTTCGGTGTTTGGAGCAAAGGCATTTAAAACAAAGCCTTGCCGTTTTTGCCAGATTCCATTTTTCCCGATTACTGGCCTTCTTGAACGTGGGGCATCTGGGGATGTCGTGGTCCTTCAGACAAACCGGACACTCTGGTTTGATTCCGTTCCCGGGTGCATCATTCTCTCGAACGGCGTGGATCGATCTCCTTCCTGGATTGCGTCGTCCTTGGGATGATGCTCGTTGATGGTAGCCTCCTCTCGGCTCCCATGATACTTCTGGTGGGGCGAAATTGGCACACATGTCTGCCTCTACCTTCATGAAGTCGCTGAAAACCCTCAGCTCGGGCTGGTCCTCTCCTCCATGGCTGTTGTAGTACGCGAACCACCTGCACCTCATGGATGACGGGATCTTTGTCGCCAGTTCTCTTACCACCTCGGGTGCGTTTAGAAACTGCTGCTTGCCCAGCGCTCTGATGGTGGCCACGGAGTTCATAACCCGGCTGGCGAAGACTCCAATATCGCTCGGGTCTTCGGTGACCCGAGGCAGGGCTCTCAGCTTTGTCAACTCTGCTACGGCCAACGCTCCCGGCCTTCCAAAGCGAGCCTCTAGTCCTTCCATTACCTCTTGGGGGTCCTCGGCGATAAACAGGAGGCTTCTGACAGCCTCTCTTGCTCTTCCTTTTAGGGCTCTCCGGAGACGCGCCAAGTTCTGCGCGTGGGTGAATCCGGCGGAGGTATCAACAAACGATCTCCTGAAAGCCAGCCACTCTTCGCTGGCACCGTTGAAGTCAGGTAGTTCCACCGTTTGCCTCGAGGTACTTGCTCCGGGGGGTGTTCGTAAGAGCCTGGCTATGGTCTGGGTCAGATCCTGGATCTCGCTCCTTCCTTGATCGCGGTGTGGTGACCTGTCTTCTTGGGCTAGCTCCTCCTGCCTTTCTCCGGGCGGTCTCGGCAGTTCGTCCCATTGATTGAAGGGGTTCCGCTGGTACTCGTCCTCGTCTTCATCAGCCTCGTTCTGGCTCGCCTCGTCCTCGGAGTCTATCCTCCGCAATTCGAGCTTCTCTCGGGCCACCTTCGCTTTCGCCTGGGCCACCTTCGCCTTCGCCTCTTCCGCCTTCGCCTTCGCCTCTTCCGCCTTCGCCTTCGCCTCGGCCGCCTCCAGTTCTCGCATGGAGACTTCTAAACTGGCTGCGGCATCAGCTCGCCTCGACGACTTCATCGAGCTTCCTCTTGAGGTAGTGCTTCGCGTTCCGCGCCACGCTTCGACCTTGGCACGGTTGTCTCGGGCCCTGTCCTCTCTGGCTACGCTGGTCTTCTGGGTTAACGCTTCGTACGTTAACTTGGTCCCCCGCCTGGGGGTGTGGGGTTCGGATTGGATCCCCCTTGCTTCGGCCGATCTCGTTATCGGCATCTTCATCGTCTCTTCGGTCACGTGCGCTGATCCCCTTCTTCTGGCGAGCGCTCCAACAGGTCCATCATATTCTCCTCCAAGTCGTGTGGGAGATTCTTCTCCTGTGGCGCTTGCTCCTTGTCCTCCCGTAGGGAACGGCAGCGTCCTCTTCGCCTTAGCCGATCTCGTTATCGGCATCGTCGTCTTATCGCCGAAATCCGGCTCGAAGGACCAAAAATGTTGCTGAAACGAAACAACAAAAGGCTAAACCTAATCGCGAACGGCGCTTTCTTCAGCGACGTCCAAAAACAGTTTTGCCTTAGCGGACTGTATTTTTCCGGCACTGGCCGGCCAACGATGATTTCTTCTAATTCGAGGGATTGTACCTCCAGAGCCGGACTCTTCTCTGGATTGGCGGGCGTTTGAGTCTTGCCCAGTACAAAATCCTGAAATTTACTAACAGTGAAAAAACGACCCAATTAGACTAGACTAGCAAAACGCGGTATTACTCGCTTATTTTACTATTTATTTGATATTTTATTATTTGTTTTTCTGTTCGATCCCTTTATACTGCTGGTCTTGAACAAGACCTTTTCATTAGGAGTTCCTTCGACGACTCCCACTGCTTCAGCGCCGCGCTCGCCTTTTATTGCCAGCAGCTGTCTCCTTGTTCGCTTGGTTTCGATAAATCACTCGTTTCCTGTTGAGCGACTGGTATACAGCTGTCTGCCATGCTCCTCCTTCTTGAGTGCTTGTGCGCCGACGTCGAGTGCTTGTGCGCTGGTGCCCAGTGGTTGTGTGTCGATGCTGAGTGTTTTGAGTGCCGGTGTCGAGTGCTTGTGCGCCGGGAAGTATGCATCGCCAACAGGAAGGATATGTATGTGAAGACACGAGATGTTAATAATTCAAAGGGGGAGTGATAATTAATTGAACTTTAATTATATAACACTGGAGGTCACTTTGCCACTTTTGAACACGAACCTCCTGTTATTTAACATATCATATAGAATAAAGAATAAAGGTTTATACATGCCTTGTCTGACAATCTTGTAATATAATCCTTCAAGCCAAACGGCGTCGAAGGCTTTTTCAAAGTCCATCAGCCTGGCCCCCGTGCATTGTTTCTTGCATTTATTCCACTGTATGTCGGAATCCAGTTTAACTGCGGCATGTGTGGCTTCATGACCCGCCCTAAAGCCAAACTGCTCATATGGAATAATGTTGTTGTCATCAACCCATTTAAGCAAAGCTTTGTTTATGACTTTCTCGAATACTTTACTGATGCTTGGGAGTAAACTTATCGAACGCATGTTCATTGGGTTGGTACAGTCCTTGCCATTTTTTTTGGTATAGGCTGAATGATTACTGTTTTCCAACGCGTGGGGCAGAGTGCATTATTTAACGCGTTGTCAGAAAGAACTGTGTATATGCCTGTTGCTAATGGTGGTAGATACTTGAGTACGATATTTGGTACTCCATCTATTCCCACTGACTTTTTGTTTCTTAGTGAGTCGAAGATACCTTGGATCTCCTCCTTCGTTATTAATAGGCTATTAGCCCTGTTATTGGTGTTAATAGCATATGCCAAATTATCGTCATTGAATTCGGTAAAACCGAGATTCTCTGATTGCCAATTTGAAATTTCAATTCGAAGGTGCAAGTGATGCACTAGAACTCTGTTTTCCAAATCGTAGTTTCGGTGGATGCTTTCATTTACCTTGTACATTTCCTGGAAGACAGCTCCCACAGTGTTCGCCTTTTCTACTGGATCTTCTATCACGAAGAGTTCATTACTGAGGATATCGTTTTTTTTTATCTATGCCTATGCTGGTTAACATTTGTCTGTTTTCGTCTTTACGTGGTAAGTGGAGACACTGAATCTCATTTTGATTATTTCTCCTGACTATCTTATTAATTTGTGGGAACATGTTCGGGTTGTTAGGTTTTTATCCCGTATTCTGTTGTTCCAATACAAATTTGTTGCTAATCTATAATTAGCTTTTAGTAATTATTGGAGGTTTTTTAATCGGGATTTCGGTAATATTATCTCTTGGTCGTGTCTGTCAGTGAACTGTCTGTATAATTGTTTTAGTTTTGTTAGCAGTCTGCTTATTTTCTGAGCAGTGCATTTATTGTTGTGTTCGTATATAAGTTGATATTGTCCGGTTCTGTTATTTTAGGAATTGTTTTGCCATTGTTCGTTTTACAGTTTCGTACATTTGTTGAATGTATTTGTCGATTTCGCCATTCGTAAGGTTTCTGTTTGGTGGTAGGTCGATATCGTTAGAACGTAATTCTTTTATTAACGATCTGGTGAGTTGTGGCCATCGCATTGTCCCGTAGTTGTATGTTGTTGGGGTTCTCTTATTGTTGCGTAGGTTTATATTTTTAAAATGCTTTTTATAGGCTTACCTCAATGAGGTGTTTTTCTTCCAGGTCTCTTGGGGTGGTTTCCGGCTTTCTGGACTTAGTGGTTGATTCTAGGCGGCTGCTAGCTCTTCCTGGTGATGTTGAGTAGTTCGTCCTTTTCTCTTGTCCCTTGCATCTGCTGCTGGCTGTTAACCGCACTATTGTAACGGGAGACTCCTTTCCTGCCCGCCCTGATAACTACGCTGGGCTGTACTCGCCGAGGTATATGCCACCACGAGCAGTGCCAATTCGCTATACACTTCACAATTCAGAAATAAAATATACTTCTTAATCTTTTGGTTTTACATTGACACTTTATTATTTTGCGACTGTTTTATTTTATTAGGTGTACAATTTTGCTTCCGTTTTGCAATAGATAGCTGTATCGGTAAGTGATAGTTGAAATAAATAGATCATAGATGTCATACAATAAGCTTAGGTATTTGTAAACACAACGCCATCGAAATATTAGTCGATTTGTGTCTGCGTCAGAAAGTTATTCTCGATTAAACATGTCAGCTTACGAGCCAAATTCTCGTCATTTGTGGGAGGTTTTAATTTTCTGCTTTAATAAGAAGAAATGGATTCGTATGCTGTCCGAAAGATGGGAGAAGGTAGTAGCCAGCGATGGACAATACTTTGAATCATAAATGTATAACCAGTTTTTTACAATAAAGCCTCGAATTTCGGAAAAAAAGTTGTACACCTAATACATATCGGCCGTAGGGTGGGCCGTCAGGACTTATACTATGTTCAACTTTACGAACTAAAGACAACGTAATTTAAAACTTCCACCACTTATACGAATCACCGCACAACACAACTTTTTTTTCTTTTTACATTCGACCGTCGCGTTCGATCACTGAAAACCAACTCGCTTTAGTTTTTATTTTCCTCCCCGAACGAAAACTTTTATCTTTCGTCTTGCAGATCGAAGGGTATCTCCTTTGTTCTGCAGGACCTTTTTTCCCAGTCGCCGCTTCCTTTCATTATCCTTTCGGCGTCGGTTCAACAAAGCAAAACGACCATCAGCCAAGGATCTTGCAAATGTGCCTTTATGATCCTTTTTGTGGGTGCTATAATAAAACGAACGTGTAGTTTGTTTTTATGGTGCTAATTGCTTGGTTACCTTGGGTTACTTGAAAAGGAAACGAGGTTGTCTGTGGGAATTAGTGTGGGTAAACCATCCTTTACAGAGCCATGAAATTGCCGCCGTGCATATTATGATTCTTACCAACTTTACTTGAGAGTTGGTCACCTGGTCCGCAGATTTGGATTCAGGGGAATTTGCATGCTGAACATCTGGTTCGTATATCACGTGTTGGAATTCAATATGGGCAAATTGAACATTTAGTTCAATTTGTTTGATATTGACTTTGATATGGGCCCGTTTAATGTATGGGGCAATACCAAGGCTTGGGGAGTGATTTATCCTTTTAGTGGATGCTTTTGCATGTACCGCAATTAATTGGTGGAGTATGGCTCCAAAGAGGTATGTATTAATGGGTGGCTGGTTTTGGACGTAACAAGGGTTGAGCGCCACGAATTCCTCCAGTTCTTCCCGTCTGTTCGGAAGCTTTATTATGGCCGTGAATGCACAGCGATCACTGTCGAATTCCATTGTCCGTAAACAGTTTCTGTTTCGCATGATATCTAGATAGGATCCACCTCTAGGGAACGATGGATATTCCGTAGCTAGAAGGTGAGTTTTATATTCTACGTGATATTGATCTAACCAGCTACCCAGTTGTTTCCTCTACTGTTGAACATACAATTTCCTCAATCTTTATGTTCAGCGTTCATGTCTCAACTTTTTATAAGAAAATTGTTTTTATCCAGTTGGAGTTGCAAGGATCGAAAGACAGTGTCAAGTTGTGCTATAAAGAGATTATACTGATGTTCCCCAGGTGCATAAACCGGGATCGCATACACCCTCTTCCTTGCTAAAGTGGTATGCACCTCTCCTCTATATATGTTTTTGTGTTGGAGTCCTTTTCTAATAAAGATGGAGGTACCTCCCCCTTGTGATGAATTGGGTCGGTCCCTTCGTATAATATCATAGTTTTTGTGCCAAAGTTTATCCCTCTGGTTTAACTTAGTTTCCCCAGCTAGAAGCACATCAGGATATTCGTCTTGCAATAGGTTAAAAAGTGTGGTTCTTCTCTCGGTCCTTTTAAGTGAATTTACACTCAGAACAAGAGCTTTAATTGATATTTTGGTTGGAGGGTTTATATCGACTTTTTATTTAGACTGGGCAAGTGGGAGTAGATCTCGTTTATTTGATTTTGCAGCTGTGTCATCTTCCTCTGAACCAAATCCCCATCCACTTCCCAGAATTAAATTTCAATTGAAGCGCACAAAATCATGTTTGTGCTTCTTGGAATTTTTAAGTAAATCTTAGTGTATAAAGAGTATGAAAGGGTGGCACTTTTTTAGATTCGTGATCAGTCAATTTCCAGAGGCTACGGCCAACAGATCAGTTCGAATCCGGAGGCCGAGGCAACGGCCAAAAGGTTATAAATAGAAATTAATAAAATAATCTAATATATAATAAAAACAAATCGCCTTTTAATTTGGACATCCTGCCTTACAGTCCCGGAATGAAGGGGTGTTGGGGTAAGCAAAACAATAAAAAAATATATAACCCTACAATAATCGATTAAGATAACTCCATGACAGTCGCCATCACTTTCCCAGGCGAAAAAACTGTTTTGGCTTTTTTTTTTAAAGCCGATTCCCCATTTGCAGTCCACTGTTTTGACTGCATTTTTGTTTCGGGCGTGTAATGGTGTATCCAAGTTTCATCGACAGTAATTAATCGGCGCCAAAACTCGGATTTATTGCGCCTAAACTGCGCCAACAGAGCATTGGAAATGTTCATTCGAACACGTTTTTGGTCTGACATGAGCAAACGCGGCACCCAACGCGCGGACAGCTTTCTCATGCCTAAATCTTGATTTAATATGTGACAAACACCTTCTTTGGACATTTTCATAACCTCCGCTATCTATCTCACTTTAATTCGGCGGTCGTATTTGGCGACGTTATCGTCAGTTGTTGTACCTTTTGGATGTCCCGAACGTTCATCCTCTCCCAAGCTCTCACTTTTTATTATTATTTACTGGCCTGTAGGAACCCGGGAGTTCCTGACCTCACCGACTCGGCTCTGCCATTGTTCCCTGTCCTGTGCGCTCTCCTTCCACGTTCGATCATCCGATCCGATCTCCTCGAGATCCAATCTAACATTGTCCTCCCATCTCCGTCGAGGCCGTCCTGTCGGCCTCTTCCCCGTTAGTTTACCGTCAAGAATTCAATGCACGGTCCTATCATCGCCCATTCGCGCTACGTGTCCGACCCATCTTAATCTTCGCGACTTGATCACTCTCACTATTGTAGATTTGCGGTATAGCTCTTCCAATTCGAGGTTGTGGAGTTTCTTCCATTGTCCTGACTCCTCGTCACATTTACCGCCAAATATACCCGTTAAAACTTTATTCTCGAATACGCGGAGTTTGTTCTCTTCCCGTTTTGTGAGAGCCCATGTTTCGCATCCGTATAGAGCAATCGGCATGATTATGGTTCTATAGACACGGAGCTTTATATTACGTGATAGCAGTTTGGATTTTAATAGTTTACTGGCTGCATGCCAACTAGCGTTGCCGGAATGTAGTCTTTTGTTAATTTCCTTTGACGTTTCGTTTCTGGTCGTCAGTATCGTTTCCAGATATTTAAATTCTTTGACATTTTCAAATATCTTGCCCCTGACGTTTATATGTGTTCTCCGAGGTCCACCTGCTCTCGTCGTAATCATGTATTTCGTTTTGTCTTCGTTTATTTCTAGGCCCACCTCTTCTTCCGCTTGCATGATGTATTCACGGTTTTTACTTACAGTTTCGAGATTATCGCCCAGAACGGTGAAGTCATCCGCATACGCGAGCACTTGTGTGACCCCGTTCAGGGATGATCCGGTCGTGTTGTCGTCTTGTACCTTTCTGATAACATACTCGAGCACAAGGTTAAAGAGACGTAGTGAGAGGCCATCGCCCTGTTTTAGTCCGTCCCGGATTTCAAATGGTTCTGAGAGGTGGTTTTCTATTCTAACTCGCCCTTTGTTTTTCGTTCATGCAGATTTTAAAGAGGGCGGGATATTTTATCGGGATTCCTAGGTCAACTATAATATGGTAGAGTCTTTCCCTTGCGACTGAGTCGTAGGCTTTTTTGAAGTTAACGAACCGTTGGTGAACCGTCTCTCCGTATTCCCACTTCTTTTCCAGCAGTTGCCTTATTGTGAACATCTGGTCGCTTGTTGACCGGTTCCGACGGAATCCGCATTGGTAGTCTCCCAATATTTCTTCTGCGTACGGTGTGATTCTTGCCAGTATGACATTTGTTAAAATTTTGTATGTGATTGGGAGCAATGATATTCCTCTGTAATTTTCGCAGTCAGATCTGTCGCCTTTTTTGAAAATGGGGATGACTATTGCGGTTTTCCATTCTTCCGGAGTGACTTCCGTGTCCCATATTATTTTAACCAGTTGGTGGATCTTTCGAGCGGTTGCCCCTCCTCCATGTTTCACAAGCTCTGCCAGTATACAATCGATTCCGGGGGCCTTGTTGTTTTTCAGTCGATTTACCGCGTCTACAACTTCGTCGAAAGAGGGCTCTGGGATCTGGGGCTCGGCTGTATGTACGTCTGGTGCGTTTATTTGTGGTTGATGGGTGCGCACATTGAGCGGTTTTCAAAGTACTGCTTTCATCTTGTCACGATATTTTTTGTTTCTGTCACCAGAGATCCGTTTGTGTCTCGGATTATTTTGGCTCTCCCTCGGTAGCCATTTCTAATTGAATTTATGCCGGCATACTCTGCTGTTCTTTCCCCTGGCATTTTCTATGATTTTTTCCATCCGAGTCTTCTCCCATTCGCGTTTTTTGCGTTTGAAAAGTCTAGTTGTTTCTTTCCGAATTGTCGCGTATCTTACTGCGTTGACTTCATCAGATGCTTCTAAGTGGATCATTCTGAGGCGTTTACGTTCTTCGATCTTTGCCCTGCACTCATCGTCAAACCAAGGTCTGGACTTAGTTGTTTTCTTAAATCCTAATACCTCTTGGGCTGTTTGTTTGATTGTGTCTCTGATCGATGCCCATTTAGTGTCCACACTATTGTCTTCCTCTTCCTCACTACTGTCATTCTCTAGGATGCTAAAACTATTCGTTAGCTCGTCTTGATATTCAGCCCTTTTGCGTAGGTCTTTTAGTTTACCAATCTCGAACTTTTTGCTCGTCTCCCGTGACTGTCCATTTGGGTTTGCTGCGAGCCGACTTATAATTTTGCCCATCACTAGAAGGTGATCGGAGTCGCAATCTGCTCCTCTATATGATATTACGTCAAGGATATTCGAGTGGTGTCTTTTGTCTATGAGGAAGTGGTCTATTTGGTTACGCGTTACGCCGTCGGGTTATATCCATCTGGCTTTATGAATTTGCTTGTATTTGAACATCGTGCTCTTCACTACCAGGCCTTTTGACGCTGCGAACGTGATAATTCGAATACCATTATCATTTCGTTGGAAGATATCTTCCTTTCCAATTTTCGCATTGAGGTCCCCGAGGAGGATTTTAACATCGAATGATGAGATCCCATCAAATACATCCTCTAGGGTCTCGTAGAGCGCGTCCTTCGTTTCTTGGTCCGTAGATTATGTTGGGGCTTGTACGTTTATAAATATATAATTGTACCATGGTCCATGTATTTTTAGCACAGACATTCGGTCATTAATAAATTGCACATCTTTTACATGGGGCGTAATCTTATTGTTTATGATGAAGCCAGTCCCGAGGTTATGTGTATCGGTACCTCCACACACCAGTGTAAACCCGTTGGTTTCGATTACATGATGTGGGAGTCGAACTTCCTGAAGCGCGACGATGTCCATTTTATATTGTTTCGCGTTTTCTACGACCGTCTGTACCGCGCCTGGTTTATATAACGTTCGAACATTCCACGTGTCGACGTGTATATCCCGCTTTTTAGCTTTTCCCTACGTCTTCTTTTTGCCGAGTCGGTGTTTTCTTGATGATTTTTTCCCTTATGGTAGTGTAGGGGTTTCTCTATCCTATAGGAGAAAGAGCCCACAATTCCAACCACAATACCTACCCATTTCCTTGATAAGTTATTTTCCTGTACAAAATGTCAAAGGGGCGCATAGCTAAACTCATTATTCTATGCAGATAATGCATAATTGAGTTTAGCTACAATCAACGCCATACGGCAACACTATTGCACTAACCATGGGATTTCCACCGGAAATTCAATTCGTATTGGTTAGCAACAACCAAGTCAAACCAAGCGACGCGGTTGTATCATAGTCCATAGGCTTGGGTATTTATCGAACATTCCACAGAGTTTTCCCTTTGGTATTATATCCCCAGCCGACGCGGCTTCCCATTGACTTTTCCCAGATCACCCATTCGCTTAGGTTCAATGATCTCTTTTTGCAGGGGAGTAACATCAGCTAGGTTTCCCTCTCATTCGTATTTCTTTCCACGGTTCAATGCGCTCTAACTACACCATAGCCGTACCACTGGGTCAGTAGGTCGTGTCAGTAGCTGCATCTGATACCAACACACACAACCAAGGCTACCACGAGATCACAGCATATCATGTTTTCTGTTCTGTCATTCTTCATGTCCGTCAATTGCCCTATTAACAAAAGTTACTCACACTTTGACGGGCGTGAGGTTGAGAGAGCAGAGGCGTGGTTTCTTTTGGTTGTCCTGTGTGAATGAAATATGAATTTCAACCCCAATTCACACCAGTCGCTATTCAATCATCGGGCGAAAGGTCGCGTCGCGTATTTCGGCAATAAAAAAACTAACGAATTAAAACGAAAAGTTATTAATGTAAAGTTTTCCTTAAGTGTAAAATAGTATATTGTGTGCGTTACCAATTCACCATAAATAAGGGCCCCTGTAAACAGCCTTGAGCTTCAAGAAAAATAAAAAAAAAGAACTTTAAAGAAATCGGTGCTTTTCATTTATTGCCCTCTTCCGGTGAACAATTTCCTTTGGACGACGTAAGTACGTGGACAAGTGTGGGGAGAAAAGTGAATCCTGTGCCATACGCTGGCAACCCTTCGACCAACCAACAACCGGCGTCAGTCTTTAAACTAATTTTGCCGACCGACACCCCTGCGCAACCGGTCGGCACCGCATCCATAAGACGCCTTACGATCAAGGACTCGAGACTGAATATCAATTTTACCGTCGATACCGGCGCTTATATCTCGGTCCTTCCGCGATCGTTCGCCCACGCAACCGTGGGCCCACCGCCTTACAGTTGTCAGCAGCAAATAATTCCCCGATACGCACGTACGGAAGGAAAAAGCTGACACTCCATCTGGGTCTCAGACATCCAGTCACACACCAGTTTGTGATTGCTGATGTTAACGAACCCCTAATAGGTACCGACTTATTAGGAAAACACAATCTGTTGGTCGATTCGACACACAACAGGCTAGTAGCCCGCACCGCACCTTCCTTGCCCTTGTCGGCATCTCCAGCGGTAATACCCAGGGCTACACCGTGTACCGACCCTATCCAAGCGATGGTACAGGAATTTGTCAGTACGACAATTCCTCTACCTAACCAGCGACGACACAAGGCGAATGTGTTTCATCACATCGAGACACGGGGCCCTCCAGTAAGCCAACGCGCACGTCGCCTGGCTCTAGAAAAACTACGCGCGGCACGCGCCGAGTTCGGCGAAATGATAACACAAGGTATCTGTCAACCATCAGGCAGTCCTTGGGCAAGCCCACTCCATTTAGTTAAGAAACGTTCCGAGGAGTGGCGCCCAGGGGATTACAGACTGCTGAATGCAGTAACAGTCCCCGACAGATACCCCATTGCACACCTATATGAATTTTTATATAAATTACGAGGGTGCAAAGCCTTCACCACCCTGGATCTCACCAGGGCTTACCACCAAATTCCGGTGGCACCTGAAGACATCCCAAAAACGGCAGTCATTACTCCTTTCGGACTCTTCGAGTTCAAAGTAATGACTTTCGGTCTCAGGAATGCCGCGCAGACATTCCAGAGATACATCGACTCGGCTTTACGTGGCCTCAATTGCTGTCATACTTATCTCGATGACATTCTCATCGCCTCACGAGACCACGTTGAACGCAAGCGCCATTTACGACAGGTCCTTGAGCGCATCCGTGAATTCGGTCTTGTCATCAACCCAGATAAGTGTCAATATGCCAAAGAGCAAATCACATATTCACAGTCCTACAACAAGATTTCGAAGGCCAACCGGAACCGCTCGGTTTCTTTTCCAAGAAACTGAGTCCCACAGAGCGGCGATACAGCGCCTATGACCGGGAATTACTGGCGATCTATAGCGCAATTAAATATTTCCGTCATATGGCAGAGGGTCGCTCGCTCTCCGTGTATACAGATCACAAACCTCTGGTCTTTGCGTTCAGGAAAAAGTCGGGAAATGCTTCCCCCCGACAAGAACGTCAACTCGACCTCATCGGCCAATACACTACCGAGATTAAACATATCTCTGGTCCACAAAACATCTCGCCGGACGCCTTTTCTCGAATCGATACGATTCACTTGCGCGCCACTCTGAAAAACGTCGACGTAGCCCTGGCCCAACAGGAGGACAGCCAGCTCGAATCTGTTCTAACTGCTGATACAGCACTCGAGCTACGCAAAATCACCCTCCGCGATCCTTTGAGCGAAATCTGGTGCGATGTTTCATCTGGAACCGCCAGGGCCTACATTCCCGAGAAGCTTCGTAGGGGCGTGTTCCAGGTCTACCATGACCCAGCCCACCCGTAAGAAATTCATTTGGCCCCGAATGAGCAAAGACCTCACCACCTGGGCCCGCGCTGCAAAGTAGCGCGGCATAATGTATTAGAACCTGCACAATTTAAGCTACCCACGGCACGCTTCGCCCATGTACATATTGACATAGTGGGACCGCTTACTCCATCAAGAGGATTTTCGTACATCCCCACTATGATGGATCGCTACACGCGATGGCCAGAAGCGACTCCTCTCAGGGCAGTAACTGCTGAAACAGTCGCCAAAGCCTTTTATTCGACCTGGGTCACACGTTTCGGCGTACCTGCCACCATTACTACAGACCGAGGGCCGCAACTCGAGGCAACGATCTTCGGCAGCTGACGGATCTCCTCGGCTGCCAACGAAGTCGCACGACCGCCTATCATCCCGAATCCAACGGGATGATCGAACGCTGGCATCGCTCTCTCAAGGCTTCCCACATGTGTCATAACGACACTAAATGGTTTGACGCCCTTCCTACCGTACTCCTCGGTCTGAGAACTAGTTTTAAGGGGACCTAGGTGCTTCCGCTGCGGAACTCGCCTATGGCACCAACCTCCTACTACCAGGCGAACTTTTCGTGGATGGTGATACGCCACACAACCAGTTGCAGGATGTGGGCCACCTCCGCGACCTTCTTCGTAAGGTTAGAGCATCGCCCGTGACCAAGCACGGTTCTAAAAAACTTTTCGTTCATCCTGAACTGCACAGCTGCACGCACGTCTTTGTCAGGATGGATAAGGTTAAAAAACCTTTGGACCCTCCTTATGGCGGTCCCTTCAGAGTCTCCAACCGCATCAGCGATCGTGTCTTCGAGATCGATATTCGAGGAAAACGATCCACGGTCAGTGTTGAGAGACTCAAACCTTGTTTCTTCGAGGCGTCAGCTCCAGATCCTCAGTCAGCAACCGACTCTGCCAACATTCGCCAACCACCTCAACCTCCACTCACCCGAAGCCGAGCACGTCTCCTTAGGCAATCAAAAAATCCTCCCAATCCACCTCCAATCTAACTTCCTTCCGACAACCATCAAACTACTCCTTCCGACCTACCATTATTTCGTGACTATGTCACTGGCGGGGGAGTACTGTAGGGGTTTCTCTATCCTATAGGAGAAACAGCCCACAATTCCAAACACAATACCTACCCATTTCCTTGATAGGTATTTACCTGTAAAACATGTCAAAGGGACGCATAGCTAAACTCATTATTCTATGCAGATAATGCATAATTGAGTTTAGCTACAATCAAGGCCATACGGCAACACTGTTGCGCTAACCATGGGATTTCCATCAGAAATTCCATTCGTATTGGTTAGCAACAACCAAGTCAAACCAAGCGACGCGGTTGCATCATAGTCCATAGGCTTGGGTATTTATCGAACATTCCACAGAGTTTTCCCTTTGGTATTATATCCCCAGCCGACGCGGCGTTCCATTGACTTTTCCCAGATCACCCATTCGCTTGGGATCAATGATTTCTTTTTGCAGGGGAGTAACATCAGCTAGGTTTCCCTCTCACTCGTATTTCTTTCCACGGTTCAATGCGCTCTAACTACACCATAGCCGTACCACTGGGTCAGTAGGTCGAAGAAAATCAAACAAAAATTTAACAGAATAGGACAGGAGGAAAACCAAAGCGTGGACGAATAAATAATTTCCTATAAAGGTCTTGTGATATAATCGAATAATGTCTACTAAATATTTATATTATAGGTTGGCACTTTTTGAAGCAATATCAGCCAAATAAGTCAAAAAACAAGTTGGCCGTCAAAATGTTCACTAGAGCCGGTGTAGCTGGTATTGTATACGACTTTTGCCTCTACATTGGAGGAGGAACGTGCCAGTCCTCTGGATTGGGCATATTGTCAGACATTGTTTTACATTTGGCTTCTAATATTCCCGTAAACCAAAATTTCAAATTGTTTTTTGACAACTGGTTTACTTCTATAAGCCTTATGATTTGTTTGAGACAAAAGTGTTCGCGAATTTATTTTCCGCGAATTCAAACCTCGATCCCGGCCTTTTGGAGCCACCCGTGATCTCGCCGGTACAGTCTTCCATGCGGGATGTGAGATTTCGTCCGCGCACTATTCAGCGCATTCTACGTGAACTGGATTGTAGGAAGGCAACCGGCCCGGACGGAATACCAGCAATAGTCCTTAAGAACTGTGCTCCAGAACTATCGCCGGTTCTTGGCAGAGTCTTCCGCTTATCTTATGCACGGAGTACCTTTCCTGCCTGCTGGAAAATCGCTCGAGTTCAGCCAATCCCAAAGACGGGAAAAATGTGTCTCCCACAAAATTACCGTCCGATAGCATTACTGTCTATTTTATCTAAGGTAATGGAAAAAGTCATCAATACAGAGTTGGTTAAGTATTTGGAGTGCAACGGTCTTCTGAATGATCGTCAATACGGATTCCGTGGCAGGCGGTCCACCGGAGACCTTTTGACACTTATAACCGATATATGGACATCTGCGATTGAACGGCATGGTGAGTCAAGGGCGGTCGCATTGGATATCTCAAAGGCTTTTGACCGCGTCTGGCACGGGGCATTGCTGAGCAAACTTCGTTCATATGGACTTTCCCAACAGCTTTGCGACTGGACGAGGAGCTTCCTCGAGAATCAATCGATCCGGGTTGTTGTGGACGGCGAGTGTTCGGATCTGTATCCTGTTAATTCGGGGGTGCCCCAGGGTTCTATTTTGGCTCCAACCTTGTTCTTGCTTCACATAAATGATTTGTTGGAGATAACGGATAACAAAGTGTTCAGTTTTTCGGATGATAGTACGCTTGCTTCTCCTTTTCGAGTGATCGGCCGATTGGTGCATCAGCGTCGCACCAGCTGGGATGTAGACAGATTGACTTTCTGAATCAGGATCTTGATAAAGTCCTGCCGTAGGGAAAGGCCAATCACGTCGACTTCAACGCAACGAAGACCCAGTATACAACATTCACAAAGAAAACTGGATCATCGGTTCCACAGCTGATGATGAATGGCCGGGTCCTCGAGGCTGGGGAAAGTTTGCAATTGCTCGGCGTCACGGTCTGTGGGAATGTATCGTGGCATAAACACGTATCGGGTATCGCCAGATCAGCCTCAGGAAAACTGAGTTATCTTTTTAGAGCAAAGAAATATTTTACCTCGGCCCAACTTCTTCTCCTATATAAATCCCAAATTAGACCCGCGCTCGAATATTGCTCTCATGTTTGGAGCTCGGCTCCTAAACATACCCTCGACCTACTTGAGAGCGTACAGAGACGAGCGATCCGCCTGATCGGGGACTCGGCGCTGACGTCGGAACTACAGTCGCTATCACATCGAGGGCGCGTGGCCGACCTCTGTCTGTTCTACAGATATTATCACGGGTGCTGTTCTTCGGAGATTCTTGGCATTGTTCCACGCAATTCGGTCTATATGCGCTCCACAAGACAATCCGACGGATCGCACCCGTTTGTGGTTCATCTCCCGACAGCGCGAACATCCCTGTATCAGAACTCGTTCCGTTACAGAGCGGGGAAGCTGTGGAACTCCCTTCCCACGCGAGTGTTCCCGGAGCGTTACAACCTGCAACTGTTCAAAAAGAACTGCAACAGTTATTTGATGGCATCTCGGGGCGCCCACTCGACGCTATAGGTTCGCCTCTCCCGAGAGAAGTCTAATAAAAAAAAAGAAAAAAAAAGGGCATATTAGTGTTATAAACTTTATTACACCATCCACTTTGCACACCACATACACTTTACATCCCACTTTAAATAAAACATTGTTACACTTAGTTTGACGTATACATTTAGTCAAAATGTAAAATTCAATATTTTATTTTATTAATTTCAAACGTTATTCCATTTAACTCGAATTAATGTCCACTTATGAACACACATATTGTTTCCACGGTTAACAAAACTCATAAACTTCTTTTAAAAGCTAACCGTCTCGGTCATTAATTGCAACTCCACTCGCGGACGACCGTCTCGGCCAACAATTGAATATCAACTCCATTCTTTTCTTCTTAATGTCCCCGAACGAAGACTTTTTTCTTCCATCCTGCAGATCGAGGGATATGTCCTTTTTTTCTGGCTGGCCCTTTTGCCAGCCGCTATTTACTTTCTTTATTTTTCCCGGCTTAGGATCAAAGGAGGAAACAAAAACGAAAAATCAACTGAGGACCGTGCTAATGCACATTTATGATCCTCTATGTCGGTGGGCGGTAAAACGTGCGTGTGGTTCTTTTTATGGCGCAAGTTATTTGTGTCAGGAGAATGGAAAAATATGTTCCCTGTGGGAAATGGTTTGAGTAAACAAACCTTTAAAAGATCTAAAATTGCAGACGTGCATTTTATGATTCTCAACAACTTTACTTGAAAGTTGGTCATCTGGTCCACAGATTTGGATCCAGGGGATTTTTCGTGTTGAACATATGGTTCGTTCTTTCACCTCTTGGATTCAAGTTAAATTCAATATGACCAAATTGAACATGTAGTTCAATTTGTTTGATATTGAATTGATATCGCGATATTTAATGTATGCGCGATTAATTGTTGAGCTTAGCTATGGGAGGGGTTGATCCTGCTGACATGCTGTTGGAGTTATACAAAATTAATCACCGTTCAAAGAAGTCGTATATGCGTATCGTTTAATGGTGCATAAACTCATCAGGAGTCAATGGATGTTTCTTGTACCGCAGAGACCTGAAAAACCCAAGTGGAGACAATAAGTGTATGTCGCTACCAAACTTTTAGTTGGATATTGCTAACGAGTTACTCAACGCAAAAAAAAATAATAACTACACACCCAAAAGAGGTCGTCACTTCTCTCAACAATGCAGTTAGATCCACCATCACCAGCACCTTCATCACAATCTTCGCCAAGTTCTTATAAAAGACCATATGTTGAAGAACTTGCAAAAACCATACGATTTGGCCAAATCGGTCACTGGATGGAATGGGGATCGAAAGACAGATGCAGACTTTGTCATACTAGGTATCCCCGCTTTTATTTGTGTTCAAACCCACAAAAGAAATATTTTATGTCATATCACACTTAAATTGTATTAAAAATTAATAAAAATATCAATAAAAAACAGTAATTAAAAGATGTGTGTGTCTTAAAATTTGTCCGCTATTGCCCAATGTTGCCTATAGGCAACATTTCATAACAGCTAAACCAGGATACATAGGACATTGAAATCGATATCAGTTCATACTAAGGTCCAGACTAACAACTCTGTATCCTTACAAACAATTTAGCCACGCCGCAATTAATTCGGGCACGAAAGAGTTAAAGACAACCTGGCGCCAATAATATTGCAACATGACTACGCTCGTTTACACGCTTCGCGCGTAACTGAAGAAACTCCGCGAAACCTGAAATTTGAACTGGTTCGCCACCATGCGATTTTTCCTCTACTCAAGAGAGGACTCAGTGGTAATCGTTACAGTTCGGACGATGACGATAAATTGAGAGCCGCTGTCATGTCCAGAATTCGAAAAAAGTTAAGGAATTTTTCAGGAGTAGAATAAAAAAAAAACGTGTTACACGTTGCGACAAATGTATTACCCTCAACGCTGACTATGTTGAAAAATAAATTTGTGATTTTTAAGCTTAAGAATTGTACTTTGATATACTTCTTGTCCAATGTAGCGTTTTTTTTTTGGTCACGCTCCACAAGCATATGTGCATTACTTTTCAACCTATCCTCGCATAACCAAATGTATTTAAACAACGTCCTTACGAACTTACTATAATAATTGCCTCACTTAATAATTAATTAGAAACTAAATAACGAACTAACGCTCCCCTTCCTTGCCAATCTCAATCAAACTGTAGCGGAGTTTCCTCCTTGCCAACCGACATCTGTTAACTCCAATCGGTTAACATCTGTACAGAGTACCTGCTAACATCCATTTCCCAGTGAGGTAGGTATGAGACAGCGGTTAACTGGATTATATATCCGTATCAAATCTTGCGAAGCACTGAGCGGAATAACAGGATTCACGTTCATCAGCCATTGTCCGTGAATAATTATTACGACAACTAGAAACGAATTAGTCGCTTGTGCAACGATCCTCATTAATCATCCCCTCCTAAGACAGTATTGTTCCTCGGATAATAAAATCAAATTCGTTTCAATTGAATTTTTATTTCCTGATTTATATCGGCAATTCACCTCAACCTTTGGTAAGGGGTGTTCTGTGTATTGCAACCATAACAAATTTCAGTGTATGCGCACTCGGCAGAATCAACCCCTCAATTAGGGGTGCCGACATCGTCTAGCCACTGTAACAAAGTTGAGAACAAACCGAAGATAAATTCACCACTCAGCACCCGAATGACCTAGGGGTAGCGATCCCCATGACTATGGCAACCCTAGTCAGGAATACTTTCACTTGTGAGTCGGCCAGTAAGCCATATTGCATGTACAGTTACAATGTAGTACTAAGACGGTTGGACATAAACTTTGCGCTGTTTGGTGCTGGCGCCCCGGATTGAGAATGTGTGTCAGTGTGCACAATATACAAAGTGGTACATCCACTTGGGTTGAGTGCGCATTATGTAACGGACTGCTATTTGGAAGAAGGGGTTGACCGCATAAAACGCTTTATTGGGTGGTAAGTAATGCTGGTGGCACCTCGACGATGGTTTTGCCTGTTGGCGGTTAGATCGAGTAACGAAAATAAAAAGCAATAATCAAAACCACATGTTTGAATATTTCGATTGCCGGTGTGTACAAAACAATTGGCGACTCTTCCAGAAGCGCCCGCAGAGATCTTGAGAGGGATATAAGCACGCTCGCATTCTAGCCCCATGAACTCACGCCAATGACATATGACAGTGATTTATACCCTCGCCTGCGATGAAGGGGTGCTCTTCGCCAGGGGTTCTACTCCACAAAAAAGAAGGGATGTGTATGCTCGTCAAGTCGCTACGGCTTTTATTCGACCAGACACCCAAATGCTTGCAGTTTAGGGTCGGTTTGATGCAGCATGTAAATGTTTTGGATTTTTCGGATGGCTGAAGCCCTGACGCATTTCGAGGTAGTAAGAGAAATATTGGCAGATGTTCCCTATGACGTTTTTGCTACCCTCCTCACTGGTTTTCTTTTTTTCAACTACTTTCCTTTTTACGAACTGCGGGATATTAATGAAGGTGACTTAACCTCCTGTCGAAGGCAATTTACGCGATTATTCAGAGGCAGGACTGCAACTGTTACAAAGTGGCTTTATTGCATTACGCAGACTTATATACGCACTGCTGGGTTGCGTCGCCTTAGCTCGTTATCGGTTAATTCCATGAATGCACTGATTCCGCTCCCTAAGGTTGTGGCGCATCAGGACAATGCGATAATTATATTCATTGACATACGTTCCAGTTCACGAGGGTTGGAAAACAAGGGTAGAAAAAAAGGTAAATCCAATATATTGCCTTTTCTATTGTGCAAACGAGCGTATGAATATTAAAGCAAAATTAACAGATTTCCTGGCGTGGGGCAAGTGCCATAGCTACAAGGCTGTACAATACGCCATTCAATTTGGCTGCCTACGTGCCCTTCTATGGGACTAGGTGAAACAGTGCTCGTGAAAATGATATTCTTCGGTAAAGTGTGAAAGTTAATTTATTTGATTAGATGAGCACGAGGTGATTTGTAATTTGGGAAAAAGGCGTCACAAAGAAATTAAGTGGAATTTCGGGAAGTACCCTGTTGCCAGGTACAGCCGACTCAGTTATGGTCGATTAGGTTTTCTTGCTATGCTTAACGATTAAGGCTTCTCGTGCTGTAGGATGAAGAATAAATAGATTTATATATATGTACTTATGAATGTGAATGGGAGAAAATTTAAGCCAGAGTAAATTAAAATAACTGTGGCCAAGAATAAGGGAAAGTGACATTTGAAGAACCTTTTGCTTATTTACTTTCCACTGTCTTATAATGTGAAATCGGATTTACTACGGATGAGCTTTTAGATGGAGGTGGTAGACTGAAAGCTGACTTGAATTATAATCGTTGTATTTTAATGCTCTACTTCCTCGACTTTTTAAATTTAAGGAATATCTCCTCATAGAGCCGGTAACCCTAAGCCAAAATCCGGTGTAAGTAAGTAGGAACACAAATCCGCCAGATATGTGTTTATTGTTAGGTACTGTAAACGTGGTTGTTCCAAATTTTGTGTGTCTGTAACAATCAAGGAATAATCAGTTCCCTCTTGGATGGCAGCTTGGAACCAGCATCTGGTTGTAACACCTGTATCGACTTTAATCTACGCATTGTTGTAACAATTGAGCAATACGCTTGTTAATTATACAAGGTGTGGCAGAGCAACTTTGCTATGTAAATATCGATTTCATTATTTTTCCATGAGCAAACCAAACATTTAAAGTCTATGCATCTTGTATCTGTTCAGAAGGTCGTCAAGAATGAAATTTGTTGTAGGTTGGCAAGGATGAAATTTGTAGTTAACAATATTTGAGATTGGCAGCTTATCATTTGGCATGCTTTTTAACATTTTTTGTTTCCTTTAGGAATATCATATGTTCGTCTGTTTAAAGAAATCATTGCTCTATAAAATTTTAAACACACGCTTTGGTGAATAAAATAATTCCGTATATTTGCAAGTTATCAACTTTGCCGTTTTTTTTCTACAAATTTGATTCTAAAGACACATCATTTATTTAAATTTAGTCTATATGGTTTTCAAAATTTTATCGCGTAGGTGGCGTCCTTTATTGTCAATGCACTACCTAATTAGAACTTAGAAATCTCGTTCAACTATTTCTAATATACTGATGAATATTAATCTTCGGGTGAGGCAGGTGATACGATCGCTGTAAAGAAGGGATGTGAGAAAGTCCTATAAAAAGTACCGGAGGGCTAAATCAGGCGATCCTGCTGCCCACTGTAGATCTTTTGGCGGTTCTACTAACGCCACTGTCACCTTTTCAACTTACTCCCAAATCTTCCTGCCCTAAAGCTTTAGTAACCTTACCATTTGTCGCTTATGCAAGCACATTGACCCCCCCCCCCCCCCGGCATTCTCCCACCGATTTCAACATCTTTCGATTATGCAAATTGCATTCAACACGCAGGCATTTTCCTCACCAAGGACATTCAAGCATTCAATGCGTAATATCGTTTTCCCTGGAAAAATTCAGTACGTCAGTACCGCATACATCAGTGCATCTCAGCATTGCCCTAAAGAAAACATTTTGGTTGCCATACTAGATAACCGAAATGAACAATAAAAACAATCAGCGAAACCCCTGCTGCCTGTGTTTCCTGTCCCACACGGGCCCGACAGATTTTCATGTTTTATCTGTACCCAGCGCGGCTTTTACGCAACCTACAAAGCACCAGCGCAATTCGCGCCTAGCTGCCAAGAGCCGAATTCAATGCCAGTGTAAATACTCACACTGGAATTCGACCCGTCACTCTTTAGGAATGCAATACCCAATCGTCATGGATGTAAACACAACTTTCATTGTGTAATCATCCCAAACGCATCCTAATCCACAGCGCAATATTTAGACACCTGCAAACACTTCTTCCCAAAGATGCTCTTCCACGAATTAGCATTTTCCACGGTTCGTGCACTCATGAGCTCGCATCATGAGCAAACAAAGTGATCCACACGCAAATGGACACACTCTCGTTAAGATCTATGTACTGGAGATCTAATCCCATTGGTCGAGCCAGCAGGAAAATTGCATTGTCTGTCTCACCACAGCGCCCAACTCACCCCAACCGAAGAGAAAGTAGTTTAGTCGATGCGATAGTTTGTCCACTGATTCGAGGAGATGAGCATTCCTAACTTTAAATCAAGTTTATTACCGAGTTGGTCCGAATGTCCTGCCGCGCGAAATTAAACCTTTGCTCAGCATTCAATAAATTGTTCCGTGTTATTATAAGAAAACTTATACCGAGTGTCACAAACAATTAAACCTTTGTTCAGCACTCAATAAATTGTTCCGTGTTAATGTAAGAAACCTTATACCGAGTGTCACAAACAATTAAACCTTTGTTCAGCATTCAATAAATTATTCCGTGTTAATGTAAGAAACCTTATACCGAGTGTCACAAACAATTAAACCTTTGTTCATTATTCAATACATTGTTCCGTGTTAATATAAGAAACCTCACCAAGTGTAACACACAATAAAAGTCACCATATAACATCAACCATTTCCTGGAGTTTTATTTTCTTTGATGGAACAGTGGCAGTAACCAGTTGGACATCTGGTTTTTTCTGTAAGTATCCTGAGTACGTCGTAAAATGAACTTGTCGGGAAATCTTAGTCAACCCGTGCCAATATCGGCACATAACTAAGATAATTCCTACAATCTCTTCCAAAAAGAGCCTTACCAGGAGAAGTAGGATTCAATGGCGAACCCGAGTTGTGTCTTCATTGACTTCGCGATGGCGACTTAGTTAGTAGAAACTTATGTACGGCGAAATAGAAGCCTTTTATACCGCACCCTCGAGTGCGCCTATCTAACCTCCGCCTGAGAGTGCCTAATTCAAATCAGTAAGTTCCTCTGCCCAACCCTGTAATTGTTAAACTGTGATAAGCTATGGAACCAGCAATTTATCTCAATCCTACCTTTCTGTAGCATCAATGGTTTTTCAGTGTTTTCAAAATACACTGAGCGAAGAAGAAAGAATAAGAGCTACTAGGAACGATAAAATTTGGCAGAGGTCTCGTTTTTATATTTTTCATTTTTCCCACATTTTTTATTTCATTTCTTCCTAGATACTAAATGATGTGCCAAAAAAAAAGGTTAAATACATGGGAACAATAGTAACAGCCAGTAACGAAATGTCAAAGGAAATTAACAAACGACTGTATTCCAGCAACGCTAGTTGGTAAGAGCTCAGCAAAGCGTTAAAATCGAAACTGCTGTCACGAAATATAAAGCCCCGTATTTATAGAACCATAATCATGTGTGATCCGTGACATGGGCACTTACAAAACGGGAAGAAAACATATTCCGCGTATCCGACAATAAAGTTTTAAGGAGTATTTTCATCGGTAAATATGATGAAGAGGCAGGACAGTTGGAAGAAACTCCTCAACCGGCAATTGGAAGAGCTATTGTAGTGCTCCAAGAAGCCCTACAATTTTCCTCTCACATATATACAAATCCTACCCAAAATCCATTTCATATCCCCAACACAACATTGAATTCAATTCAAACCTAATCGAACTAAACGTTCAAATTCCCATTTATTGAATTCTATTCATTTACTCAAATCAATTCATTTATTGAATTCAATGCATTTATTTAATTCAATTGCCTAAAATCAAACAGCATAATGCATATCTTCTCATGTATGCTATAAGCAATTAACACCTAAATTCCTACAAGATCCAATACCCAAAAGTGCAGGTGTCCAAACAAAATCATATCTATTCGATCCATCATCATCATCATCATCGGCACTACAACCGGGAACCGGTCATGGCCTTATTTAGCAAGTCCTGAGGCTTGTCATTAGTCTTGCGCCAGAGGCTCCTCGACGGGGAATCGGACCCCGGTCTCCCGGGTGACAGGCGGGTATACTAACCACTATACTATAGCGGAGCCGATACACAATTCTTGCAATCATAAACATGCTAATGCATATCTTGCATGCCAGATGGTTTATGACTTGCAAATGCAGCAATTTTAAAACTAACAACCAATTTCCACGGCCTTTGTCTTACCCATCGGAAGTGCACGAAAGCTCTTGTTTGCATTAGCCGGATGGCTGACAAACAAAAACCCCAAGAAAGGATCAAGCGATAAGAAAAAGATATGAGAGTCCGAATTTTGAAGTGAGGAGGTGAACACCTTGGAAGAGTGATTTGAGTGGAGTCGCTTGACGGAGTCTGTGACCTCCTCAAAAACCATTAAGATTAAACTTAAAATAAAATCAGTTTTTTAAAAGAAGCGGAAGTGTTTGTATTTGTAACTGTGTAGCAGGAAGTTTGCAGTTTTTTAGTTCAGAAACATCGGTATAATCGTTCGATAACATACGGGTTCGAGACAATCCAAAGAGGACAACCACGATAGCCCACTCTTCCCGGGGAACCGGAAGCACGGTGGTGCACAAAAAAAAAAAAATAAAATAAAAAATAAAAATTTATATATATATATATTATACTATATATCAAATCTACACTAGTGATAGTAATCAGTTCGCGAAGATTAAGGTGGGCTGCGCATGAATGAGCAACGACAGAACAATATGTAGAATTCTCGACCGGAGACCAATGGGAAGACCGCGACAGAGTTGGAAAGACAATATAACGCGCCACCTTGAGGAGACCGGATCAGATCGCCAAAGGTGGAAGGAGAGTGCACAGGAATGGGAACGACGGGGCAGCCGAGTCGGTAAGGCCAAGGCAGTGAGGAAATTAGATGTAGTATAAAAAAGATATAAATAAATAATAAAATAACAGTATGAATTAAAAGAAAGGAAATAAAACTAAACTTACTAAACCTAGATAGGAAGGGAAACGACAGCATTATGCTTGAGAGGCATACTTGTCTTTTCTTCGTCTCTAATCCACCACCAGTTGGGATGACATCGGCCCCTCATAAATTTATCTCCCTCACTACTCTCCATGCTAAAATGTAGGCGAGATATACATCTCTGGCGTTTGGGACGATAGTGAAGAACGTGGGATTCGAACCAACGCAATGACGATTAAAATCACTAAAAACGTAACCAATGCCCAACACACCAGCCCACGGCGCGTGTACGAATTCGATTTCTAAACTCAAGTACACTCAATTGATGTGGAATTGTTATGTTATCGCTATGGTATACGGCTCTGGCACATTTTCTTATTTGATTTTCGTTCGGTGTTCTTCACTATTTGCTTGTGAATTGTGTGTGTATCTGTTAGAAACGCCACGTATCTCTGGCACAACGGAAAGCATAGTAGATAACAGGCATTCCATGTTTATCTTGGATAAGACCTTTCTCTCTAAGAACGGGGAATGATTCTGGGGAAATAAACCCATTCTGGAGAGCCTCCAGATTCACTGCACATTGCCCTTGCCGGGTGACCACGAATAATCTTGATAAAGAAATTATCTTTTCTATTTAGTCCTGATTTCTCATGCAGGACTTTATTGGGGTTGTGGCTCTATGGGGAGTTGAGGTATATTAGCTATGTGTTGGCACGTGCACTGGTTCTCCAAGGTCCCCAAGTTAACAGTCACTGTTCCAAGACTTCCGAAAATTAAAACACCGTAGTCTTATGCCATGTTTACACGAATAAATTTATTTTTACAAATTCATCGTTTCTTTATTCATTCACATAATACTTAAGTGTATAATAGGTCTTTAATTATTCACACAACTTAAAGGTGAGAATAAGTCTTTAATTATTCACAAAACTTAAAGGTGAGAATAAGTTTTTAATTATCCACTAAACTTAAAGGTGAGAATAAGTCTTTAATTATTCACAAAGCTTAAAGGTGAGAATAAGTGTTTAATTATTCACTAAACTTAAAGGTGAGAATAAGTCTTTAATTATTCACAAGCAACGATAGGTTTCAGTTCAAGTAACAGAAAACTAGCGCTTTGTGCACAAACTTAAAAAACAGGACCGACTGCAACTCCAAAAATATTCAGACTTGCATCTCTTGGGCCGTCCCACGAGAGATGTGGAATCTAATTCGCTATTAAATAAGCTCATCGAAGCGACAGAATACCACATATTCCATCATCGCCTCGATGACCATATTTGGTAATATCTCCCTTTTGCGTTTGGATCAACACAAAAGGGGTTGAAATACACACACGATGATTGCTTCTGCTGCTCATCGTGTGCGTCCGCAAGTACGCAGACATAGCATAGGTCCCATCTAAATGTTCGCAACAGGTGCGAGTATCTCAACGGCAAAAAGGGGTTGAAATGTTTACACGATCAACGACTGCGTAAAGCATTATTGCTGATCGTGTACATTTCGCTGGTATATACTCGCAGTCGAATTCTGATGGTAAATTTCCATTTGCGAATTCGACTGCTAGGGCGTCAGCCGGATGCCCTCATGTATCGGTTGGTCGGGTGATCGATCGAGGTGGGCATGCTGTGCCAAGGCAAGATACACTTTTCCTGCTGTTGTGCAGCTGGCGCACAAAAGAATATCGTGTAGATATTGCACGGCAAATTGGTTGCTTGGTTGTTAAACCGAATTGCTTTAAGAATATAGCATTTGATGCCGCTGGAATTTCATATCAGCGCGACTTGATGTTTCACAGGTTTTTCTAATGTTACAGGTACGGCATGGAAGGTAAGTACACACTTTTAGTGTATTTTAGGAAACTGTTACCTTTGTACCTGGAAGGTAGGTAGTGGCGTTCCATGGAACTGCCACGGTAGTTGTTTTTTTTTTTTTGGTTTTATGCCCTAGATTTGGGTTTTTACTTAGGTCATGGGAAGATGGTTGGTGGCGTTCAAGGGAACCGCCACAGCTCTGGTGTTCAATACATTGAGAGGCGGAACGCAAAAATTGCCTCTCGAACACCCGAAACTTTTCCATGTAGAATAGGGATCTGTTGCCCCATGCCGGGCAGCCATGCACTAGTCATCATCATCATCGGCACTACAACCGCGAACCGGTCTTGGCATTATTTAGCAAGTCCTGGGGCTTGTTAAATTTTTCATAATGATTTGTTTTTTTCCGGTAAAGGTCATTTGTCTTGCGCCAGCATGCACTAGTACTGGTCGGATTAATGCTGAATTCGAAATTATTTTGACCATGCGGTCTAGAAGACTTCTACGAAATTGACTTCTTGTCATACCGTATGCATTTTTAAGAGCAGCTACTATGTGCTCATCAAAGTGTAGATACTGATCACGCGAGATACCAAGGTATCTAGCTATGGTTTTTACTTGTAGTGTAAGATTATTACTTCTTGCCGTGGACCACCTTTTCCAGTTCCGCATGGTATTCCTCAAAGCCATGGACAGGGGCGTTCTGTATAGTATAGTGTGGCGTATCTACCAGATACACATATAGTACATAAGCAAATAGTGAAGAACAACACCGAAAGAAATTCGAATAAGCGAATGCATCAGCCGTATATCAAGTAATAACATAGTAATTCCACATCAGTTGAGTGTACTTGAGTTTAGATATCGAATTCGTACATGTGGCTGATAATCTGATGCTTCAACGCTTCGCTTCTCATCCGTTTCATCGTGTGTTCAAATTACCCTCTTCACTATTGTTGTTAAATGCTACATTACCAATGTGCTATCTGTTCACATAGCACACAGTCTCTGTTGTCTGGAAATCGATATTTAATTTCCAATTGTCGTATAACGTTTGATTTCATTGAAGTCATCTTGATTCTATTAAAGTCATCTTTCTCCAGATCTCTGCCCCACAATATCGCCGGCGTATGTAATGGCGTTGTTGTGAGAAGCCACTAGATCACTAGTGTAAATCTTAAATAGAATGTGAGAATTCACTGCTCCCGTTTGTGATATGAAGGGTCTTATTGGAGATTATATCTCCACATCTCACCACAAATTGTTTATCCATTATCATGGGTAAACGAATAGGGCGTTGAATGTACTCACAGCTAGTTCGGCTTGTCGTAAGAGGCGACAAAAGGCCAAGTGGTAGATGGGGCGCCAAGGGTCTGTTGCCCAGTGAAACATCATCATCCTATAGGCTCCATGGAATGGTCGGGGCTTAGCTGGTCGGCCGGTTTGAGAAAAGGTTGGTCTAGATGATAAATCGCCAATCCAATCCCCTCTCCCACAAAATTACCGATAATATTACTGTGAATGGAACGTTGATGACCTACGCTGAGTTTATTAAGTATTTATTATGGAGTGCAACGGACTTCAGAATGATCATCAATACGGATTCCATACAGGTGATCCACGGGAGACCTTTTGATCCTTATAACCGATATATGAACATCTACGCTTGGGGGGCATGGTAAGTCAAGAACGGCCGCTTTGGATATCTCCAAGGCTTTTGACCGCGTCTAGCACGGAGCATTTCTGAGCAAACTTCATTCATACGAACTTTCCCAGCAGCTTTGCCACTAGACGAAGAGCTTTTTTGAAAATCGATCGATCCGGCTTGTTGCAGATGGCGAGTTTTTGGATATCATCATGGGAACTACAACCGGGAGCCGGTCTTGGCCTTATTTAGCAAGTCCTGAGGCTTGTTAAATTTTCCATAATGATTTCGTTTTTCTGGGCAAGGTCATTAAGTCTTACGCCAGAGGCTCCCCGACTGGGAAACGAACCCCGTTCTCCCGCGTAACAGGCGGGTATGCTAACCACTATACTATCGAGGAGCCCAGAGTTTTTGGATATGTATCCTGTTAATTCCGGGTACCTCAAGGTTCTATTTTGGCTCGCTCCTGAGTAGTGAGAATCACTTGGATACACATTTTCATCATTTTCACTTATTTCACGCTCCTAGTTTGCATCCGATTTGTGCCTTTTGGCGGTTAAATTGGGTTGAGGATTCAACCTCTTCCTTGTCCTTTTAGGTATTACCTGATCTTCATTCATTGTCACTCATGGCACTCTCTAATACGAGCAAGTTTTTTTCTTCTTTTGTTTTTAACGTGTATACGACTCCACATTTTACTGTTATCTCCTCTGTGGGGAGTGTACACAGACACGGGTGTAGGCGAACAATACTTTTAATACGAGAGTGATTCAAATATAAACGGTCATTTTACTTTTTTGCTTAGCAACAAGTTGTGAGCTAGATAATCTTGCGCGTTGTTTGGTTTATGGAGAGTAGATGAACCAGCTTGGTTAGTGGTGGCGCTCGACTTTGTAATCAGTACAGCCATGAGGGAGCAATAGGTACATACGTCTGTAGCGCAATGGATTATTATAAAATTTTAAACAAATGAAGGCGTCAAACCCTCGGAATTTTTTTCTTGAAAGAAGGCACAGTTTGATGATGATACACTGTGTCAGAATCGTGTGTATACGTGGACCAGAGAATTTAAAACTGGGCGAGAACGCATCGAAAACAAAAGTCATGATCACCGAAAAAGTTCTTGCAACGATTTTTTTTTCGACTCAAATGGAGTTTTAATGATTTATTTTTTTCACGAGCACCAAACAGTGAATGCAGCTTAGTACTGACAGTTGTTACAGTCGGAAAAAGGCGCATATCGAAAGACGAGGTATGTCTGTTTGGCGAGGTATGCCTGTTCGTGCCTTATACTACGTCCTTGACAAGGCGTATATTGGAAGAAATTGGTTGGGAAACCCCTGACCACCCTCCTTATAGCCCAGACTTATCCCCCTATTACTATTTTTTTGTTCGCATATTTGGAGGAAAAAAATTCGAAAGTAAGGAAGAAGTCGAGGAGCACATGCGTCATTGGCTAACAACTCGCCCTAAATTTTTCTACGAACAAGGGATATTAAAGCTTCCAAATCGGTGGCAAAAGCGTGTAGATCACGCAGGAGACTATATTGAAAAAGGTTATTGGTATAGTGTGCAACATTATTTAATAAATGAATAAAAATAAATTACCGTTTATATTTGATTCACCGTCGTATTTTTCTGCGTAATATATCTAGTTCGTTCAACGACTTTTCGGATAGTGACCATCGCCCGTAACATATGATGTCAGGAAATTTGCATCTGTTCTGGTGGGCGTAACAACTTCTTTCGAACGGTTAACACGCACCAATCTTTTTCGTTCTCCAATTTATGTTAAATGGCGAAAGTTAGTTATCATGGGACCACATGAACACAAACTAGAAACCAAAAGTGAGGTTAAATATCTTGGTATTTGGCTTGATCACTACCTGAATTTTAACAGGCATGTAGGGGCAGCTTAAGGGGCGGGAGGGAACATACAGGTAGCCAGAGTAGAACTATATAATGCCATAAGAGAGTTCGGCATTCCAAGCTAATTGATACGACTTTGTAGGTTGACCATGACCAAAGTAACTAGTCAAGTAAAAATATCGGGATTGCTGTCCAAACCAATAAACATCTTTAATGGACTCCGACAAGGGGACTGTCTGGCCTGCCCCCTCTTCAACATGGCGTTGGAGAAAGCAATCCGTGACTCTGGCGTCACAACAAGAAGGACTATTATCATCAAGTCCAGCCAGATACTTGCCTACGCAGATGACATCGACATCATCGGTAGAACCGAATCAGCTGTACAAGTCTCCTTCACCCAGATCGAGCACGCGGCACTAAAACTGGGACTGCACATTAATAAGGGGAAAACTAAGTACATCGTGGCAACTTCTGCGGAAAGAAGACCTAACGTTGGTCAAACTATCAGGGTAGCGGAGCACGAATTTGAAGTAGTGCAATCCTTGAACTACCTTGGGTCAATAGTATCAGCCGATAACAATATTGAAGAAGAAATACGCGGACGGCTTATCAAATCCAACAAAGCCTACTATTGTCTATCAAGGCTCATTAAATCCAGAAATTTATCCGGAACATCTAATCTACTACCGTACACGACCATGGTCTCACCAGTACTCATATATGGATCCGAGACCTGGGTGCTCAATAAAAGGCTCTCTGAACTCTTAGTCGCGTTCGAGAGGAAGGTCTTAAGGAGAATTTTTGGCCCGCTATGTGATGGAGGGCGATTCCGGAGATGCTTTAACCATGAGTTGTACGCGATCTACCTTGAAACTAATTTTGTAAGAAAAATCAAGCTCGGTAGACACCGGTGGGCGTGACCCCTAGCTCGAATGAGCGAAGAGGAGCCTGCCCGGAAAGTCCTTTGTGGCAGGATGTATGGAAAGAAACAGCGCGCAGACCTTGTCTGCGATGCGGGGGTGGCGTAGACCAGGGCGCCCAGAGCCTGGGAGTGCCAAACTGGATGACATCGGCTCGAAATCGGGATCGGTGGAGAGATATGTTAAATAAGGCCAAGACCGGATCGCGGCTGTAGTGCCGATGATGATGATCATTTATGTTAAATACATTTGTTTTTTTGCTCGTGAACAATAGTTTGGGTTGTTTCAATTTTGATGTTTAAAGCCTAATTTTCAGTGAATGAGTTTATTGTGATAATTTGAAATAAAATCACATATTTTTGCGCTGATTTCGGGTATCCAAGCTGGTATTGGCCTTTCTTCAGGATTGTCATCTTCACCTCGGTCTGCCTTCCAAAAAATATTTATGACACAGAAAAGCATTTGCTTTACTCATACAGCCATTATCGTACAGTTTCTGCATCAACACGAATGTTCTTAATGCATTTTTACTAAGTTTTGTATACAATTTATTAACTGCTCTTTGTTGCACGTTAGTATGTCAACATTGAAAAAAAATTGCTTTGGAAGAGCTGTCATGACCTTTCAAGGTATAGAAAATGAATCTCACAACTTTCAAGGCGAGTCTAAACACATAATTGGCGCTACTAGTTACTTGCGAAGGAGTAAGTTGGAAGTGACAAGACAGATGTCTTTTTATCTCAAGGGTGAATTTAATTAAAGAAGTTACGAGTCGCGAGGTTTAGAAAACAGAGGAAACATCATCAGGTGAACGTTTTCAGTATTATTTAAACAAATAAAGTGTCTGAACACATTTTCCTACAAAAGATAAATAAAAGGAAGAAAAAATAAAAACCTTGTCTGAAGGTGTCAAATATTCCTGACAGATTTCCTTCCGTTCCACGAGTGTTTCGCCACAATGGCATTGAGGAGCATTTAAATATATGCAAGGGAAAACTTGTATTATCAAATGACAAAAACGTAGACAAAGTTATAAGAATCTAGCACTTAAAGAATTTTCATATTAAATACCATTTATAAATATTTATAAATAAATAATGCACCACCATGAGGAGGAGTTTCAATTAGTGTGACGGTAGGTGGGTCGACTTCACGGCCGGCCAAACGCCGAGTCTACTAAAGACGGATGAGTATAACCGACTAGGGAAAAAATAGCCGAGCTAGGCCAAATGGTGAACCTCGAAAAAAAAAAAATACAAATAATAAGAAAATAGCAGGCACAGGGGGTCGCATTTGAACTGTCACGATCAGCATCCCCACAGCAGTGGCAAAAAACTTCAGGAAACTGGTAAGATTAAAATTGGATGGGTTGTCTACCGTATTCGAAGACGAACCCCCCATCACAAATTGATCAAATGTTTCAAATCCATGGAGTTTGATGGAGTTAAGAGGTGAAAGGGCCAAGAAAGAAATTTGACGGGTCTTTGAAGCAGGAAGGGTCAAGCTCAGAGGAGTAGTCTAGGAAAGATTGTTTAAAGAATGAAACAAAAACATAGGCGGTAGTTCGCGGATCGATTAAGTTCATCGAATTATAGGAAAACAGAGTAGGCTAGGCATATGATTTGCATTTGTAATTAACAAAGTGGAGAAAAATGTTGGGGCTATTAATTAAATTAGTTTGCATTTTAATAAGATAATTGCGATAGACATCCTGAGAAAGGTTGGAGCAAGGCAAATACCTTGCTCTGGAAAACAAATTATTATGGCAAATTTAACAAGTCTCGAATAAGGACCGGATACCGGTGGAGAGACTTGCTAAACAAGACCAAGACCGGATCCCGGTTGTAGTGCCGATGATAATGAATTGCGATAGACGGAATATATATATATTTCGATAAATAGAAAAAAGGGAATCGAAGTAGTTGCAATAGTAGAAATGTTCCACTGTGTATTCCCCTTCTTTTGAAAAAAACGGAGCTTGCGGTTATACCATGGAGGCGATGATGCCAATATTCTAAATCGAGAATCAGGAACAAATAGGGAAACGGCATTGAAAATTTCATTATAGAGAGTGATAGTGTAGTGAAGTCGAAAAAGATATCTCTTCGTTCTTGAAAGAACAAGACTCTTTAGGGATTTATTCGATCTGCCGTTGCTAGTCGATGCCCTGTCCGAATATAAGGCTGACATAACGACATTAGCAGGAATAAGATGGACAGGGAGTGGCGTTATTCGAAGAAAAAAATATGACATTTATTATAGCTGTCTTGCAAAACACCATGTGCTCGGGGTGGGCTTTCTAGTGAGCCAAAAACTGAAGCCTGCCATCATCGGCTTTAATGCAATAAACGAAGGGCTATGCACTCTGCTCGTGTGAGGCAAGTCTTAGAACATAAGCTTTATAAACGCTCACGGACTTACAGAGGACTCCCCTGACGACGAAATAGAAGAATACTACGAGAATTTCGAACGGGCCCTCAGTGCCTGCCCACGATAAGATGTGAAAATCGTTCTTGGTGATTTGAATGCCAAAAGAGGTCGGGAGCCGGTTTTCAGGCACTACGCAGGTTCTGTGGGGTAGGAAGTAAGTGCACCGGCGTACGGCGCTGATTAGCTTCCTCCTCCATCATAATTACTAAATGTTCCGCAAATGTTCCGCCAAGCACTAGGAAAACTGTTCACACGAAAGAAACGAATGTTGGGGGATTACCTTTCTTTTTGAAAACGTTTTATTGGGCAGCAGCACAGGAAACACGCTTTAACAATGAAATGTGTCTAGTTTTGAATTTAATTTACTTTTAAATTTTGAAAATCAAACAGTTAATGAAATTTATAAACTGTTTATTGTTTGTCTTTTACATTTTTGTATGATTTATTCGTTTTCACAAAAATACTATTGAACACTTTCGTATGAACTTAATGATATTGTTTTATCAATGAGACTATTGCATACCGATTTTTTTTTAAATTTATATGTTTTCGATAATAAACAATTTGGGATCAATAAATTTGCGTTATTTCATAGATTCACGGATAAATTTACGTGGAAAAATAAACTAAAACTTCCTAGAGTTGAAAAATAAAACACACACGACTCCGGGTATATATTCGCGTGTTACTGTTTACGCTTCTCCGCTGGTGGCGCGGAGAGCGGGAGTTTCACCGTGCGACCAGCGTGGTCGGAGGATGGAATAAGACTCAAACGATATCCTCACCAATAAGGATATCGTTTTTTACCTACCACCAGGGAAACGTAAAGTCTCTCTTGGTGGTATAGGAAACCAGATCTTGTAATACAGGTCATGGTGGTATGTGTGGGATCGTTGAGATCAATGCTATTCACACGTGCAGTGGAACAGCGAAACAGGCAGGCGGCAAGGACAAAAGAAAAGGCGACCAAATGGTTCGCTCTTTAATGAGGGTCATGTTTATACGATGCCTCGTCGCTATTTTCGACGTTAGGAGAAAAAGGTGCTAAAGGCAATATGGATGTTTATGGCATCTCTGGCTGCAATAGAAACCGGGTTCATATTTGCATTAGGAAATGCTGGAGAATTTGGTTTCAGCGTCTATTGCGCTAATTATATGCAGCTGCTTGGGTTGTTCGTTGGTAAGACAAACAAAAAAGGTTGCCAGGCAATGTGTATGTATGGTATATGACGCGGCTGGGAAAATAGACGGCGCGATATTTATGGTCCCTGTCATGACGGTTACATTGATTGCAATCCGAATTATTTTGTTTACAGGAATTTGTCTGGTGCCGAATTGGTTCAGAATACCAAATAGGAAAACAAAGAAATCTTATGAAAAATTGTATACGAAGGGATGCATGAAGGTAAGTTTTCTTTATAGGGATTTTAGGGTTATAATAATTGGGTCTGTTTGATGCGTGAAGCATCTAAGATGCTAATGCGAATTGCATTAGCGAAAGCTGGTGCAGACCCGGGTTATGGTTATGGGGGTTTTTTCAGGAAGGCGAGCCGTGGGATCTGGCGGAATCGCCACAGTTCCCATAGTTTGCATGAGAACACTAATAACAATGGATTACGAGTCATCGAACTGGCAGCATCAAAAAACTTGGTCGTTGCGAGTAGCAGGTTTCCGCGCAAAGATATCCTCCTGATATCACCTGATGGAGCCACTCGCAACCAAATTGACCACTTGTTGATAGATCGCCGCCAATTCTCGAGCCTGATGACGGTACGAACGTACCGAGGTGCCAACATCGACTCGGATCACTATCTTGTTGGTGTAGTTTTCCGAGAGCGGATTGCCTTACGGAAACGTATTGCATCCGCGGATCAGGTTCGAATCAACACGGCTACCTTACGCATTGAGAACACCAGTAACACCTTTGCTCATGCGCTAAGACTCGCCTGTAGCAATACAGCCACAGAAAATTGGACATTTAAATTCAAAATTGGTTACCTGTGGTTAGTCAATTAGGACTCCTCTTCCTCTTCAGGGGCTGCTTCACCACCTTGGTTTTCCTTCAGGTTACACGTCCAGGGCGGCCGCCGCCAACTGGCGCCTTTTGGGAGAAGCCCGATGGATATATTTGGCCAATCCAAGTTTGCACACTTGCGTCAGTAAACGACGCTCCACACAAGGAAAGAGTTTTTTTCTTTTTCTTCGTTTTATTTCCAATTTTAACTTAACTTTAACAAACTTTTGGTTTTACGTTTAATTTCCAATTTTAGTTTTAACAAAATTTTAGGTTTACGTTTAATGTCCAATTTTAGTTTTACGTTCAATTTCCAAAAACTTATCTTCACAATCTTCTTCTTTCTCCAAAAATGTTCCTTCTTGTTTTTTAAAAACGGGAAAACTTTTTCTTTTTTCTTCCTTCTTCAACCGTAAAAACTGAACTCTCGATCAACTGTCTTCAATGCCGTATCCAAAAAAACAACATCAAAACAAACGGAATCGAGACTTCCTCTTGTTGTTTCCCTCTCTCCCTTGCTCCCCCTCAACGTCCACTCCGAAAACAGAATTCGAACTCGCCCACGATCCACACTCGAATCGAGGCGTGTTCGAACACTCACTTGTGGATCGCGCAATTCTTCCACCACCTTACCATCAAACTAGATTAAGACAAATTATATTAAAACCCATTAATTGATGGGGTGGCGGAAGCCGCACGTAACACGCCCTCGGAGAGCTCGACGGAGGGAGAGTAAGTGCTGGAGCCAGAATGCCTGTCATTAGTACTGCCAACTCCATCTTAGGCATTAGCAGTAGACATCGGAGCGACTGGTTTGATGATAAGTGCAAACTAGCGACTGAATGTAAGAATGCTGTATACCGGGCAATTCAGCAGTCTCATAGGACGCGGGTACGCGAGGAGAAATACAAATAGCTTAGAAGATCTGATAATAGACTTCACAGGCAAAAGAAAAGTGCCTGAAAAAAAAAACTTCTCTGTGAAATAGAGAAAAGTAGAGAGCGAGGTCCGCACCAGGCGCGGAAGGTCTATCAAATATTCTGGAGTATGACGCGGTATACACCAGGGCGCACTTACTGCAAGGATAAAGAGGGTAATCTGATCACCAATCCTGAAGGCATTCTGGAGCGATGGGAAGCTCAATTCAATGAATTGCTAAATGGTCAGTTCACAGAAGAATTGGAGGCTCCAGCAATGCAAGATCAAGACCAAATACTGCCGCCATCAAGCATTGAGGAAACATTAAAAGCCACAAGACAGCTCTAATCAAATAAAGCACTCGGAGATGATGGTATACCAGCTGAGCTGATGAAACAAGGGGGGACAGCGTTACACCACGAAATCATGAGTTCGTGGTGCACGTATGGGAGCAAGAGGAGATGCCGGAAGATTGGCGTCGTGGTATCATTTGCCCCATACATAAGAAGGGAGATATCGCACTGTGCAGCAACTATAGGGGTATAACATTGCTGAGTACCGCATATAAGATACTCTCCTCTATCTTTCAAGACCGCATAGCCTCATACGCCAAAGTCATTATTGGTCAATATCAGTGTGGCTTCATCCCATGCAAATCGGCGATTGATCAGATGTTCACCCTTAAGCAGGCGATGGAAAAATGTCTGGAATTTAAGATTTCATTATATCATCTATTTAAAGACTTTAAGGCCGTAGAACTATATAATGTCATGAGAGAGTTCGGCATTCCAAATAAATTGATACGAGTTTGTATGTTGACCATTACCAAAGTAACTAGTCAAGCAAAAATAGCGGGATAGCTGTCCAAACCAATAAACATCTTTAATGAACTCCGACAAGGGGGCGGTCTGGCCTGCCTCCTCTTCAACCTGGCGTTGCAGAAAACAATCCGTGACTCTGGCGTTACAACAAGAGGGACTATTAACATCAAGTCCAGCCAGATTCTTGCCTACGCAGATGACATCGACATCATCAGTAGAACCGAATCAGCTGTACATGACTCCTTCACCCAAATCGAGCACGCGGCACAAAAACTGGGACTGCACATTAATGAGGGTAAAACTAAGTACATCGTGGCAACTTCTGCAAAGAGAAGACCTAACGTTGATCAAACTATCAGAGTAGTGGAGCACGAATTTGAAGTAGTGCAATCCTTTAACTAGGTTGGGTCAATAGTATCAGCCGATAACAATATGGAAGAAGAAATGTGCGGACGGTTGATTAAATCCAACAAAGCCTACTATTGTCTATCAAGGCTCTTTAAATCCCGAAATTTATCCAAAACATCCAAGCTACTACTGTGAAAACACCATGGTCTTACCAGTATTCATTTATGGATCCGAGACCTGCGTGCTCAATAAGAGGCACTCTGAACTCTTAGCCGCGTTCGAGAGGGAGGTCTTAAGGAGAATTTTTGGCCCTGTATGTGAGGGAGGGCGATTTGGGTGACGCTACAACGATTAGTTGTACCCAATCTACCTTGAAACTAATTTTGTAAGAAAAATCAAGCTCGGTAGACTCCGGTGGGCGTGACCCCTAGCTCGAATGAGCGAAGAAAAGCCTTTCCGGAAAGACCTTTGTGGCAGGATGTATAGAAGGAGTCAGCGCGGCAGACCTTGCCTGCGATGGGGGGGATAGCGTAGACCAGGACCTCCAAAGGCTGTGCGTGCCAAACTGGATGACATCGGCTCGAAATCGGGATCAATGAAGAGATTTGTTAAACAAGGTCAAGACCGGAGCCCGGCTGTAGTGCCGATGATGATGATAATTTATGTTAAACAAATAAAGTGTCTGAACACATTTGCCTACAAAAGATAACTTAAAGGGAATAAAAAGGAAAACCGTGGGTGAAGATATCAAATCTTCCTGACAGATTTCGTTCCGTTCCACGAGTATTTCGCCACAATGGCAACGAGAAGCATCTAAATATAGGCAAGGGAAATACTTGTATTATCAAATGACAAAAACGTAGACAAAGTGATAATAATAATCTAGCACTTAAAAAATATTCATATTAAATACAATTATAAATATTCATAAATAAATAATGCACCACCACAAAGAGGAATTTCAATTAGTGCGACGGTATGTGGGTCGGCATTTTTCTGGATTTTTGTACGAAATTGTGCATTTTTGAGATACAAATCTCGATTTGTTTCCCTTTATAAAGGAACAGTAGAGTGATCTCGGAGCCGCAGTAAAATATCGATCAGTGTCCGTGGAGGAAGTGCCCCAGGAGAACAACTTTATAAAATTGGTGCAAAGAGTTTAACTAAAATAAAACACTTATTATATACAGAAGAAAAGAGAGACTTTTTAATAGCTGACAACTGCTGAGTAAAGCTGTGGTACCTCCACAAAACCCCTCCTTTTAGATTCTGAGTATCACCTGCCGCACGGAAACCTGCGGAGACGAGGACTGAGGTTGAACGAAAAAGCGGCAGGACCAAACCAAGGACGTTGCTCTTCCCTCGGGATCTGAGGAAGCACGGCGATTTCTATTTTTCCTTCGCAATATAAGCCCGTATTTACCTTATGTGGGGCCGGGGTCCTCCAACATTGGGTAGCAGTCTCGTTAAAACTTTGCATACTCTAGCCGTTTTTCACTCGCTTTCCTCAGGTGTTCCTTGAAGCTCAGCCTGTTGCCAAGTATAACACCAAGATATTTAATATAGGCACTGGATCTGATTATTTGTCCTTCTATTCCCAAATCAAGGTCTTCAACTTTCTTGTGGCTGCTTATTAAAACTGCCCCCGTCTATGGATTGCTTGGAAGCAATTAATGTCTAGCGTCACCACCGCGCAATATATTTTTGTACCACCTAGCCAGCGTGCTCCAGCTATCGCATTGCGAGCGACGTCGCACACCACAGATAGTGCCTTACCGGTTGATCTACCTTTCCGGAACCCATACTGCGATTCAGAGAGCCCCGATGTCCCCTCAATGAATTGTTCCAGGTGAGTGGCAATTATTCGCTCAAGGATTTTTTCCGAGAACGGGAATGCTTCGGGTAAATACAGCCTTTAGAGTGCCTTCCATATATATGTCACTGACTAAATTGTTTTCGCTGTCTATTGTCCTTGCAACATGACTGCGGATAATTTTAATCTTGAAATTATCTATCATATTCATTCCTGTTGTGTTATACAGATCTTCGATAGGAAAGTGTTGCGGATTCGCAATTAAATCTATTGACACTTACCTCGCAAATTCTACTACAATTACATCGACGATTTTCCAGCTGCTATTTGCTAGGTGCTAGTGGGTGGTTGGTGACAAAAAATACAAAATGTAAACAAAGATCAGCCCATTGCTTATCTTATCGTTATCTGAAAAAAAAACCCTGATGAAACAAAGGTCTGGATCAAAATTGTTAATAGACGAACCTCTGTAAAGAGACTCCAAGTACTTCAAGTTATTCCAGCAAAAGGAAATCTACAAAGGAATCCAAAGGGAAGAGTATAGTGAAAAGCTGACAATCAACAGCCGCATTTTCAGTCAGCCTGGGTGGAAGTATTGCCTAAGGATCATAACATACACATAAATTGCGAATTCCAAAGGAGGAGAAGAAAAATTGTGATAAATACATTTTATTATCTTTGATTTAAATAAGAATAAGTTACTAGAAAAAAATTAAATGGGGAATTATTATACTTTTCGTGGTGCACCACCGTGGTTTCGGTTCTCCGGGAAGAGTGGGATACCGTTGTTGTCCTTCCGAACAAAATACCGAAGGCGTTGGCACACGATTCTACTCATTCACTAACGACGTAAATGTCTTTACACACGGGAAAAATAAACACTGTTTGCTAAAAGTCAATTTCATTAATTGGGAGAGAAACAACCGAATCAGTATTTGAACAAATACTGAGACCAACGAATCTTTCTTTCTGGGCAGTCATTTAACATTTAAACGCAACTTGTATGTAACGAGAATGTTTGATGTTGCCCGCTGTTCCCTTGTAGAGAGGAACCCGATGAAACTTTGGGTAGGTGGGTAGATGGCGACAGGATGATCGTTTCCACTGGAGGCGTCCGGTAACTTTTGTGATCACGGAACCGGCCAATTGATCTGGGTCGGATTTGTAAGGTCGCAACCCACGACCAATGACAATGTGATGACTGGTGATGGGTCTCACTGCATCGAGACCGGTGGTGGTGCCATGTACTGCGCACGTTGGCGCCCGTCTGGAGTGAATGGGCGGCGGGATGCGGCCCTTGGCGTGTGAGGCTGTCGCGTGGAGTGTGGTGCGATGTCGTCCCTGGCATTGTCCGCGTGGGTTGGCGGAATGGCAGTCACGGGCCAAGTGCCTTCCGGCGTCGTTGAGGTGCAGCCTCTGTTGATGCCCTGAGAGGCGTGCTTTCTTGTTGGAGTTCGAGAGACCGCTGGTTGCTGGGGAGCGCCGCCCACCAAGCGGGGCATTGCGCGCCCCTGGTCCTGTTTTGGTGGCTGCACATGGCAGCGGTCGGCCTGGGTAGTTTTGGACCCGGGCAGGAGTTTGACCACGTGGTGTCCTGGGTGTGGTTGGATGCCTTGATGTGTTCGAGTGGGTAAGCTCCTGGTTCCTCGATTGCCTCTTGCCCCTGCAATGGTTCACCGGGCGGGGGGTATGCCTTGTCGTTGGGTCGCGCAAGTGATCGGTGGCTGGTAGTTGCATGGGCCTCGTAGATGGCCCCTGGGGCCGATGCCGGCGAGACCTCCCTTTGGTCTTCTGATGGGAGCTGCGACCGTCAGTCGGAAGTTCCTCTGGGTCGGAGTTGTAAATACGCAACCCACGAGGAATGGCCATGTGATGGCTGGCGACAGTCCTTTTCACCTTTAGGCTGGATGTTACGGTGGGTGCTGCGCCTGTTAGCACACATCCCAATTCAGTGGCCTGCGCGACAAGGCCGGAACGTTGGTCCTTCCTGAGACCTTCGACGATGATGTTGCGGTATATGTCTGCCCCAAGGACGATGTCCACCTTCTCAGCGGAGGCGATGTTCGGATCCGCAAGTTCCAGATCCGCCACGAACGAGAGATCCCTCGTCGTTGATTGTGGTGGTAGTGTATACACTGAGAGCCCTGACAGCATGAAGGGCCTCAGCGTCCATTAGCTCGAGCCGTGGAGGCGAGGAATGGTGCTAATGGCGGCCTGAGTCCTGGTGGCAAGGCCACGAGTGCCCCAGACATCGTATGTGGGGACGGGTGATGCTTGGCGTCGGAGGTTTAATCTTCGGGCGAGTGATGCCGAAATGAAGCTGCCGCTGGAGCAGGGGTCCAGCAAAGCACGGACTTCAATCCTTCGTTGGTTCTCCTATGTCACGATGACTTTCGCTGTTGGTAGCAACGCGGATTGCTGTGAAGGGGTGCTGATGGTGTGTGCGCAGGCCCCTTCATGACGGTCGATCCTGGGAGCGGATCCTTTGGCTCGTTGCGGCGGTGATCTGGTCCCGTCGATGGCGGTAGTCCGGACATGCAGCAGGGTGTGATGTTTCCGCTGGCATCGACGGCACGCCTTGCTGGAGTGGCAGTCGCGTAGGCGGTGGCGACCCAAGCAATTGGTGCACAAGTTTCGTTTTTGTGCGAACGACTTCCGACGGCCAGTTGTGAGTGATCGGAAGCCCTCGCAAGGGTAGATGCTGTGTGCGGCCCTGCAGAATGTGCAAGGGCCCTGTTGCCTTACGGGTGCCGGCGGTGTTTTGTGCATCGACACACTGGGCTGGCTAGTCGCCGGGCCGGCTACTGTTGCTGGAACAGTCGAATTCGTGGAAGGCATTGGCGTTGGATGTGACACGGATTCTATGTACGCCGTGCCCACTGCTTGCTCTGGAGTCCGTGTGATGGTAGCCAGTTCCTCTGGGTCGAAGTTGTAAGTTCGCAACCCACGAGGAACGGCTATGTCATAGTGTGCCCCACAATGCGTGCGCGGCATCGTTTTCTGTGGGGGCTTCGGCACTGGGTCGATCATCGGGACCTTGGGTAGGTTGGGCTTTGGGCAGACGGCACTTTGGTCGGCGGCCTGCTGACTCACTGTTATGGGGTGCGGTTCCTTTTCCGCTGGCTTAATGTTGACCGTTGGCAGCTGCACTGGGGGCAGCTCGCTAGGGTGGAGGCGATTGGTGCTGTTGACCATGGTTGGGGGGGCTGCTTTGAGCGCGTACTGGGCCTCGAGGAGCTTCGTCTCTTCCTCGAGGTATATCTCTTCGGTTTCGCCGAAAAAATCATCCGCGAAGTACGCGTGTTGCTGATCCTCAGGTGCCGCCAGGTAGAAGATGTCGTAGTGCCGCTTGGAGAAGGCTTCCCATACGGCGCGGAGTGCGCAATTGGTTGCCTCGATTTCTGTTGGACTTAGTTGTCCTTTGTCCTGTGCGCTGAGGAAGGTGCCAGGGATTCGTTCCTGTGGCGCGAACTGAGCGGCGATGAGTTCTTCAAACGGCATTTGCTCATCGATAGGTTGGTTCGCGGCAACAGAGGTTTCCGATGATTTTATATCTCTTCCGACCGAGGAATGTCGTCGGGGAACCATTGTGAAAGTTGTCGCCGTCGCCGCCGCTACCACTGTCGTTACCATTGTTGGCTCCGTTACGCATAGTGTTAAAGGGCGTATGATCTCTTCCGAGCGAGGAATGTCGTCGGTCGAGATCTTTGGTGTTCCGCCGACCGTGGAATGTCGTCGGGGCTTCGGTGTCCCTACGGGGGGAATTTTCCGGCTGCATCATCCGTGATGACGATCCGGGTGGGGGGCCGGGCGGCATGCGCATGTCAAGTGTTGGTGGAGTTTCCGGGCGCCGTAGAGGTGGAAAGACTTGCTGGCGGGGAGATGGCCGGTGCGCCAGTCCGAGGAGCATCGTTACCAAGTTTCGGCGTCGAATCATTTTCCCCGTCACCGGTTTCACTCGATGTATCACTTTCTTCCTGCTTGTCACTCTCACTGTGGTTAGGCTTAGGGTCCTGTTCCTTTCCCCGTTCCCTTTGAGCACTCTCCGTTCCCTTCAGGGATCCACCAGCATTTTGTTCGGATATTGCCAGCCTTCGCTGCTGCACTGGGTGCAGCTTCGGTAGATCGGCTTCTACCTTTGCCTGTGGTTTTGTGGGGCTTTTCAGGGCCGGAAGAGCCATGCATCGCTCGATCCCCACTATTCCAGGCGAACGACTTACCTCTTGGTCGAACTTCAGCAAGGTTGCGTAACCTTGCTACGGCATTTACCCCCAGCCAAATCGCTGGAATTAATACGGTTACCCAATCGGATAACTGTTTCGAATATCCGTTAGGCAGCTTACCTTTTCAGTGGGGGGTTTTCCTCCCAAACCCCTTTTTCTCCAACACCACCTCTGAAAAACATTAAATCCACGGCAAAGCTTATCACCTTGCCGTGGCATCGAAAATCCACCCCCGGGCATACATTATTTCCTAAAAAAACATTAAATCCACGGCAAAGCTTATCACCTTGCCGTGGCATCGAAAATCCACCCCCGGGCATACATTATTTCCTAAAAAAAGCATAAGTCCACGGCAAAATCATCACATTGCCGTGGCATTTGAAATCCTATCTTTAGGCATACATTCTGCCGGGGCAGCTTGTTTCCATAGCCTTATGCTATGGAAACAACATCAACAAGGAGTTCCTTGTTGACTCGTTTATTTGTTTGCCCTTGGCACTTCTTGCGTGCGGCTATTTGCTCCCATTGGTTTGCTACCGCCGACAAGGTTTCGGCGGACGCAAACCAAACATTTCCCTAATTACCAGCAATCGCTGGTTTCCAATTATCGGTCCCCACGTCAGGGACCGCAATCAAGCAACGAACAAGATGCAGCCAGTAAATGTTTACTTTCAACATCTGGCAATGGCTGCACCCTATGTTCGTTGCAATGTTTAATCATTGGCAACCGAAATGATGATTTATGGCCTCCCATTAGGATGACCAAATCTTCGGTTTGGGTCTTTCGCACCCCAGATGCTAGTGTTTACATTCATGAAAAATGCATTAGCGATGTTGGCCTCCATCCACGGTCGCCGAACGATCGTATGCGAGGCATACGCACACATGCATAATGTATGCCTATTTCACTCGGTCCAATCACGATTAACTACCTCGAGTTAATCGTGTAATACCTCCTCCTTTTCAGTTTCTTTGAGGTTCCCTTTTCTTTAATGAGTTCCCACCAGTCAGTCAGATTATCCTCCAGAGAGTGTGCGGTTGTTGATCGATCAACGAATCTCTATACCATTTGTTGTGCGGGTGTACGAATTAGATTGTAGAAAGAACTCATCGCGATTTGTTAAGTTCCTTTGGATTAAATGTTAAACGTACAATAAGTCAAAAGTTAAAGCAATTAATAATTATTAAAAGACTTAGTGAATTAGTTCCATCCACAGAACTTGGATTTTCCGTGTACGCATGTGATATATCGTGAAAAATAAAGAACATTAATCCCATTTTATGGAGTATTATGACATTCGAGTACCTTAATAATAAAAGTTTAAAACAACTGTATGTTACCCAATTAAGTCTACAACAATCTATTATATTAGTCTAACTGAACGGAAAGATTACAATAAAAAACAATTGCACCAAAACAACCCAGTGCGTTTCGATTTTTCATTTTCCTTGGTGATTGGATTTTTGTGCTCGTATATCAGCGCAACACTCGTTGGGGTTTATTAGGAACCGGTGTCGTACGTCGACATACGTAAATAATCCCATATTGGTGACCCCGACGTGATATCGAATCTGTGCCATCCCCTGGTGAGTGGCGCCCATGTGGCGATTACAGGCTGTTGAACGCAGCAACTGTCCCGGACAGATACCCAATTGCACACCTCTACGATTTTTCGTACAAGTTACGAGGGTGCAATGTCTTCACTACCCTGGATCTTACCAGGGCATACCACCAAATTCCGGTGGCACCTGAAGACATGCCCAAGACCGCAGTCATTACACCTTTCGGACTCTTCGAGTTCAAAGTGATGACTTTCGGCCTCAGGAATGCCGCACAGACATTCCAGCGATATATCGACACGGCTTTACGTGGTCTTAATTGCTGCCATGCTTATCTTGATGATATTCTCATCGCCTCCAAAGACCACGCCGAACATAAGCGCCACTTACGTCAGATCCTAGAGCGCCTCCGTGAATTCGGTCTTGTCATCAACCCAGATAAGTGTCAATACGCCAAGGAGCAAATCACCTATCTGGGTTATGTCGTTGACAACCAGGGCATTCGCCCACTACCAGACCATGTGAAGGCCCTCATGAAGTATCCTCGGCCTACTAACGTGAGCGAGCTTCGTCGATTTTTGGGCATGCTGAACTTCTACCGTCCGACCCTGAAGAATGCCGCCCAGATTCAAGCTCCCTTAAATGAATTTTTGAAAGGAGCTAAGCGCAATGATAAGCGCCCCATTAATTGGACAGAAGTCTCAGATCGAGCATTCCAACTGTCCAAAGAACAATTGGCAAATGCCACCTTACTCCGATACCCTCTCGAGGGAGCGGCACTTTCCATCCAATGCGACGCGTCGGATACCACAATCGGAGCCGTCCTTGAACAGGACATTGAAGGCCGACCGGAACCACTTGGTTTCTTTTCAAGGAAGCTGAGTACCACCGAGTGACGTTACAGCGCCTACGACCGCGAATTACTCACGATCTACAGCGCTGTTAAATACTTCCGTCATATGATAGAAGGACGCTCACTCTCCATCTTAACAGACCACAAGCCATTGGTCTATGCGTTCCGGAAGAAGTCGGGAAATGCCTCCCCCCGACAAGAGCGTCAGTTAGATCTCATAGGGCAATATACTACGGAGATCAAGCATATCTCCGGTAAACAGAACGTCACGGCGGACGCCCTTTCTCGAATCGATACGATTCACTTGCGTACCGCCTTGAATAACACTGACCTCGCCCTAGCTCAAGAGGAGGACGAACAGCTCAAGTCCCTCCTAACTGCCAATACGGCACTAGAGCTCAAGAAAATTACCCTTCGCGACCCTTTGGGCGAAATCTGGTGTGATGTCTCCACTGGAACCGCTAGACCTTACATTCCCGAGAAACTTCGTAAGGGCGTGTTCCAGGTTTACCACAACCCAGCCCACCCCAGCGGCCGAGCAACAGCCGCTGCTGTCCGTCGCAAATTCATTTGGCCCCGGATGAACAAAGATCTCACCGGTTGGGCCCGTGCTTGTCTCCAGTGCCAGCGCTGCAAAGTAGCGCGACATAATGTACTGGAGCCAGCGCAATTCAAGCTTCCCACGGCACGCTTCGCCCATGTCCACATAGACATAGTGGGACCGCTTACTCCATCAAGAGGATTTTCTTATATCCTCACTATGATGGATCGCTGCACGCGATGGCCAGAGGCGACACCTCTCAGGGCAGTTACTGCCGAATCAGTCGCCAAGGCCTTTTATTCAACTTGGGTCACACGCTTCGGTGTACCAACCACCATAACTTCGGACCGAGGTCCACAATTTGAGGCGACAATTTTTAGGCAGCTAACAAATCTTCTCGGCTGCCAAAGAAGTCGTACCACCGCCTACCACCCGCAATCAAATGGGATGATAGAGCGCTGGCACAGATCTCTTAAAGCCTCACTCATGTGTCATAATGACACACAATGGTTTGATGCCCTACCAACGGTCCTCCTCGGCCTGAGGACAAGTATTAAGGAGGACCTGGGTGCTTCGGCAGCAGAGCTTACCTACGGTACCAACCTCCTTCTGCCAGGAGAACTTTTCCTGAATGGCGAAACACCGCGTGACCAACTTCGTGAATTGGGACATCTCCGTGACCTGCTACGTAAGGTTAGGGCAACCCCTGTAACCAGGCACGGCTCCAAAAAACGTTTCGTCCACCCTGAACTGCACAGCTGCACGCACGTCTTTGTCAGGGTGGATAAGGTCAAAAAACCCCTCGACCCACCTTATGATGGCCCATTCAAAGTCTTCCGCCGCATCAGTGACCGCGTCTTCGAGATCGACATTAGAGGCAAGCGATCCACGGTCAGTGTCGAAAGACTTAAGCCCTGTTTTCTGGAAGCTTCCGCTCCAGAATCATCTCCATCTTCAAATACCACTCCTACACCACCGGCACAACCTCCCCGTACTCGCGCTCAAACGCGCGCCCACAACCAACTTACCACCCCCTAACCTGCCTTACCTGTTTCGTGACTACGTCACTGGGGAGGGAGTGATGTGGGGCTTTTCAGGGCCCAAAGAGCCATGCATCGCTCGATCCCCACTATTCCAGGCGAACGACTTACCTCTTGGTCGAACTTCAGCAAGGTTGCGTAACCTTGCTACGGCATTTACCCCCAGCCAAATCGCTGGAATTAATACGGTTACCCAATCGGATAACTGTTTCGAATATCCGTTAGGCAGCTTACCTTTTCAGTGGGGGGTTTTCCTTCCAAACCCCTTTTTCTCCAACACCACCTCTGAAAAACATTAAATCCACGGCAAAGCTTATCACCTTGCCGTGGCATCGAAAATCCACCCCCGGGCATACATTATTTCCTAAAAAAACATTAAATCCACGGCAAAGCTTACCACCTTGCCGTGGCATCGAAAATCCACCCCCGGGCATACATTATTTCCTTAAAAAAGCATAAGTCCACGGCAAAATCATCACATTGCCGTGGCATTTGAAATCCTATCTTTAGGCATACATTCTGCCGGGGCAGCTTGTTTCCATAGCCTTATGCTATGGAAACAACATCAACAAGGAGTTCCTTGTTGACTCGTTTATTTGTTTGCCCTTGGCACTTCTTGCGTGCGGCTATTTGCTCCCATTGGTTTGCTACCGCCGACAAGGTTTCGGCGGACGCAAACCAAACATTTCCCTAATTACCAGCAATCGCTGGTTTCCAATTATCGGTCCCCACGTCAGGGACCGCAATCAAGCAACGAACAAGATGCAGCCAGTAAATGTTTACTTTCAACATCTGGCAATGGCTGCACCCTATGTTCGTTGCAATGTTTAATCATCGGCAACCGAAATGATGATTTATGGCCTCCCATTAGGATGACCAAATCTTCGGTTTGGGTCTTTCGCACCCCAGATGCTAGTGTTTACATTCATGAAAAATGCATTAGCGATGTTGGCCTCCATCCACGGTCGCCGAACGATCGTATGCGAGGCATACGCACACATGCATAATGTATGCCTATTTCACTCGGTCCAATCACGATTAACTACCTCGAGTTAATCGTGTAATACCTCCTCCTTTTCAGTTTCTTTGAGGTTCCCTTTTCTTTAATGAGTTCCCACCAGTCAGTCAGATTATCCTCCAGAGAGTGTGCGGTTGTTGATCGATCAACGAATCTCTATACCATTTGTTGTGCGGGTGTACGAATTAGATTGTAGAAAGAACTCATCGCGATTTGTTAAGTTCCTTTGGATTAAATGTTAAACGTACAATAAGTCAAAAGTTAAAGCAATTAATAATTATTAAAAGACTTAGTGAATTAGTTCCATCCACAGAACTTGGATTTTCCGTGTACGCATGTGATATATCGTGAAAAATAAAGAACATTAATCCCATTTTATGGAGTATTATGACATTCGAGTACCTTAATAATAAAAGTTTAAAACAACTGTATGTTACCCAATTTCCGCTGGCATCGACGGCACGCCTAGCTGGAGTGGCAGTCGCGTAGGCGGTGGCGACCCAAGCAACAACACACAACAATTCAATTTCTCTACATGAGATTGAGTAAGTTTACTTCACAATTTATGTTGGATCTGCACCGATGACTCGGAAGGTGTGCGCGTGATAATAGCTGGTATCAGACTGACTCATCGGGCATAACTACCAATTCAAAAGGGGACGCTGTGACCTCATCGTGGTGACAATCGGCCAGCTGGTGCCAGCTGCTGCGTAACTGGTATACACAGCGAATGTACTAGATTTCTCCAGTACATTCCAGCACATTTAATTGCCAGTCCGCAACATGTATCTTTTATAAAAGGATCAATTTAATACTTCGAATTTTCGTATAACATTTGAGGAGCTCTTCTCCTTCCGCACGCTACGTACTCACTTTAGTTTCCCACTGCTACTCGTCGATTGCGACTCTCTATTCAGACTCTATCTGTATCTTTTGCCATGTTCTTTCGAAATCCGGACGCCTCGCCACTTATCACCGATCTTTTTTGGGGTTTTGTTTGCATGCGCTTCAGATGGGTAATACAAGTTCCGTGGGAATTGGGTGTGAAACTAGGATCTGGGACTCTGGGTCTATTTGCAAGTCATACAACATCCGGCATGTGGAGATATGCATTATGATGTTTGGATTGAGTGAATTGTGTGTCTGCGGATAAAATAGACATAGGTTTTGGATTCTAGGTTATAAAAAGTGTTAATTGCACATACCATACATGTGGAGATATGCGTTGTGTTTGTTTTTTTGAATCTTAAGGAATTGAATTCAATGTTCCAGAATTGAACGTTTGGTTCAATTTGCTTGACATTGAATTAAATGTTGATTTGGGGATATGGATGGATGATATTGGATGGGATTTTTGTAGGTGGGTAAATGTGCATGTTGGAGGGAAATGGTGGGGTTTCTTGGAGCATTACAGAATCTCAATAATCTAATTTAAATTCAAATTAATAATAAATTGTATTTATCGTGCATACAAGACAGTTCGTTGCGGGAGAGCAAGTGAAAAGAGATCAACTTAACTCATCAGGAAACAATAAAGTCGTGAGTTGCAGCGGGCGGTGCAAACAACAGGCAAGAGTTCATCGGTTGTGCCGCAGCATCTGTGTTGCATGCTGCTGCACTGTGTGACAACAAGGATTCTCGTAAGCTGGAGTCACTCTAAGGTAAACTCCTTTGACATATTTTCTTTCATCGGGTGTTTTGACGTGTATTATCGTGGGAGCTGCATTTGGGGCCTCCATCATCAATAATTTCATATCCCCAAAGAGAACGTCCACTTCAATAACGTAATAAAATCTTTTTTTTTCAGATAATTAAGTTCTTCTAATTCCCAAAACTCGTTTAAAACATTTTGGTTAGAACTTTACTAAATAACCGCTACAAGTATTTCATAGAATGTGACGATTTACATTTAGAGAGTCGGCTCTGTTGCCCTTTGTTATCTACTTATTAAAATACATCATCCAATCCAGCCCGATTCCGGGATATCTCACTGTATCTTTTATCACCAAAGACTACCGTTTTTGAAAACTTTTGCCAGTTCAATAAGAATAACTTTAGATTTCTGGAAGTTAGATTTTCACTGACTTTCATCACAATATTGTGTGATTTCATCATCGTCAATCATCATTGATAATCTCACTTTATACACCGGTTATGCACAAATAAACTACTTCGTAAGCTAAAGAGTAGACACGCGTACCTATTAAGACATTGATATAAATATGACAGAGGGCAATTCACTGTGCTCCATTGTAAACGGTTTTCAATACGAAAAGCTATGTTAGAATATATGTGTTACGACGAATTATCAATTCGGATATAACAGGCCAATTGAAAAGTCCCCGGCCTGACACATAGATGGCGGCACTAGAATTAAGTCCATACGATTTTTAGTTAGCCCTAACATTTAAAAGACGCGTGTATAAATTTGACAGATGTCGGATCATTAGTTTGTGAATTATAGTATTTTGAGTGAAGCAACTTCTGTTATTGTGAAAAAAATGGATAAAAAGGAATTTCGCGTGTTGATAAAATATTGCTTTTTGAAGGGAAAATGATGACGAGTTTCCAGACGCCGCCCCAGGAAAATCAACCATCAAGGCTTGGTATGCTAAGTTTAGACGTGGTGGAATGAGCACCGAAGACGGTTAACGCAGCGGACGCCCAAAAGAGGTTGTTACCGACGAAAACATTAGAAAAATTCACAAAATGATTTTTAATGACCGTAAATTGAAATTGAATGAAATAGCAGGCACTCTAAAGATATCAACTCAACGTGTACATCATATCATTCACGAATATTTGGGTATGAGAAAGCTCTGTGCAAAGTGGGTGCCGCGCGAGCTCACTTTTGACCAAAAACAACGACGAGTTGATGATTCGGAGTAGTGTTTGGAGCGGATCAAGCGTAATAAACCCGAGTTTTTGCGTCGATATTTGACAATGGATGAAACATGGCTCCATCATTTCACTCCGAAGTCCAATCGACAGTCATCCGAGTGGACTGCACACGATGAACCCGCCCCAAAGCGTGGAAAAACGCAACAGTCGGCTGGCAAGGTTATGGCGTCTGTATTTTGGGATGCGCGCGGAATAATTTTCATTGACTATCTTGAAAACGGAAGGACCATCAACAGCGACTATTACACAGCGTTATTGGACCGTTTGGAGGACGAAATCGCCGAAAAACGACCGCATTTGAAGAAAGAGAAAGTGCTGTTTCACCAAGACAATGCACCGTGTCACAAGTCAGTGAAAACGATGGCAAAAATCCACGAATTGGGCTTCGAATCGATTCCGCATCCACCGTATTCTCCAGATCTGGCCCCCAGCGACTATTTCCTGTTCTCAGATCTCAAAAGAATGCTCGCTGGGAGGAAATTTTCGTCGAATGAAGAGGTGATCGCCGAAACTGAGGACTATTTTGAAGCAACGGACAAATCGTACTACAAAAAAGGTATCGAAAAGTTGGAGGGTCGCTATAATCAGTGTATCACCCTCGAAGGGAATTATGTTGAATAAAAAAAATGAATTTTGCCAAAAAAATGTGTTTTACTATGGCAGGCTGGGGACTTTTAAATTGACCTGTTAATGTGTAACATATATTTTGACTTTCTAAGCCATATAAACAATTTCATCTAACGAAACGATGTCGAAGGCCTTATAAAGCCCGAATTGTGAAGTTTCTCAGATTCTACTAAAGAGGTTCCAAACTTCCTAATGTCATGTCTCTTTCCCACTGTACGGTCGCCCTCAATACTACAATATAATTGACAATTGTATTCCACGAAATATGACCGGTCGAAATTTTTACTGAGACACTTCATTAGAGCCTTCAGTAGTATTATAGAATTGTGAATTCATAAAAGATATATGCAAATGGTTTGAAAGCAACCAAATAGTACTCATTACATTTGACTTGCGTGCGTCCGAAATCAAGGATATTCTTTAGAATGTAATGTAACAACGAATTATCTTCCCAAAGTGGCCACTTAACGCAAGTATGCATGACATACTTCAATTATGTCTCCTACAATAGTGTTCTTGCTCACCGGCACTCGATATGCTTCCTACCATTTGATTTATTTATCTTGCCTGGCCTTTGCTCCATTGTTGTGCAGCTCGTATCTGATGGCGACATCTTAGCTCCGCAAAAATTACGAAATTACGACAAGTAAATGTGCCAGGGATGTTTCGTGCACGGAATTAGCTATGCAAAGCCAAAGTAATGGTATCACATGCCTCCGGACCCTAATAGCTGTCATCTTCCATTCACATTTACCATAAGCAGGCGCCGTCCTTACGCTCCTCGTCTGCCATCCTATGTTTTGTGTTTCATTTAAATTCATTCACCTTAAGGGCATGTTCTATGAAAATGAAATTTTCCAGGACTTCATGTCCTTGCCTGGCTTTGCGTCAATGTTCTGCCCCTTCTGTCGAGTTACTTTCCACGTCTATCTCTGTTACTCCATCTCAACTTATCGTGGGAATAAAGACTGGGCGCATATCTTCTTTTTGGTCATAACTTCCGTGGAATCCTTTTAAATATTTCAAACTTCCGCCGGCACACGCATACACTTATACACAGGGGCAGTATATTCATAGCAAGGCGTCATTATGTCCTTGAACGAAATACACGTAACCCATTGTTGCACAAAACCATATTCTCTGTACTTAAAGACGCCGAGGAGCTCGTGGATAAACTTCATGAGCCCGAACGGAAACGCAGCACTTCGGGTTGAAAAGTTATTTTAAAATTATTACGCAACCAATGAGATGGCAGTTAGAAGGCGAATCCAACGGAACCCGAGCGATTTTTATAAATCACGTGAGCGAATAATAATTAAGCACCGCTTAAAGCATGAGCCCCAAAGGATCCAAACCATAAGCAGGCATAATGAATTCGGAGAGAAACTTCAGCATACAACTCGCGTCGGGTGTAAGTTGGCGACATTTACAAAGTTTTAAATTGTTTCATTCAATATCACACGAAGACGGCGGTAGTTGAGAATCCTTTTTTCTCTTCCTTTTGTTTTTTTTTTCCTCCAGAACAGGAGGATGCCCAAGTGAATCGTGAGCAGCCTTCAGATGTAGATGTGTGTTGCCTGACTTAATGAAAATTTTTCTCATTATCTCCATGCAACTAGGACTTTACTTATACTGAAATATGCAGTAGATACATCGGAGAGATGAGTCCAATGATGAGTGAAGGGACAAAATTGAGGATGTGAAAGGGAAGGTATCCCAAGCAAGACTCTCGTCAGGAATTCATCACTCTAATTTCATGGTAAATTGTTTCCATGCGTTGGGGTAGGTGGTGATGGTATACGAAGTGTTTGCCAAGTCTCAATGTGTATTACAAAACTTCTGCTATCTAATTTGTACGACGGGCTGATGAGGTAGGAGAGGTGAACGACTACGATGAACGGAAGCGACTTTGAGATAGACTCTGTTAATATTTTTGGGAAATTAATTGTGCAATGGAGAGGTGTTGATTGAATTGTCTGGCTGATGAACATGAGCGAGCTCTGGTTGAGAGCACAAAACGCTATGAGTATTCTTGAAATAGCAAGTTTCTTGTGTTAGGACGTTTTCCCTAAGTTTCCTTTTGCAGCGGTGGATATATTATAATGCTCTGAAGAATAGGAATGTCACCAATAGTAATTGTAACTGCTCTTTTGCGGAAAGTAAGTAGCGACCTTACAAACCCTCCCACATGATAAACAAATAATCGAGCGACGCCACTATCAAAGTTTTGAACCAAAACCAAACTTACATGAATGAGATTTGAAAAAAAATGTTAAGGCAGTCTTTTTCTGCATGGAAGAGAGTCAGTCCAAGTACTGGTTTGTCCTTTTGATCGTGGTATATGTGATTGTCGTCCTTAAAAATTGAACCATTTCTCTATATAATGCCGGAGTAGACAACAGAATGTTAGTCAATGTGACTTATTGTTTTACGAGGGTGGCCTCTTATATTTCGGGATTTGGCAACCCTGTGGGGAGGAAGTATGTACCAGCATGGGTACATGATTCACTTCCTTCTCCATCATAATTCCGCTGAAAACCGTTCTCCGGACACAACGACAGGACAAACAGCAAAATGTCTCTGAGGGGAAAACCGGCGCACCGAGAGGGAAACACAAAGCGAAACTCCGCGACATCAGCACAGGAAAAGTTAAACACACTGCGGTAACTACATTTTCTTTGGTTTTATTTTAATGTTACTCTGTTCGGGAAAACACTAAATACATTTCTGGTTACTGAACGCTACTCTCGACTCACACGATTATCCTCCATTATCGCTTCCCTGTGCGCACCAGGGTAGCGATGGAGCCGCGACCCGCTCGGGTCGAAGGATGCAATTTGACTCCGCGATCGTCATCTCATGCAGAGATGATTTCGCTAAGGAAAAAAAAGGAAGAAAGAGAAAAACTTTTCTCTTAAGGGTGTGACTAGTGGTGCAGTGGTATATGTGCGCGATCGAACAGATTCAATGTTGTTGCATGTGTTCGAAAACAGGCAGGCGGCAAGGACAATAGGGAAAAATGACCACATGCGCCGCTGGTAATGCGGGTCATTGTTTACACGATGCCTCGTCGCTATTTTCGACGTTAGGAGAAAAAGGTGCTAAAAGCAAATTGGATGTTTATGGCATCTCTGGCTGCAATAGAAACCGGGTTCATATTTGCATTAGGAAATGCTGGAGAATTTGGTTTCAGCGTCTATTGCGCTAATTATATGCAGCTGCTTGGGTTGTTTGTTGGTAAGACAAACAAAAAAGGTTGCCAGGCAATGTGTATGAAAAGGTATATGACGCGGCTGGGAAAATAGACGGCGCGATATTTATGGTCCCTGTCATGACGGTTACATTGAATGCAATCCGAATTATTTTGTTTACTGGAATTTGTCTGGTACCGAATTGGTTCAGAATACCAAATAAGCAAACAAAGAAATCTTACGGAAAATTGTATGCGAAGGGATGCACGAAGGTAAGTTTTCTTTATAGGGATTTTATGATTACAGATGGTGATCTATATATTGCGTGAAGCATTTACAGGCACTAGTGCCGTTGCATTAGCGAACTTAAGGACGTTGGGTAGTAATTATGGGCGTTTCTAGGTAAGTGGACCGTAGGGCTTGGCGGAACCGCTACAACCCTAGTGTTGCAATCCGGCAATTGACAGCTCTGTCGTAAAGTTGGACATTTTTGAGGTTATACGCACTCAGAACATTTGACATACGAGCGCTGTTTGTGTTGTTTACAGTAACTTAAAAGATTCATCTCGGCCCAAAACCGGAATTAAATCGTCAACATTTTAGTGCGATTATTTTTTACAACTTTCGGCGTGGATTAACTCAGCAACAATGCATGGATGAACTTAATTCAATTTTTGGCGATGAAGCTCCATCAAGGACCAGTGTTTATCGATGGTATGGTGAATTCAATCGTGGTCGTAGTTCACTCCAAGATGAATTTCGTGAAGGTCGTCCAAAATCAGTTGTTGTTCCGAAAACCATTAATGCTGTGCTCGAACTGATATTGGAAGATCGTCATGTGACCTATCGTGAGATTGAGACAACCTTAGGCGTTAGTGGGACCAGCATACATTCAATAAATATATACATAAACATTTGACTGTCAAAAAAATTTGTTCGCGTTGGATCCCACACAATTTGTCAATCGCCCAAAAAAAGGCTCGTGTCAATTGGTCGAAAGAAATGCTCAAAAAATACGGTCTCGGTGCTTCGAAACACGTCTATGACATCGTGACAGGTGATGAATTGTGGATTTACGCGTATGAGGCCGAAAGTAAACAGCAGTCGACTGTCTGGGTGTTTCAAGATGAGCCAAATCCGACAAAAGTTGTTCGCGCACGAAGCACTTCCAAGCAAATGGTCGCCTGTTTTTTCGGAAAAACTGGACATGTCGCAACCGTACCACTAGAACAACGCAGAACAGTCAATTCTGAGTGGTACACAACAATTTGTTTGCCGGTTGTCTTCCAAGAAATCAGGAAAACCAACCGCCGAAGGCGGATCACTCTTCGCCACGACAATGCGAGCTCTCACACATCGGCTGCGACAACTGCATTTTTGAGCACCCAAAACATCGATTTGATGGGTCATCCGCCGTATAGTCCTGACTTGGCACCGAATGACTTCTTTTTATTCCCGTACGTAAAAAACAAACTGAGAGGTCAACGTTTTTCAACACCTGAAGAAGCGGTTGCTGCATTCAGAATGCATGTGTTGGAGATACCTCAATCAGAGTGGCAAAAGTGCTTCGACAATTGGTTCAAACGCATGCAAAAGTGTATAGATCTTCATGGGGAATATTTTAAAAAACAATAAAGTGATTTTCGATGATCGATATTTGTTTTTGTTCTCGAATCCCGAAATATAAAAGGCAACCCTCGTACAGGAAAGTACGATGAAACCATAGAGTCTTATACGAAGCTATTCAATTGGAACCTGACAACAACGATTGAAATGAACCTGAACAAACGGAAGGATTTGATACGTGCCACAATAGCTGTTGTTCCTGAACAACGAAAGCAAGCCGAAGAACAACTATCACAGATCACTAAATTATGTGATTTGTTCAAACCATTTTACAAATCGTTATGAAGAACGATGTTGAACTTAGCTACCTCAAAGGTTCATTTTCTCCCGCTGGTCCGACAAGGAGACAAAACCTGGCGAAGCAATTATCGTCTCAACTCTTGAACATGATCGTGCACTGTGTCGGGGCAATATTATGAATGCAATTGTGCATGCTCCCGACATAATGGTCCACCTATTTGAAAGATATGGAAGTCCCAAAAACGTTAATAATAACTATCGGAGATTTGCGAAATGGTATCTTCCGACATTCACGTCAGCGGTTCTCGATTTCATTTAGGGTTTTCGACGAAACTCGTAACCACGGAGCTTTGTCACAGCGAGTCTTAACACATTTTCAATGTGCCTAAAAAACATGCGGTGGTTCATGTCTAGTCCTAGAAGTTAATTAAACGTCACATGGTTGTAATATTGAAGATGTTATATTTCTAATAACTTCCTTCACAGAATCTGACCAAGACCTCTGGGAAAGCGACCCACAGGAATGTATTCAGTCAATTTCAACATTTTTTGCACATTTTAATTGTCCACGTCCTGCAGTACAAATATTTCAACACCAGGTAGAACGCAGAAAGAAATTCAACCGAAAACAATGGGAATCTGTTGCAGGTATTACATCACCAAGCGCTGAATGTATTCAAAGGATTGGAACTCTGGCAGATGTGATTCTGAAAAACGAATATACCGTGGTCAAGTGGAATATGCTTACCACATATCTATTTCCAGAGTTTCAAATCGGACTGACATATACCAGCCATACTGGTCGGGTATTTTATTACGTTTGCAAAACAAACTAACACCTGCTTATTTATTTTAATAATTTTTCTTTTGTAATCGGCGAAAATAAAATAAAATAATATACATTTCCTGTTTTTTTCCCATATTACAACCTCCAATATAAGCAAATTACACTTCAACGTTAACAAAGGTCAAACAATAAGCTGAACAAGAATATTGATCTCATCATTAATAAACGAAAAGCTAGTAATTCTATCAAATCATATTACATTTACCAAATTACAGTCCACTTGTCAACATCCAAGGTTGTTTTCATTTATCTAACTTCAGCAGAATTCACAGCAGGTAAATCAAGGAACATTCTAATCGTTCCCAGTACCAGGTTGAGGACATCATTCGGATCCTCTTTTAACAATGTTGCAGGTGCTTTTCACAATCCACGCTACAGGAGTTAGATACGCCCCGCGTAAATTAAAGGAACCTCAAGAAGAGGACGATGGCCCATCGGGCAGAATAGCCGAGAGGACAAGTCAATGAAACTCACTGTATGCTTTACGCGGTTAGTACTAAGAAAAGGTTTGTCAACAAAGGCACATCCGGTCCTATACTTAATGTCAACCCAAAAATCGAACTGAGGATTGGAGTTGGCGTTTAATTTGATTGCTGTCCCCAGAACCAACTATTGAAGTTGGTGTTTAATTTACGCGCTGTACACAGAACCAACTATTGGAGTTGGTGTTCAAATTGCTTGCTGTACACAGAACCAACTATCGGAGTTGGTGTTCATTTTGCATGCTGTCCCCAGAACCAACTATTGGAGTTGGTGTTCAAATTGCTTGCTGTACCCAGAGCCAACTATTGGAGTTGGTGTTCTAACTGATTGCTGTCCCCAGAACCAACTATTGGAATTAGTGTTCATTTTGCATGCTGTCCCCAGAACCAACTATTGGAGTTGGTGTTCAGTTTAATCGCTATTCCCGCACCAACTATTGGAGTTGGCGCTTAATTTGATTGCTATCCCCAAGTCAACTATTGGAGTTGGATTTTGCCGTCACCAGAGCGGGAAACATTGGACTGGGGATGAATATATCCAAGAACCCCAGGAATTGCGATTTTCACCGATTCATCTACACCACGTTCCTGGGGCACCGCTTCTCGAAACCTGGGCGCATCGCTGTCACGCGTCCAGGATTTGCCGCTTCTTGCCACATGGGCACATCGCTGTCACGTGTCTGGGGTTCATCACTTCTAGCCGCCTGGACGCAACGCTCTGGGGGCACCCTCTTATCACCGCCCAGGCACCCTTCGAGAAATCATATCAACGGAGAGCGAATAATGAACACATGGTCCAGCCACCAGACAAAAAGAAAGATACCTTGGGGACTATTTCATCCTGCGGCACAATGGAACTAGGGCTGCTATTGATCAGCAGAGTATTCTTCCTAATAGCGACGTGGATGCACAACCATTCCGAACCAAGTGCCAGTTGTAATTCAATAAAATATGCCGCAAGGATTCGAGCACAACATTACAAAAAGAAAAAGACACCATGTCCAGCACCATCATTCTATCAGTGGATCAAATACTCCACCAGGTAACGCTGCCGACAGAGAGTTCAGTTCCCATCAAGAAATTCGCCCAACGCCGAGCATTGGTTTAGCGGCGTGGATGGGACATATCCCCAACTGCAACAGCATCAGCCAGAGCAATCAACTTGGATTCGAGATGCAGATGATCCTAGGCAGTTGGCGGTAACTCTAACACTTCTGGTAGCGGTACAGGCTGGACATACTGAGAAGATGGTGGAATTACAACCCATCAACTTCAACATATTGGCGACCACATCGCTTAATTATCATTTATGGATCCACGACCTATTTAAACTATACTTAAGGATCCACGATCCAACAAGGGACTACGTCCAAAATATTCATACAATACTTAAGGATCCACGACCCAACATGGGACTACGTAAAGATACCTATGCTCTACGTACGGATTTACAATCAAACCAACATTTCAATTATCAACAAATATCAACAACAAACAACGATGGCATACCTCGAACTACAGAGTATGGCAATTTTGTCAACGATAGCTACAACGCTAATACTCAAAGGCCAATGGGGCCTTCTGTCACACACACACACACTAACCTTGATAATTGACTACGAATTGAAACAATAACTAACTACATTTGATAACAAATTAACCCAATTAATAGTTAGATCTAGTCAATATAATTAATTATTGCCACCCTACCTCTGCACTGTACCGGTACATGAGCAACACGAGCACCAAAGCCTCTGTTCTCAACCACAACTATCAACCGCGACTTCCCACGTCGCGGACATGTCTCAACGAGCACCAACTAGTGGAGTTGGTCTAGCTGTTCCCAGTGGGCGACTATTTTTCAAACCAACTAGTGGAGTTGGTCTTGCTGTTGGCTGTTTTATCAAACCAACTAGTGGAGTTGGTCTTGCTGTTGGCTGTCTCATCAAACCAACTAGTGGAGTTGGTCTTGCTGTCGGCTGTCCTATCAAACCAACTAGTGGAGTTGGTCTTGCTGTTGGCTGTCTCATCAAACCAACTAGTGGAGTTGGTCTTGCTGTTCCCAGTGGGTACTGACATGCCCCTTCATTGACAGCACCAAAGGGAAGGACAACTACTGGTGCATCGTCGTCGGCTCGGCAAGATGTTGCTGCACATGCAACAAACATTGAATTCAAGGCAGCCTCTGGTGAATCGGAACTGTCATACACTTTCTTCACAGCATTAAGCGCCTGGATGTATGCGGCAGAAAATCCAACTTTCGGTTGCAGCAAACAATATTGGCATTGAACGCTGCCAACTGATTCAGCGGACTGATAACGGGCCCCGCTGTTTAATGCTGAATAGAGAAAGTGAACCTGTGACAGTTCACGAACAGTTGTGACTGTTTTTACTGTTAGTTAAAAACAGTTTTGATTTATCAACTGTACCGTGGTCTTCGAACAAAGAAGACTTTTTATCTTTTTTGGCTCAGTTTTTTATTTGTGCTTTGGCAGTATGCTTAACGTTCGTGAATTAAGATGTTTTTATACGGTGTGCTGTGCACCTGTGCTTTAAAACGTCATTTTTAAATTAGTGAATAAAAAGTTAAAATTGTGTATAATTCAACGCGTTTTTTTTTGTTTGTTGTACGATGTGTGCCCAATGCGGCATTCGCGAATTTGCTGTTCTGCTCGGTGCAGAACACATTATTGGCTTTTCTCAGTTGGCGAACCACCTGCATCAGTTGGAGTTGCGGTTCCCAACTGGCGAAACAATATATATATATATACAAAGCCACTTGCCTCCATAAACTTTTCAAACACCTTCCAGAGAATTCCCAAAGAATATCCTTAATCCCCTCCATTTATACACCCGGACTATACGTAACCATATCCCTGTCCGTTTATGGAACGCGAACCAAGCCACAACTAGGCGAGTCCAAAGCGGAGCCGAACGACTAGGGAAAGTGAACAAGGTAAGTAAGGGTAAACTCGATTTTAAGAATTTGGACTTAACCCTTACCCCAACCACCGAACAGCGAGCTATAATTGATTTGCAAACGCACGAAGTAAAACTCGAAAATATGGTGGTCGATACACCAAGGTTGTGAAGTTGTCAGCGCAAGTAATCCCCATCTTCTCTGGGGAACGACACTTACATATAGGCGCAGAGGCGGTCATCCTGTTTCAGTTGCGGTTGAAGAAATCGCTATTGGAATGCAAGACGGCCGCGGAGCAAAATACGGACTCGCAGAGTCTGTAGTCGTAAAGTCACAACTAGATGATTTTGCGAAGGACATCTATAAAAAAGAATTGATAAATCCGTACCATCGACGGACGCAGGGTAAAGGTGTTTTGCCCAGTACGTTCGTGTTATTTGGTTATTTTAGAGAGCCAGGGATTTTCAAGCATTTATTAGTTAACATACCTTAACTTGGGCTTCCCTGGTCCCTCGGGCTCGGGCGCCAAAAATGTTAGAGTCCTATTCAATATAGGAAATGGATTAGGGTTTTTAGGTAAATGGAAGAGGGTAGTGATTTAGGATCACTATAATAGCAATATTCGATCGCCGGTCTAATTTGGGATTTATATAGAAGAAAAAGTTGGGCGGAGTAAAATATTTCTTGTCGTTAAAAAGATATGTCAGTGTTCCAGAGGCTGACCTGGCGATGTTCGACACGTGTTTATGCCACAATACATTCCCACCGACCGTGACGCCGAACAATTTCATGTTTTCACCAGACCCGAAGGCGTTGCCATCTATCATCAGCTGTGGAACCGATGATTCCCTTTTCTTTGTGAATGTTGTATACTGCGTCTTCCTTGCATTGAAGTTGACAAGATTGGCTTTTCCCCACTGCAGAACCTTATTCAGAGAATCAATCTGGCTACATGTCAGCTGATGCGACGTTGCTGCACTAATCGGCCAATCACTCGAAAAATAGGAAACAAGCCTACTATCATCCGTCCGTATGGGCAAAGTTTGCTCACCAATGCCCGGAGCCAGACGCGGTCAATAGCCTTAGAAGTATCCAATGCGACCGCCCTTGACTCACCAGATATTTAATTAACTCGGCGTTGATGACCGTGGGTAACATTGACAGTAATGCTATCGGTCGGTAATTTTGTGGGAGACACTTTTTCTCCTTCCTTGGGATTGGCTGAACTCGAGCCATCTTCCAGGCGGTTGGAAATGTATAAGACGAGCGAAAGAGTCTGGCAACAACTGGCGCGATCACAGGTGACTCCAAAAGACCAGCATCGAGGTTTGAATGCGCGGAAAATAAATTCGCGAGCATATTAGCTTTATCCTTTGAATTTGTGACTAATGTCCCGCTGTCCGTGTATAACAGGTGGAAAGAGGAGGAAACGAAGTTATTGCTGACAGCCCTTACCATTGACCAGAAGAGACGTGAACCAGTTACGCACTCGAGGGGTTTATTGGTTACTCTGTCCTTGTAAGTCTTCTTCGTGATATCAATCGGTAACAAAATTCGTTCTGTTCACCTGGGTGGGATTGAGCGCCATTGGTTAAAAGCTCTATTTATTGCCGCTGTAATCTGCACGTATTTTTTTATCAAACGAAGACTCATCAGATGAACTTCGTTTGATGGAATGTGGAATGTATATTTCTATACCTAGAAGAATAATCTCCGTGACCGACTCCGCACATGCGTTAACATCGGAGTCTCCAAAGCACACCTCCGACCACAGAAAGAATAAATCTCGCAAATCGTCCCAGTTAGCAGCACCATAACTCCATACATGGGGAGCTTCTTAGATCGGTTATTCGTTTGAAATGCAAGTGGCTGCACGACAAATACCAAGCAGTGATCTGAGTTTGTCAGTGGCGCAGCAACCTCCACGGTATAAGTGCTCGAAACGAATGCCAAAAACAGATTCAGGGTGTTCGCATAATCACCTTGAGTACCCGGCGCTTGCGTAAGTTCCTCCACCAATTGAGTCAAATTGCGGCTAACAGCGATAATCTCCGCTAGCCTCCCAGCCTCGCCAGTTCACTTAGAATGTAAGAATCATCAATCGTGTACATTAAAATCGGCAAGGACAATAATTTCAGAAACCGGGTGGTTGATCTGTATCATGTCAACGGTACGTGAATGATCGATCATCATTCGGGGAGCGGTGAAGACAACAAAGAAATTTACCAGAATTCCTCAGCACTCCTTTTGTTATAATTTTAAAATATAGAACAATGGATGTACTCACAGTTTCCCGGTAACGATTTTGCTCCGTTGAGATGGCAATGGGCGACTATTTGGAAAATAATGGACAAGACTTTTGATTTTCTTATTTGCCTTCCTGGATTACTTTCCTTGAGAATATCTTATAAACGGATTCCTTTTGCACATGTAACACAATTAACTCTCGCTACTCCGGAATGCCTGCATTCATGTGCACGTAGTGAATTTTATTTTATTTGTCTCTCTTGTTGTCTTTGAAACGTAGTGTTTTACAATATTCTACTTTATATAAACAATTTTATTTCACGTTTCATATGGACTTTGTATTAATTATACTTAGCTTATCGACCCATTTACACTGACTGACACGAGAGCGCTCTCTGCCCATTCGCACCCTTTTATACCGATCGCCCATTCACGACCCCACACTCAACATCATTTACCCACTTCTCCGCCCACCACATACGAATAAACTCTCGCGAATTAATTCAACAGTCAATGAGCCCAGAGGGAATGGAAAAATTGCAAAAGGAGAGCAGCTTGGGTTAGTGGTTGATTTAGTTTCGCTTCCAACAGAAAGCAAAATCAAAGGGTAGACTGTGTGTCCTCGTTTAGACTCTTGGCTAATTCTTGGTATGCAGAATCATGAAATGAATTGTGAGAAGGGAAATTGGAGAATGTTGAAAAGTATACTCATGCATAATTTTCACCGGATGTTAAAACTATTCTCGTGGAACGTCCGCTCACTATACGGAGCTCGAGCTGCATAGAAGCTAGCCGATGCCATGTCCGCATATAGGGATGACATTACGGCATTACAAGAAATAAGATGGATGGAGAGTGGTGTTATTCAAAGAAATATGTATGACATTTATTATAGCACTTATGCAAAACACCATGTGGTCTGGGTGGGCTTTCTAGTCAGCCAAAAACTGAAGCCTGCCATCATCGCCCTTAATGCAATAAACGAAAGGCTATACACTCCTCTCGTGTGAGGCAAGTTTAAGAACATAAGCTTCATAATCGTTCACGCACCTACAGAGGAGTCCGCTGACGACGAAAAAGAAGAACACTACGAGAACGTCGAACGGACCCTCAATGCCTGCCCAAAAGACGATGTGAAAATCTGTCTTGGTGATTTGAATGCAAAAATAGGTCGAGAGCCGGTTTTCAGGCACTACACAGGTTCCCATAGTTTGCATGAGAACACTAATGACAATGGACTACGAGTCATCGAACTGGCAGCATCGAAAAACTTGGTCGTTACAAGTACCAGGTTTCCGCGTAAAGCCACAAGGGTATTGTGGCGGTTCTACGAACCACACAATCCACTATTGGTCGAGATGTCGTCGTTCCGCCAAGGAACACACTCACCTATAGGTAAATTACACTTGTCCACAGACACGTGTCCTTAAAAGTCCTCCACCATACCTGAAACGAAGGTAACATACATCTTGGAGGCAACTACCCCACGTGTCCACAGACACGTGGGTCACAAGTCCGATCAATCGCCCTACGCCTGCACGGCGATCGAAGGACACAACAAACGGACAAACATTGCCTTTCCAAGGACATTTAATGCATCGTCCTAAATTCCTAAAAATAATTATATACATCATACAGGCATCGTAAATCGAAAACCTGATCGGCGCCCCTGTTAGCCAGCGTTACCTGCAATTGTGCAAATATAATCCTTGCTGCCAGCTAAGATACGGGACACAATTGCCATTGTATACCGAAATCCCTTATAGCACCATTGTCCTAATTGCGTCGCAGGCTATTAAGCAGCTACACGATGATCCTATGATGCCCCTTTGTTCTTTGCCCTTTTCTCAATTCCCTTTTCACAGGACCTTCGCTGCAGGAGAAAACAATAGATCTATTAGCACACGTGCTAATAGATCAACTAGAGAGAACATTCGAGATTCAGGAACCGCGCCACGCAACCGGCGCGATAGGCGGTCATCAAGTAGTGTTCACGGAGGTCAGATCCTCCTTTCCCACGAAAGACGTTTCGCGAGTCTAACACAGAGAACCCAACGAGGAGGGTTGATCGGCGCGACGCGGAGAAACAAGAAAAGAACTGATCGACCAGAAGTTTAGATTTTTAAATACGCGAGTTATCTTTGTTGCATCCTAACGTGTGCATTCGTTACGGTTAATTTTAATTCGACATACTTTTCTCGGCGCAAAAATGTAAAAATAGAAAAATAAAGAAAAGGACAAAGACAGGGGAATAAAAACCGTGACACATATTGTGAACTCTTGGCAAACTATTAGTGTAAACTAAAGATATAAAATAAATAACGCCTCCGAAAATAATTAACAGCGTTTTATTTTTATGCTTTATTCTCTCCGTGATTTCTTTTGTGAACAGTGTTCGGCGGAATACTTCACCATCATCATTAAAACATTTCACGTGATCCCAAATCCGCCAAAGTATCACCTGATGGAGCCACCCGCAACCAAATTGACCACGCGTTGATAGATCGCCGCCACTTCTCGAGCCTGATGACGGTACGAACGTACCGAGGTGCCAACATCGACTCGGATCACTATCTTGTTGGTGTAGTTTTCCGAGAGCGGATTGCCTTACGGAAACGTATTGCTACCTTACGCATTGAGAACACCAGTAACACCTTTGCTCATGCGCTAAGACTCGCCTGTAGCATATACAGCCACAGAAAATTGGACATTTAAATTCAAAATTGGTTACCTGTGGTTAGTCAATTAGGACTCCTCTTCCTCTTCAGGGGCTGTTCCACCACCTTGGTTTTCCTTCAGGTTACACGTCCAGGGCGGCCACCGCCAACTGGCGACTTTTGAGAGAAGCCCGATGGATATATTTGGCCAATCCAAGTTTGCACACTTGCGTCAGTAAACGACGCTCCACACAAGGAAAGAGTTTTTTTCTTCGTTTTATTTCCAATTTTAACTTAACTTTAACAAACTTTTGGTTTTACGTTTAATTTCCAATTTTAGTTTTAACAAAATTTTAGGTTTACGTTTAATGTCCAGTTTTAGTTTTACGTTCAATTTCCAAAAACTTATCTTCACAATCTTCTTCTTTCTCCAAAAATGTTACTTCTTGTTTTTTAAAAACGGGAAAAATTTTTCTTTTTTCTTCCTTCTTCAACCGTAAAAACTGAACTCTCGATCAACTGTCTTCAATACCGTATCCAAAAAAACAACACCAAAACATAAGGAATCGAAACTTCCTCTTGTTGTTTCCCTCTCTCTCTTTCGCTCCCCCTCAACGTCCACTCCGAAAACAGAATTCAAACTCGCCCACGATCCACACTCGAATCGGGGCGTGTTCGAACACTCACTTGTGGATCGCGCAATTCTTCCACCACCTTACCATCAAACTACATTAAAACAAATTATATTAAAACCCATTAATTGATAGGGTGGCGGAAGCCGCACGTAACACGCCCTCGGAGAGCTCGACGGAGGGAGAGTAAATCCTGGAGCCAGAATACCTGTCATTAGTACTGCCAACTCCATCTTAGGCATTAGCAGTAGACATCGGAGCGACTGGTTTGCTGAAGAGTGCAAACTAGCGACTGAATGTAAGAATGCTGTATACCGGGCAATTCAGCAGTCTCATAGGACGCGGGTACGCGAGGAGAAATACAAAGAGCTTAGAAGATCTGATAAAAGACTTCACAGGCAAAAGAAAAGTGCCTGAAAAAAAAAAAAACTTCTCTGTGAAATAGAGAAAAGTAGAGAGCGAGGTCTGCACCAGGCGCGGAAGGTCTATCAAATATTCTGGAGTATGACGCGGTATACACCAGGGCGCACTTACTGCAAGGATAAAGAGGGTAATCTGATCACCAATCTTGAAGGCATTCTGGAGCGATGGGAAGCTCAATTCAATGAATTGCTAAATGGTCAGTTCACAGAAGAATTGGAGGCTCCACCAATGCAAGATCAAGACCAAATGCTGCCGCCACCAAGCATTGAGGAAACATTAAAAGCCACAAGACAGCTCTAATCAAATAGCTGATGGCATACCAGCAGATCTGATGAAATAAGGAGGGACAGCGTTACACCACGAAATCATGAGATCGTGGTGCACGTATGGGAGTAAGACCAGATGCCGGAAGATTGGCGTCGTGGTATAATTTGCCCCGTACATAAGAAGGGATATATCACATTGCGCACCAACTATAGACATATAACATTGCTGAGTACCGCCTATAAGATACTCTCCTCTATCGCACAAGATCGGATAACCCCATACGCTAAAGCCATCATTGGTCAATATCAGTGTGGCTTCAACCCAGGGAAATCTGCGATTGATCAGATATTCACCCTTAAGCAGGCGATGGAAAAATCTCAGGAATTTAAGATTCTGACATATCATCTATTTATAGACTTTAAGGCCCCCTACGACAACATAGCCAGCGTAGAACTACATAATGGCATTAGAGAGTTCGGCATTCCAAACAAATTCCAAACGACTTTGTAAGTTGACCATGACCAAGGTAACTAGTCAAGTAAAAATAGTGGGATTGCTGTCCAAATCAATCAACATCTTTAATGGACTCCGACAAGGGGACGGTCTGGCCTGCCTCCTCTTCAACCTGGCGTTGGAGAATGCAATCCGTGCCTCTGACGTCACAACTAGAGGGACTATTATCACCAAGTCCAGCCAGATACTTGCCTACGCAGATGACATCGACATCATCGGTAGATCCGATTCGGGTGTACAGGACACCTTCAGCCAGATCGAACAGGCGGCACAAAAACTGGGACTGCACATTAATGAGGGGAAAACTAAGTACATGGTGGCAACTTCTGCGAAGAGAAGACCTGACGTTGGTCAAACTATCAGGGTCGTGGAGCACGAATTTAAAGTAGTGCAAGTAACTACCTTGGGTCAATAGTATCAGCCGATAACAATACGGAAGAAGAAATACGAGAATGGCTGATCAAATCCAACAAAGCCTACTATGGTCGATCAAGGCTCTTGAAATACCGAAATTTATTCTGAGCAGCCAAGCTACTACTGTACAAGACCATGGTCTTACCAGTACTCATGTATGGATCGGAGATCTGGGTGCTCAATAATAGGCACTCTGAACTTTTAGCCGCGTTCGAGAGGAAGGTCTTAAGGAGATTTGTTGGCCCCGTATGTGATGGTGGACGATTCTGGAGACGCTACAGCCATGAGTTGTACGCGATCTACCTTGAAGCTAATGTTGTAAGAAAAATCAATCTTGGTAGACTCCGGCGGGCGGGAGACCTAGCTCGAATGAGCGAAGAGGAGTCTGCGCGGAAAGTACTTTGTGGCAGGATGTATGGAAGGAAACAGCGCGGCAGACCTTGTCTGCGATGGAGAGATGGCGTAGACCAGGACGCCCAGAGTCTGGGAGTGCCAAACTGGATGACATCGGCTCGAAATCGGGACGGGTGGAGAGATTTGTTAAATGATGCCAAAACCGGATCCCAGTCGTAGTAACGATGATGATGAAATTATGGTGTAGTGTCTCCACACACATAGTCCAACTCATCTTTGATTTGCGTAGGCGTATTGCCTTTCAAAAACAAAAATTTAATTACAGCTCGATACTCAATTTTGTCCATTTTCACAAAAACACTCACATCGACTCACTCAAACGACTGTAAAATGAAAACGACGCGTCCGAAATGGCTGAAATTTTGGTTAGTAACTGTCAAAAGACGTACAACTACTCACTAGCTTTTATTGACGAGTGCTGCTATCTTCGTGCTGATGTAGGAAACGTTTGTGTCCACCCATGTATTATGTTATACCGGTGCCTTATACTTATATTATGTCTTGCTAAACTAAAAGATGTTTTGTTACACTGCGTTGATATACAAATATTGTATCGTAAGTTAGTTAATATGGCTCAGGTTGCACATATGTTGACAGATATTGGGGTTCATAGTTTGACCCATACATGTTAATTCAAACTAACGTCGAACTTATCGGAGGCATGTACCGACCGAGATTTAAATCTTTCTACTCGTATGTTCAGGTGTACCACAGACCTACAACATTACGATACATTTACCTTCTTATTATCTTTACGATTCTATTATTAGAGTGTATCCATTTCTGCTAGACCTCATTACTTTTAGGGCTATGTCATACTCTCACTACAAAGAGGAAAAAATGGTTCAAAATGAACGCCGAGCTGAGCCCAAATCATCCCAGAGCAGACCCTATCCTGAGGGCACCAATCTCTTTGTTTGCTTTCACTGAGGAATACACTGAAAAAGGAACGACGAACGGACTTTAAATAATCTATGCTTTTTGGTTATATCCTTCAGCTATAATACGACATCCCAGATTCATATTTCAATGAGGATGCAATTGACCAACGGAACCTTTTCGTTATCCTTCCACTTGAATATATTATATTTTCTTTAGATCGTTTTATCCCTTATCCCATCAGACCAGTTATCAATATATACATTTTTTTTAAAGGATCCTATTATAAATTGGATGTAATTTTTTTATCTCTTGTACGTGTATATGTGGAGCATCTATTTCAAATTTGCTCATTCCTTCGAGAAATAGAATCATCCTGAATTTACATGAACATAATAAATATCCTTGAAGAGGCGATGGATTTAACTTCATGACCGCACACCCAGCCAACAGACGAACGGAAAAGTAATAAATTAATCAATGATAAATTCGTGAAGTAGTTAGAACAATATTTTCCTTTACTGGATTAATTACCATTACCCAAAACTTGGTATTGCGGCCGGGCGACCAGTCAAGTTGGAATGAGGGGTGAAGTTGAGTGTTTCAGGTTTTGTACAGCCTTTCAGGCAACACCGTCATGAAACAAAATCAAACGAATATAAAATAATACAAAGGAACAAAATGAATAAGGACTTGATAATAAATTTAATCACTTGGCATGAAAGGTTCAAGTGTAACGGGGACGCGAGCTAGGGTCGACCTTAAGAGGTGAAGCTGGCTAGTCCCTAGGGCGAGATCAAATTAAAATGTTAATGTTGTATGTCGTTTAAAGGCATGAAATATGAGGAAAGTCCAAGGAATTTTGTTTGACGCGGAAGGGTTGTATCTGTCTTGCGTGGGCTGAAGGTAGGAGCGAGGGACCTTGTGATTTATGAAAATAGCATTTGTTGATGAGAACAAATGAACGCAATTGCAATTTATTACTGATACACTAGTTTACGACTTGCAGATTAACCGCAGGCTTGGTCGTTTTGGGCTCACTAAGTGGGTATTTACAAGGTGGCATATTGCATGTAATTTCGTGGGTCCATGTGTGTAGATACCTTGAAGATGTTAATCAAGCTTAGATGATTCGGCTGAGAATATATTTGTCATACGGTACAAGTTTGTAGGTGGGGCTTTTAGCAGGTTGTGATTCTCAGGCCTGTGTAAGATTTCTAAAGCGGAAATAATAAAACCAAGTATTTAACTATAGAAAGGTGACCGTTATTTATTAAATGGGTTACTTCGCTTGAATAGATGCCCTGCATTAAATTAAGTAATCTCTTATAAACGTATACTCCCATAAAGATCCGTACTTGTTACATATTAACTTCATAAAAGCGACTTCAGTTACACTATTCAAAACTCTTTCGAACCTTTTAATGCGAACATGCTCAGTGATTAATGTATTGATTTAATTATTTAGCAACGTTTGTGCTTTAATTCAAGCGTCTATGGGTAATAACCATATATATAAAATATACAATAATACTGTCTTTTATATAGATTACATTTAATCAAAGAGAGCACAATCAGTATTATTGTATTACGATAAATTATGCATTTTTTTTACACTAACTCGCGCACAAAAGGGGATTTTGAAGTACCCTTAAATGTCAGAGCACAGTGCGAGCGGAAGGAGAGGAAGTGGATAAGGAAAGGAGGTATCGATGTGTATTGGTCTTGAATGTTTGGACATCACAACGACCAGGAAACACATGATCAGGCAGAACATTCCACATTCGTGTGGTTCGGCTAAAGAATGACTCGCTATGTTTATTTGTGCACCTGAACTCCATTTTCAACGTGAACTGATGCGCATTCATATTTTGATGGGTATCGCGGGAAAATGTCTGAAGGGGCGGAACACATTCAGCAAGTTCAGTTGAACAACAACCGTGATAATACCTATAGAAAATAGATAGACATGATACGTTGCCCCTGTTTTTTAATGACAGGATTGATCGACACGGCTGAGTCCCCAATAAGTTTCACTGCTTATTTCACTGGTCGTTTTTGCATCCTGTCGAGTACGTGTAGTGCAGTTTTGGATGCACCTGACCAAATATGGGAGTTGAACTCGATTTCTGGACGAACATACGCCTTGTAAATAGTGGCCAGCTTGGATGGAGTGGAGTATGTCTTTTATCTCTTAAGGAACCCTATATATTTGGCTTCACTTCTCGCAGCTTCAAATATGTGGTCATTCCAATTAAGAGTCGAATTAATTCGAGTGCCGGGGATTGATAGTTCCTTGGCTTCGTCGATGAAAGTGCCGTTCAGCTACAGTAAATTTACTTTGGGGTTCGCCTTTGACGACAAAAGGCAGCACTGAGTTTTTAATGCACTGAATTCTACTCGGTTAGATAATCCCCACTGATATATGTTGCTGAGGTCTGAATTCAATCTAGCAAGCATAAGTTGCTGGTTGGTAGTAACGTTCGAAGAGTTTGGCCGGGAGTGTTCGTATCAGTATGAGAAACTTAACGTGATATCATCAGCAAACGAGTGAACTGGGTTGTGAGTAATTGACAAGAGATCATTTATAAAGATCAGGAAGAGAGTGGGTGAGAGTACTGAACCCTGGGGAACACCTGCATTAGTTTGATCCGAGACAAATTTGACACCATCAAGAACCACTTGGATTGAACAACCAGAAAGACAGTCTTTTATTCATTGGATCAGGGAATTGTGCTCTCCATAAAAATGCAATTTTGACAAAAGGCCTAGATGCTAAACTCTGTCGAAGGCTTTTGAAATATCCAATGCGACTACCTTCACCAAGGTAATGGATAGAATAGCTCCACTTTTCGGTAAGGGACGCCATCAGATCTCCTGTGGCCCTGTTGCTACGAAAGCCGCATTGGTGGTCATTGAGGAGGTCATTTGGTTCCAGATATTTCGAAAGTTGACGGTTGATAAGTGATTCCATTACCTTAGAGAGAATAGAAGTAAGTGGTATGGGTCGATAAAAAGAAAGGGATGATTTTTCACCCTTTTTGGGAATTGGCTGAATGTTCGCTGTCTTCCATCTATTTGGGAAACGGTCAGTGGAATAAGACAAATGGAAGAGATTCCGCAGTGGTTTAGCGAGTGAAGAGGAACATCTCTTCAAAAGTATTGAGGGAGTACCATCCGGACCAGCGGATTTGTGTGCGTTTAGCTCTTTGCGCGGGCAACATTGCGCGTTCGGAAGCGAATTTGGCTCATGGTGTGCTGCTTATACTCAAGTTGAGGTGGAACTGATGTGGTATCAGCCAGATTTGAGTTGGCTGCAAAATGTGCAGCAAGTAGATTCGTCTTCTCTACTGGAGTGGTAACTGATATGTCATCGACTATAAGCGATAGAATAGATGAGGAGACTGAGTTTTGAATGTTTTTTACGAATGCCCAGAAGCTTCTACTACCTGTGGGAGATTATAGTATTTTTTGTCTTACTCTCTGGTCATGCAAAAACTTGGCGCATTGAATATACGCATTGCAGTCATTTCTAGCTCTCTTAAATCTTTTTCGATTTTCCTCAGTATTGTTTGATTTATACAACCGGAAGCTCAACTCTTTAGCCTTAATGGGTTCTCTGCACCCAGAATCGAACCACATATTTCTCTTTTGGGTTTGATACTCTTTACCTGTGTGGAATAAAGGTTCGCATGCCAAGTAGAATTGTGTCTGTCAAAGTATCCGCTATAGAGTCAACATCGTTATTGAAGAAAAATAACGACCAATTTAACCTCCCAAAAAAGTCGTTCAGACCTTCCTAGTTGGCTTTCTCATAGAACCATACATGTCGTTTGGGAGCTTTCTCATTAACGTTATTGTTGGTTAGAGCAAATTTAGTTGACACGATACAGTGGTCTGAAGTGCCCAAGGGGGAAGAAACTTCAATTGTGTATTGGTTTGGGTGGGAGGTGAGATACAGGTCCTGTGTGTTGATGAAATGACCATCTATGTCTGGTACCCGTGTTGGCTGATTGACGTGTTGATTTTAGCTATTTGAATCAGCAAATAACTGGAGATATTGACTTTCAGGTGTTGTGTGTTCGGAGTGACGAACCTGTGGGGAGAAAGTATTGTGCCTAACACGGTTGATCTTCTTCCTCCATCATAATGTTCCACCAAGAAATTGTTCGCTGAGTAAAAGAACGAAACGTCTCCTCGTTTGTCCACAACCGGGAGTAAAGGAAATCACTGTCCACCTACTTGTGCAAAACAGCACGACAAACCGTCCACCCGATGGAAATTAAAACACAAGTTGTTCTGTTTTTCGTAATTAATTTTTATTTTATTTCACTTTCGTTATTATCTTTAAAATTGTGAAGGATAATTCGTAAGTTTACAGATTGAAGTCGTAAATTAATCCAATTAGACAATGAGGTCACGCGTACACGTTCGCTATAATGAACCGACGACTTGTATATCAAAATTTTACTCACGCGACTCGCGGTTGACTTTTGCATCCCCGTCTGCACCGGGGAGCGGGAGCGGCACGACCGCGGTGGGCGGCGGATGTAATAAGACTCAGCGATAAACGGCTCGTGCAAGGCCGACTCGCTAATGGGGTGAGTTTCTGGTGTGGTGGTAGCTATCTTCTCCACTAAGGATATGTATTTACTTACCACCAGAGAAACGTAAAGTCTCTCTCTTTGGAAGAGAAAACCAGATCTTGTAATAAAGATCATGGTAGTACACATGTATATGTGTACATTAGTTCATTCATGGGACAAAGCCATGAGAACGAAACTGAGACAGAGAAAGGGCATAATGTGCATCCATGAGATGTGGGTTCGGCTAAGCAAACAAACCGAATCTCATTGGATGCTAATTCGGTTTGTGTTTGCTTGCACCGCTGCTGATGAGAAGCAGATCCCGAAATATGAGAAGACAAAGGGAACGTTTGGGTCTTTGTCTGAGATGTGCATTGCGAAACGCCACAATCCCACTGAGAGTTATACACATTAAAATCACCCGCAATAACGATTCAGTGTGCTGATACAGGCTCAAGATCCTATCGATAGAACCAGACAGAGCATCAAATTCTTTAAAGGATGCGAGAAATTAAATTCTGTGTTGGAACAGAGCTCATATTGTGGCAGAAGCTGATAAGCAATATCATTTCTTATGTATGTGGCTATACCACGGTGTGGAAAGAACAGTCGCACTAAGTTATATCCAGGTAGATTCAAATCGGAAATATTCGTATTAGTAATTACCTGGGTTTTACTAAGTACAAGGATAATTGGTTTCTGGTTAGAAACGTGGGCAGACACAGAAGAGAAATTGCATCTCAAACCGCGAATCTTACACAAATCAACTCAAAATTCCCGCTCCATTGAAATGAACCTACAGAGAAAACCAATACCGGCTCGGGAATTTATTAGCTTACTACAAGCGATTTATATAAACTTATGAACTAATTTAAAATCTAGGTTATAAAGAGAGAAAATAAAAAGACTGGAGTAAAGGAGGGATAAGAGACAGGACAAGAGTAAGTGGTACGTAAGATGACTATCTTCCAGAGTCACGGGGAGGGGGATAGTGGAGGCGCTAGTACAGGGAACTAAAAAAGATAGATAGCTGGTAGTATAAATGGTCGGAAAGGGGAGCACGAGGATAGACAGGTGTGAGTGTGAGGATGAGTTTAGATACCGAAGAAGAATATCTCCTTAGAAGTGTTTAGAGAATGCCATCTGGCTAGGGCAAGAAGGAGAGATTTCCCGGGATTAGGCAATTGCATAATGTAGAGGAAAGAGCTTCGACAGCAGTTTGCTAAACAATATCCCTTCAAAAGATTTGAGAAAATGGTATCCACGCCAGCGTATTTGTTAATTGTCAGTTTTTTGGTTAGAAGAGTGCTTGTGGCGATTGTGTTATACGCCATTGGCAAAATAGGTAAAGGTACAATTTTGAAAATGAACTTGGATCACGATACCCTACTTGTGCTCAAATGGAGGCGGATCTAATGTTGTATCAGGCAATGTTGAGTTGGCTGCGAAATGTGAACCAAGAAGATCTATTTCTAGATTGGGTTGATGATTGGGCTGCTACAATCTGTAGGTGAAGGAGTGGATGGAGAGTTAGAGTTTTTGACAATTGCTCGGAAGTTGTTTACAAATGATGGGAATTTTTATTACAGGTGAAAGAAAGATGTTTTTTTTTTTTGTGCCACTTTCTTGTCACGCAAGAACATTGCACGTTAAATGTGTGTATTATAGTTGTTAAATTCGTGTTGCTATGAGCTAAGAGAAGGACGTCATATCACTTTCGGGAACATCATATCAACGTCGAGTTCATTTCGGTTGAACGAAACAATTGCAAAGTAGGACTCACACAGCCACTGGCGTAATTGAATCGGTAGACCCGATGGACTAGTTGGTTCGGTTTAAAGGATTATCGATGTGATGATAGATTAGCGGATCTATCGAACGGCAGCGAACTCAGGTTTACGTGGGTTTGAAAATTTCTGGTCTCTCAGCTCTTAAGTGGGTTTAAAAGATAAGATGAAGTCAACGCAGAAAGATACGCGACAATTCGAAAAGATGCAATGAAACTCTTCAAACGCATAAAAGGCGAATGGGAGAACAGACTCGGATCGAAAAAATCCTAGAAAATACCAGAGCAAAGAACATCAGAGGTATGAATGCCGGCATAAATTCAATTAGAAATGGCTACCGAGGGAGAGCGATAATAATTCGAGACGCGAACGGCTGTCTGGTCACAGAAACAAACAATGTCGTGACAAGATGGAAGCAGTACTTTGAAAACCTGCTCAATGTGCGCGCTCATCAACCACAAATAAACACACTAGACGTACAAACAGCCGAGTCACAGATTTCAGAGTCCAACCCATCAAAACAATAAGGGATAAGGAAGTCACTCCGAAAGAATGGAAAACCTCAAGAGTCGTCCCCATTTTCAAAAAAAGGCGACAGATCTGAATTAAACAGTGAAGTTAAAGAACTTAAATATCTGGAAACGATACTGCGGTCAGTAACGAAATGTCGAAGGAAATTAACAAAAGACTGCATTCTGGCAACGCTAGTTGGCAGGCAGTCAGTAAACTGCTGAAATCCAAACAGCTATCACGTAACATAAAGCTCCATGTCTATAGAACCATAATCATGCCGATTGCTCTATAACGATGCGGAATATGGTCTCTCACAAAAATTCCGCGTATTCGAAAATAAAGTTTTAAGGGATGTCTTTGGAGTTAAATATGACGAGGAGGCAGGATAATGGAGGATACTCCACAACCACGAATTAGAATAGCTATACCGCTAACCTATAATAATGAGAGTAATCAAGTCGAGAAGATTAAGATGAGCCGGATATGTGGCACGAATGGGCAACGATAGAACCGTGCATAGAATTCTTGACGGTAGACCAACGGGAAAGAGACCGGTAGGACGGGCGCGACGGTGATGGGAGGACAATGTTAGGATTGACCTTGAGGAGATCGGATCAGCTGGTCAAGCGTGGAAGGAGAGTGAATAGGACAGGGAACGATGACGGAGTCGAGTCGGTGAGGTCATGAACATCCGGGTTCCTACAGGCCAATAAATAGTAGTAATCATAAATAATGCAAAATGTATAGAATATTCTCCCAAAATTTTAATTCATTAGAGTAAAATTCCAAGAGATAGAACTTGTTCGAAAGTTCCGCCTATCATACCACGTTAGCCTAGCGGGCCGCACTTTAATAGTGTTTTTCTCGAAACTCTATTTTTGAAGTCGGTTGTCATGATTTGCCAAAAAGTTATGAACCGATTTAGTTCAAATTTTGTACACTTTTTCAAGATAACATTGTCCTTGAACGAAGGATCCTTTTTTGTTTTTATCAAAACTAATTTTACAAGGCAATACGTGGTGCAAATTTTATCAAAAAAAAAAAGAGTTTTTGTTCACAGCTCCGCCAAAAATTCAAATTTTAATTTATTTTTATTCCCTAGTCCAGGCACGATCTTTACATATTTTCTTACAGAAAATATTTGGTTTTCTAATTTCAGATAAACTCATTTTTTACTGAGGTCCCAGCGGCTGAACTTTCAAATTTTTTAAATGAAAATATCACAAAGTACTTACAAATGTGTATCTTTGATATGTTAAATTGTTTGAATGAAATATAAAATATGAAAAAAGGAGTACAAATATGAGCCTTCGAAACTTCCCTAATCCCATAACAATGTAGTTGGACCGGCGTCATAGGTCAGTACAAACGAGTGGATCAGAGTGATAGGTAACTTTAGGATTGAAAACCAACCTCGCTGTAGGTGTACGAGTGTTGCCTTTTATATTTCGGGATTAGAGAACAAAAACAAATATTGATCATCGAAAATCACTTTATTGTTTTTCCAAATAATCCCCATGAAGATCTATACACTTTTGCATGCGTTTGAACCAATTGTCGAAGCACTTTTGCCACTCTGATTGAGGTATCTCCAACACATGCATTCTGAATGCAGCAACCGCTTCTTCAGGTGTTGAAAAACGTTGACCTCTCAGTTTGTTTTTTACGTACGGGAATAAAAAGAAGTCATTCGGTGCCAAGTCAGGACTATACGGCGGATGACCCATCAAATCGATGTTTTGGGTGCTCAAAAATGCAGTTGTCGCAGCCGATGTGTGAGAGCTCGCATTGTCGTGATGAAGAGTGATCCGTCTTCGGCGGTTGGTTTTTCTGATTTCTTGGAAGACAACTGGCAAACAAATGGTTGTGTACCACTCAGAATTGACTGTTCTGCGTTGTTCTAGTGGTGCGGTTGCGACATGTCCAGTTTTTCCGAAAAAACAGGCGACCATTTGCTTGGAAGTGCTTCGTGCGCGAACAACTTTTGTTGGATTTGGCTCATCTTGAAACACCCAGACAGTCGACTGCTGTTTACTTTCGGGCTCATACGCGTAAATCCACGATTCATCACCTGTCACGATGTCATAGACGTGTTTCGAAGCACCGCGACCGTATTTTTTGAGCATTTCTTCCGACCAATTGACACGAGCCTTTTTTTGGGCGATTGACAAATTGTGTGGGATCCAACGCGAACAATTTTTTTTGACAGTCAAATGTTTATGCAATATTGAATGTATGCTGGTCCCACTAACGCCTAAGGTTGTCTCAATCTCACGATAGGTCACATGAGGATCTTCCAATATCAGTTCGCGCACAGCATCAATGGTTTTCGGAACAACAACTGATTTTGGACGACCTTCACGAAATTCATCTTGGAGTGAACTACGACCACGATTGAATTCACCATACAATCGATAAACACTGGTCCTTGATGGAGCTTCATCGCCAAAAATTGAATTAAGTTCATCCATGCACTGTTGCTGAGTTAATACACGTCGAAAGTTGTAAAAAATAATCGCACGAAAATGTTGAGATGAATCTTTTAAGTTACTGTAAACAACACAAATAGCGCTCGTATGTCAAAACGTTCTGAGTGCGTATAACCTCAAAAATGTCCAACTTTACGACAGAGCTGTCAATTGCCGGATTGCAACACTGGGGTCGCCAAATCCCGAGACATGAGGGGCAACCCTCGTACTTCTCCCTCAAGAGCAGATGCCAAGGTTGCGAAATTAGAAAACGTGTGCATTCAAACAGTCACAGAATAGTCGACGAACTTCATGACTTGATGGCAGTCTCCTAAAACAGCAGTATTCAGAGGATATTATCTCACGATTTTTCCTAAACGATGGATGTTTGCTGATGCGGACTGGTGAGGTGGCGTCCACAGAGAATGTGGTGATGGATGTAGGTAGTGACCCCTACGATGGGAAATCGGCTTCCAGAGAGGTTTCCAAAACGCAGTGGGTCCGAATGTAGGAGCAGGAACGGATGTAAAAGGGCTGCAATGGATATAAGCAATCACGTCGAGAGAGGCGTGCAGAGCTGGACCCACGGAAGAAGCAGACGAAGATGAAAGCAGTCCAGAGAGGCTGCAAAAAGGCAGTTGAGTGGTGATTTTAAGTTTTACGTTTTTGTGGCTTCCGTTTTCTGTCACCGACGCGTTGTCAGTTGGCAATGGCAGGCAGATGTGAACGTACTAGAATTCTCCAGTACATTTATCTATTTGTGAATCCGCAACAATGGCAATTAGGTTAGGTTCCTCGCTTGGCACCAGCGAATCATCGTAATGATCACTCAACTTGTCTTCTTCAAGGCACTCAACGATTGCAAAACTTCACCACCGGAAGCGGACAGGGAAAACGAAATATGCAATGGGATAAAAATCAAGGGGGACTAATTATGTACTATGATCTTGTGGGGTTAGAATTTTGTGTCGTCGTAACACGGCTTCACTTATTCCCCAACACTTGTCCGCAGAAAACTATTAACCAAATTATCCGCAAAGAAAATGAAATGCACTGTGTTGTTTTGTTGTAAAATATTTATTTTTATTTCTGAAGAATACACCTGGTTTGGACATCACTTTGATTCTATTTATATTGTTAGTCCATTAGATTTATAGTTAACTATCTATTAATTTGTTCCGCGATTTGGACATCACTTGGGTTATTTTGTCAACACATTAGTTTCACCGTCAACTATTTATTAATTTGTTCAGCCGAAATTATAACACACTCCCATATCAAACCAATGGGGGGAAAGTCAATGAAACAGCACCGCACGGGTAACAGAAATTCGCGTAACACAGACGAAGGTAATTAATTAATTGGATACACTACCTGGTTAAACAGACATACGATGGTCGGGGGCTGCGGGGATGTACTGTGGGGAGGAAGTATGTACCAGCATGGGTACATGATTCACTTCCTCCTCCATCATAATTCCGCTGAAAACAGTTCTCCGGACACAACGACAGGACAAACAGCAAAATGTCTCTGAGGGGAAAACCGGCGCACCGAGAGGGAAACACAAAGCGAAACTCCGCGACATCAGCACAGGAAAAGTTAAACACACTGCGGTAACTACATTTTCTTTGGTTTTATTTTAATGTTACTCTGTTCGGGAAAACACTAAATACATTTCTGGTAACTGAACGCTACTCTCGACTCACACGATTATCCTCCATTATCGCTTCCCTGTGCGCACCAGGGTAGCGATGGAGCCGCGACCTGGTCAGGTCGAAGGATAAAATTTGACTCCACGATATTTTGCTCGTTCAGAGCTCACTCGCTCATCGTGGTCATGATGGTATGTGTGCCTAGAACAAAGAAAGACATAAACTGCATTCCTAGGATACGATTTCGGTAAAGCAAATAAAACCGAAATCTTCGGATGCCAATGGAATCTTTGTTGGAACATGTGCGGCTAAACAAAGAGACGATGTTCCGATGTGAAAATGTGCTAATTGGTTTTAGCGAAGTTACTGGGAAATGGTGTTTATGGCATCGCTAGAAAGGATACGTATTGAATACCCATTTGCATTGATTATGCTTGGCCAAGGGACGCGAAATGCGTATTTGCTTTGGGTTGCACATTGTGCTGGGAGAAAAACGTCGCCAGCTAAATGTATACATACAGAAATTTATCGTATACATGAATGAAGCTGGGAATAGGCGACGCCATGATAATTATCTCTGGCTGGAATGGTTACATGATATGTGAACCGGGGTTTTTCTTTGCAGGATAATTTATGATAAGGAAAGTAAGAACTCTTACAGGGGATTTGTAAGCGAAGGAATGCTTGAAAAGGTAAGAATTCTCTTGCAGAACCTTTACGACTATAGCTTTGCTCCAATTAATGCGTGTAGCGTTTGCAGGTGCCTAATGCGATTTGCATTGGCGAAATTATATGGGAAGATGGGTGTTATGGGGTGTTTAAGCAAAAGCGTACCGTGGGATCTGTCGGAACCGCTACAGTACCCATACATCGTTGATGATGTATGCCAGGGATCGAAATAGATTTTTGTTTCAAAGTAAACAAAAACTCTATTTCACAGATCAAATGGTGGCACACATGATGTAAATGATATGCCTATGATACAAAGGGGTCGTCATGGTATTTGCCTAAGATTCCTTGGAAACACCGATGTAGGCAATATCCAATCTAGCCATATGGCTCCGGTGAACAAGGAGGCAAATTATTTTGTTGACATAAGTCAGCAAAAACGTCGTCGACAGCGGCAAAGGGTCAGGCTGGATGGCCTTATGTTTGAATTAATATGCGGGTAAGTAACGAACACAGTGAGATACTGTATGTTTACTTTAGATTTCAGGTAGGTCATCATAGGCATGGCATGGGTAAGATTGCCTAAACAATGATCTTATCCATGCCCAAATTCCATGATCGGTTGATAGCCGATAACGGGGAATTGTCGCAACTGTCGCGGACCTAAGCGTATAGGCGCGATATACAATTGTGACCTATGGAAAGAATATCGGCTACAGCAATGTCAATAATACGCTGGCTAGCGTTTGTTTATCGTAATTGAAGACAGGCTGAGCCGATAGGAGATGAACTGGTTCATCGAATATGAACCAGAGAAATTCAGAATGTGTGGATGCCGTCGGGTAGGTTTTCCTTTCAGGTATGATGCTGCAGGGGAGCTTACGCTGCCCCTAATTGCAGCCCGGAAAGAGGAAGGTGGTTAATTTAAGAGGATGGGCGGTTCTTTGGGAGTGTATTAAAGAACCGCCACAATCTGATGGTTTTTTGGATATCTGAAGGCAATTTCTGATTTAACTGATTTAACGAATAAAAGATTTTCTTTCTATACAAATGTTTTCACATAACGTCAAGTCTCCATCTCACAACATAGATGCTGGTAGACCTCACGGTTCTATACTGATACTGATTTTATATTCATTAACTATATCTTCTCCTTTATCAACAACTGGATTAATTCTTTTGTCGATGACAGCACATTGGCCATACCTAAATGAAAGGACTTGTTATTTATTCGATCAACACGAGAATGGAGCGTTCACACTCACGTATTTCCTAACAAGCCCGATATTCAGACACTCTATTGTAGACCAATATACATTCGTCTTTCGCCGAATTGTGCTTTCACATTTCAAAAAGTTTTTCGGGCGCTATCATTATTGTGTACGGAAAATATATCAATATGTTAAGGTGCTGTTCGATCAATCTTTGTGGATTCTGTTCGGCTCTTACAATTCCATTTAAAGTTTTTAACACACTAGTATCACAACAGAGAATCGTTGTATCAATATGTACAACTTTCATGAGCGTTGTGGGACCACTTTTCACTTAAGGTACGCCCTAATGGAACCATATCATTTTACTGGTATAAGATATCCGCATTTTGTGAAAGGATAATACCTGGAGACGCCTTGAATCGGAATCAAATTAAATGACAATTCAACGTACGCATTCCCGCAGATCTCTGCCGCAGCACTCTCACCTTAAATACATCCCTGTGGAACTGAAGTGCATCGGTTGCAGTCTACCGTGGCAACCGGAATAGGTGACAATTGCATGACAATCAGAACAAAGTGTCTATTGTTCGGAGCGGCATTGCGCTACAACCTCTCAGGTGAGTATTTTTCAGAGGAAAAAAAAGCCAACAAACAAAAACCATTGCAACGGATGTGTGCGGACAAAACGAACAAATCCATTACACTCGAGGATTACACAACTCATTCGTGGGGTCGCACATTTGTTTCACCATGCACAGGCACGCTTTGGTTAAAAGTACGGTGGACGAGCAGCAGGATAATGCACGAAGGGATGTTGTGCACATCATGTTTGCCCTCGGTGGCACCACTCTAAAAAGAATCCCAATAAAAAGGATATCACGGTGGAAAAGGAAATTGTTTTATGTGCTGGTTGAAGACTGAACATTCATACAACATACACTTTGCTGCGGCGTATCAACACACAATATGTACATTTGAAAGACCTCCTCTCTGCTTAGAAAGGACTTAGTCAATGTTAAGTGCAAAGAACATTACCACAAACGGCGGAGTTTATGGATCTTAGACTCGAAAGCGCCGGCAATTGACTTGCTACACGGAAGGACACGATTTGTTGCTGTAAAGTGTGTGCGGGGGTGGATGCCGGTTAGTTTAGGTGGGAGATAACATATAATATATTACATGAATTTATAGTGCCGTATTGCTTAAAAGGCGAACGGCTTTGATGAGTACTTAAAAGATGCCATCCTGTTCTCATTACACTTAGTGATCAGTCAATAGATCTAAACTCTATTGCAGCCGGTTATGGTGAGACATGCCCAAGAAAAATGCACTCACTACTATGGACGGCATTGGGGATGTTGAAAACTGGTAAAGGGGTGTGAAATATTTTTGTCAACCAGACGGAAAGCACCTTGTTAGGGCCGGAGCATATCTTATAGCGGGACCCACGCAAACCTTCTTTTATAAGGTACACGTAAGCCGTATTTTCTTCCCTTATTCCAGCGCTAAGTGACCCAAAAATACTTTTTCTTGTATACTGAAAAATATTTAAATATATTACATCATCGATCATTATCTGATTACTAGTGACTTCTTTCCATTGAGCTGGGAGCGTTGCACCCGTGAAACTACACATGTATAACATATTTAGGGTCACCCAGAAACGCCGTCTAAATCCGATGGTGATACCTACACGACAGCACTGTGCAATGTTTACATCTGATGTTTTTTTTCCAAATGATATACGTCATTTTAATAGATTTGCGTTTTAATAAAAGGTAGTATTTTCAACCTTGTGGAATATACCATTTGAAAAACAACACCATGTGCGAACATTATACTAGGCGCTTTTTGCGGATTTACATTTACATTTTTAACCCTGTAGTGCTACAGCGCTTTCTCCATCCTCTGTTTCGATAAATTGATATTTATGTGTGCGCTCTTATATTTTCCCTTTGCGCACAGTTCTTCGGAAGGACTGCATCCTAATGTAACTAATACTTCATTAATAACGCGGCCCGCTCACAAAAGACGTTAACCCTTAAACGTCAAAGTGGCTAGGGTTAAAGAGAGAGAATAGGGAAAGGATGTATCGACTTATATTGGTATTCAACTCGTGGATAACAGAATGTCGAGGAAACACATGATCAGGCAGAGCAATTTCACATTCGCGTGGTACGGCCGGAGAACGACAATCAGTGTTTTTTTCTTTTTTCTTTTTTAAATTAGAGTTCTCTCGGGAGAGGCGAACCTATAGCGCCGAGGGGGCACCCAGATGCCACCGAATAACTGTTGTAGGTTGTAATACTCCGGGAACACTCGCGTGGGAAGGGAGTTCCACAGCTTCCCCGCTCTGTGGCGGAACGAGTTCTAATACAGGGATGTTCGCGCCGTCGGGAGATGAACCGCGAACTGGTGCGATCCGTCGAATTGTCTTGTGGAACAATACCACGAATCTCCGAAGAACAGTACCCGTGATAATATCTGTAAAACAGACATAGGTTGGCTACGCGCCTTCGATGTGATAGCGGTTGTAGTCCCGACGTCAGCGTCGAGTCCCCGATCAGGCGGATCGCTCGTCTCTGTATGCTCTCAAGTAGGTCGAGAGTATGTTTAGGAGCTGAGCTCCAAACATGAGAACAATATTCGAGGGCGGGTCTAATTTGGGATTTATACAGGATAAGAAGTTGGGCCGGAGTAAAATATTTCTTGGCTCTAAAAAGATAACTCAGTTTTCCTGAGGCTGACCTGCCGATGCTCGACACGTGTTTATGCCATGATACATTCCCACAGACCGCGACACCGAGCAATTTCAAACTTTCCCCAGCTTCGAGGGCCCGGACATTCATCATCGCCTGTGAAACTGATGATCCACTTTTCTTTGTGAATGTTGTATATTGTGTCTTTGCTGCATTGAAGTCGACGAGATTGGCCTCTCCCCATTGCAGGACTTTATCTAGATTCTGATTGATAGACTCAATCTGTCTACATCTCGGCTGATGTGACGCAGATGCACCAATCGGCCGAACACTCGAAAAGGAGGAAACAAGTGTACTATCATCTGCAAAACTGAACACTTTGTTATCCGTTGTCTCCGACAAATCATTTATGTGAAGCAAAAACAAGGTTGGAGCCAAAATAGAACCTTCGGGCACCCTCGAAGTAACAGGATACAGATCCGAACACTCGCCGTCCACAACAACCCGGATCGATCGGTTTTCAAGGAAACTCTTCGTCCAGTCGCAAAGCTGTTGGGAAAGTCCATATGAACGAAGTTTGCTCAGCAATGCCCCATGCCAGACGGTGTCAAAAACCTTGGAGATATCCAATGCGACCGCCCTTGCCTCACCATGTCGCTCAATCGCAGATGTCCATATATAGGTTATAAGTGTCAAAAGGTCTCACGTTGACCGCCTGCCACGGAATCCGTATTGACGATCATTCAGAAGTCCGTTGTACTCCAAATACTTAACTAACTCTGTATTGATGACTTTTTCCATCACTTTAGATAACATAGACAGTAATGCTATCTGTCGGTAATTTTGTGGGAGACACTTTTTTCCCGTCTTTGGGATTGGCTGAACTCGAGCGATTTTCCAGCAGGCAGGAAAGGTCCTCCGTGCATAAGATAAGCGGAAGACTCTGCCAAGAACCGGTGATAGTTCTGGAACACTGTTCTTAAGGACTATTGCTGTTGTTCCGTCCGGGCCGGTTGCCTTCCTACAGTCCAGTTCACGTAGAATGCGTTGGATAGTGCGCGGACAAAATCTCACATCCCGCATGGAAGACCGTACCGACGCGTTCATAGGTGGCCCCAAAAGGCCGGGATCGAGGCTTGAGTTCCCGGAATATAAATTCGCGAATACATTAGCTTTATCCCTTGAATTTGTGACTAACGTCCCGCTGTGTGTCACGAACGGAGTGAAAGAGGAGGATGCGAAGTTTTGCCGTTGACCAGAAGGAGCGCGAGCCTGTCCGGCACTCTATCGTTGTGATCTTTCTTGGGGGTATCAATGGCCTGGTTGCAAGCTTTTCTGATTCTAACAAAATTCGTTCTGTTAACATCGGTGGGATTGGAGCGCCATTGCTTAACAGCTGTATTTTTTTCCGCTGTAATCTGCTCGCATTTTTTGTCAAACCACGGTTTATCAGATGAACTTCGTTTGATGGAATGTGGAATATACCAGGTGTACCGGTGTGAAGTGAGCGTTAAGATTCAAATGTATCGATAGGGAACGTTCGTTGTCGACGAGCCCTTATATTTTTTTATTTGTTTGCTATGACATCTGTCAAACATATTTAGTATGCATGAAGTCATTGTGGAAACAACATTTTTTTTAATCCTGTTAAAAATGTCGAATTTGTACCAGAAAATGATGATTTGCGGAAAGCATTAATTTTTTGTTTTCATTTGAAGAAAATTCCTGCAGAGTCGCATCGAATGCTTGCAGAGGCTTATGGTGATCATGCTCTATTGGAAGCAACAAGCAAAAGATGGTTTAAGCGGTTCAGAGATAATGATTTTTATGTGCGAAATGAAGAACGTGGAAGACCACCAAAAAATTTGAAGACGCCGAATTGCCAGCAATATTCAATCAAGATGACACTTTAAGTCGAAAACAAATGGCACAAATGTTAAATGTTGCACAACAAACAATTTCTGACCGTTTAAAAGCTATGGAAAAGATCCAAACGTGTAGAAACTGCGTGCCACATGAATTGAATGACAGGCAGATTGAAAAGCGAAACACCACATGTGAAACGGTGCTTCTACGACACGAAAGGAAGTCAGTATTGCATCGAATTGTGACTGGTGATGAAAAATGGATTTATTTTAAAAGTCCTTAACACAAAAAATCCGGGGGAGATCGTCAACATCGACTGGACAGCCTGATGGGCTCGGAAAAAAGACAATGCTCTGTGTTTGGTGGAACCAGAAGGGGGTGGTATATCATGAACTTCTAAAACCTGGCGAAACTGTTTATGCGCAACGCTATCGACAACAAATGATCATTTCGAATCATGTATTGATTGAAAAACGACCAGAATGGGCCACAGGACACGGAAAGGTAATTTTGTTGCTTGATAATGCTTCGAGTCCTACAGCAAAACCCGTCAAAGAAACAATAAAAGCTCTCGGCTGGGAAGTGTTACCCCACCCGCCGTATTCACCAGGCTTGGCTCCTTCCGACTACCATTTGTTTTCATTGATGGGACACGCATTGGCTGAGCAAGATTTCAGTTCCTACGAAGAAGTCGAAAATTGGGTCTCCGAATGGTTTGCCTCAAAAGACGACCGGTTTTATTGGCATGGTATCCACGAATTGCCAGAAAGCTATTCGAAATGTGTAGAAAGCAATGGCTGCCAATACTTCGAATAAAATGTTTTTTACTTTCCCCGCTCACTTTATACCGGTACATCAGGATATTTACTTTAAATGTGATTGCTCTCCAGAACTGCTCTGGCAGAATTGAAGAACGTGTGCCTTAGATTCCATTGCGTTTCGATGCGGCCGAATAGATATGGCCATTTAATTTCTGTTTAGAGCGCGTACGCCTTGTGGAAATTGTGTCCAGCCTGAATGAAGTGAAGTACTTGTTGAACCTCTTCAGAAACCTAACCGAATTACCTGCAGTTTTCGCAAATTCAAATATGTGGTCGAATTATAAGTCGAATAAGAACGAGTGCTTTGAAATTTCCTTTTGATGACAAAAATACCTATTATATCTGTGTTTTCTCAAATCATTTCGGAATTGTCGTGAATAGCGATGTCCGAAAAAGCTTAAGAGGGCATGCTCCAATGAAGAATAGAAACTTAATGTATTGCCATCAACAAAGGTCAATTGGAGTGTTAGTAATAGATGAAGAGATCATTTACAAAAATTAAAATATAATAGGAAAATCAAGGTAAATATACATATATAATCCTCGATTATATATTTATATATACTGTCGAGAACGTTATTGAGGAGGAATAGCGAACAACCTGACTTTCCAAAAAAATCCATTCAACTCATCTTAATTGGTTTCTTCGTACATCCGTACTATTTTTTGCTTAAGGTTTTCTTTGACACTACTCTTCACCTAGGTCCAGAGCACCGAATTTTCTATTTATTAAGGTGGGGGCAAGGAGTGGGTCGCGTCTGTTTGGCGAAACGACCGCATATGTATAGTATACTTGTTGCTTCATAGACGAGTTAAGTTAAACTGATTGATCGGTAAAAAAATAGTTAGACCGGCCCTTAGGTGTTGTCTGTCTGTAATATCGAAGCTATCAATAATTGGGCATTTTGAAATTACCCACAATAACAGTTAACAATTAACAATTAACACCTGCATGGTCACGAATCATATTATTTAAATAAAAATAAAATATTACTATCTCATCCATCCATTTATTTTTGTAATTATTCTTTGAGTTCTTTCAATTAAAATTTAGTTTTTCTTTTCTAGACTATATTTAACCCCCTTGTATAGTTATTCTTTTCATATCTCATAGTAAGAAACTTCTATCTTCGTTCTTCATTTTTTTTTAAGAGGCCAACAAGTCCCAAAATCACTGACCACAGCAACGCAGTTAAAGAAACATCGAATATAAACAATTTTACGATTCTCTTGAACCAGCGACGATTGAGTTTTACTTCACGGAAATCTTCCTGTTAGGGGCAGCATAAAAAAAAAACACCTGCTTCCACACTGTGGTATACGTAACTTACGCTAATCCTTTGTATTGAATGTCTGAATAAAGAAACTTACGTTGTGACCGAAGACAACAACTTCAGCCGCCTCAATGGTTGAGTTGGGAAGGAGCTTGTGTTTGATTCTGCAAACCTAGGTTTAAGTGACGACTCCTGCTATTGCGCAGTTTAGCACAATTTCTGAGTGGTAAGTAGGGTTCCAAAGCCCAATCGGCCGGTGAAATACCACCCCGTTAAGCTATAGGCTTTGTAAAATGGCTGGGAGAATTCCTCGAGCATATTCCGAAGCTTGGCTGATGGACCCGGTCGAGAAAAAATAATAGCATTTGAGAGCGCTGACTAAGTGTAATAGGTTCGCTTTTCCTGGGAGAAGTAAAAAGATAAAAAATAAGAAAGAGAGAAAGAGAAAGAGAGAGAAATAGAAAGAGAGAGAGAGAAAGAGAAAGAGGAAGAGAGAGAGAGACCATTCAGACCTCAACAAGATATATCAGTGGGGATTATCTACCCGAGTAGAATTCAATGTCTTAAAAACACAGTGCTGCCTCTTGTCGTCGAAGAGGAACTCTAAAGTAAATATACTGTCGATCAACAGCACTTGCATCGACGAAGCCAAGGAACTATCAATCCTCGGCACTCGAATTAATTCGACTCTTAATTGGAATGACGACATATTTTAAGCTGCGAAAAGTGCAACCAAATGTATGGGGTTTCTTAAGAGATGCATACTTCACTACATCCAACCACTGCCCACTATTAACAAGGCGTATATTCATCCCAAAATGGAGTACAACTCCCATATTTGGTCAGGCGCATCCAAATCTGCACTACACGTGCTCGATAGAATGCAAACCGATCAGTGAAACTTATTTGGGAGCCAGCGGTGAGTTAATCAATTCCGTCGTTAGAACTCAGGCGCAACGTATCATGTCTATCTCTCTTCTATAGGTATTATCACGGTCATTGCTCAACTGAACTTACGGACTGTATTCCGACTCATCAGACATTTTCCACAATACGCGTCAATCTGTGAATGCGCATCAGTTCACGTTGAAAGTGGACTTCAGGCGCACAAATAACCATAGAGAGTCATTCTTTAGCCGAACCACACGAATGTGGAATGTTCTGCCTGATCATGTGTTTCCTCGTCGTTGTCATGTCCAGACATTCAAGATCAATATACATCGATACCTCCAGTACCAAATTGACCACCGACCGGTAAAGACGAATCGTTCATTGAAACAGAAAATAAAGTGAAGTAAGTGCAAATATTGGGCTCCTCGATAGTATAGCGGTTAGTATACCCGCCTGTCACCAGGGAGACCGGGGTTCGATTCCCCGCCGGGGAGCCGCTGGCGCAAGACTAATGACCTTGCCCAGAAAAAATAAATCATTATGGAAAATTTAACAAGCCTTAGGACTTGCTAAATAAGGCCAAGACCGGTCCCCGGTTGTAGTGCCGATGATGATGATGAGTGCAAATATTAAACAATACACTGTGGATAGTAATCAAAAAACAATTAGTGCCGATACGCGACCTACGAAGTGTTCCTGTTTGTGTATGTGCACAACATAATAAACAAACTCCTGATTATCTATATGTCACTCGCGCAATACAAAAAAAAAAAAGTGAGAACACGTGGTCCATAATATGGACGTAAAACAAATGGATGCCAAAATGGTGCTTCGGAGAAGGCAAAATACAGACGTAAATCTAAAGTCTAAACGCCTTAGAAGAAATGTAAATAAGAATACAGACACGTTGATTGTCAGCAGCGACGACGAAGACAACACCCATGTGCCCAGTACTCAGGGGCTGGAACCCAATTCCAAGGTTTAGCTGTCAGCGAAACAAATGCAGACGCTAGCAATCAGATCGAGGTCCTCGACAGACTCATCCATGACATTAGTCTTAAAAAACAACAACTCGATAAACAAATGGAGGAAGTTGTTAAACTAAAAAACAATCTGAGGCAGAACGAGCGAAAAAGGTACAACAACAACAGCAAGAACAAAGACAACAGCAACCCACGAAGACTAAGAAAACACAAGATAAGGAAACTCAACAGCTGGAATCACATCAACAGCAGGAGCCACACCAACAGCCGGAAACATCTCAGCAGGTGCCAGTCAAAAAAAGGGAGAAAGTACCTCCTATCTACATCAGTTACATGGAGACAAAGGATCTCATAAAATTGGGTGAGTTGACATGCAAAACTTTTAAAACAAAACGGATAAATAATTTTAAGATCAGTTTAACATGTGATGATTTAGAAGGGCGTAACAAAAATTACATCGGCATTGGGGAAATCGAAAAGCGAGTACTACACGTACACCCCTAAATCAGAGAAAACTGTCTCCATGCTCCTCAAAGGAGTTGACCCTTCCTTTACTCCCGAAGAGGTGCTCGAAGAACTAAAAAGTTTCGAAAACGATACCTTGAAATTTACAGGTGTGAAACCATTTCCTACAGCTAATTCTAGAAATCGCAACCGTAAGTCTTTCTTCATTGTGTCGCTAAGCCCCAATAGTAAAATTGATGGACTTAGATATATTAAATACATTAATCACCAAACAATAAGTTGGGAGAGAATATAGAAGTCCGACCGCGTATTGCAGTGTATGCGCTGCCACGATTCGGCAATGTGGCAGCGAATTGCAATATGCATTTCAGTTGCGTCAAATGCTTAAATAAGCATGTCATTGGAGAATGTCCATTGGGCAAAGAACAGCCCCCGGATAGAAATAAACTATCCTGTGTCCTCTGTAACAACTCGGGTCATTCTGCTAACTTTAGAGGTTGCAGTAAGTACCAACTACTAAAATCAAAGTTGGAAGCCAGAAAGAAGCAAGTTGAAGAAGAGAAACGTATGAAAACTCGCTCTTACAACAACTTCGTGGCACCAAGTGTGTCATACGCCTAAATGGCAGGTGGAGTAAAAAATGCACTAATCATAGAACAATCACGCAATATCATTAAAATGCCTGCTCCAGAGGCGCAAACTGATATAACAGCAATCTTACTGTCTATACAAGGACATTTGCTGCATTTGATAAAAAATTCGAAATGACCGGAAAAAAAAAACGGACGGAACAAGCGGCTCGAACGGACGTTATCTATTCGACCCTGTTTCTAGACGAACCGACACTCTAATCATAAAGTTCACTGCGACTGAATTAACTATAAAAATTATTGCTGTGAATGTTAATTCACTAAACCGCATGGAAAGAAAGGATAATCTCAGCAATCTGCTGGAAGTTGAACGCCCAGATGTGCTTTTGGCTAGCGAAACTAAGCTAAACCAAAGGCAGAAATTGGGCTACCCAAATTATAAAGTAATTAGATGAGATCGTCCAAATTCCACCCAGGGGGGGCGGGGTCGCTGTCTTAGTTAAAAATGGTCTACAACACAAAGTCGTCTACAGTAGAGATGTATACAAGTTCCAGGTACTAGAAGCCTGCGTTAAAGATATTCCTTTGAAAAGTCAATCTATATGTGATCTCTGCTTACGCTCCCAAAGCTCTGTAGGGGTACGAGATCGCCACGCCGCACGGGCTAATGTATCTGATAAGTACAACACCGAGGGAAAACCACAAACACCGGACAAGCAAACATAAAACGCACTATTTGTTTTATTCAGTTTTATTGTTATATTAAAGGAAAAACACAATTATTGGATACTGCAGCAAATATAATATTCGACATGGCGGTTGCAAACACTGCACAACATTGATTTAAATTACTGAAGATGACCGGTATGTACAGGAAAAATAACAAAGGCTGGTGCGTACTACTTGTACGACATTTTACTTTTTTAGCGCGCTTACTCGACTTGCTGTGTATTATCGCGTCTCCGCAGCCAGCGCAGAGCGGAAGTCCGCACGACCATTGCCGTCGGCAGATGGAAAGGGACTCCGCGATATTAATTCGCTGACAACGGATTCGGTCAGTGAAACTGACTCTCTTAATTAAAGGGTGGGTTTTCCTATTCTAAGAGAGACTTAAAGACTCTCTTTGGACTAACCAAACCGATCTTATAGAGGAGATCTTCACGATACATAAGGGTTCTTTTCATAGATCAAAGCCATGATGAAGAACCTGAAACACAAAGAAAGGGAAAAGTATCATAGAAATCTTTGTTTATGTGAAAAGGTTACTGGGAAACGGATCCTGAACTATGTAGGATAAAAGAGATTTATTGTTCTGTTATTGTAGGGGTTTGGTTTCAGGAAGCGTGTCTCCTAGTCTTTATAAGGGAGGAGGTGATCTCTTAAAATAGACCGCTCCTGAAAACTCGTCCTACAAAGGGTCGTCACCGTGCTTCCTCTGATTCCAGAGGGAAGAGCAACGTCCTTGATTTCACTGGTCTTCCGTGGGGGCAGGTGATACTCCGAATCAGTTGTTAAATATTGAAATGGTCGTTGTTCTTTCTGTATATAATATGTTTTATTTCCAATTAAAATAGTTCTCCGGGGCTCTTCACTCAGGGAGACTGTTGGATAATATACTGCGGCCCGGAGATCACTCCACTATTCCTTTATAAAGGAAAAGAAATCGAGATTTGTATCTCAAAAGTGTACAATTTCGTACAAAAATCCCGATTTTAGTATCCTGAGTGGGATGCTCAGTCTTTACTTTAGATAAGAATTCAATTTCTTGAATTCTTATGAAACTATTGCGCAGATGTGGATGTGTAGAAAGGGATTAGGGTTTGTTTGGTCTGTTTGATGGAATTTTCCCAGATTGAGATAACATATCTCTGGGTTTTGAATTTTCATGATGCCGTGGAGCAAATGTAGAACAATAAACGAATATAGGATTATTGCGAATTTGATTTTAATTTGGGTTTTGGATTAAATTATGCCGTGGCGGCAAATGTTAAGCGATAAACGAATGTTTGATTCGTTTTTTGCGAATTTTGGGTCATGTTTGGGTTTTTGTGGGTTTTGATAGGATTTTAGGTTTTAGCGTATTATTGCTGGGATTTGGATTAGGAAGGAGGGAAAAAGGTGGTAGGGCTTTTTGGAGCACTACATTATGACCTGTGAGTTCAACTGAGTAATCAAGTTGCAACTCATTAAATGGTAGGTGTATTTGGGATAAGTTTTGGTGATTGGATTGTTTGTGTATCGCCAGAATGCCTGCTGGTAGACAGCGTTCCTTAGTTTGCACTTAGTGCATTGGTAAAGCATTAGTCTCAACGCAGATGGTGCTAATTACATGCATCTGCGTTGGACCGTTTATCGCTGTGTGTGTAGATAGTTTTTTGTACACACGTCGAGGCTGGGAAAATAGACCGCACAATATTTATGATCCCTGTCATGAAGGTTACATTGTATGTAAACCGACTCATTCACAGGAATTCGTCTAGGGGAATTTGTCTGGCAACGTAGATACCGAAATTGGTTTGGGATTCCTGATAAGCTAATAAAGAAATCTTACAGAGAATTGGTATGCATAGAGAATGCATGAAAGGTAAGTTTTCTTTACAGGGACTTAAAGATCATAGATTTGATCCCTTGAATGCGTGAAGCATTTTCAGGTGCCTAATGCGATTGCATTGGCGAAAACTTATGCGTCTTGGGATGAGGTAATGGGGGTTTTTAGGTAAGTGTACCGTGGGGTTTGGCGGCACCGCCACAGCTCCACAGTGTATACAGTTTATCAATGAACTTGATACCCTTTTTCGAAGTCTCAACTTAGACTCTAAAAATAATAATTTCTTTATGGCGGGAGATCTCAATTCCAAGCACAGTGCTTGGGGTAACCTTATCACAAACACAAGAGGCAATGTGTTGTTCGACTGGTGGCAAACAAACGCTATCGAACATAAACTAGAATTGTACGCTACAAGTACAACGTCATATCCAAGAGGAAATTTCTTCTTGGATTTACTGTTGCTGGACAAGCGAATACACTTATTAGATACGGATCTAACTACTCGCAATCGTCTTCATACAATCGAGTACGATCGCGATCATTACGGACTTGGTGCTGTAATACATGTTCCAAACGAACATTCACTACTTGAGCAGTATAAACAGATACATTCTTTTTATTTCGGAAAAGCACACTGGTCGCGCTTTATTCGGATAATAAAAAAAGAACTACGATCCAATGGCATAGATCCACCAACTGACAGAAATCTTCATAATGACGAAATTGATCATTATCTTTCGACGATGAACAACATTGTTACTAATATAATGAATCATTCTATCCCAAAAATGTCTCACTCCGTCAAATAAATAAAGCCTTTCGAAGGAGTTCATAATAGTCGAGGATCCGCAAAAAGGTGAACTCAATTGGTGCTTGTTTCGAAGCAGTGTATAGATTGAACGAATCGGCTCATTCTAACCTTGACTTGGAAAATAGAGCTCTCCAAAAACACATTTCGCTACGCAATGAACTTAACAATTGGCGTCTCTTAAGTCGAAGTTTCACTATCTTTAGTGAAAATAATAGAGCGGATTCCCCGCTTAGAGATCTAAACACTAGCATATTTGTACACAAGGATGAACTGACGGACATTCTAAGATCGATTAAGAACAAAAAATCTTCTGGAATAGACAGTATTCCAAACATTGTTCTAAAGCATTTACCTCTGGAAGTAGTGAAGGTTTACACTATTTTGTTCAATAACGCTCTAAACAATGTATATTATCCAATCCAATGGAAATCAGCAGTAGCCCATCCCATCCCCAAAAAGGGCAAGGACAGGAGGAATCCAGCCAATCTTCGCTCGATTAGTTTGCTTCCGAACAGCAGCAAGGTATTCGAAAAAATTATAAATAAAGCATTGACTAACTGGTGTGAGGAAAATGGTATTATTCCGAACAACCAGTTTGGTTTTCGATCGCAACATGACACAGTTCATGCTGCGACAAAACTTGTTTCCGACATACAGTGGAACAAGGCGAAGAGACAATGCACAGGGACCTGTTTGGTTGACTTTGAAAAGGCTTTCGACACCGTATGGTTAGAAGGGCTGGTATATAAGTTATCAAATCTAGGTATGCCCGAATATTTATTATACATTATCTACGATATGATAATGGGTAAACAATTTGTGGTGAAATGTGGGGACATAATTTCTAACAAGACCTTCCACATAAAAAGCGGTCTACACCAGGGAGCAGAGAATTCTCCCACTTTATTTAACATTTACACTAGTGGTCTAGTGGGTTCTCTCAACCATGCAATTACGTATGCCGACGACATTGTGGTGTATAGATCTGGAGAAAAGATTGATGTCATCAACAGACTTCTGCAAAATGATTTCAACAAAATCAAACGTTTTTGCGACGACTGGAAATTAAAAATAAATTTAGAAAACACAGAGACTATCCTTTTCAGAACGCACCTTTCCAGTGCATCAAGGGATACAAAACGGAATTGGAAAATATTTTCTATTGCAGGAAGTAATAATCTTCCTCTACAAGTAAAGACTGTAGTCAGATACCTTGGAATCTGGCTTGATCAGTATCTTTACTTTGATAAGCATACAGCAGCTGCTCTTACAGCAGCTAAAAACGCATATGCAATGACACGAATACTCTTCCGTAGTAGTCTGCTGGACCAAGGTGAAAATAATTTCATACTCAGTGTATCCAACAAGCGTTGAACACACGCGTCAGGATAACGATGGTGTCTCCTGGCAAAAGTATGTGTGTGTCAAGCAAGAGCTGAACACACGCGTCAGGAACACGATAGTGTACAAAAACAGAACTGATTCAAAAAATGTCAGCTGATTGCTGAGATTGTTTAGGGTGATGCCACATATCTCATTCAGGTGGTGCCACAGGTAGTATTTAATTGCGAATTCGCCGGTTCTGCCAAGGGCGAATCCGCAACATTCCGCCCGCCTTCGCCAAACATTGGCGAATCGTCTAGCTCCAGAAGGTCGTCGTCCGGAGCTGGGTCGGGGAATCCGATGAATGGTCCAGGAGGGGGTATCCCCTCCAATGGAAGAATGCCGATTTTGGCGATGGTACTCGTGAGTGGGCTGGTAGCGGTCCGCTGCAGTCCACCGTCACGTCGATGGTTGATTAGGAGAGAGCCGCCCGCTCTGAAACGTTTTGAAGACGGAGATGTTTTGGGCGGCCCGGATGATTCGGGATGACTATGGGATGGTCCCCTTCGGTGCTGGAGGCCGTGATCTTTGCTGGTCATGGAACTGGCCACGCGATCTGGGTTAGAGTTGTAAGTTCGCAACCCACGATCGGTAACCACGTGATGGCTGGGGATTGGTCTCACTACCTCGAGACAAGTGGTGGTGACGAGTACTGCGCCCATTGGTACCTCTTCGAAATTAGTGACCGGAACGATGCGGTCGTTTGCGAGTGAGGCCGCAGCGTTCATTCGGATGCAGCGGTTGGGATTCGGTCCGTCCTTGGATACTGAGGAGTGCCGCCCGCCAAGCAGGGAAATGTGTGCTCTTTGGCCTATGGTGGTAGATGTATGGTGCCTTGAATCTGCTCTCCGAGGTAGACGCCGACAATGTCTTCTATTTGTCCTCTGCGGGGATCTGTCAGCAGTCCTATGGTCGAACAGCTCCTCTGGGTTGGAGTTGTAAATTCGCAACCGCCGAAGACCGGCCATGTAGTGGCTGCTGATAGGACAGGTCACTTTTACCCTGGATGCTTTGATGGGTGCTGCGGTTGGCACATGCAGCAAGGTAAGATGTCTTCGATTGCATCGTCGGCACACTTTGTTGGGGAGGCAGTCGCGTATGAGGTGGCGACCCAAGCAGTTGAGACACAGTTTCTTTTTTCGTGCGACAGACTTTCGATGAACAGATGTGAGGGAGCGAAAAACCTCGCAAACCTGGTTGTAGTGGTGCGCCTCACAAAACATGCATGGTGATTGTCTTCGTGGGGGCTCCGGCGGTGGTCCGTGCATCAGAACAATGGTCGGGTTGATCTCTGTACAGGCGGCACTTCGGTCAGCGGCCTGTTGATGCTCACTGACTTTGGAATGGTATGGCTCCTTTTCCGCTGACTTGGTGGTGACTGCTTGCGGATGCATTCGCCAATCATTGGCGAATCCGTTTGTTCGAGGGGCCGGAGGCCAAGGGCCGTGGACTTCTAGTGATGCGGATGGCGATAGAATGTGGCCTTTGGCATATGAGGCCGCAACGTTGAGTTTGATGTGGATTCTTCCATGGCACCGTCCGCGAGTCCTGTCGGAATGACAGGTGCGAACCCAGTGCCTACTGGGCTGAGTAAAGTACAGTCTCATCGTGGGTACTGAGAGGCATGCTGGTAGATTCTTGAATGATAGGGGCCGCCGCCTGCCAAGCGGGGCATTGCGATCTCCTATCCCCATTGGAGAGGATACATGTGTTAGCCATCGTCCTTGATGATTGTCGTTGGCCGGAGGTTGGCCACCCGCTGTCCCGGTTTGGTTGCTTTTATTATTGGAAGTTGCTGCGAGACCATCGGTTGATGGTAGATTTCCATCCGAGTAGTACAGCGAATTACAATTGGTTGGGTCGATCGACATCACCGATTGGTTGGTACATGACAAATGCGTTTGGCCTGCTCCTCGGCCGATTCCTGGTGAATGTTTTTGCTGATGCTTCGGTAGTTGTTGCTGTTGCAATGGATGTTGCTGATGAGACTGACTATTAAACGGATTCTGAACTTGGTCATGGTCACTGGTGACATTGGGCGTGGCTACTGTTGCTGGGACAGTTGATGGCGTCTTCGTGAAATGCATTGGTTCAAGCTGGACCAGTTTCTTCTGGGTCGGAGTTGTAAGTTCGCAACCCACGAGGAACGGCCAGGTGATGGGCCTGCTGGTGCTTCTTCACTGGGAGTGTGTGCGGTTCCTTAACCGCTTGGTTGATGGTGACTTCTGGCAACTGTACTGAGGGCACCTCACTAATGTCGAGCTGATCGGCGTGGTCCATAGTAGTTGGGGAGACTGGGTCGAGCGCAAACTGGGCTTCGAGCAGCCTCGGTAGTCTTTTATTGCCTTGATCGGCGCCGTTTGTGTTAACTGAAGAGACTGTGTCGAGCGCAAGCTGAGCCTCGAGGAGTCTCGTTGATTTGATATCATTGCCCTGATCGGCGGGTTTCTCTAAAGCAGGCTTCTTTCCTTCTTGTGGTGCATCGGATTTCGTGTCATCTTTCTTCGTTGGTGCTGGTGCACTGGCCGCTGGTGGTGCCTTCTTGATGTCCTTGGCGGCGTTAGTTGCAGGGTTTGGAACAGTTTTCTTCTCAACCGTTCCTCCTTTGGCTGTCTTCCTTTCGGCAGCCCCTGCCTTGGCTTGCTTTTCGGTGTCTGTCGTCACACCTTTGTTTGTCAGATGGATTTTGGGGCCGAGGGCATCATCCGTGATGGTAGTCTGGAAGGATGGCCAGGTGGCATATGCATGCCTGGTGTTGATGGAGTTCCTGGCCACCCAGGTGGTTGTGACATCAATGGAGGCAAACGACTGTTGGGTGGATACATGGTGTGCGTCGCAGTCTTATAACTGGTCGGGCGGTGGGCGATCAGTGCGTGCCGTACCTTAGCAAGCTCCGTGGCCTCATTGAGGTATGTTTCTTCGGCCTGGTCAATGAACCGCTCTTCAAAATACTGCTCACGGATGGCCGTCCATGGAGTGATCAGGCATATGAGATCTTCAGACCGATTCTGCATCTCGTCCCAATGCCGATGGAGGTCTCGTTCTTGCGCCTCCACGGTGACCAACATCGGTGGCCCTCTCTTGATGAACTTAGTGAAAGTTCCCATCATTTCTTCCTGTGCGGTTAAATGGGCGTTGATGAGCTGCTCTGCCAATGTAGCTGTCATGTTTGATTTCGCTGACATTGGTGCCGACATTTCCGTGTGATTTGGATACCACGAACTTGGCGACGGTTGGTCGTGAGTAACTGCTAGGGGCAGCGTCTGTGGTTAGATTTCTAATGCGCCACTAATCTGGGGGCTTTCGATAGCTGCACTGGGCAGCTTGTTGATGCGCCACTAAGCTGGCTGGGGTTAGGTCCTTAGGCTGGACGGGAGCTGCATTCGGAGCAGCGGTAGTTGTAGCTGTCGTTGGGGCAATTGGTTAATGCGCTACTAATTTGGCGGCTTCAAGTCCTTAGGCTGGGCGGGGGCTGCGTTCTGAGCAGCGGTTCATGCGCCACTAATCTGGCGGCTAAAGGTCCTTAGGCTGGACGGGGGCTGCAGTCGGAGCAGCGGTAATTGTAGCATTGGGGCAGCTGGTTACGGGGCAGTATGGCTCCCATGTGGGCAGTTCATGTTGCTCTGAACTGGCGGCGGTCTGCACTGATGTTATGCTGCAAACTGGGCGACGTGGTCTGATAATTGTGAAGAAAATTAAGCGCAATGAAATTCCCTCAGATAGAATCGAACGACGTCCCTGGTTGCGCCGTGAACCTGGCAGTGTTAAGGTAGCTGCACTTGGGAACTACTCGTTGGTACGCCGTAACCCTAACGGCGTCAATTTAACTACACTTTTTTCACAAACACAATCTTTGAGGTCTTAGCGTCTGGACTTGAATGTCCCGCGACCTTCTTATATGCTGCGAGCTGGCAGCAGTGAATCGGGATCCACAGACTGGATCCGGCTCGAAGGACCAAAATATGTATCCAACAAGCGTTGAACACACGCGTCAGGAACACGATGGTGTGTTACGTCGAAAACCACCCACCCATAAATATATATCTCTTTGGAGCCAGTCTCCACCAAAGAATTGCGATAACCCCAAATCATCAGCTAAAAGGATGAAGCACTCCCCAAGCCCTAGCATTTCCCCATACGCTAAACAGGCCAATACCAAAATTGATATCAATTGAACTAAACGTTCAATTTGCCCATATAAACTTCAATATCGGAGAAATTGAACTAAACGTTCAATTTGTTCATATTGAATACAATAAAAAACCAAAACGTGATATATGAACCAGATGTTCACACGTAAATTCCCCTGGTTCCAAATCTGCGGACCAGATGACCAACTCTTAAGTAAAGTTAGTAAAAAGCATAAAATGCACGGCGACACCATAAATCCTATTCAAGGAAACATTTCCTATACGGAAAAAAGGACGGCGATCGTAAAAACACTCGCTGAACAACAATACCCATAAGATACAAAATATCTTTGGCTCCGATGTTCACTAAAAAAGAAATTACCAAGTCTTGGCACTGTGAGAAATCCCAGGTAATACTTAAGGGATTCCAGACGGTTGTCGATCCAAGGTACAATACCTTGGGATCAGACAAAGCATGTGCGGGCTCAGAATAGAGATCCTAATACAAAGGATCTCGAGTGCGATCATCGCAACACATTGCCTTGTGTTAGCGAACGAGAAAAAGAGGTTTTCCTGCGATCAAACGATCGGAAAAGGAAACGAGTTGGTTTCTGAAAGTTGACCAGGAAGGTCAGGAGTTGGTTTTTAGTAGTTGACGGAAACGGTCATCCGCATAGAGTTGGTTTTTGCTAGTTGACCAGTACGGTCATATCACTCAAGAGTGGTGTTGTGATGGTGTTGAGTTGGTGTTCGCTGGGGTAACATTTAAAATAATACAATACTATAACTAAAGTGACAATGTGTAACGTTTAAAGTAATATTGTTTAAGTTGAGTAATATTTTAAGTTGAGTGATATTGTTAAAGTGAGTAACAAAGAAGAACGAGACTAATAAAACACAGCATTACTAAGGAGAACATGTGAATTTTTATTGCATCCGGACCAGCAAGGACCCTGGACCGTTGGAGCATTGACGGAAGTACAGACAACACGTGAGTCCCCTTGTTATTTTATCCACAGGTTTACTCTAGGGGTATGTAGGGTGAACGACCGCCCGTTTCCATCAAAACCCACACCAAACTAAGTGCCCCCTTTCTACACCCATTAAATATTGCCACTTCGAAACACAAAAACCCCTGACAAGCCAGAAGAGTAGTGACTAGCCACTATCTAGGAGTAGAATTGCAGAACTTGTGAGAAACTAACCAGCACCGTGTCCAAACCGAAACATACAACACTCCCATAAGATACAACAAAAGGGTAAACTCCAACAAAATAATACAACAGGTGTCTCCTGGCCAAAAGTATGTGTGTGTCAAGCAAGAGCTGAACACACGCGTCAGGAATACGATGGTGTCTCCTGGCGTTTGATTGTTCGATCGAATTTTGATGATATTTCAGGAACACGATGGTGTCTCCTGGCGTTGGTAATGATGGTTTTAAAAGAAGTTGGATATTATTGTGAAAAATAACAACGAATACCTCCAGTGAAAAGAAATCCAGAATATACAGGGAATTCTCAACAGCACTTCCCAACCAGAATAATCCAAGTGGTTTGATTTTAGGTAATTACAAACAGTTTATTTTCGTTGATTATCTAGATTTTCCAGGATTGGAGCTACCTAGCGGCTTGACTTCAAGAGATTCACGAAGAGAAAGAAAGAACAACAAAACAATACAAAAATGGTTGTCATTTTACAACCAACAGAATTAGTTCAAAAAATGTCAGCTGATTGCTGACATTGTTTAGGGTGATGCCACATATCTCATTCAGGTGGTGCCACAGGTAGTATTTAATTGCGAATTCGCCGGTTGTGTCAAGGGCGAATCCGCAACACTCAGCATTCATCCGACCAATATTGTTGTAATGCTGCCCGGTATGGTACAACATATCCCCATTTTACATGGAGAAGTTTCGGGTGTTCGAGAGGCAGTGTTTGCGTTCCTGCATCGGAATTTATGGAACCCCAGAGTCGCAGTATGAGAAATACTATCCCAATAAAGTCTTGTATGAGAAATACGGACTAAACAGAATAGATAACTTCATTATCAAGATTATTCGTGGTCACACAACAAGGGCAATGTGCAGTGAAAATGATCTCATTTCGGGAGCATTCTATCCCAATGGTATGTATATGGAGAGTACTCTTCGGAATGGGTTTGTGGCGGTTCCGCCAAACCTCACGGTACGCTTTCCTTAAAAACCCCCATAACACCCATCCTCCCATATAATTTCGCCAATGCAATCGCGTTCGGCACACAAAAACGCTGCACGCATTTAAGAGATCAAACCCATGATCTTAAATTCCCTGTTAAGAAAACTTACCTCGATGCATCTCTTCGCATACAATTTTCTCTAAGAATTCTTCATGACCTTTTTAGGAATTCCATAACTCCCATTGTTTCCCGCCAATGCATTTACATTTGCCCCAGAAAACATTTCCTTTTACAAGGACATGTAACGCTTTCAAGCATTATCTGAAATTTCTAAAAATAGTTCCTCAATGTGCATATGCAGTATAAATACACAACATTCGGCACCCATTGTTATCAATTGAAGTGCAACGTCGGCCGGCTTGTCTTTACAGCTGCAGCAAGCTGACCGCCGATTCACCATCAATAGACAAACAATCTTTAATTTTGTTCGTCGCCACAAAACGAACGACCCGACACATACATAGTCATGCAAGGGAACCGTTTCTGCCGCCGAACCAGGATACGATATACAATTTCCATTGTATAAAGTATCGCATCCCATTTTAGCACCTTTTTCCTTTTCCTAACGTCTATCATAGCGACGTTGCACAGCATAGACATAGATCAGGGATCGGCTTTGTCTATGCCGCCCGCCTGTTTCGTTGTTCCACTGCTGTCGAGCACGTGTAATTAACATCGATCCGAACGATCGCACACATACCACTATGACCTTTATTACAAGATCTGGTTTCCTATACCACCAAGAGAGACTTTACGTTTCTCTGGTGGTAGGTAAAAACGATATCCTTATTGGTGAGGATATCGGAGAGTCTCATTACAACCACCATCGAGTATGCATCGCGTTCCCCCTAGGTAGAGTGCGTATGGGGTGCGTTCGAAGCGCACCCCAGAGTCAAAGTCGGGTTCTTTTTGTAAATATAAAGCAATAAGCGGTACCGTGCATATATATAATCATAGTACTAAAACAAAAAAATTAAGTATTACAACCAACAGAAAACAATAAAGAGTGATTATTAATAAGCCGTGTGTTTAATTTTTCGGCTGCTATTCCTGTGTGTTTTTTATTTACTTTGGCTTCCTGGGGATCGTTCGTTGGCAGGCAGCGGAACAATCGTTTGTGACAGTGAAAGTGGTGGGTTGGTAGTAGAACTCGCGTCCATGCCGGCGCCGCGACTACGTACCCCCACAGGTTCATTCCCCCAAAAGCGTTCCCTTTCTTGGATAAAAAAGGACTTATCCAAAACAAACGTGGAGTCTCTATCATTTACCACGCTTAACGTGGTGCCAGGGATAACCGAATTCTCCACGATAACGATATCTCTAATTTTCCAGATCGCCTGCGTATTAATATGGTAATCAGTGAAAGAGATAAATCAATAAAAGGTCGATCCCATCCCAACTGGTGGTGGATCAGTGATGAAGAAAGGATTAAACGTCCCCAAACATAGTATGCCTCTCAGGCGCACCGCTTTCCTTCCCCCTATCCCCAGGTCCCAATTTATTTTATTTTTTTTTATTTTTTGTTTTTAATTTAATTTTTATTTTTTTATTTTTTTATTTTTATTCGTTTTCCTTGTACATGTTTGTCCGTTTTTTTTTCCATTTTTTTATTTTTTATTTTGCTTGTCAACCCGCTATATATGTAATTAGAAGAAAAAAAAAACAAAAAAAAAAAACATTGTAAATAATACATGATTTAGAAAAACGTAGAATAAATTATAAAAAGAAAACATATCAATTATTGTGACATGTTATAAAAACAGTTATGTACGCCGAAAGGCATAAGAAAAATGATAATATATAATTTAGAGTGCTTGCGATCCAGTAAGTTAATGTAAGAATGATATTTGTAAAATAGAAGTTAACATTTAGTCTTAAGTAAAATATGTAATTGAATTGTTGAATAAATGTGGATATAAAACAAAAACAAAAAAAAAACATCGACACCTCCTTTCCTTATCCACTTCCTCTCCATCCGCTCGCGCTGTGCTTTGACATTTAAGGGTACTTTAAAATCCCCTTTTGTGCGCGCGTTAGTCTAAAAAAAAATCGTAAACGGCGATTTTGACCATTTTTACTATTTTTGCGTAACTGGCTCTTCAGTTCGAATCCTACGACAGACGCGTTGCTTCGATTAATTATTTTTAGCTAAATGAACCCCATACAACTGCCACATACTTGTAGCAGGACTTACTATGGTTGTAAACCTCTTAGTACTATTCAACATCAGAAATATCTTTGTGTCGACCTGGAAATGTAGTTTGCAGTTCGAAATTCTAGGTTGAATTAAGCTCATGCGATCCCAAAAGATAAATCAAAACTTAAGTGAACAGAACCAGTGGACTAACCAAATCCATTAGATTAGCTTTACGCCATCCAAGCCATCTCTTTACGAAAAGTTGTCTGTGACTCGATTACTCGACTTATCAATTTTCCGGTCAACAGAAATATACTGTTTTTAAGAGGGATTAACAACACCCCATATATAATTCGTAATATTGGGTAATCTTAGTTTCAGATGGTTACGTTCATAAAATATATATTAACTTCGTTCCTTTTAAGGGACAGTCTTTGTGAAGTCTTCTGTGGGTATTGCTCAAATCCATTTCCACAATCGACGACCCACGAAAATCTTATCTCTCAATCTTTGCTTTGAACCATCACACGGTCAAGGGTATTGATCCTTAAAATATTTTTCATTTGGCAACCTAATCTCTCGCTCTATTGACTTAAATTGTTAATTTACTCCTTGGTCTCACAACCCAACCAAAACTTCTGTGGCGGAAATCCGAACTGCTGCTGTCAAACTTTCCAATCCTTTGCAAGTAGCCAAGTATTCTCTTTAGTGTCTGGCATCCGTATAAAAACTCAAACGAAACCTCCGTCGCAGACGGACTTTAATATGACTTCTTATTTTGCGGCTTTTTACTTAGCAAAGTTGACGCCTCATGGCCGAATTGATGACTCTAGGACGAGGGTCTTAATGCTAGTATTCTTTCGCTCCATAAACATCAACACTTCGCTCATTGGGACTTTAGAGGTGGATGTTTATTTAGGTCGAAAATCAATTTCATTCTTACCCCATCGTGTTTTGAGACCATTTCAATGTACCTCCAGTTCGCCTGGATTGGCGGTGCGAAGGATTATAAGTCAGTCAAGACAATGGCGGCCAGTTTCCTCGCTTTCGGACGCAAAATGCGGTGTACCGCTCTTTTGGCTAATACGGGCACGATATTCTTATATACCCTTTGGTCCAAACTGGACCAGTTTGAGGGGAAATCAGTTAATTGAAGGCAAACGCAGGAAGCGTAGTAAATGGGATTAGAAAGCTACACAACGACACTAAAAAAAAAAACAGAACAGAACAGAAAACAGAAGAAGAAGAAAAATAAACTGAAAAGCGAGCACGTCCAAGGACGTAGAAAGTTTTTTTTTAAGGAACGCCAAGAAAATAAACTGTAGTTTCAAATTTGGTATGCTTCGCTAAACGGACGGAAAGGATGTTGACTTTAACGCTTTTGTTTTGTTCTTCCTTTTTGTTTATTCCTTCCCTTTTTTTAGTAGCGAAAAGAGTCCCATCGGCAGATCTCCCCACTAGGAAATGGTTTGGGGGTATCATCATAGCATTTAATAAAAGCAGAAAAAACCGATTGAGTTCAACTTCGACATACCAGGAAAGGATGCAACCACATTGCTGGGTAGAAGTAAGTAAGCCAGGGAGTTAATAATCGAAGCTATGAACCTTTTAATTGAATTTCATGAGAGCATTCTGAGCACGTATTCGTGGAAGCGTTGTGTGCGACCAACAGGAGCTAAGCAATTTGTGTCACGATATCCTGTTGAGAAGTCATAAAGGTTCAGCAGAAGTGCTCAAAGTTTTCGCATTTCTTGAGAACCACTGAAAAGAATTGATTCATAATATAAGATTGTAATCGGCTATTAAATCAGATTGTCTAGGAGCATGAGACGTTTTATTTTATGGGCGATGGTCTTGTAGACAGATAACGAACGATTTTATGGTCCTGAGGAATAACTTTTGATACAGAAGTTTCAGGTTTGGGCCAAGATTGTGGGGATGAGGTCTTCGAACGTGAAAATGGATACTCTCTCTGCTGGTTTTATAGGCATATCTTACTGCTGTGGATGCATCATTGGGTTCACGTGTCATTCACTTTCACTTGGCGTATTCGTCGAAAGATGTTTCACTTTAAAAGCGCTTGCCCGATTTTATTGCGGCATCAGATGTGTAGTGGAGCAGCCGGGAGTGACCTTTTTGGTTGTTCTATATTAAATAAACCAGAAAGGGTTTATGGCCAGCCGTCTTCAAAAAAGTTGACGCTACTATAAATTGCAATTGTGCCACTATAATGTGTAATATTGCGCCAAATGATTTTTGAACAATGAAACGTCGTTTTAATAAGAAATAGTGTATTCGACACAAGTGGTGCTAAACAAAGATGTTTTTATTAAGTCCAGTGAAAGTGGATCGAGCTTATAGCCCATTCATCATGTATACACTCCTTCCTGGTATTTACTCCCACTTTATCAGGTTATCACAAATTTAAATGTAAAAATTGCCCATTTATTATGTGTGTCCAACAAGCGTGGAACACACCATCCACTAACACCGAGTTATTGTTGTGTTGTGGGCTGACGTCAGGAACAATGCGGTCTCCTGACGTGATGAATGTCGATGGGGAATATCCCGATGTGTTCACAAACGCGAGGGATTGGATGGTCAAGAATTAAAGTCGGCCGCAGCGATGATGCCTGTGGGTTGAGGTGCAGCAGGACCAAAATGTGTGCTCAACAAGCGCTCAACTTGTTGAGGATGTTGGTGGTTATGTGGGTATTTATATTATTTTCGCTCGTAGTAATGTGTCGCCTTGCACAGGTTCACTACCAGAACCCAACTCGGTCGTCCTGTCCCAAAAACTCTTAGACACGAACGAGACAGCTTCCCCCGAGATCGGTTTTACCACCTGTCCGTAAACACAAGAAAACTCCACTCTCAGAAAGGAAACAAAAGATACTATATATTTTCCTGAAATTGTGCTGGTACTTATCTTGAAGTTATTGTACAGAAATGATGAACTTAAGACGAATGTTTCACTCCTTACAATGGTTTGCAAATGCTACGATTGTCCGTGTACGAGGGTTGCCTTTTATATTTCGGGATTAGAGAACAAAAACAAATATTGATCATCGAAGATCACTTTATTGTTTTTCAAAATATTCCCCATGAAGATCTATACACATTTGCATGCGTTTGAACCAATTGTCGAAGCACTTTTGCCACTCTGATTGAGGTATCTCCAACACATGCATTCTGAATGCAGCAACCGCTTCTTCAGGTGTCGAAAAACGTTGACCTCTCAGTTTGTTTTTTACGTACGGGTATAAAAAGAAGTCATTCGGTGCCAAGTCAGGACTATACGGCGGATGACCCATCAAATCGATGTTTAGGGGTGCTCAAAAATGCAGTTGTCGCAGCCGATGTGTGAGAGCTCGCATTGTCGTGGTGAAGAGTGATCCGTCTTCGGCGGTTGGTTTTCCTGATTTCTTGGAAGACAACTGGCAAACAAATGGTTGTGTACCACTCAGAATTGACTGTTCTGCGTTGTTCTAGTGGTACGGTTGCGACATGTCCAGTTTTTCCGAAAAAACAGGCGACCATTTGCTTGGAAGTGCTTCCTGCGCGAACAACTTTTGTTGGATTTGGCTCATCTTGAAACACCCAGACAGTCGACTGCTGTTTACTTTCGGGCTCATACGCGTAAATCCACGATTCATCACCTGTCACGATGTCATAGACGTGTTTCGAAGCACCGGGACTGTATTTTTTGAGCATTTCTTTCGACCAATTGACACGAGCCTTTTCTTGGGCGATTGACAAATTGTGTGGGATCCAACGCGAACAAATTTTTTTGACAGTCAAATGTTTATGCAATATTGAATGTATGCTGGCCCCACTAACGCCTAAGGTTGTCTCAATCTCACGATAGGTCACATGACGATCTTCCAATATCAGTTCGCGCACAGCATCAATGGTTTTCGGAACAACAACTGATTTTGGACGACCTTCACGAAATTCATCTTGGAGTGAACTACGACCACGATTGAATTCGCCATACCATCGATAAACGCTGGTCCTTGATGGAGCTTCATCGACAAAAATTGAATTAAGTTCATCCATGCACTGTTGCTGAGTTAATCCACGCCGAAAGTTGTAAAAAATAATCGCACGAAAATGTTGACGATTTAATTCCATTTTTGGGCCGAGATGAATCTTTTAAGTTACTGTAAACAACACAAATAGCGCTCGTATGTCAAAACGTTCTGAGTGCGTATAACCTCAAAAATGTCCAACTTTACGACAGAGCTGTCAATTGCCGGATTGCAGCACTAGGGTTGCCAAATCGCGAAACATAAGGGGCAACCCTCGTATTTATCTTATAGTTAATTTACGGAGTATAAATAAGAAGTGTAAAATATCTTAGGGTGATTATTTCATTTGTTACACACGGATTGCAAACGGTACACTTGTTCTTGTCTTTATCTTACAGTTCATTTACGGAGTATAAATAAGAAGTATAAAATAACTAAGGATGATTAATTCACTTGTTACACAAGGATTTGCAAATGTTACACTTGTTCCTGTATTTATCTTATAGTTAATCTACAGAGCACAAATAAACCTAGGTTGACTACTTCACTTGTTACACAAGGAGTTGTAAATGCTACACTTGTTCTTGTATTTATCTTGATGTTTAAATTAATACCCGAATAAGAATTCCCTTGGGCTCCGTTCGCACACCTAATTCAGACTGAATTTCTGACTCCAGATTTCGTCCAACCAGATCCATGGCTCCACACCACGAACATCAGAAAAACTCGCACCATCGTTTTCTTTTTGCACATGCAAAAACAAAAAGGAAGACGGAATACATGGGACTCAAGCTGCGTCGTCTGCAATTTTCAGCTTTTACTTTATTTTTTATTATTTCGAACCTATTGCTGAAAAGGGTTGGGATCTGGCCATACGAAATAAGTGGATGATGAATATCCATGCGATCGTCGACCGCACACAGCATCCCGCCGATCGCATCGTTCGTTGGGTAGCTTGGTGCAGGTGGTGTTGCTTTCGTCTACTTCATTGAGTAGACAAGCTTAACTCCTACATTGCGCGCAGATTAGTTTTGCAACAGAAATACTCGCCGTAACGAGATGGTAAAAGGACGCAGCTTGCGCGTGTGTAATGATACCGGACCGAAGATATGGGTGTCCGGCATATCATGATTTATCGGTTGGTTAAAGATGCGACCGTTTCTTGCACACGAGAAGATGGTGCATGTTGGTGGAAACCAACTGGTTGGAATTTTTTCGTTGGCTCTTGGCGCCGGTTGGAATTCCTTGGTGTGCGTTGCATGTTGGGCAATCTCCCTTGAGAAATACTATTATGCAACGCACAGACAATCGATTCGTCGTTATAGGGATAATTTTTGTCTTGTCCACTAGAAATACAATGCTATGCGAAAACCAGGTTTCTGATTGTTTCCGCTACCATGACGATGTCATGAAATCTACGTTCATAGGTGCATTTTCTGTATGCCCGATGAATTTGGACAATGCCCGTTTACCTTGGTTATGCTTCTCTGGTGGCGTATTACCAAACAATAGGTGCGACGTGGCGGTGGCGCCATATGAAACCGCCACAGCTATGCTGTGAATCTGGCGGCGTTGTTCCTTACGTCTGGATCTTGGGGCTGTGTTATGGGCAGCGGGAAATGATCCACAGATGGATCCCTGGTGCGATAAACTGATTTCTCAGTTTGTTAACGGATCGTATGTTCCAAACTGTGCTTGTCCACAGGCACACGGAATTTGTTCTACAATAGGCTAAAAACCATATGTGTGAAATGGGAAAAAGAATACCTTCAATTGTCTGCCGCAATCATAGACAAAATCTTCCAAATCGAAATAGTGCCTCGATGGTCGCTTTATTGATTTTAGGATTTACTATTATTTCCCACGATTACATAGATTTTTATGGATTAGTTTGACTATACATCCGATTGCTTAGGCTAGTTAGCGAAGAAGAATAACAAAAAGTAAAGATGGTTGCCAAGCGACAACAAACAGAATTCATAAATGTCAGCTGACTGCTGACATTGTTAAAGGTGATGCCACATATTGTTCAAGTGGTGCCACAGATTTAATCATTGCGAATACGCCGGTTGTTTCAAATACGAATCCGCAACATTTCGCCGTAATCATGTATTTTGTTTTGTCCTCATTTATTTCTAGACCCACCTCTTCTGCCGCTTGCATGATGATTTCACAGTTTTTACTTACAGTTTCTAGATTATCGCCCAAAACGGCGATGTCATCCTCATATGCGAGCACTTTTGTGACCCCGTTCAGGGATGTTCCGGCCATGTTGTCGTCTTGTATCTTTCTGATGACATACTCGAGCACAAGTTTATAAAGACACGATGAGAGGCCGCCCCCTTTTTTTGGTCCGTCCCGGATTTCAAATGGTTCTGAGAGGTGGTTTTCTATTTTAACTCGCCCTTTGTTTTCGTTCATGCAAATTTGATTGAGGGCGGGGTATATTTTCGAGATTCCCTGCTCAACTACAATATGGTAGAGTCTTTGCCTTGCGGCTGAGTCGTCGGCTTTTTTGAAGTCAACGAACAGTTGGTGAACCGTCTCTCCCTATTCCCACTTCTTTTCCAGCAGTTACCTTATTGTGAACATTTGGTCGCTTGTTGACCGCTTCCTACGGAATCCACATTGGTAGCCTCCCAGTATTTCTTCTGCGTATGGTGTGATTCTCACCAGTATGCCATTTGTTAGTATTTTGTCCGTGTTTGGGAGCAATGATATTCCTCTGTAGTTTTCGCAGTCAGATCTGTCGCCTTTTTTGAAAATGGGGCCGAATATTCAGGTTTTCCATTCTTCCTGAGACTTCCTTATCCCCTATTGTTTTCATGATCTGGTGGATCTTTCGAGCGGTTGCCTCCCATCCATGCTTCACAAGCTCTGCCGGTATGCAGTCGCTCCGGGAGCCTTATTGTTTTTCAATCGATTTATTGTGTCTACAACTTGGTTGAAAGAGTTCTCTGGGATCTGAGACTCGGCTGTATGTACGCCTGGTGCGTTTATTTGTGTTTGATGGGTGGGCACATTGAGCAGGTTTTCAAAGTACTGTGGGGCTTGAAAGTAGGTGTAGTTGTGTGTCAAAGGGGCTCAGCTTCACTACGGCTTCCCCAACTTTACTAGTCATGCACCACGGGCGCAGGAATTAAAAACACTGTGGTCGGTCCCCCCACGTCGCAATTAGCTTAAAAAGCGACTCCAATTCCATTTTAGCTTTTATTCAGAATACAGTGGTTACACGTAATATAGTTCACAACTTAAGCAAAAGGTCTAAATTCATTTATAGTTAGTTCACAGCTTTGCAATAGTTCACACAGAGATTATATGGTTTGATTAAAGTAGTTTACATTTTACGCACAGTGTTCAAATTTATTTGCACTCAGTTAATAACTTTGCAATTGTACACACAGAGATTATATTGTTTGATTAAAGTAGTTTACAACTTAAGCACAGTATTCAAATTTATTTATATTCAGTCTATAACTTTGCAATTGTTCACCAGAGATTCTATGGTTTGATTGAATTAGATTAGCAAATTACTCTCAGTATTCAAGTTTATTTTGTTGACACTCGACCCGTGCGCACCTACTGGTGGATGAAACTCTCTGTTTGTATGTCCGACCGCGGAGGTGGTTAAATCTTGACTCGATAGGGATTGATTTCCGACTCCTCTGTTTATGTTTTACGTGGAGGCACGACTTGCCTCCACGGAATCTGAGTTACGACTAATGATTGCCACCGAAACGGCAGAATACCACATTCCATCCATCGCTTCGGTTACCAATAAGGGACGATCTTTCATGGTTGGTGATGTGCCCGCACACAGATATGATTGCTTCGCACGCTCATGCTGTATATCCATGAGCATGCGAACCATGGATATTCGAATTCCATAAAAGGAAATGTTTGCATCTGGGCAAGTATCATGAAGACGATACTTGGGGAGTTTACCCGATCAGTAACTGCGTACAGCATTTACGCTGATCGTGCACGTGTTGCCGGCATCTGCGGATATGACTTGCCCTGCGTGTGTGTGAGAAAAATTGACAAGTTCGGGGATTTATGTCGGTTACGTAATGTCGTAACCGAATTGGATTTTAGGAACGTGCTGCGTTGTATGCAGGCATGCTTGTAGGTAAAAATGAAAGAAGGCATATCTCCTGCATATGTGCGGCGGAATTCGTTCGGAGACATGTGCAATGAAATGGTTCAGGTCATGTTGGTTGGTTGGTGGTGCAACCAAATTGCGTTTCATGCGACCATGCCTTTGTGGAAAATACTTACTTGTTGCGGATGGATTTTGCATCAGCGAAAATTATAGTTTTAAAGCATTTCAGGTGATAGTTTGCGCAAACGATGGAAAGGTGAGTAAATGTTTTCCAGGTTTTTGGAGCTCTAGGAAGCAGTTTACTGAATAATTGGTGGGAAGGTAAGTAGTGGCATTCAAAGGAACCGCCACAGTACTGCTTCCACCTTGTCACGATATTGTTTGTTTCTGTGACCAGACAGCCCTCTCGAATTGGGGCCCGGCTGTTTGTACGTCTGGTGCTTTTATTTGTGGTTGATGAGTGCGCACATTGAGCAGGTTTTCAAAGTACTGCTTCCATCTTCTCACGATATTGTTTGTTTCTCTGCCCAGACAGCCGTTTGCACCTCGAATTATTTTGGCTCTCTCTCGATAGCCATTTCTTATTGAATTTATGCTGGCATACATACCTCTGATCTGGCATTTCCTAGGAATTTTTTGATCCGATTCTTCTGCCATTCGCGGTTTTTTTTTGCGTTTGAAGAGTCTCATTGCCTTTTTCCGAATTATGGCGTATCTTATTGCGTTGACTTCATCATATCATTCTAAGTGGATCACTCTAAGTCATTAACGTTTTTCGATTTTCGCCCTGCACTCATCGTCAAACCAAGCTTTGGACTTAATTGTGTTCTTAAATCCTAATACCTTTTGTGCTGTTTGTTTGATTGTGTCTCTGATCGATGTACATTTAGTGTCCACACTATTCGTTTCCTCTTCCTCACTGCTTCCATTCTCTAGGATGATAACTCGGTTCGTTAGTTCGTCTTGACATTCAGTCCTTTTGCGCAGGTCTTTTAGTTTATCAATGTCGAACTTTTTGCTCGTCTCCTGTGACTGCCAATGTGCGTTTGCTGCGAGCCGACTTCCATCCCTAAAAATGATCGGAGTCGCAATCTGCTCCTCTGTATGATCTTACGTCAAGGATATTCGATCGGTGTCTTTTGTCTATGAGGAAGTGGTCTATTTGGTTATGCGTTACGCCATCGGGTGAGATCCATGTGACTTTATGGATTTGCTTGTGCATGAGCATCGTACTTTTTACTACCAGATCTTTTGATGTTGCGAACGTAATAATTCTTGATGGTGTCTTGATGGTGTCAAATCTGTATCCCATCAAATTAATGAAGGTATTCCCCAGGGTTCTGTACTCTCACCCACTCTCTTCCTGATATTCATAAATGATCTCTTACCAATTACTCACAACCCAATTCACTCGTTTGTTGATGATAGCACGTTGAGTTTCTCATACTCATATGAACACTCCAGACCAAACTCTTCGAACATCACTACCAATCAGCAACTTAAGCTTTATACATTGAATTCAGACCACAACAAGATATATCACTAGGGCTTATCTAACCGAGTAGAGTTCAATGCGCAAAAAACTCAGTGCTGCCTCTTGTCGTCAAAGGCGAACCCCAAAGTAAATATACTATATAATAATTCGAATTCCATTATCATTTGAAATGTCGTGTAGGCTTTCTTTACCTATAGTTGATTGAAAGATATCTTCCGTTCCAATTTTCGCATTGAGGTCCCAGAGGAGGATTTTAACATCGAATGATGAGATCCCATCAAATACTTCCTCTAGGGTCTCGTAGAACGTTTCCTTCGTTTCTTCGTGGGTAGATTCTGTTGAGGCGTGTACGTTTATAAATATATAATTGTCGTGTCGTGTACCACAACACCGAACTCTCCCCCAATCAATTCAAATACAGTGTTACGGCTCCAACGCCGTGCTTCCTCTTTCGAGGGAAGAGCGTGGAGGTTATAATATTTATTAAATTAAGTTATTAATAGTATTAAAAGATCTCTTTTAATTAAATATTTTTATTTATTTTTTATTTTATCGAACTCAGCTATCTCAAGCTGAGCTCTCTTCTTTCTATTTTTTTCATATAAATTTACTTGTTTATATAGAACATTTTGTTCTAACTGACTGTGGCGTATAAACTGAACAAAACAATCCAGAAGTCTCTGTGACTTAGAATTTTGAATAAACTTTGAACGAAAATCAAAGTGGCCATGTTTTGAAATGAAAAATGTGCTTGTTATGAAAAGGGGCTGTGGGGTAGGAAGTAAGATGCACCGGCGTACGGCGCTGATTAACTTCCTCCTCCATCATTCACTAATTAATTAAGTTTGGCCGAATATCGCAGCAGGTACAGGAAACACGCTTTAACAATGAAATGTGTCTAGTTTTGAATTTAATTTACTTTTAAATTTTGAAAATCAAACAGTTAATGAAATTTATAAATTGTTTATTGTTTGTCTTTTACATTTTTGTATGATGTATTCGTTTCCACAAAAATACTATTGAACACTTTCGTATGAACTTAATGATATTGTTTTATCAATGAGACTATTGCATACCGATTCTTTTGAAATTTATATGTTTTCGATAATAAACAATTTGGGATCAATAAATTTACGTTATTTCTGGTGATTCACGGATAAATTTACGTGGAAAAAAAAAATAAACTAAAACTTCCTAGAGTTGAAAAATAAAACACACAACTCGAATTAACTGGTTTCGCACCGTACCCGGCGGAGGTACGGTGAATGGCGAGCGACCCGACCGCCACGGAGATCGAATTACGACTCAAACGATATCCTCTCTAATAAGGATATCGTTTTTTACCTACCACCAGGAAAACGTAAAGTCTCTCTTGGTGGTATAGGAAACCAGATCTTGTAATACAGTTCATGGTGGTATGTGTGGCATCGTTGAGATCACTATTCACGCGTGCAGTGGAACAGCGAAACAGGGAGGCGGCAAAGACAAAAGGAAAGGCGACCAAATGGTTCGCTCTTCAATGAAGGTCATGTTTATACGATGCCTCGTCGCTATTTTCGACGTTAGGAGAAAAAGGTGCTAAAAGCAAATTGGATGTTTATGGCATCTCTGGCTGCAATAGAAACCGGGTTCATATTTGCATTAGGAAATGCTGGAGAATTTGGTTTCAGCGTCTATTTCGCTAATTATATGCAGCTGCTTGGGTTGTTTGTTGGTAAGACAAACAAAAAAGGTTGCCAGGCAATGTATATGAAAAGGTATATGGCGCGGCTGGAAAAATAGACGGCGCGATATTTATGGTATTTGTCTGGTACCGAATTGGTTCAGAATACCAAATAAGCAAACAAAGAAATCTTATGAAAAATTGTATGCGAAGGGATGCATGAAGGTAAGTTTTCTTTATAGGGATTTTAGGGTTAAAATAATTGGGTCTGTTTGATGCGTGAAGCATCTAAGATGCTAATGCGAATTGCATTAGCGAAAGCTGGTGCAGACCCGGGTTATGGTTATGGGGGTTTTTTCAGGAAGGCGAGCCGTGGGATCTGGCGGAATCGCCACAGTACTCCCCTCCCAGTGACGTAGTCACGAAAAAAAAGGTAGGGGCGAGGGAATGCTCGATGGTGGGTGCTGTGATGATAGGGAGGTTGCTTCGGAATGCGCTGTGATAATGTTACGGGACTGTCGTGGTGACCAGTTCCTGGTTATTGTTTGGGCCTTTATCGATAAGATGGACACAGTTGTTACCGCTTGATGCCATCAAGGGCAAATGTGTGCGGCGTGGTCCATCGGCCTGTTATGGGTCTCGTGGCCCAACAGGCTTATCGCCCGAATAGGTCGGAACCTATCGGAAATCCGCTCACATCCGCAGTGACGAAATAGTGTGTGCGAGATGGAGGGGAACTTATCCCAGGGTAATTCCCATCCGCAGTGACGAGTTGCCGTGTGCGGAATGGAAAGGGACCAAGTCCAGAGCGGGTGTCTTTTGTCCATACGTTTGTATGGCAAATTGTTTGCCGCTGTGACTGGTAGAGGAGGGCGGGCCCTCAATTGCACGTTTTACCTATCGAGGGAGGACCGGTACATTGGTGCCAATGTAGCGGTAGCTGCGACCTCGACCGAATGGAAACTTGCTGTGAGGTGCCGGCCGTCGCTCTTGTTTAAAAAAAAAATATAGGGGATTTTGATTAGGGGGCTCCTGGTGGGTGGTTGATTGTGTGCAACCCCAGGGCGCCCTAGGGTTATTAGATGTGCGCTCCGAAGTATTATGCACCTAGGTATTTGAGGCGGCGTAGAGGGGCGTGTATAGCCTTTAGTTGCCGCTAAAGGGGAGCCATGGTGGCTAAAGGATTGGGGAAACAGGTATGTTGTCTCAGCCCGATGGTATCGGTTTGATTTGTGGGCCGGTGTCGCTGAGACATTTGGGAGACGTAGGAGATCTAAGGACGAATGTCCTGAATTTTAAATAAAGGGGCAAAACCAGGTGCCCTGATGAGTGCTACGCGTAGTAGCTGTGGTAACGAGGGAAGCTGGCTTGCTGAAATCGGGTAGAAGGTCGAGCATTGATGAACAGTTTCGCGTGATAACTGTTTTTGGCGTAGATGGGCGCCAATATATGAACAGAGACAGAAAAAGGTGTTAGAGGGCAAGCAGAGTCGAGAAGGGATGCATGGGGTTGCGTGAAGGCTATGGTTGGTGAGCGTGAGCGCCGACCTTCAGAAAGGAGACAGAAAAGGGTGAGGTGTTTCACGCGAGACAAAACCGGGCGTCCTATTGATTATATGCTACGCGTAGTAGCTGTTGTTAGCTAAGGGGCCGGTTTGCAAAAAATGGGCGTTGATAATGGCGAGCGTGTGCGCCAATATGTTGAGAAGGCTTCGGGATTGAATAAACCCGAGCAAAATCGAAAAGGGTAAAAAGAAGTCGGGTGTGAGGTGGGTCGCGTAATGTCGAGTCGAAAGGTTCGAATGTGTCACGGGGAGTCAAGTGGAGTTGAGTGTGGGCGACGTGAAGTCGAAAAAGAAAGCAACTGTAGGAAGAGGTTGAAAAGGGGTCGGGTATTGTCGCGAGTAGTCGAGAGAAGTAGGAAGCGGAGTCGTGTGTAGTCGAATAGTGTGAGCGCGGAGTCGTGCGGGACATTACGGTTGTACTAGGTTGTGCGTAATTCATTACCCGGAAGGGGTTTACAATAATTATTTTGTTCTTAAAAAAAAAATTGCAGTAACCGTTTCTATTCAAATGAATATGGTAGCACGCACACAAAAAAAAGGTAAGGTAATTATTGTGCCGTGGTGCGTTTACTTTATGTTACTTGTCGATATATATAATTGCGCATAAAATTTATTGAGCTATATCTATTGCCATTTGTTTTATGTATATTTTTAATTAGTGTGCGTGTTTCTTGGAGAGAACAAAACAAAACTTGTACTAATACCACCGAATCACAAATAGAATTAGGTACGATGTAGTACATCTAACGTAATATTTAGTATAATACAAATACCAATTACGTAATGTCGTTAGTGTATAAAACGGCAGTCTTCGCAAAAAATTAATTTTCCTTTTGCTTTAAGTGTACTTAAATTCTAGGTGTTTCTGTTTTTACATTGATTTTATTTATGTATACGACTGTGCGTGTATATGTGTATTTATAATTTTCATTGTTGATTTTTGCTTTATATCAACGGTTAATGTTTGTTAAATGCAGAATATATTAAATAAAACAAAAGCAAAACAGGGACTTAGTGGAACAAAGAAAAAGGAAGATGTAAAATGTATGTATTCTTAATGTGCAATTTTCCAAATGCTAGAAAATTTATATAAAATATATAACCCATATTTCTAACACTAAAATCTGATTTTGTTTCTATTGGTAGCAAATCCCAGTTCACATTGCACTCAAATTACCATTAAGTATATATTTCTGGTAACATTTTGGATTGTAATTCGAGTTTTTTATGAATTGTTCTTGAATGTAAATATTACATAACGCAGGTATATATGGTAAACAAATTTTAAAAGTATAATATATTCTTGTGGTTTTTTAATTTATTATTGCATTACAAAAGGAAAAAGAAGAAACGCATCCATACAAATGCATATATTTCCGGACATATATGCATCTATATAAATATCAATATCTTCTATAGTTACATTACTAATTTTAATTATTTTAACAGTCAAGCCTATTATACGGTTTTCTTAGACTGGCAGGACAACTGTTTCGAACCAGTTGTCTACCTTTACCATGAAAATCGCTTAATTAGAACTGTGTGTGGTAATTTGCACTTCAAATCGGTAATTAATTTTTGAATAACAAATGTCAATGCACACAAATGTTTTTTAGGAAACAAATTTTAAGTTTCGCTCAGAAGGAGCTTACATGAAGACAATACAAAAAGGAAAGGAGAGAAGAAAAAAAATTAAAAAGTTTTAAGGAATTTAATATTACTACATCATACATAAAACTGTAAAGGATATTAAGCGGTCTTTGTTAAGGATAATCGCAGCCAGTCGAGTTGTTCACATATCTTCAGTTTCTGGTATCATAAATTGTGAAATGCCTGCAATTCTTAACATCATCACGGAATAGGTGACACGTATCTTGTCACTGAACTTGCACCCATGTTGTTGGAATGTTGAGTTGCTCGTGGGATGGTTACGCTGGTGATGTTGAGCATGTGTCCTGTGCTGCTGTTCGGTGATACAGGTGACTACGCTGCATCGTTGGGACGTCGTTGGCAAAGCGGTGTTGGGTAGTGGGTATCCTTTTAATTGTCTTTTGTTAATAGCGTATTAATTCGAAGGCATCTGATTGGCTTAGTTCCGACACTTGTAAGGCTGGTGAATACAAAAAAAAGAAGGAAGGATACTTATCTTACCAACTCCTGGCTATTGTTGTTGAGGTGGTTGTTGTTTTGGTGCGTGTTGGCTGCTGGTGCTGGAAGGAAGGCTGGCGTTGGGGCGATGTTTTGCCCATTGATTATTTTCCGGCAATTGCCGCCACAATTGCTCACTGTTGTCACTGGAACGAAAAACACCAAGAAACGCAAGTTCGTGCTTCACAAAAACGCGCACTGTTTTCGCCGACTGTTTATTTTCCCGAAGGCGCGATTGTTCCAACTCGGAGTCACCAATGTGGGGTAGGAATCGCGGCACCGGCATGGGTGCGAGTTATACTTCCTCCTCCATCATCAATTGTTAGCCGCGCAAAACACCGAACCGAAAGTCACCAGCAATAAATGAACGAAACGCCGCCACGTTCGTCCACAAGCGAGAAGGATGAAAAGTTCGATCACCGATGAAAGGAGATAAAACACTCGGAAGCTGCGGCACAAAAATTATGAAACACTACGGATTAATATTGAGTTGAACTGGTTTTATTTTATTTAATTCTAGTTTTATTAATGAACGGAGAACTTAACAGAAAATATAGCACAAGTAATAATTTTAACTTTAAATTTAATGAACGGAGAACTTAACAGAAAATATAGCACAAGTAATAATTTTAACTTTAAATTTAAATTTTAACCGACTTCCGTCCATTATTTCTATACTTCTTATTACACTATGTCTTGACTACTTGGTGAAAGACCAACGCGTCTGGCGATTCTCGCGATTATCGCTCCCCTGTGTGCACCAGGGTAGCGATGGAGACACGACCCGCTCGGGTCGGAGGATGGAATAAGACTCAGCGATCGTCATCTCATGCAGAGATGATTTCGCTAAGGAAAAAAAAATGAAGAGAGAGAAAAACTCTTCTCTTAAGGGTGTGAATATATCCTTGCCAAGGATATGTTTTATCTCCCACAAGTGTAACGTAGAGTCTCTCTTATGGGAAAAAGGAAACCAGATCTTGTAATACAGTTCATGGTGGTATGTGTGGCATCGTTGAGATCACTATTCACGCGTGCAGTGGAACAGCGAAACAGGGAGGCGGCAAAGACAAAAGGAAAGGCGACCAAATGGTTCGCTCTTCAATGAAGGTCATGTTTATACGATGCCTCGTCGCTATTTTCGACGTTAGGAGAAAAAGGTGCTAAAAGCAAATTGGATGTTTATGGCATCTCTGGCTGCAATAGAAACCGGGTTCATATTTGCATTAGGAAATGCTGGAGAATTTGGTTTCAGCGTCTATTTCGCTAATTATATGCAGCTGCTTGGGTTGTTTGTTGGTAAGACAAACAAAAAAGGTTGCCAGGCAATGTATATGAAAAGGTATATGGCGCGGCTGGAAAAATAGACGGCGCGATATTTATGGTATTTGTCTGGTACCGAATTGGTTCAGAATACCAAATAAGCAAACAAAGAAATCTTATGAAAAATTGTATGCGAAGGGATGCATGAAGGTAAGTTTTCTTTATAGGGATTTTAGGGTTAAAATAATTGGGTCTGTTTGATGCGTGAAGCATCTAAGATGCTAATGCGAATTGCATTAGCGAAAGCTGGTGCAGACCCGGGTTATGGTTATGGGGGTTTTTTCAGGAAGGCGAGCCGTGGGATCTGGCGGAATCGCCACAGGGCATATTTATGAAATGTGCTGTAAGTGACTGGATATAGAATATAGTGTCTGTTTATTTATGAATTGTATTAACTGAGAATGTAAGATATGTGAGGATGTAGTTTTAAGCGTTGTGTTTGAAAGGACATGAGTTAGTGTTAAAGCGAATAAGGGTAGTATTCTGGAATACAACATCCCACCCTTTTTCGAGAAGGAAAATTATCCTTGAAGAGAATAATTTTCTGTTAACAATTGCTTAGATTAGGATTAATTACAGACTTGGATTTTCGTTCAATTACAATGGCGTTCAAAGAAGTTAATCTTATATCAGAAGTTACAAAAATCCAAAAGTTCGTAATACTAGAAAAATAGGTTACAATAATCCAAAAGTTTACTTATAGTCTACTTACATTATCTTTTAACTAACTTTAAATATTTCTAACTAACTTAATATTTCCACTTGGAACCTTTTCTTTTATTATCCAACTTTATTTTTTTTTGCTATACATATAATTAATATTATTTCTCAAAATTCTCTTTTTCGTTCGAATTTCCAATATATTATGTCCCAATATATATTTTAAAATGTATTATATCCCAGTATATAATACTTTTTTTTTTTTTCTAAAATTTTCTTTCTTTCTTCCCCTTTTTTAACCTTTTTTTTTTTTTTTTTTTTTTTTGTTTCCGTCATTTCTTACAATTGTTTTATATACTGAATAAAAACAAAGGCCATTTGTTAAGTGTCTATCTTTTCCTTAAATTTATGGAAAATTTTCCAAAACTTTTTTGGGCCTATTATTATGATGACTGCATAGAATTGCATAATACCAAACATTTTCTTAAGAAATGATCTCAGTTGTCCTAAATGACTGTGTACCTTTTTATTTTTTCTTATTTTGTGTTCGAATACATGTTTATTGTTGTAAAATTTAATTTGTAAGGTATTTATAAGGTTTTTCTTTTCAATACCTATTTTAATTGAATTATTATTTTCAATTTTCATAACTTCGTGTTGGTGTTTAGTATCGTTATATAAAATGTTTAGTGTTTTCGGCTCATTGTCATCATTTTCTACAGCTTTAACTTCTTTAATTGAATTATTATTTTCAATTTTCATTACTTCGTGTTGCTGTTCAGTATCGTTATTTAAAATGTTTAGTGTTTTCGGCTCAATATCATCGTTTTCTATAGCTTTAACTTCTGTCGGAACGTTTACCTTTTCAGTCTTACTTATTGCTGATGGATCGTTTAGTTTCTCAGTCTCATTTACTGATTCGTATGGTTCTTCAGACTTATTTGCTGTTAGAACATCTTGGTTCCCAGTCTTATTTGCTGTTTGAACTATTTCTTCAGTTATATCTGCTGTAGAAACCTTCAATCCTTCAGACTTTGCTGCTGAAACATGGTGTTCTTCAGCGTTAACTACTGAACTGACCTGGGTTTCGATTTTTATTGCACCTTTTGGATCTTCAGTCTTTACCACTGCTGAATTTTCAGTCTTTGTTGCTGAAGTGTCGGGGTTGTCTATAGGGATAGCCGAAATGTGAGGGATTTTTGTTAGTGTATTTTCTGCAAGTTCTGAATTTTCAGTCTTTAATATTGCTGTGTTTTCAGTCTTGGTTGCTGAAGTGTCTGTGTGGTCAATAGGGATATCCGAAATATTAGGGATTTCAGTCTTTACTACTGCTGAAAATTTCGAATTTTCAGTCTGTGTTGCTGAATTATTTTCCAAAATTGGAGTATGAATCGGAATATTTATATTAGTGCTTGTTTTCTCTTCGTTTATCTGTATCGCTTTAGTTATTTGGTTAGGAGCTTCATTAAAATTGTCGTTATCTATTGCCAAAGATCTAATGTTATAAATAGAAAAATTTTGTCTGTCTTCCACAAAATTGGGTTGGCGTCAGGCCTCGTTTTCCGACTCTTGCACCCGAGAAAAGTGAACATTTTGCTTATCGTTTTGTCTATTGGTGATTCTAGGATTTTCACTAAAACGATTTTCGGTGTTTGCAGGATTATTTCGGAATGGATTACGCGTTGTTGTACCTAGTTGGTAATTTGTTAAGGATGGTCCATTCCTAGATATCTTGTATCTACACTCGTTCTCTGTGTGATTATCCCGTCCACAGAAATTGCATATAATGTTATATTCTCTTTTTATTGGTTGTCTATTCGGAAAATTGTTGGACTGCATGTTCCGATAACAAGTGTCCTGAGAATGACCTGGCTTACCGCAGGTTTGGCAGACTATTCGATTAAATCTGTCATTATAGTTATATGGCCTGGGAGAGATGTCCATTCGAGCAGCATGTGATACTACATGTGCAATAGACTGTTTTAAACTACTTCCCCCATGGACTTTGGCTAGGATTTTCAGTTGTTCATTCTTGAGACCATCCTCAAATATTTGCACTGCCAATTTTGAGTTTTCTTCTATCAAGAATTCTCTAACCACCGCGTCTGCTGTTATTTCGTACGTAGCAGAGTTCAGCGTCCTCAGAGCATTCGCAACTCTATCTCCGTATTCCCGAACGGTTTCTCTGAAGTTTTGTTTCAGGGATATCAACTCATTGTGTGCCGTTGACCGAGATTGCTCCTCTTTATATTCTGATTCAAGTTTATCCTTTAAATCCTCCCATTTAGCAATTGTGCTATACCTAATTAGATCATAGGCAGGACCCTCTAGTCTATTTTTGACTAGCTCCAAAAATGTTTCATATATCTCCGGGTCTGCCCTTTTTATAGATCTAAATAAAACTTCTCCCCCGGAAATAAATTTATCTAGGTCGCAGGGTTTTCCGTCAAAGGTAGGGACGATTCTGAAAACATCAGAAATTCCGACAGAAAGAGCCATTTCAGGGGGGTTATGGTGTATTTGTAGAGAGTGGATTTGTTCTTCCCCCTGCCTAGCCGCCTGTCTCGTGTAATATGGACTCGTAATCTTGAAAACTCTGAAATCAATGTATGGCAAAATCACTTCTTAAAAATACGGTATATAAAAATGGCCTTTCTTTTAGTTATTCAATATATATGAAAAAGAAAGTTAATTTGGTCTCAAAGCTGTAGAGAAAGAAAATTCGGCGAAAAAGACAAAACGGAAATGTCGTCGAAATACTGGAAAGAGAATAATAAATAATAATTTCGAAATAATTTCTATCGGACAGAATTGTTAGAAAAAAGGAAAAGTTAAAAGTTCCAAGGTAAAAATATTCCTACGTAAAAATGAACAGAAAAATTGATATTTCGCTAACGATTCTTACTACTAATATATGTTGATTGATGTTTTGTTCTCCTTTTTTTTTTTCTTGTGTTGTCTTCTTGTGTTTTTTTTTTCTCTGCTGCCACTGAGGTTAATTTAGATTTCCTCTGGAACTCATCGGCAGACCTTCCTTCCCTCTTTAGGGTTTTATCTTGCACTAATCTTCCTCTGGGATCGATTCCTCCTTCGAGGATTAAGTCGTCCTTCGGGGATTGGTCTTCCTTCGAGAATTTAGTCGTCCTTCGAGGATTAAGTCGTCCTTCGGGGTTTGGTCTTCCTTCGAGGATTAAGTCGTCCTTCGGGGATTGGTCTTCCTTCGAGGATTAAGTCTTCCTTCGAGGATTGGTCTTCCTTCGAGGATAGAGTCGTCTTTCGGGGAGTCCACCAGTCTTCGTGGATCGGTCTTCCTTCGAGGATTGGTCTTCCTTCGAGGATAGAGTCGTCCTTCGGGGAGTCCACCAGTCTTCGTGGATCCCACCGCTGCCACCAGTGTTACGGCTCCAACGCCGTGTTTCCTCTTTCGAGGGAAGAGCGTGGAGGTTATAATATTTATTAAATTAAGTTATTAATAGTATTAAAAGATCTCTTTTAATTAAATATTTTTATTTATTTTTTATTTTATCGAACTCAGCTATCTCAAGCTGAGCTCTCTTCTTTCTACTTTTTTCATATAAATTTACTTGTTTATATAGAACATTTTGTTCTAACTGACTGTGGCGTATAAACTGAACAAAACAATCTAGAAGTCACAGGAGTTAGTGTTAAAGCGAATAAGGGTAGTATTCTGGAATACAACAACATATGCAACAATTCTCCAAGCTTCTTACTTTTAACACACAACCGAATGGTACACCTGATATTATCCCATATCCACATAAATCAAAATTGTATATATTATTTTCAAGTCATAAACAAATTGTTACTATCATTGCAATATCAAGTATTGTCAATTGTAAATAAGATTAGATTAAGTTACATTGTCAATGACCAACTTTACCGACAGTAGTCAATGACCGGGTACCCGAGTACCCACATATAGACACATTGTTTTAACAATGTTAAAACAAATAGTTTGCAATCGATTTTAATTTGTTTATCAGAAACAAATATATTGTGAATATTTTATGTATTTTATATAATTATTTTTTATAAATATAAAGAATTTTGACTATCTGCGGCTACAAAAGGCCTATTGAAATCGGCGCAGAGCAAGGTCAGGATCGGCAGGTGTGTAACAAATTCAGTTATACCTGCTAGAGGGATCTCGAGTATTCGGTTGACGAATAACTTGTACGGTCAACTTTCTATTTATAACTTGCGAGTTTATGGTGAAACCATTCGAATCCGGCATTAGAGAAAGCGTGGTTCAGTCAGCGTCCTTTGTGCATCTGAGCATCTTCAAAATGACGACTTTGTTGACACGTGCTCAATTCAACAGGTAATAATATTAAAATTAATATTGTTAATGTATTTAATAATATTAAATGATTTTGTTGTTGTATTTTTGTTTTTAGATTATGTAATGCACAACGAGATGCCTACTTGAAAAGCGTGTGTGGTGAATCTGACGACGAGAGCATAAACCTTTCTGATAGTGATGACGATGATTGGATTCCTGACGAGCGAAATGAAAACGAGGTATCTGATAACGAAGAATATTTCGCGGATGAAAATGATACAACTGAAGCAGCCATTGACGATTCTGAAAGCGAAGATGACAATGATACGAACGGAGATGTCGACGCAGTTTCAACTGCAGGTAAAAATAATTCTTTTCGTTTTATTTATTAATTTTTCATGCACAACGCGTTCTTATTATTTTTATTCTTTTTTCTAGATTCAACTGGACGTACGTTTGTCGCGAAAGATAAAACTGTATGGCAAAAAACACCTCCTAACACAACCCAAACTCTCCGTCACAATATTGTGAGACAAAGAGCTGGTCCCCATCGCTCGACCGAAACACTCTCAGCGGCTGAAACATTCAAAAGGATTCTTACTCACGAAATAGTGGATTTGATTACTCGTTACACTAATCAGAAGGCAGATCTAGTTATCCGAGAGTGGAATGCAAACAATTCAAATCGACCGTCGAGAACGTGGAAAAATGGGTCAATAATGGAAACAAAGACCATACTACAGAGATGTGGAAAACGTCATCATTCCCTTTATACAGGGCCACAATGAGTATCAATCGTTTTTGGAATATCTTACGTTTTATCAGATTTGATGATGCGCGGACACGAGAGGAACGGTCCAGAGAGGACAAAGCAGCTCCAATTGGTGAGATCTGGGCGATGTTGAATGCAAATTTGTCCGCTCTGTACCGGCCCGACACAGAACTTACCATCGACGAGCAGCTGTATCCGTACCGTGGGTGAACCAAATTTACGCAGTATATTCCATCAAAACCAGCCAAGTATGGTAACAAAGTGTGGTGGAATTGTGATGCTGAAAATGCATATCCTCTGAAAGGCATTATTTACACCGGGAAAAGTGGCAATGTTAGAGAAAAAAATCAAGGTGAAAATGTTGTCAAAAAATTAGCAGCACCGTACAAAGGGAGTGGAAGAAATATTTGTATGGACAATTTTTTCACGACGTTACCGCTCGCGAAGCTTTTATTGTCGTGGGACTTGACTGTCGTAGGAACCTTACTTCCAAAGGAGATGGCTGCATCAAAGGATCGTGCAGAATTATCCACACTGTTCGGTTTTCACGACAAAACGACGATTTGTTCGTATGTGCCGAAGAAAAATAAAGCAGTTATACTGCTTTCGACGATGCACTCGAACATGGCAGTCGCTGACCACGCACAGAAAATACCCGAGATTATTTTGCACTATAATCGGTACAAAGCTGGTGTTGATACAATGGACCAAATGGCCGGCAGATATACGACACACCGACGGACGAATAGGTGGCCCTTGGCAATGTTCTTCAATGTCCTCGATGTAAGCGCACTCGCGGCGTTCGTCATTTATAATGAGAACAACTCCATGCTGCCGAAAAAGGCGAACGCCCGTTGTATGTTTTTGCTCCAATTAAGCGAACAACTTGCCCTGCCAAGTATTCATGAACGCTCGGAAAATGTTCAAATCGTGAGGCATTACTCAACAAAACTTGCAATCGAGTCCATCATCGGCAAGGTTCAACCGCTCGTGCCGACGACCCAGACAGCATGTCCGCCCCTGGATAGTACAGGAAGAAAAAAGGCCACTGGTTGTTGCCACATTTGTTTATCGCAGACTCTGAAAAGGCGGCGAAAAACAAGAAAGGCGTGTCGGCAATGTGAAATGCCGGTTTGCGACGAACACGCAACTACGTTGCTTGAATGTAATGCATGTCACAGAAGTCATTCTGAATAAATTTGTTTGTTAATTTAAATGCATTTTTATTGTTTTTCATTAATTATTAGTTATTTAAATAGTTAATTATCAATAATTAATTATTAATTAACTATTTAACATTCAATTTTGCATCATTCTTCATCATTCTCAATGCTTTTTAAATGGGGTACCCGGGTACCCGGTCGTGGCTCAGAATACAATTTTTTAAAATGTCAATTTGAAAGTAAAAAAAATTGTTTTTCATTGAAATTTCGTAATTATCATTCAGAAACGTTTGAATGGAGATGATCTAAGACATGGGACCGAAATTCGTCTACTAGGCCGAGCAATCGTGAAATTGCGACGAAATGGGTACCCGGGTACCCGGTCATTGACATAAGGGTTAAGTAGGCTAAGTTAAAAAAACAGAGTTCCTGTTAATTCTTCCTCTTAATTTTCGGTCTAGTAGATTAAAAAAAAATGGTTTCAGATCAGTTCGAACTCGGAGGTCGAGAAAACGGCCAAAAAGTTATAATCGAAATACATAAAATAAATAACTAGAACTCACAAACAAAAAGGAAAAACCGTCTTTTACTATTGGGCCCAGTAAACAGTCACGAGACCACCCCAAAGGAGGGATGAACTTAAAATATAACCCTACAATACATTTAATTTGTTGTACGGAAATTGTACTAAGTTCAATTCAAACTTTTGAAACAACTAAAAAGCAAATATAAGTTTAATTAAATAATAACAAGAAAACCTGATTATTTTTAATTCTCGCCAACTCCTTAGAAGGACACCTAAACGAATCAAGTGTACTTCAATTTTTTATAAATATGCTCTTTAAAAGAACAGAAAAAAAGAATAGTTTGCTAGCGTCCTGTTGGAGGTATCGAGACTCTGTGATGCGGTCCATCAAAACATTATTGTTACCTAATAATGCTATGTATATATCGTACATTATAGACGAAATATTAATATAAAAACAGATGAAGCTTTTAATATGCGATATGTACATTGGTTCTTCAGATATTTTTAGGCAAACAGCAGTCATACGTCCTAACGTCTCGTACTAGCGACCAACGTAACACATGCTTTTATTTGGGATTTATTGCAATTTAAGTCATCTAATGAAGAAACAAATAAGCGCCACAATCATCTCCCCCACCCTCATTCATTTGAAGCAATTACTCTGGGTTATAAAAATATTCAAAAACGCAATATGCTTGCAACAAGCCGATATGAAAAGCGCCAGGATCTAGTCAGCGACATTTGCATACTGATACTCTTTCCACTCTTTCAGTATAGCTTCGGAGGTATTCATTTGAGTTTCCATCTCCTCACACTTTAAAAAGAGTAAAAGAAGATTTAAATGAAGAAACTAATCAACTCAGAACCATATGCTAGATACCATATCTGCCCAGCCAATAGAAACCATCGTCAAAGATTAAATAAATTCAGAAACTTGATCTGCCTCTTGTCCGACTTCAATAATTCCACCGATTTCCCTATATTCGTCCCTCTTACATAGAATAGATTAAGTCAACTTTTAATTCCATGCCACCTACCGTTTCCTCGTCGCCTTTGATCAGTCAGGGAAAGAAAATTCATAGTGGAAAACACGGAAACACTCTGTTCCATCATTTATTTAACATAATAGAACCCTGGTGCGTCCTTGATAGCAGTTGCCCAGAAAACTTTTTTCCAGATCGATCAGAATTTGCATTGATTATTGAATAAGTTGCCGACCACAACTCTCCCATCATCCATCCCTCTTGACAGAAAAAATGCATCAGTAACATCCAGTAAATCAAGAGATTCGCAAAGAAAATTTTTATTGAGCTTGATACCGGGGGAAGTCAAAAGAGATGTAAAGTTGACATCCGGATAACTGGGGGGCCAAGTCACCTTTGTTCTGGAGATGGATAGCGATGATTAATTTCCCTTGTTGTCTAGTATGGGCGACCATTTAAAGACATTGTTGTGGAGTGACGAATGACCCTCAATTTAAATGAAATCTACTGTAGTTGGAAAACGTTACGAAACATCTCCAGTAAGGATTCAGAAGGATCATTTATTATAGATATGAAAAGTTATGTCATATCCTCGGCCGTTTGACACTATTACGTAACAAGTCTTGTTAGAACGACATGTTGCTACGTTGACGGGCATTAGCCACATGAACTGTGAGAATGTAATCTCCTCACCCTTCGGGCGCGCCACTACAGTCGTCATTTGATTGATGTCCATTGGTTTGAGAAATTAGAACATATATTCCCTTGGTAAATAAACGACTCACAAGAGGAATTAAGAGCTTAAAAGAGTTGCAACCGCCCTTTCAGTGTCGAGTACTTTTGAAAGCGAGTTTTATGGTGTGTACTTTTGCAATGTGCAAATACAAATATTGGACGTTGTTTACTCTCGCGTTGTGCATCTTGACTGTAAGTCTGTTGATTTTGCGTTATGTTTGCTGAATCGTTGCGAACTACTAGACGTTTCTTATGGGTGCAGTATAGCTGGACGGGTGATGGTGTTGAAAATCTAATCATTCTGTGTTGAAATATATGTGATGCATGATAAATATGTGAGTCTCGTTCGGTTGTTGATTGAGCTAGTGATTTTCTGATATATATAAATCAAAAACTCGTGATGAGTACAACAAAACATATATGTGCCTCTTTCCAACCTTTTTTTTCTGAAATAATAAAATCAGACAACTGTTATAGCCTTTTTGCAGGGTGTTCGAAGAGAACGGAAATATATAGAAAAGATTTGATAAGAACGAATAAATAAAAAGGCAAGATCAACCGTAAATTTTTTTTTTCTCATAATACGAAGAAACCACCGCAGAAGAAGAGTTTTTCAACTTTCTCATCACAAATATCTTCACCAAATACACCAAATAAACATATAAAACACGAATTCATCAGGACGAAAAAAGGGTCGCATATTAAAACTCCTGGCAGTATTTTAATTATACGAGGGTCGTTCAATAAGTTTCTAGAAAAATATTTTCAGATGACATTTTTTCTTGATTTTTTCGTTTAACTGGTGTAATAAAATCCTACAATACTCTTCTGTTCTTATTTTTAGTTTTACCATCTAATTGGTGTAGACGATTCTGCTTATATACTAAAATATCTTCTCCATCACCTTGTCGACTGAGTCTGTTCTTCTCCGGCTGGCTTTTGTCACATTTGTTAAAATCAACAGACCAATTAACTTGTAATCCATAGCTTAATTAGCGAGCAAATACAACTTCATATAGACGCAGTTGTGGGGTTCCTTAAAGGCCCGCCCGAAGAACCACCCATTTTCCCAACCCAACTTCCTATTCCTTACCTGCATACGAGCAGTACAAAGCTCTCTTTCAACCATTTCTAACCTGAAAGAAATCCGTTCGTCATTACCGCATACATAAATGCATCTCACCATTGATCTAAAAAGAAAAACATTTTGGCCACCGTTCTAGGTAACTGCAATAAACTATGGAAACAATCATCGGAACCCCTGTCTGCCTACGTTTTCGGTCCCACACGTGCGCGGCAGATTTTCATAGTTTGTCTCTACCCATGGCGGTTTCTATCAACCATCAAAGTATAGCGCAACTTACGCCTAGCTGCCAAAAGCCGAATTCTCTGTCAGTTTAAATATTCACACTGGAATTCGACCCTTGAGGCGCTATGTAGGCCATATACAACCGACGTAGTTGTATACACAACCGCGATCGTGTACCCATCCTATGTTCCCTGTTACATTGAATTTTCAGCAGTTGCAGCCAATTATCCCCGACTGGTTGCATAAGCGATGAACATGCAAGAATTGTACGCAACCCTAATGTGTTTACCTCAAACAACTTGCAACGGTCTCGTCCCATGTTCGTTCACTACTACAAACAAATGTCCATTTCAGCGCTGGCCTGTGGGATTGTTTATCCAATATAACCCCTATCGTTTACGATAGCAATTCTTTCATCCTCTATGCATGTTCATTTGTTTGAACAGCTGCATAATTGATCTCTCTTCTTTCACATCCAACCACCGATGCATCATTGTTTGTCCTCACTTCCAGTGTATGGTCATCCAACCAGATCTGCACGATCACAATGGAAATACTTCCAAATCAAACCAAACTGATTTTTCATTGGTCGTCACCAGGAAAAAATATCTGATTCGCTTCTCACCACAGCGGTGAAAATCTACCCGAGTTGCGACTGGGGGTACGATTGACTCAACGTCTCGAGGAGTCAGATTTCATTCCCAGTTGGGTCCACACGTGTTCGAGGAATTCAAGTTTCATTTGACAATGTCGCAGAGTGGTTGCGTTTTTATTCAAGTTAATTCCAAGTTTTAACAGTATTGCAGAGCGGTTGCGTTTTGTTCCTTTTAAGTGGACACAATATACAACATTCAGAGAAAACAAAGTGAATCATCGGTTCCACAGTTGATGATGAATGGTCAGGCCCTCGCATCGGGGGAGAGCATGTCTGTGGCAGTGCATGGTGGTCGTGGTCTGTGAAATTCGATCGTGTCATAAACACGTGCCGAACATCGCCAGATCCGCCTCTGGAAATCTGAATTGTCTTTTCAGAGCCAAGAAATATTTTACTCCGGCCCAACTTTTTCTTCTATAATATAATATATAAATACCAAATTAGACTGACACTCGAATATTGCATTCATGTTTGGAGCTCCGCTCCTAAACATACCCTCAACCTGCTTGAAAGCATACAGAGACGAGCGACCCGCCTGATCGGAGACATGGCGCTGATGTCCTGACTATACAGTCTCTATCGCATCGAAGGCGCGTAGTTGACTTCTGTCTGTTTTACAAGTATTAATATGGGTACCGTTCTTCGGAGATTCGTGGTATTGTTCCGCGCAATTCGGTTTATATGCGCTCCACGAGACAAAGCGGCGGATCGCGGCACTTTGCGGTTCGTGATCGAAGATCATTTGGAAAAGGTTAACGCGGTGTGAGCTGTCTTTCAGGAAATGTACAAGGTGAATGAAAGCATTCACCGAAATCACGACTTGGAGGACAGAGTTCTACTGAATCACCTGCACCTCCGAAATGAAATTTCACTTGGCAATCAGGGAGAATCCGGGTTTTACCGAATACAGTGACGATAATCTGTCAATTGACATTAATGTCAATTGACAGATTGTTGTGTGTTTCAACCCAGCAAAAATAATAATGATGCGGTGTATATCAACCCAGAAAAAATAACAATGATTATATTACATTAGGTTCACTTTATTGAATTTCGGGACAATTTACCTTTCGGACACAATCACAGCACTAACCTTTTTCAGCTGTCCTTTTTTCTTAGCTCTTAACAAAAACGCAATGTAATCGTACAAAATTCAGTAATTTCTAAAAAGACTGACTGATAAATTTACTTTAACTGCACAAAACTCGTTCAACAAAAAAAAACCTCCCGCTAGACAGATATGAAAAATCTCTCTTAAAAATGAACTCCAGCGGTGAGCAGGGGGGCCTGTTATTCCACAGTTGTGCCTTCGATGTTGCCTGAGAGAGCACTTCGAACATTATTCAGCGACATTTCTAAGTACGAATAATGTTGCTTGCATACTCTCAGGGGCTGTAAGCATAGAACTTCTCCGAATCAATTGGATTTGTTGATTGTTTGATCTAATTGATGTGTCTTCGTTGTTGTGTTGTTGCTTTTGCAACATCTTCCCGGACCGGCGACGCTGGACCCATAGGCGTTACTTCCTTCCTTGAATAGATGAGATGTATCAGCGCAATGGGCGTCTTGGGCGTGGTTAGCACGGGAATGCTTACAATTGAGACACCAATAATTTTAAATTTTTGTCTCGTTCGTCGACGACACCGTATTGACGTAGGGTGGCAATAATTAATTATATTGTTGCTATTAATTGAATTAGTTATGAAAGATAATGAGTTATTGTTTCAAGTAGTTCGTACTCAGTTATCAGTGTTAGTGCGTGTGTGTGTGTGAGACCGAAGGCCCAGTTGGCCTTGATTGCTAACGTTGTAGCTTTAGATAAGGTCTTCGATGTTTGTTGTTGATATTCTCCGACATGTTGTGGAGGGGTTGCCTGAGAGGCGATATTTGCCGCTTCAGCTGCGGCAACGATGTGATGTGTATTTGTGTTATCCTATTGGTTGAGGTCACTACATTTGACATGATATCTATTTAGTTTGTTGTGTGACTTGTGCGTTTAATGTTGAATGTTGGTTGGATCGTAAATCCCTGGTATCATCGATGAACTTCTTGGACGTAGTCCTCTCTTTGGATCGTAAATCCATATGTGGAGTATCAATATGTTGGACGTAGTCCCATCTTGGATCGTAAATCCCTAAGTAGTGTTGTGGCGACTCTAACAGATACACACACAATTCAGAAGCAAAACAGTGAAGAGCAGCGAACGAAAAATCGAATAAGAAAATACATCTGAGCCGTATACCAAGCGATAACATAACAATTCACATCAGTGGAGTATAGTCGAGTTTAAAAATCAAATTAAAAAATCGGCCAGTAGGCTGATGGGTAACGCTTAGTTCAATTTTTGGTGATTCGAACTGTCATAGTGTCAGTTGGAATCACACGTTCTTCTTCACTATTATTTCAAACGCTATAGAGTAAGAATATTTTGGACGTAGTCCTATGTTGGATCGTAAATCCGTAAGTATAGTATGAATATCTTGGACGTAGTCCTATGTTGGATCGTAGATCCATAAGTATAGTATGAATATCTTGGACGTAGTCCTATGTTGGATCGTGGATCCATAAAAATCCTGGACGTAGTCCCATGTTGAATCGTAAATCCATGAATGGTAATTGAGCGATGTGGTCGCCAATATGTTGAAGTGTTTGTGTTTGTCCTTGGTTGGAAATGTGGCCATTTAGAAATAGTTGAAATCTAGGTGCACTAGATGGAGCTGTTGATTCAGTCCAAAGATGGCTTAGTTGGGTTAAAGTCGGCCGTGCAATGTCGAGTTTTCATCATATTCTGAATATGGCCAGCCTGTGCCGACATTGGAAGTGTTAGAGTTGCGGCCAACTGCATAGGATCATCTTTCGAATCCAAGGTGGTTGCTGTGCCTGATGCTGTTGCAGTTGGGAATGTGTCCCAGCTACGCCGCTAAACCAATGCTCGGCGTTGGGCGAATTTCTTGATGGGAGCTGAGATTGACGTTGGCCACATTGCCTGGCGGAGTATTTGATCCACTGGTTGAGTGATTGTGTTGATGATGATGACTTCGGTAATTGTTATAATGGCCACCATAGATCTTCTACTCATTAAAAAGCAAAAAGTCAGAGGGAATAGATGGAGTACCTAACATCTGTAGCGATTCTAACAGATACACACACAATTCACAAGCAAAAATAGTGAAGAACACCGAACGAAAAAAATCGAATAAGAAAAATACATCACAACCGTATACCAAGCGATAAATAAAAATAATTCACACCAGTGGAATATAGTCGAGTTTGGGAATCAAATTCTAAACACGGTCAGTAGCCTGGTGTGTAACGCTTAGGTAAAATTTTTTTCGTGATTCGAGCTGTCATGGCGTCAGTTCGAATCACACGATCTTCTTCACTATTATTTCAAACGCTATATATCGTACTCAAGAACCTGCCCCCAATGGCAATAGATATATACACGGTCCTGTTTAACAACGCGTTGAATAATGCATATTATCCCGCGCGTTGGCAATCATTCAGCCCATCCCAAAAAAGGACAAAGACTGTACAAACCCAATGAACATGCGTTCGATAAGTTTACTTCCAAGCATCAGTACAGTATTCGAAAAGACCGTTAACAAAGCTCTGCTAAAATGGGTAGACGACAACAGCATTATTCTGAATAACCAGTTTGGCTTTAAAAAAAGTTCATGAAACCACACATGCCGCAGCTAAACTGATCTCCGACATACAATGGAATAAATGTAGGAATCAATGCACAGGTGCCTGTCTGATCGACTTGGGGAAAGCCTTTAATACCGTCTGGATCGAAGGGTTGTATTACAAACTGGTCAGACATGACATACATAAGCCTTTACTATATGTACTTTACGATTGTTAAAGGACAGGAGGTTCGTGGTCAAAAATGGTAATGTGACCTCTAATAAAAAGTATAATATCAAGAATGGCTTGCAACTGGGAGCGGTACTCTCTCCGATTCTTTTTAACATTTACATTAGCGACTTATTAGATGCGCTTCTGTGGCGGTTCCGGCAGATCCCACGGCTCGCCTTCCTGAAAAAACCCCATAACCACAACCCGGGTCTGCACCAGCTTTCGCTAATGCAATCCGCATTAGCATCTTAAATGCTTCACGCATCAAACAGATCCAATCATTATAACCCTAAAGTCCCTATAAAGAAAACTTACCTTTTCATTGCATCCCTTTGCATACAATTTTCTGTAAGAATTCTTCTTGACCTTTTTAGGAATTCCATAACTCCCATTGTTTCCCACCAATGCATTTGCATTTGCCCCAGAAAACATTTCCTTTTCCAAGGACATGTAATGCTTTCAAGCATTATCTGAAATTCCTAAAATTGATCTTTAATGTGCATATGCACCATAAATAGCAAACATTCGATACCCTTTGTCTGAGTTAAAATACTATGTTATCAGCTTGTTTTTACAGCTGCAACACTAGCGATTCAATAGACAGACAATGATGCATTTCTTTCGTCGCCACCACTAATTGCTTGGCATACCTAAATGCAAGCAAGGGATGCGTATCGGCAATTAACCCAAGATACGATATACAATTTCCATGGTATAAAGTATCGTATCCCATTAACACCTTTTTTCCAACGTCCGTCATAGCGACGTTGCATAAACATGACCCTCATTAAAGAGCGAACCATTTGGTCGCCTTTTCTTTTGTCCTTGCCGCCTGCCTGTTTCGTCGTTCCACTGCACGTGTGAATCGCATCTATCTGAACGATCCCACACATACCACCATGACCTTTATTACGAGATCTGGTTTTCTTGTTCCCATAAGAGAGACTCTACGTTACACTTGTGGGAGATAAAACATATCCTTGGCAAGGATATATTCACATCCTTAAGAGAAGAGTTTTTCTCTCTCTTCCTTTTTTTTCCTTAGCGAAATCATCTCTGCATGAGATGACGATCGCTGAGTCTTATTCCATCCGTCGACCACGCTGATCGCATGCGCAGCACTCCCGCTCTCCGATGGCAGCGGAGAAGCGTAATTAAAAATATTCCCCGAGTCGTGGCTATAGTGGAGTCGAATACGGTAATTTTAAATTATAATCGGTTAGTGTAATTCTTCACCAGTTGTCTGTAATTGAGTGTACTTAGAATCGGTCTTCTGTAATCACCAAATTCAATAAATAATAAACTAACTCGAGCGTTTCATTTAACTGTCTTGTGGCGGAGTTTTACTTCTTGTGTGTGACAATTTTTCAATTTGTGAACCGGTGGAACTTTGTTTCGGTGAGGATGGGGAGTGAAGTGAACCGTGTGCCCGTGTCCGGCACAATACTTCTCCTCCCCACACTTCCACAGGCTATTGCGTACGCAGACGATCTCATAATTTACAGAACAGCTCCGGAAGTTGAGATCATAAATAGTTTAATACAGCGAGACTTCAACAACGTGCAGCGCTATTACGACGACTGGAAACTTAAGATCAACTTCCAGAAATGTGAAACTATCCTATTTAGAACCCCATTATATAAAGCCACGAACGATACAAGAAAAAACTGGCGAAAGTTAGTTATCGTGGGACTGCATGGAGGTAAACTGGAAGCCAAGAGTGTAGTTAAATATCTTGGCATCTGGCTAGATCAATATCTGTTTTTTCATTTTCATTTTTACAACATTTTTTATTTTTCTTTTTATATTCTTAATTTCTAAATTAAAGGCTAGACAAAAAATGCTTAAATTCTAGCTTAATTATCTTATATAATAACTTACTGGTCCTTCGCAGGCGCTCGAAGCTAAACATTACTGAACATTTGTATAATTTGCCTTTCGGCGACAGAACTTTGTGGCAGTACTGATATTTAGTTGAAATACAAAGAAAAATTTGAAAAACTTTGTCAATTTTTTGTTTGGTTTTTTTTTCTTAAAATTTAACTTACTTAACTTACCTACTTTTTTTTTTTTTTTTTTTTTTTTTTTTTTTTTTTTTTTATGTACAAGCACTTGACCTAACTTAACTTAAATCTTATACTACCCTAATTCTAGAAAAGCTAAGCCTATGTAAGCTAGCTGATGATAGTATGATTTTTTACCGACTTTGGTACCCAGGTCTTTATAAGCCATTCAACCACCAGAACTGTTGACGCTGTCTAATACTATCGGCCCGGTCTCTGTGGGAGATAGCCCTACTGAAGCGCAGGAGCTCTTCTTCGGTGCGCGCTACTTCCCGGTCGTAGCACAATCGCCCGTCTACAGATGATCTACTTACATGATAGATCAGCGGAATTCCGGATCTATCCTGTATAAGCCCTTTCATATCCAAGTCAAGGAACGCCTCTGGTGGAACAAAGCCGTTGCGACGCACGCTCTCATAGTACAAGGTGTTTGGATAATAAGCCCCGAAAATTAGGTCATTGGACGAGCTTATTGCTCTCGCAATATGTCCTCTGATTAATTTAATCATAAAATTATCCACCCTATTTATGTACGCTTCATTATATAAAGTCTCATTTGAGTAATACTTTTTATAGTCCGATTCCGGTGTCCGATATAATCTGAGACAGCTTCTGAGACACTTCCTTTCGAACACCCGAATCTTTTCCATCAAATTTGGACCTATGTTAAACCATACTGGGCAACCATATACGAGCATAGGCCTGATTAGTGTCATGTAGCATATGACTTTTACCTTGCTGTCAAGTTGGCTACTGTGAAATAGCCTCCTTGTCATAGCGAAAGTTTTCCTCGCTTTGAGCAAAGCAGCCTCTACATGTCTGTTGAAATACAGATATTGGTCTAGCCAGATGCCCAGGTATTTAACTAAACTCTTGGTTTCCAGTTTATCTCCATGCGGTCCCACGATAACTAGCTTTCGCCAGTTTTTCCTTGTGTCGTACGTGGCTTTATATAATGGAGTTCTAAATAGGATGGCTTCACATTTCTGGAAGTTGATCTTAAGTTTCCAGTCATCGCAATAGCGCTGCACTTTGTTGAAGTCTCGCTGTATTAACCTATTTATGATCGCAACTTTCGGAGCTGTTCTGTAAATTATGAGATCGTCTGCGTACGCAATAGCCTGCGGAAGTGCATCTAATAAGTCGCTAATGTAAATGTTAAAAAGAATCGGAGAGAGTACCGCGCCCTGTTGCAAGCCATTCTTGATATTATACGTTTTATTAGAGGTCACATTACCACTTTTGACCACGAACCTCCTGTCCTTTGACATATCGTAAAGTACATATAGTAAAGGCTTATGTATGCCATATCTGACCAGTTTGTAATACAACCCTTCGATCCAGACGGTATCAAAGGCTTTTTCCAAGTCGATCACACAGGCACCTGTGCATTGGTTTCTACATTTATTCCATTGTATGTCGGAGACCAGTTTAGCTGCGGCATGTGTGGTTTCATGACCCGCCCTAAAGCCAAACTGGTTATTTGGAATAATGCTATTGTCGTCTACCCATTTTAGCAGAGCTTTGTTAATGATTTTTTCAAATACTTTACTGATGCTTGGGAGTAAACTTATCGAACGCATGTTCATTGGGTTTGTACAGTCTTTGCCCTTTTTTGGGATGGGCTGAATGATAGCCGTTTTCCAACGCGCGGGATAATATGCATTATTCAACGCGTTGTTAAACAGGACCGTGTATATATCTATTGCCTTTGGGGGCAGGTGCTTGAGTACGATGTTAGGTACTCCATCTATTCCCACTGACTTTTTGCTTCTTAATGAGTCGAAGATACTCTGGATTCCTTCCCTTGTTATTAAAAGGCTATTAGCCACTACACCATTGGCATTAATGTCAATTGACAGATTATCGTCACTGAATTCCGTAAAACCAGGATTCTCCGATTGCCAATGTGAAATTTCATTCCGGAGGTGCAGGTGATTCAGTCGAATTCTGTCCTCCAGGTCATGGTTTCGGTGAATGCTTTCATTCACCTTGTACATTTCCTGAAAGACAGCTCCCACGGCGTTCGCCTTCTCCAAAGGATCTTCGATCACGAAGAGCTCACTATTGAGGATAGCGTTCTCTGTATCTATGCCAATGTTGGTTAGGAGCTGCTTGTTTACCTCGGTACGTGGAATTTGGAGACACTGCATCTCGTTTTGATTATTTCTCCTGAATATTTTATTCATTTGTGGGAACATATTCGGGTTATTAGTTTTTATAGCTCGAATTCTGTTGTTCCAATACAAATTTGTTGCTAATCTATAATTAGCTTTTAGTAATTGTTGGAGGTTTTTTAATCGGGATTTCAATGATGTCATCTCCTGGTCTTGTCTGTCTGTAAACTGTCTGTGTAATTGTTTTAATTTCGATAGCAGTCTGCTCTTTTTCTTGTGGAGTGCGTTTATTGTTGCGTTTCTGTACATGTTAATGTGATCTGTAACTGTTGTTTTGGGAATTGTTTTGTCCATTGTTCGTTTTACGGTTTCGTCCATTTGCTGAATGTATTTGTCGATTTCGTCATTTGTCAGGTTTCTGTTTACTGGCAGATTCAAGTCATTCGAACAAAGTTCTCTTGTTAATGATCTGGTGAACCGCGGCCATCGCATTGCCCTGTAGTTATAGGGTTGCGGAATCACGAATTCCTCCAGATCTGCGAGCTCGTTCGGAAGCTCTATTACTGCCGTGAATGCACAGTGGTCGCTGTCGTATTCAGTTGTCAGTAAACAGTTTGTGTTTCGTCTGTTGGTGTTAAGTAATCTCAGTCGTGAGTCGATTAGCAAGATATCTAAGAACGATCTACCTCTGGGGAACGATGGATATTTCGTAGCTAGCAGGTCAGTTCTATATTCAATATGATACTGATCTAACCAACCAGCCAACTGATTTCCTCTGGCATTAGATATATAATTTCCCCAATTTCTATGCTTGGCGTTCATATCTCCCCCTAGGATAAAGTAATTTTTGTCCAGGTGCAATTGTAAGCATCGAAAGAGTGTCTCGAGCTCAGCTATAAATAGGTTTTGTTGGTGCTCCTCAGGTGCGTAGACCGCAATCGCATACAAACCCCTTCCTTGCTGAAGGGGTATGCGGACGATACAGGCTTCCAGCACCCGGAACCTGCGCACTTCTCCACTATATATTACTTTATGATTGATCCCTTTTCTAATAAAGATTCCGACACCCCCCCCCCCCCCCCCCCCCCCCCCCCCCCCCCCCCCCCGAAGAACACCGAACGGTGGTCTAGCCAGATGCCCAGGTATTTAACTAAACTCTTGGTTTCCAGTTTATCTCCATGCGGTCCCACGATAACTAGCTTTCGCCAGTTTTTCCTTGTGTCGTACGTGGCTTTATATAATGGAGTTCTAAATAGGATGGCTTCACATTTCTGGAAGTTGATCTTAAGTTTCCAGTCATCGCAATAGCGCTGCACTTTGTTGAAGTCTCGCTGTATTAACCTATTTATGATCGCAACTTTCGGAGCTGTTCTGTAAATTATGAGATCGTCTGCGTACGCAATAGCCTGCGGAAGTGCATCTAATAAGTCGCTAATGTAAATGTTAAAAAGAATCGGAGAGAGTACCGCGCCCTGTTGCAAGCCATTCTTGATATTATACGTTTTATTAGAGGTCACATTACCACTTTTGACCACGAACCTCCTGTCCTTTGACATATCGTAAAGTACATATAGTAAAGGCTTATGTATGCCATATCTGACCAGTTTGTAATACAACCCTTCGATCCAGACGGTATCAAAGGCTTTTTCCAAGTCGATCACACAGGCACCTGTGCATTGGTTTCTACATTTATTCCATTGTATGTCGGAGACCAGTTTAGCTGCGGCATGTGTGGTTTCATGACCCGCCCTAAAGCCAAACTGGTTATTTGGAATAATGCTATTGTCGTCTACCCATTTTAGCAGAGCTTTGTTAATGATTTTTTCAAATACTTTACTGATGCTTGGGAGTAAACTTATCGAACGCATGTTCATTGGGTTTGTACAGTCTTTGCCCTTTTTTGGGATGGGCTGAATGATAGCCGTTTTCCAACCCCCCCCCCCCCCCCCTTGAGAGGAGTTAGGTCGATCTCTTCGTATAATATCGTAGTTTTTATGTCCTATCTTATGTCTCTGGTTTAACTTTGTTTCCCCCGCCAGAAGTACATCAGGTTGTTCCTCTTGCAACAGGTTAAAAAGATTGGCTCTTCTCTCAGTTCTTATTAGTGAATTTACATTCACGACAAGAGCTTTTATTGATGTTGTGGTTAGAGGGTTTATATCGACTTGTTATTTAGACTGGGCAAATGCGAGTAGATCTCGTTTATTTGGCTTTGTAGCTGTGTCATCTGTCTCTGCAGATTGAGCAGGATTGCGAACACGTCCGCTTGCGGTGTTGTTTCAGTCCGTGTGGGAGTATTTGTGGCTACCTGTGATGTAGCCTGATTTGGTGTTCTCCCACCCGAAGCAACTTGTGCGTACGACCGCTGCGATGTTACGGGCATTGTTGTAGTACGAGCTGGCTCTGTGTTTTTTTGCCGGGTCACATTTCTTGCCATTATTTCTCGGAATTTAGGACATCCTCGATAGTTAGCGGGGTGTCCCTCATTCCGACACACTGCGCACTTTAGAAGGGCTTTGTCTTCTACCCTTTCTTTTCCCAGAGGGCATTCTTCTGCCTTATGGTCCTTTCCGCATTTTACGCAACGGCGCTGCATTTCACAGTTAGCCGCCGAGTGACCAAACCTTTGGCAACGTACACATTGCAGGATGTCTCTGCCTTTTTTTAATTTGTCCCATGTGACCATTTGATGATCCAAGACTGTAATTTTTCTTAGACCACCAATCCTACTGTTGGGTGTTAATTGCACCAAAAAGAAGGGTAGCTTGCGGTTTTCCCTTCTTGCCTTGGGTGTGGTGAATGGTTTTACCGCGGTAAACTCGAGATCTTCGTGTTTCAGGTTTTGAAGCATTTCGAGCAGAGCCTCCGGTTCCATTTCAGGGTCGACACCCTTTAATAGAACCGTTACGCTCTTCGTTTGTTTCGGCGTGAACGAGTAAAATTCCGCGGTGGCTCTTTTTAAGACCTCTTTAATTTTGTCGTGGTCTGCCACCGTATATGTTTGAATGGCGTGCCTGTTACCCGTCAGTCTTTTAACTGCAAAATTGTTACCTATGGCTAGCTTACAAAGACTTACCAATTCCTTACAGTCAACATCTATGGTGTTGATTGGTGGCATCTTTATTTTTCCGCTGTTATTGTTGCTTTGCTGCTGCTGTGTTGCTTGCTGGTTCGTTGATCGCTTTTGTGTTGATTGTTGCTGTTGCTGTTGCTGTTGCTGTTGATGGTGAAATTGTTGCTGTTGGCCGACTTTTGGCTTTAGCTTTTGTAGTTGTTGCTGGTTTTGTTCTTGTTCGAGCGCCGCTATTTTTTTCTTTCGGCGTCTCTCTTGTAATCGGGCTCTTGCCATCGCCAGTTTCGCCTCCAATTCACTTATCTCTTCCTCTTCATCCTCAGACTCTGAGGATGCAAGAGAAGCGAATGAATTATTTGCCCCATATATGTTAAAATTGGAGGGGAAGGGAAGCTCACTGTCGTCCGCCAATTGTTGATCTCCTTTATCCATCGTCAATTTCGCGGTTTTGCTTCGCGTCACAATGGAGTTTTTCGGGGCGCCTTTTCGTTTGTGCGTTGTCGTGTTTTTATCGTCCTCCGTGTTCATTCTGGTTCTTTCCAGTTTGTTTTCATTAAAAAAAAAACAAAGTCGACCTTTTGAACCACGGCGACTTGATTTCTCCTGCAAGCTGAGTTGAACTCGACTACCGCCTGCTAAGAGTCAGTAAGCTTGCATTCGCGCCAAACGACGATTTAAAGATTGCTTTCTTAACAAGCAATATATTGTTTGTTTTAATTTTCGCGTTTGCGACCGAAGTGTTATCTTTTTATTGTTTTTGTTTTTATTGTCTCGAGCACTTTTTGCACCTCACTCAACTGTTTTTATATGCACTTATTTTGATTTTATTTAATGCATTTATACCGGTACACCTGGTAAATACAGATTGCTTAACGAGCAATATATTTTAATTTTTGTTTTTTGCGCTTGCGACCGAGGTGATATATTATGTTTCTTATAGTTGATTATTATTCTATTTTTCGCACTTCACTGCAATATGCACATTTGCTTTTAGGTTTTATTTTAATTTATGTGTTTTTAATTCACTTAGCATTTACAATTAAGTTTTTACGTTTATTATTTGTTTTGTTTGGTTTCTGAATTTCATTGTTTTGACTATCTTCACTGTTTTAATTTTGGTCACCACATGTCTATTGAATTTAAACTTTTGGCGTGAACTCGAGTATATTTATTGTTTGTCGCGCTTGTTACATTAATATTTAGTTTACTGGTGTGTCCTTGTTGTCTTTTGTTTGTGAATTCTTAGGAATTGTATTTGTTGTCAAAAATTGCTTTTGACATACTTTTACTTTTTAAATATGTAGTCACTTGACTTTTTAACTGGCGCACTGTTAAACTGGTGTTCTCTGTAAGAGAGTTCGCGGGTGACTGTGAGATCAATAGCTGTATTTCAACCGGCATGTAGAGACTGCTTTGGTCAAAGCTAGGACAACGTTTGCTATGACAAGGAGGCTATTTCACAGTCGCCAACTTGACAGCAGGATAAAAGTCATATGCTATATGACGCTAATTAGGCCAATGCTCATATATGGTTGTCCAGTATGGTTTAACATAGGTCCAAATTTGATGGAAAAGATTCGGGTGTTCGAAAAGAAGTGTCTCAGAAGTTGTCTCAGATTATATCGGACACCGGAATCGGACTATAAAAAGTATTATTCAAATGAGACTTTATATAATGAAGCATACATAAATAGGGTGGATGATCAAATTAATCAGAGAATATATTGCGAAAGCAATAAGCTCGTCCAATGAATTAATCTTAGGGGCTTATTACTCAAACACTCTGTACTATGAGAGTGTGCATCGCAACGGTTTTGTTCCCCGAGAGGCGTTCCTTGATTTGGACATGAAAGGGCTTATACAGGATAGACCCGGAATTCCGCTGATCTATCATGTAAGTAGATCATCCGTAGACGGGCGATTGTGCTACGACCGGGAAGTAACGCGCACCGAAGAAGAGCTCCCGCGCTTCAGTAGGGCTATCTGCCACAGAGACCGGGACGATAGTATTAGACAGCGTCAACAGTTCTGGTGGTTGAATGGCATATAAAGACCTGGATACCAAAGTCGGTATAGAATCACACTATCATCAGCTAGCTTACATAGACTTATACATTATAATGCGCTACGACCGGAATTCATGGGCACCGAAGAAGAACTCTTGCGAATCAGTGGGGGCTATTGTGGGGATGAAGTATTGTGCCATACACGGACACTCCGATCATCTTCCTCCTTCATCATAATGTTCCACCAAGTAAAACGCCGAACCAAAAGGACGAAACGCCGCCACGTTTGTCCACAACCGGGAGTAAAGGAAAACACTGTCCACCGTAGACCGAAAGAAAAGAACAAACGAAACTCCACAGCACTACGTCCACAACAGGAAAAGGAAACACACTGATTTAGTTTGTTTTATTTTATATTGCGTAATTTTTAATAGCAAAACAATTGCAAACTGTTATTCAATTATAAAAACCGTTTTTCACTTATTAATTTGTTTGAGGGACAAATTGACCAAAAGCGCTCCAAAAAAAGGGAAATGAAAACTCACAGCAAACTTATTGATAACAAACTCGGTTTGTTAATTTTAACATATCGTAGCTGTAGATACTTATTCGACGTTTCTCCGCCGCGCGACGGAGAGCGGGAGCTCGCGCGACCATCGTGGTCGGCTGATGGAAGTCGACTCATCGATAAAACCTTCGTTTGGGGTGAGTTTGTGGTGTGGTGGTAGATATCCTCTCCACTAAGGATATGTATTTACTTACCACTAGAGAAACGTAAAGTCTATCTTGGTGGAATAGGAAACCAGATCTCGTAATGAATATCATGGTGGTATGTGTGTGATCGTTCAGATCTGTGTTGTTTGCTCATGCGCGGAGGCAATGGCAAAACAAGGCAGGCGGCAGGGACAAAGGGATCGAGAAGATCGTTGTCTATGAAGTGCATCGCGTCTAAATAAATAGATGACGATCCTTCGAAGAAATGTGGTAAGTGAAAAGATGAGACGAGGGCATCATAAAAGTCTTAGATGAGTGATGATCTTGTGTAAATATACGAACAGACAATCGAAAGAGGTGCTAATGTCTTACAATACTTTATACAATGAGAATTGTATATCGTATCTTGGGTCGGTGGCCAAAACGAATCCCTTGCTAGCATTTGTATATGCAGGGATATTCGTTTGTGGCAAAGAACGAAAGTTGTGAATATGTATTCGTCTAGGCGCGGGATCATGGTCGGGTATATGCCAGCTGAACAAACAAGGTGCCCGACGCTGCTTGGCAGTTGGACAATGAATCGATGTGTATGTAAGACAAGTTGTACACAAGTTAGGCTGGGAATAGCCAACTCAAGGCTAAGATTCCCTGACTATGCGGTTACATTATATGTGAACCGATAAGTTTTCTCTTCAGGAATATGCTGTTTGGAACAGAATTTTTAAGAGGAATTTTTAATTCGAATAAATGAATGCAGATAAGAATTCTCTTCCAGGAGCTTTAAGGTAAATACATTTGGTGAATTTTGTTGTGTGAAGCATTTACATGTGCTTAATGCGATTGCATTAGCAGAGAGTTGATACAGACTGGATTGTAGGGATGGGTGTTCTTTAAGTAAGTAGCCTGTGGGGTTTGGCGGAACCGCCACCCTATCTCCCACAGACACCGGGACGATAGTATCGGACAGCGTCAATAATTCTGGTGGTTGAATGGCAAATAAAGATCTGGATACCAATGTCGGTAGAATAACAGTATCAGCAACCAGCTTTCATAGACTTAGCTTTTCTAGTATTAGGGTAGTATAAGATTTAAGTTAAGTTCTTTTAAATAAAATTAATAAAAAAATAGAAGTAGGTTCAATTTGAAGAAAAACACAAGAAAAAATTCGACAAAGTTTTCAAAATTTTTCTTTGTCATTCAAATAATCAAAAGTACAGCCAAAAGTTCGGTCGCCGAAAGGCAAATTATACAATAGTTATGTAATGTTTATCTTAGAGTGTCTGCGTAGGACCAGTAAGTTATAATATAAGATAACTAACGGGTCAATTGAAAAGCCCCGGCCTGACGCATAGATGGCGGCACTAGAATTAAATCCATATGATTTTTAGTTGGCCCTAGCCTTCAAAAGATGCGTGTATAAATTTGACGGATGTCGGATCATTGGTTTGTGAATTATAGTATTTTGAGTGAAGCAACTTCTGTTATTGTGAAAAAATTGGATAAAAAGGAATTTCGTGTGTTGATAAAATATTGCTTTTTGAAGGGAAAAAATACAGTTGAAGCAAAAACTTGGCTTGATGACGAGTTCCAGACGCCGCCCCAGGAAAATCAACCATCAAGGATTGGTATGCTAAGCTTAGACGTGGTGAAATGAGCACCGAAGACGGTGAACGCAGTGGACGCCCAAAAGAGGTTGTTACCGACGAAAACATTAGAAAAATCCACAAAACGATTTTGAATGCCCGTAAATTGAAATTGAATGAAATGCGAGGGTTGCCTCTTATGTTTCGGGACTTGGCAACCCTAGTATTGCAATCCGGCAATTGACAGCTCTGTCGTAAAGTTGGACATTTTTGAGGTTATACGCACTCAGAATGTTTTGACATACGAGCGCTATTTGTGTTGTTTACAGTAACTTAAAAGATTCATCTCGGCCCAAAAATGGAATTAAATCGTCAACATTTTCGTGTGATTATTTTTTACAACTTTCGGCGTGGATTAACTCAGCAACAGTGCATGGATGAACTTAATTCAATTTTTGGTGATGAAGCTTCATCAAGGACCAGTGTTTATCGATGGTATGGTGAATTCAATCGTGGTCGTAGTTCACTCCAAGATGAATTTCGTGAAGGTCGTCCAAAATCAGTTGTTGTTCCGAAAACCATTGATGCTGTGCGCGAACTGATATTGGAAGATCGTCATGTGACCTATCGTGAGATTGAGACAACCTTAGGCGTTAGTGGGACCAGCATATATTCAATATTGCATAAACATTTGACTGCCAAAAAAATTTGTTCGCGTCGGATCCCACACAATTTGTCAATCGCCCAAAAAAAGGCTCGTGTCAATTGGTCGAAAGAAATGCTCAAAAAATACGGTCGCGGTGCTTCGAAACACGTCTATGACATCGTGACAGGTGATGAATCGTGGATTTACGCGTATGAGCCCGAAAGTAAACAGTAGTCGACTGTCTGGGTGTTTCAAGATGAGCCAAATCCAACAAAAGTTGTTCGCGCACGAAGCACTTCCAAGCAAATGGTCGCCTGTTTTTTCGGAAAAACTGGACATGTCGCAACCGTACCACTAGAACAACGCAGAACAGTCAATTCTGAGTGGTACACAACCATTTGTTTGCCAGTTGTCTTCCAAGAAATCAGGAAAACCAACCGCCGAAGACGGATCACTCTTCACCACGACAATGCGAGCTCTCACACATCGGCTGCGACAACTGCATTTTTGACCACCCAAAACATCGATTTGATGGGTCATCCGCCGTATAGTCCTGACTTGGCACCGAATGACTTCTTTTTATTCCCGTACGTAAAAAACAAACTGAGAGGTCAACGTTTTTCGACACCTGAAGAAGCGGTTGCTGCATTCAGAATGCATGTGTTGGAGATACCTCAATCAGAGTGGCAAATGTGCTTCGACAATTGGTTCAAACCCATGCAAAAGTGTATAGATCTTTATGGGGAATATTTTGAAAAACAATAAAGTGATCTTCGATGATCAATATTGGTTTTTGTTCTCTAATCCCGAAATATAAAAGGTAACCCTCGTAGCAGGCACTCTAAAGATATCAACTGAACGTGTACATCATATCATTCACGAATATTTGGGTATGAGAAAGCTCTGTGCAAAGTGGGTGCTGCGCGAGCTCACTTTTGACCAAAAACAACGACGAGTTGATGATTCGGAGCAGTGTTTGGAGATGATCAAGCGTAATAAACCCGAGTTTTTGCGTCGATATGTGACAATGGATGAAACATGGCTCCATCATTTCACTCCGAAGTCCAATCGACAGTCATCCGAGTGGACTGCACACGATGAACCCGCCCCAAAGCGTGGAAAAACGCACCAGTCGGCTGGCAAGGTTATCGCGTCTGTATTTTGGGATGCGCGCGGAATAATTTTCATTGACTATCTTGAAAAAGGAAGGACCATCAACAGCGGCTATTACACAGCGTTATTGAGCCGTTTGAAGGACGAAATCGCCGAAAAACGACCGCATTTGAAGAAAAAGAAAGTGCTGCTTCACCAAGACAATGCACCGTGTCACAAGTCAGTGAAAACGATGGCAAGAATCCATGAATTGGGCTTCGAATCGCTTCCGCATCCACCGTATTCTCTAGATCTGGCCCCCAGCGACTATTTCCTGTTCTCAGATCTCAAAAGAATGCTTGGTGGGAGGAAATTTTCGTCGAATGAAAAGGTGATCCCCGAAACAGAGGCCTATTTTGAAGCAAAGGACAAATCGTACTACAGAAAAGGTATCGAACAGTTGGAGGGTCGCTATAATCAGTGTATCCCCTCGAAGGGAATTATGTTGAATAAAAAAAATGAATTTTGCCAAAAAAATGTGTTTTACTATGGAAGGCCGGGGACTTTTCAATTGACCTGTTAAGCGAGAATTTAAGCATTTTTTGTATAGCATGTAATTAAGAATGTAAGAAGATAAAAAGCAAATAAAAAACTGTGCTATAGAACAGCAATAATTTGGGCTCCCTATTAGCACTTATATCTAGAAAGTCACAATGTTCTAATGTTAAAAAAGGAGCAACAGTTACATATCAACATATGAGGATTCGTAAACCAAACGATCGTCTCTCTTGAGAAAAGTATTTGAAAAACAATTACGTATTTCATACGTTAAAGCGTTCTAACGGCATTAATTCATTTGTGGTTTTGTATTTAAATTTGTTATTTGATACAAGTATCATGGCTCTGATACAATGCCACACGTGTTAGCCATTTGAAAATGATTCGCATACCGCAAAACCCGGCAGACAGTAATCTCATCATAAACTTACCACAAAAACCCTGGCTTCCTGCTAAAACACGAAACTTTGTACATTCCCAACCTTACCACCTTTCCTATCTATCCGACGTGACATATCTTTCCGTTCGCGGTTCAAAATAATACCATTTTGGGTAATTTAAACATCGTGGCTGCCTAATGTCTTCCCGTCAAACTTGAACTTTCTCCACTCATTCCTCGAGATTACCTTAACTTTTTCCATACACCCCCTTTGGTATGCGGCTTAGTTTAACACACTTCCTAATTTAGATATCCCTCTGTTTCGTCCTACGAATAGAATAAATTTCAACTAGTCGACCACGTTGCCGAACAACAATGAAAGGCGACACTGACACAGACCTTTCCTTGGAAATACCATCTCATCGCAGGCCCGTCAGACCCATGTCATCGGAGTTAAATTAAGCTAAGGTCGTCAACTTCAGAGAAAAGAGCCACAAAAACCATTAAACTGCCATCAACACCATTTGATCCTTATGGATATAGGTAAAGAAATTCGAGAACTCCTGCACTCAACGCGTCGACGAAATATCCCAGACTCGGTGACATTGCATTCCTGGTGAATCTTCATTTTAATGTCAGAAACTCGGTTCGGTTAATGGACTTTCCCAGGCTAAATGGTCGACATTGACGACAGCTTGCCAAGTGTGTTCTTGCTCTTTACGCCCAGTTTTTGAATATGTCTACGTCATTGACCTGATTGTGATCCCTGGCCGTTCTGAGTCTAATAACGGTAATAATCATTCAGAGTTCATGCCAGGATCCGAGATACGAAAGTCTCGCAAATTGGCGTTATGTTGCGTTCACTTGCGTCGTACCACCAATTCCCAGCCGTGTACGTAATACAATTTCAAGGATCTGTGATTTAACGCTACGATACCCACACACGCGCTCACACACGACCGACGCGCTTATGGATTGAAAAATCTCAGCGGGGTTCCTGATGTTATCCGCCGTTTGCGTGCCAAGAATTATCTAGTAAAGAGAGACTTGCCTGACCGAAGGAGTAAAAGAAAGAAATCCTTGCTACTGGTTCCCAAAGTGCAAATAATAAAATCCCGAACGAGAAAGGAAGGCGTTAGAACGTGTCTTGTTCGTATCTGCCTGAAAGCCTAGAAGCCTGGCACTGGAAGGACTGGGAAATCTACTGAGGAGGTGTCAGAGCATCGTTGTTGGCATCCTTGACAAGGATTAGCTAATTGCAGGCACAAGTGATGATTGTAGCAGTTTCTGTAGAATTTTTATTGTTGCAGAAATTCGCAGAATTCCTTGGTCGACAAGTATATTGACGGAAAGCCAGTGGTCGTTGTCAATGTACGTGTTGAGTTTACTAATGTCCTGTGGACCATTTTCCCAGAAACTTATTCATTTTTAATGTTATAATTGCAACGTTTTTATGGTGTTCAGCATTCATGACGAAGGGATATGTCATAGCAAATAGACGACCATGACCGAGATAATATTCAAATCAAGGGCGAAAACTCCGGAGTGTGCTTGACGGACCTTTGCATGCGACTAGTACAGAATAATGAAGCAATATGTGTATATCAGCGGTCGGTTATATATGGTCATGGTAGTTGAGCGAGATTCCCTAGAGAGGATATCTCCCTTGAATGTGCTAAGTCATGTGGAGAAAAGCTAGGTAAAGAGACGAACCCTCGTTTTGAATGCATTGTGTGTGTAAAATAATTACAGTACGAAATTGAATATGTGTGAAATTAGATCCAGACAGGAGTCTTTGTTACTCATTTGGCAATTTAGATGAAAGGGTTTTCTTCTCAGTGAAAGGGTGAATTAGTTCATTGTACATGTGCTACTTTCTTTTGTGAGCCCATTGAGATTTGTCGAAGTTGAAAACTTGGAAAACCTGATAAATTTACATTGAACATGGAACTATTTTAGAGTATGGGAAAAGGTAAATAGTGCAACCCAACAAATAATATTAAATCAGATCTCCTCAGGATGCGTAGAGGGGGCGAGGATTAGGTATGTTGGGGAGATTTGTTTGAATAAGGTTAAGTTGAGAATACTGCAATAGTCTTCTGACCCATAGAGAAAATTTTGGTGAATGAATAAAATATCGGACGGGATTTTGCTTTCTTCCAGTGTTTTCAGATTTATTAATTTTGAACGGTTGGTGTAAGGGGGCAGGATCAGAGGGTTTACCCATCTCAATCCACAGAAAGCGAAACGTAAAACACGACGTTGAATGCTCTCGATTCTGCGAATATGTGTCAGCTGGAAGGTGGGCCAGACCTCACTAGCATATTCGAGCAGTGGACGCGCAAAGGAAATTTAGCGGCAGTGGAAATTCTTTAGACACCGCTTTAAAAATTCGAGGGTTGCCTTAAAGATCAACTCGTCAATATGCGAAACGAAATTGAATTCTATATTATATAAAACACCAAGATCACAGATCGATTGGACGACCGTGGGGGTTTGGTTATGAATGGATTAGGGATGGAAAAGAGAAGGTATGCGCTTTAGTGAAAAAGTTGTAGACACTCATTTGGCGATATTCTCGAGATCTGATTGTAGCAGTATAGAATCGGGTGTTGGCATGATAGTCTTATAGAATTTCGTAATCGTAGAAAGACACACATGAGTGCTTGATGACCATATCAATATCGTTCGTGGCTAATATAAACAATGAGGGGATTAGACAACTGCCATGACAGACCGCGGAGGTAGCTGGGAAGGGATTGGATATCGCAGATCTAAAACGTGCACTGGTGAGTCTATCTTTCAGGTCGAGAAAAATCTATTTTAACAAAATGGGCTTAAGGCCGTGAGTAGACAATGCTGTATAAGAGAAGTACGAGATTTGCATAGAAAGTTTCATACAGAAAGCTTTCAAAAAGCTTGGCTATATGGGAGAGCTTACAGAACAGTTCAGATATAAATTCTGTCTCAGTTTATGCGTAATATTCCTTCTGTAAGAAAAACGATAAAATAAACGTTTATACAGTGTTTAAGCTGTAACATTTTATTTAAAAGATTACTGCATAATATTCCACTGTAAAAAATAGATTTACTATACGTAATTACGTTGGAAATGCGAAATATCAAGTATTAAGAAATAGAAATTAAATGGTTTTGAAACATGTCCAGTTCTTCTTACGAGTTCTCTTTGTTGTGCATTCAGACAAGTGATGAAGTTTCAGAAAAAGTTCGACGCCATAGCGCATGTTATATTGCACATCACGTTCCACTATAAACTCCACAACATGCTCCACCATAAGTTCTACAACATGTTACACGCGTTATACAACTCACTCCACATACTAGACAATATCTCCTTCGAAGGCAAGATGGCCGAAGCATATCGCAAAGACGTCGCAAGTATGTTCAAAAAATGTCCCGAGGATACCCCAAATATTTCTCATGGCTGCCTCATGCATGTCCCAAGTTCACCCCAAGGATCTTACAAGGTTGTGCCGACTCTGTCCCAAGGGCGCCCCAAGGATGTACCAAGTACGTCCCAAGGATGTCGCAAAGCCCCACCAACAGTGTCACAACGCTGTCTAAACATGTTTCAAGCCTATCCCATGGATGTCCAAATTATGTCCTAAGTACGTCCGAGGGATTTTCCAAGTACGCCCCACTAGGACCCGGGGGCGCACCAAGGATATCCCAAGTATGTCCAAAGGTGTCGCAGGCACGTACGAAATGTATCACATGGATTTCCTAAACATATCTCAGCGATGTTCCGAGGTTGTTTCAAATGTTCCAACTACGCCCCAAGGATCTTCCATAGATGTCTCCGCTCTGTCCCAAGGGCACGCAAATAATATTTCAAATACGTCTTAAGGGTGTCGCGGGGACTTACCGAAGGTATCACAAGGATTTCTTAAATATATCTCAGGGATGTTCCAAAGATGTCTCAAATATGTCTCAAGGCTGTCTCGAGCATGCCCCAAGTACGCCCCAAGGATCTTCCAAAGGTGTCTCCGCTCTGTCCCAAGAGCGCGACAATAATGTCCCAAATATGTCTCAAGGGTGTCCAAAGGACGCACCAAAGGTGTCACAAGGTTGTCGCAAAGACGCACCAATAGTGTCATAACGCTGTCCTAGACATGTTTTAGGGCTGTCCTGAGGATGTCCACATTATGTTCTAAGTACGTCCCAACGATTTTCCAAATATGCTTCGCCCTACCCCAGAAATTCTGCAGGGGTGTCCTAAGTATGTCCCAAATATGTCCCAAAGCTGTCTCGAGGATGTCCTGAGTACACCCCATGGATCTTCTAAAGATGTCACCACTTTGTCTCGAGGGGTCGGGGCAGCAATGTTCCAAGTATGTTCCAAGCGGGTTACCAGGATCTACCAAGAGCATCACAATGATCTCCTAAGCATGTCTAGGGGATGTCCCAAGAATGTGCCAAATATCTCACAAGTGTGTCCCAATTATGTCCCAAGGATGTACCAATTATGTCCCAAGTATGCCCCAAGGTTGCCGCCCCATTATACCAAAACAGTCTCAAAGGTGTCCCAGACATATCCTAAACAAATCCCAATTATTTCCCAAATATGTCGCAAACATGCCCCTCAACACGCCTAACAATATGTTTGACAATATGTTACACAACATAATCGACCACGTGCACCGTAACATCATCATCATCATCGGCACTACAACTGGGATCCGGTATTGGCATTATTTAGCAATTTTCTCCACCGGTATCCGGTCCTTATCCGAAACTTGTTAAATCGTCCATAATAATTTGTTTTTCTGGCAAGGTTATTAGCCTTGCGCCAACCTTGCTCAGGATGTCGCTGCATGCTTTGGTTCACTAGTTGGCGTTGCTATCCAGGGGTGTCACGTGGAGACTGCATGTCAACTTGGATTGAACTGGGACAAGGTTCGTCCTGTCCTTCGGCGGGTTGAAAGCAGAGGCTTTACTCTGTATGTTCGCTCCCATCCCCTTAAGCTTGTACTTAGTCCGAATTTATTAGTATTACCTTGTTACAAAGAATTTTTACGCCGGAAAAGCAAATTCAAAGGTTTAACCGCACTTAATTTATTTATACAAAACAAGATCACCTTACAAGTCTTCTAAACAGCAATTCGACTTAACCTTTTAAAGCACTGCCATTATATCAACATTAATCCAATGGTTGAAAAAACAGAAAAACTAGACTTAACAGTTTGTCTGGTCGATCTTTGCAGTTGCAGTAGCGGGGTTCATTGCCCGGAACCTGTATCGACCATTGCACCAAAAGAAGCTTGTTCGGCTGGCAACGGTTCCAACTGAAAGTCATTCCAATGCCTTTCCAGTCGCCTAAGAGCACTCTCCAGATTTCTTCCAGCTTACGGAAGGCAAGAAAGCTCGACTCTGACCTCAAGCTTGTCCGAGTTAGTTTTCTATTGCCTACCCCTTAGGCGTTGTAATAAAGGAGTGTATCTCACCAGGCATGATGGTTTTGAAACTGCGGGATGATTTGTTGCTTTCCAACACCTCTAGATATCAGTACTAAGGATCCCAACTGTCTCCACACAAGAGTTATCCTCACCTCAGGCAGACTGGTAAATGATTCAAACAAGATCATATACCACAACACTGAAATTACCCTCCACCCAGTTCAAATACCGTAACATCCAATTATTTTCCAACATTCTATTTTCTTCCAACGAACAACCAGAAAGAAATACTCTACCTCTGACCCATAACTGACTTCACTCCACATCCTGTAATACTGATAGCCCCTTAATTATAAAACTTTGTTTATAGCTCATTTTATAATAACCATACTATAATCAGACTAAGTTAGGTTAAGTAAATTTTTTGATTAGGTTTAGGCTTAGATTAAGTAAAGTAAAACTAACAAATTCCTGGTTTTCTGACCTTTTCCAGGAAGACGAAACACTACTAAATATATAAACACACATCTATCCTGTAACTCATGAATCAATGTTTGCAAAATATATGTATTATTAGAATAATTACATGTTAACAGTTGTTACAAAATGAATTTTAAATCACTGTATCACTTAAATGTATAAAATTAAAATAATAATAAATACAGTTTTTCAACAAAAAAAAAAAAAAAATTAACACAAGGAGTCGTCACAGGAACTCCTCACCGAACGACCTTAACGAGACCATTTTAGAAAGAGAAATTATATATACACGAAACAATTTATACAATAAAGAATAAAGAGCTAAAGCTAATTGTACCAGGGTGGTTTCATTTTGTAGATCTTAGGGATTTGTACTTGGCAAGACACTATCGCACTCTGCGAGAGCAGAGTCCGGCTCTGGAAGTACAGTCCACTAGTTTTTTTAAATCGAATCATCGTTGTCCGGCCAGTGCCGGGTTTACAGCCCACATGAAGAAAGGAAAGCTGAGTCGTCGCTGGAGAAAGCGCCGTCCGCAGTTTTCAGTAACAACACTGTGGCGTTTCTAACAGATACACACACAATACACAAGCAAATATTGAAGAACACCAAACGAAAATCGAATAAGGAAATGCATCAGAGCCGTATACCATAGCGATAACATAACAATGCCACATCAGTTGAGTGTACTTAAGTTTAGAAATCGAATTCGTACACGCGGCAGTGGCCTGATGTGTTGAGCATTGGTTAAATCTTTAGTGATTCTAACTGCCATAGCGTAAGTTCGAATCACACTTTCTTCACTATCATCGCAAACGTTATAACACTTTTCTTATACTTTATCCGGTTGACTTGAAGCCTGTGTCTCTACTGACTCATCCATTCATTCACTTTCGAATATTCTTGAAACTTTAGAGACGCATCGTAAACAAGGAATTCATAGGAATCGAATTTAAACTAACAGCAACTAGGAATTTAATATTTGGGATTATCTTCTTATGAATATTTCTGCCACAATAGGTTGCTATAAATGCACCGGACGATATTGCTATTCGCCCTCATTCGTCTTTTCACCTCAATTTTGGTTTTTCTTTTGGGTGATTTATACCAAGCTGTCTTTGAGATTTGTGATCCATTTAGTGAACCCGGATCTCTTTTCCCGTGGGTCAATTAGTGGGGAAGGAAATCATGATGTCGTCACAGGCAAATCCCCCGCTTTGTAGAAATCTTGACGTGGTGCGGGGGCTTAAACTACAATCAATCACTCAGGCTATGCTGACGGAAGCGTACGCTTCCAGTAGGGCCGCCCATGTCAGACAGGCTAGCGAGGAGTAACACACAAAGATCTACCACCCCTAATCCAGGGTGTTACGCATCACCGTGCCTATTGGATGGTTTGCAGCCAGGGGCGTACCGGCTGCATTATAACGGCGGTCGCTGACACCGGGTCGAATCAGAGCAGTAAGTAGACCTCACCATATCAAAGAGGGGCTCTGATTTGGCGGACTATTTGAAGCCCCAAGTCTCGTGGGATCAAAAATGAATAACCAATATCCAAAAAACAATCTCACGAAAAACCCGGTAGGCGTAGGTGTGATGAGCCGACACTACCATAAGGGAACAAATCATCAAGAAAACACCGACTCGGCAAAAATAAGATGTAGGGAAAAACGGAAAAACCGGGATATACGCGTCGGCACGTGGAATGTTCGAACGTTATATAAACCAGGCGCGATACAGACGGTCGTAGAAAACGCGAAACAATATAAAATGGACATCGTCGCGCTTCAGGAAGTTCGACTCCCACATCAAGTAATCGAAACCAACGGATTTACACTGGCGTGTGGAGGTACCGATACACATTTTGGCGTATTGGTTCACTTTGGCGGGTTTCGTAGAGTCGACTGTTGGAGTGTTCCGCCGAACACCGTTCACCACAGAGGAAATTGGACAAACCAGAACACGGAGACAGTAGACCACCAATCAAAACACAGTTTCTGCCATTTATTGTTTATGTTCTTTTTATTCCATCGTATGTTTCTTTCGTATCACTTAATCGACTAAGACAGTTTTGATAATTTTTGGTTGTGCTCTTTAGCCCTATGGTTGCTCCGATTCAATATTTCAATTAATGTTCCTTAACAGTATTTGTATCGTTAAATATTCATATCAATTATGTTCGTTAGCACTCTATTTGTCGTTCGATATTTCGATTAAGTTTGTTATATCGGTATCGTCCAATATCTATATCAATTATGCTCCTTAGCACTATATTCGTATCGATAACTACTTCACTTATGTTCGCTAGCACATTATGCTCCTTAGCACTATATTCGTATCGTTAACTACTTCACTTATGTTCGCTAGCACTATATTTGTATCGTTCGATATTTACATCCGTTGTGAAGCTAAACTTGCGACTATATTCACGACAATCAGAACAACTTTATCAATCGTAATGCGCGGCGCGGACTGACCTCCTCGTTGAGTTCTCTGTGACAGGACTCCTCTGGACCGATGCTCGATATCAAACTCACTGTCTTGCAACCTATCGAATACCTTTTTTTTCAGTATCTCTGTGTTTTGTATCTGCAGTTGTGCAGACACAATTTCCTGTAAGGCGAAAATTCTCACGCATACATATGGAAGCTTCACCGTCGTTGTTGACGGTGGATTCTATTCCCACGCTGCTTGGTTAGGTCGACCATCTGGTGTTGACGATCGCCTGGACGTCTAGTCCGCTGATATCTATTGGATTTGGAATCCAAGAGAGTTTTTCACATGGTGTGAAAAACAAACATTCCGCTGATGCATTTCTGCTTGGCGGACAGTGGCAACGGCGCAATGCTGTGCCGTATTTATTTATTGCAGCTGGCCTTCGTAAAACTCCAAACAAAGTATTGTTTGGAGTTACGTGGTGCTTGGTTTTTCGCGCCATCTGGGTGTTTACGAGGCTAAGGAATGCGCTCCTTGTTTGCGGTGACTATTTGGGTGATCTAATGTTTAGATCAACCGCACCACGTCCGTTGGTCGGTTAATTGTTTTGATTACAATTCCCTGCATCCCGTGCAGATGTTCAGGGTTGCCGACTTGTGGTGCTGGCCCTCACTCAGCTTGCGATTGCACACGTCGAAGGATGCATGGATGTTTCTCCTTGTTTCAGGTCGTAGGTTTTAGGTATGGAGCGTTTAGCTCGGTATTAGAGGCTTTGGGGCCGTTAAGTTCCTTGCCTTCTGGTGTCGACTCAACGTTGGGTTACTGGCGGCCCCCGCTGGGCTTGGGACCGCGTCTGTGGGCGTGATGTTGTCCAGGTAAGTGCGTTACCTCAAGTTGGTCTGGACTTTTCCTGTGGGGAATTTGTACGTTCGCCACAGGACTCCCCCCCCAGTGACGTAGTCATGATAAGGAAAAGGTAGGAGTATGGAGGGTGCTGTTAAAGGTCGGAGAGTGCTCCTTTCCATCGTGGTCGGTGTTTAGGCGGTAAAGGAGCGAAGGCAATCGCGTTTGTTGTTTCCTTGTGGGTGTTAGTCGCGCTTTCGTTGTTGGTGGTTTCGGTTATTGGTTGCCGTAAGTTGAGAATCCTTGCGGCGTCTTCTTGGGCGCGCAGATCTCGAGCGCGTTGCCGCGTTATCGGTCCGTGCACGATATCCGATGCCCCACGAGCAACCATTTCGCGAGGGTTAGGTTGATTCTCAACTCTTACCGTGCCTGGTGTTTCCTGGGAGTGTGGTGGATGGTACACGGGGCGGGTTTCGGCTGCCGCCGACGGTTGATGGTGTACCTCTCCTGGCACGGTATCTGGCGGTAGTTCCAGGTGGCACGGCTTCAATCTCTCGACACTGACGGTGTACGGCTTTCCGTCGATGTCTACGGAGAAAACTCGGTCGTTTATTCGCTCCAGCACCTTGTATGGCCCTTCGTAGGGCGGTTCTAGAGGTTTCCTAACTTTGTCCACCCTGATGAAGACGTGCGTGCAGCTGCCCATATATGGGTGAACAAATAACCTCTTGGAACCGTGTCTGGCGACCGGCGTTGCCCTGACCTTACGCATGAGTTTGCGTAGGTTTTCCAAATTTGGCAACTGTTCGAGCGGTGGTTCTCCATCGGCGAAGAACTCTCCTGGGAGGCGCAGATTGGTTCCGTACGTCAGATCTGCTGCTGAGGCTCCCAGGTCTTCTTTAATGCTTGTGCGCAAGCCTAAAAGAACTGTTGGTAGTGTGTCCAGCCATTGATTGTCGTCATGACACATCAGTGAGGCTTTAAGAGAGCGATGCCAACGTTCGATCATCCCATTGGACTGTGGGTGATAGGCTGTTGTGTGGCTTTGCTGGCAGCCGAGTAGATCGGTCAGCTGCTTGAAAATCGCCGCCTCGAACTGTGGTCCTCGATCGGCTGTGAGGGTAGCTGGGACGCCCAAACGTGTGACCCAAGTCGAATAGAATGCTTTGGCTACATTCTCTGCGGTCACTGTTCGTAGTGGCACTGCTTCTGGCCACCGAGTGAAACGATCGATCATCGTCAGGAGGTACAGGTAACCTCTCGACGGCGTAAGCGGTCCCACAATGTCGATGTGAACATGGGCGAATCGTGCCTCGGGGAGCTTAAACTGTCCTGGGTGGAGCACATTGTGTCGATCGACTTTGCAACGCTGACATTGCAAACAAGTTCGTGCCCATTTTGTTATGTCTTTGGCCATATGTGGCCAGACAAATTTGCGTCGGACTGCGGCAATGGTTGCGCGTCCGCTGGGGTGGGCTGGGTTGTGGAATGTTTCGTACACATTCCTTCGCAGATTTTCTGGGATGTAGGGTCGAGCTGTCCCTGTCGAAACATCGCACCAGACTTCATCGTTTGAGTCATTGAAAGGGAGTTTACGCAAAACTAGTGCTGTCTCCGCTTTCAGTAGTGACTCGAGTTGATGGTCATCTTCTTGTGCTTGTGCCAAGTCGGCACCATCGATTTGCGCACGGAGTTTGATTGCATCGATACGCGAAAAGGCGTCTGCAATTACATTGTCTGCACCTGGGACATATTCGATTCGGGTGGTGAATTGCCCGATGAAATCCAGGTGCCGTTCTTGTCGCGGAGTTGAACTTCCCGCTTTCTTTTGGAAGGCATACGTCAGTGGTTTGTGGTCGGTTTTTACCGTCAACTGGCGTCCTTCAATCATGTGCCGGAAGTACTTTATTGCGCAGTAAATCGCTAGTAACTCCCTGTCATAAGCACTGTATCGTCGCTGGGTTGGGTTCAACTTTTTCGAGAAGAAGCCCAGCGGTTCCCATTTGCCGTCGCACTCCTGTTCGAGTACGGCCCCAATTGCGGTGTCGGAAGCGTCGCACTGTAAGCCCAATGGGGCTCCTTCGGTGGGATGTCGAAGTAACGTTGCATTCGCCAGCTGTTCTTTTGATGAGCGAAATGCTTGATCAGCTGACTCGGTCCACTTAATTGGTCGCTTATCGTTGCGTTTGGCTCCTACTAGATATTCGTTGAGAGGAGCCTGGACCTGTGCGGCGTTTCGGAGTGTTGGGCGATAGAAGTTCAGCATGCCCAAATAACGCCTTAATTCTCGCACGTTCGTGGGGCGAGGAAATTGCATTAATGCATCCACCCTGTCTTGTAATGGGCGGACTCCTTGGCCGTTAATGCAGTAGCCAAGGTACTTGACTTCCGCTTCTCCGAGGTGGCACTTGTCTGGATTGATTACCAGGCCGAAATCTCGGAGGCGTTCGAACACCTGCTTCAAGTGGGCGCGATGTTCTGTCATAGTTTTCGATGCTATGAGTATATCGTCGATATACGCATAGCAGAAGTCAAGTCCGCGGAGAGCTGAGTCAATGTAGCGCTGGAACGTTTGCGCTGCATTTCGAAGACCGAACGTCATCACCTTGAACTCGAACAGTCCAAAAGGTGTAGTTACCGCGGTTTTGGGGATGTCTTCGGGAGCCACCGGGATTTGGTGGTATGCCCTCGTGAGATCGAGGGTCGAAAAGATTTCGCAACCCTGCAGCTTATAGGAGAAATCGTGCAGGTTTGCTATCGGATACCGATCGGGTGTCGTCACCGCGTTCAGCATTCGGTAATCACCGCATGGACGCCACTCGCCGTTGCTCTTTTTGACGAGATGGAGTGGGCTCGCCCAAGGGCTATCGGATGGCTGGCAGATTCCTAAGTCGAGCATATACTCGAATTCTGCACGAGCCTCACGCAATTTTTCGGGAGCCAATCTGCGCGGGCGTTGGCTCACTGGGGGGCCGCGCGTTTCAATGTGATGAAAAACGCCGGCTTTTGCGCGTCGGGGATTACTAAGTGGAACTGTAATGTCCGCAGATTCGCGCAACAGATCGCTGAATGGGCCGTTTGCGGTTGTGCACGTTAACGTCAATGCCTTTCCCGCCTTTGAGTTTACTGGCTGAGAAAGAGACGTTAACGGGTCCATCAGTCTATTACGTGCTACGTCCACTACTAGTTTATAGTGTCGCAGCAAGTCCGACCCTATTAGAGGATCGGTGACATCGGCTACTACGAAGTACCATCGAATTGGTCGACGTAGGCCTATTTTTAGTGTCATTAACTTCCTATCGTATATCTTGATAGGGGTATTGTTCGCGGCGAACAATTTCAATTCATGCGGCAACCGAGTGGCAGGTGCGTACGAGCGAGGAAGAACGGAAATATCCGCACCTGTGTCAATTATGAAGTCCATGTTTAATTTTGAGTCATAAATTGACAAGCGACTTATTTGGGGATTGCCGGCCGTTTGCGCTTTTTCGTCGGTCGGCAGTTCTAGTTTAAAGAACTAGCCGGTAATGCTGGGTTTTGTGTCCAGTTGCAGGGCTGCCTGCACTTGCTGGCCTGCGCTCCAAATCGATGATGATAATAACACCTGCCGAAGGTGTTCTCATTGTTTGGCGTGCGTGGTCTGCTATGCTGGCGCCTTGAATTGTCTCGCGACCTGTCTCGGCGTCGCGATCTGTCACGGCCAGCCCGAAAATTGTTCCCCATGCTGAGATTATTTAGCTGCGTTTGCATTTGCCTAATTTGCACTCTCAAGTCTTCGAGTTCGCTTGGCTGCGTCGCATGGGTATATGTAACCGTGGGGGTTCGTGGCTGGGGCTGGGGTGGAATTTGGACGTGCGTCGCCGCCAGTGGAAGCTGGAGATCCGTTCGGGATCTATCTGTGGCCATGACTGCCTCGGCGTGTCGCGCTAATTCGTCGAGGCCAGATTCGGCTAAAGGCGCGACGATTGCCTGAACGTATTCTGGCAAAGACTCTCTAAATATAGCCGTTAAGGCTGTTTCGGACATGTCCGTGCCGGCCAGTGCACGGAAATAGGCGGCGCGCTGGGATGGTCGCATCCCAGAGGTGTCGGTCGACCGTAATAAACGTCGCAAGCGATTTTGTGGCGTTTCCCTATAGGCATTAATCACCATCTCCTTGAATGCTGTATATGGTTGTGGAGATGGCGTTTTAATTAGATGCTTCGCATAAGGGAACAAGACAGGATCTAAATCGCGGGTTGCTAGGAGAAATTTCTCCTGTTCGCCGGTGATGCCTTCGCAGGCAAACGTTTGTTCGGCGTAACCGAACCAAAAGTCTGGGTCATCGGACGTGAAGTCCGGTAATTTAATGTATCGATTCGAACGACGGTCCGCTTGTGTTGCAATATTAACTTCTTGACGGAGGGCTGCGGCCTGCGACGTCGTTGGGGAAGCTTCGGCGTTGTTAGCCATTGTAGCTTTAGAAATTGTGGATTTCGACCTGGTCGTTATCGTTGACTTCGGGAGATTTCGCGTCGATTTTCTCTGTGAGGGAGCGATTACGTTTCCCCTCAACGTTTTTACTTTCTGGGTCGCCGCCTGCAACCTCGTGGTTGTCATTAATTTCCTGGGGGTTTCGCGCTGTAACTCGGTCGCTCGATGCGCGAGTTTTTCTTTAAATTAGTGGACGCGGCGAAACAACCTGCTGGGTCCAAAGATGGAGTCAGGGAAAAGGCCTAGCACAAGAGAAAAATATCTAAATTCCGAAGATGGAACAAGGATGGGCCTACACCAGCGGATATTTTGGGTAATTCGACGGTGTTAGTGACGAACAAGAGAAAAGCTTTCAGTCTGGAAGAGGTGAGAAAAACGAGGAGGTAGGAGGTGTCGTCAATTTTTCGCGTTTCCTTTATGTGGAGTTCGATTTCGCATGATTTCGCGGTCGTTACAAGGAAGAAATATCGTGTGTTGTCGGTTCGCTGTGTTTCCGACTCTGAAGGAGCTTACAATAATTTTTATATATTATTTTTCGTTTAAGTAAACCCCTATTTACTATTCGAATTCTCTGGGTTTATTTTTCTTTTACTGTCGCGTTTACAATAGTTAATCGTTGAATGCTAATTGGATTATTAAACTTTCTCAATGTAACAATTATTGTCCTACGTATCTTGTCTTGATTTATACCGATTTAACCAGTTACATGATAATTTACAATTTAATTGGGTTCTTTCCACATTGCTTAGAAGTTTTTATTACAAATTCAGAGTTTTACAAATTGTTCGTTTTCGTCTTAAATTCTTGCTCGGAAGGAGCTTTATAAATTCACTTTGGGCTCAGAAGGAGCTTTCACAAGAGAGAAGAAAAAAAATTATGCATTAAAAAAAAAATAAATAAATAAAATATATTTAAAAAGAGAAGAAAACAAATTTTTTTAAAAGACTTGCGGTTTTTTTTCTTTTTCTAAGGATGTCCTCTGGTCCGTGGTGTCGTGGTGATCTGCTATTCGCTGGGCGTCACTTGGGGGTGTTTACATCACGTCACTGGCACTGTCTGTGTCTTTCCTTTGCACTGTCTAGTGCTAAGTTACCGGAACTGTTTTATTTTCACGTGTGCTTATACTTTTTTACACTTGGTTTTTACGCGGTTTACCGTTTTTAAATTGTACGTGCGTGTTCTTTTACTCGCGTCGCGGTCACCACTTTGGCGTATTTAGTCCACTTTGGCGGGTTTCGTAGAGTCGACTGTTGGAGTGTTCCGCCGAACACCGTTCACCACAGAGGAAATTGGACAAACCAGAACACGGAGACAGTAGACCACCAATCAAAACACAGTTTCTGCTATTTATTGTTTATGTTCTTTTTATTCCATCGTATGTTTCTTTCGTATCACTTAATCGACTAAGACAGTTTTGATAATTTTTGGTTGTGCTCTTTAGCCCTATGGTTGCTCCGATTCAATATTTCAATTAATGTTCCTTAACAGTATTTGTATCGTTAAATATTCATATCAATTATGTTCGTTAGCACTCTATTTGTCGTTCGATATTTCGATTAAGTTTGTTATATCGGTATCGTCCAATATCTATATCAATTATGCTCCTTAGCACTATATTCGTATCGATAACTACTTCACTTATGTTCGCTAGCACATTATGCTCCTTAGCACTATATTCGTATCGTTAACTACTTCACTTATGTTCGCTAGCACTATATTTGTATCGTTCGATATTTACATCCGTTGTGAAGCTAAACTTGCGACTATATTCACGACAATCAGAACAACTTTATCAATCGTAATGCGCGGCGCGGACTGACCTCCTCGTTGAGTTCTCTGTGACAGGACTCCTCTGGACCGATGCTCGATATCAAACTCACTGTCTTGCAACCTATCGAATACCTTTTTTTTTCAGTATCTCTGTGTTTTGTATCTGCAGTTGTGCAGACACAATTTCCTGTAAGGCGAAAATTCTCACGCATACATATGGAAGCTTCACCGTCGTTGTTGACGGTGGATTCTATTCCCACGCTGCTTGGTTAGGTCGACCATCTGGTGTTGACGATCGCCTGGACGTCTAGTCCGCTGATATCTATTGGATTTGGAATCCAAGAGAGTTTTTCACATGGTGTGAAAAACAAACATTCCGCTGATGCATTTCTGCTTGGCGGACAGTGGCAACGGCGCAATGCTGTGCCGTATTTATTTATTGCAGCTGGCCTTCGTAAAACTCCAAACAAAGTATTGTTTGGAGTTACGTGGTGCTTGGTTTTTCGCGCCATCTGGGTGTTTACGAGGCTAAGGAATGCGCTCCTTGTTTGCGGTGACTATTTGGGTGATCTAATGTTTAGATCAACCGCACCACGTCCGTTGGTCGGTTAATTGTTTTGATTACAATTCCCTGCATCCCGTGCAGATGTTCAGGGTTGCCGACTTGTGGTGCTGGCCCTCACTCAGCTTGCGATTGCACACGTCGAAGGATGCATGGATGTTTCTCCTTGTTTCAGGTCGTAGGTTTTAGGTATGGAGCGTTTAGCTCGGTATTAGAGGCTTTGGGGCCGTTAAGTTCCTTGCCTTCTGGTGTCGACTCAACGTTGGGTTACTGGCGGCCCCCGCTGGGCTTGGGACCGCGTCTGTGGGCGTGATGTTGTCCAGGTAAGTGCGTTACCTCAAGTTGGTCTGGACTTTTCCTGTGGGGAATTTGTACGTTCGCCACAACATAACCTCGGAACTGGCTTCATCATAAGCAAGAAGATTACGCCCATGTAAAAGATGTGCAATTTATTAATGACCGAATGTCGGTGCTAAAAATACAGGGCCCATGGTACAATTATTTATTTATAAACGTACACGACCCAACAGAATCTACGGACCAAGAAACGAAGGACACATTCTACGAGACCCTAGAGGAGGTATTTGATGGGATCTCATCATTCGATGTTAAAATCCTCCTCGGGGACCTCAATGCGAAAATTGGAAAGGAAGATATCTTCCTACCAACAATAGGTAAAGAAAGCCTACATGACGTTTCAAATGATAATGGTATTCGAATTATCACGTTCGCAGCGTCAAAAGGTCTGGTAGTGAAAAGCACGATGTTCGATCACAAGCAAATCCATAAAGCCACATCGACATCACCCGACAGCGTAACGCGTAACCAAATAGACCACTTCCTTATAGACAAAAGACACCACTCGAATATCCTTGACGTAAGATCAATTAGAGGAGCAGATAGCGACTCCGATCACCTTCTAGTGATGGGCAAAATTAGAAGTCGGCTCGCAGCAAACCCACATGGACAGTCACGGGAGACGAGCAAAAAGTTAGAGATTGAGTAACTAAAAGACCTACCCAAAAAGGCTGTATATGAAGACGAACTAACGAACAGATTTAGCATCCTAGAGAATGACAGTAGTGAGGAAGAGGAAGACAATAGTGTGGACACTAAATGGGCATCGATCAGAGACACAATCAAACCAACAGCCCAAAAGGTATTCGGATTTAAGAACACAACTAAGTCCAAACCTTGGTTTGACGATGAGTACAGGGCAAAGATCGAACAACGTAAACGCCTTAGAATGATCCACTTAGAAGCATATGATGAAGTCAACGCAGCAAGATACGCGACAATTCGGAAAGACACAACGAGACTTTTCAAACGCAAAAAACGCGAGTGGGAGAAGACTCGTATCGAAAAAATCCTATAAAATGCCAGAGCAAAGAACAGCAGAGGTATGTATGCCGGCATAAATTCAATTAGAAATGGCTACCGAAGGAGAGCCAAATTAATTCGAAACACAAATGGTTGTCTGGCCACAGAAACAAACAATATCGTGATAATATGTAAGCAGTACTTTGAAAATCTGCTCATTGTACGCAGCCACCAACCACAAATAAACGCACCAGACGTACATACAGCCAAGCCTCAGATCCCAGAGCCTTCTTTCGACGAAGTTGTAGACGCAATAAACCGATTGAAAAACAACAAAGCTCCCGGAGACAATTGAATACTGGCAGAGCTTATGAAGCATGGAGGAGAGGCAACCGCTCAAAAGATCCATCAGCTCATTAAAACAATATGGATTAAGGAAATCATTCCGGAAGAATGGAAAACCTCAATAGCCGTCCCGTTTTCAAAAATGGTGACAGATCTGACTGCAAAAATTATAGAGGAATATCATTGCTCCCAACCACATACAAAATACTAACAAATGTCATACTGGTGAGAATCACACCGTACGCAAAAGACATAGTGGGAAACTACCAATGCGGATTCCGTAGGAACCGGTCAAACAGTGACCAAATGTTTACAATAATGCAACTGCTGGAAAAGAAGTGGGAATACGGAGAGACGGTTCACCAACTGTTCGTTGACTTCAAAAAAGCCTACGACTCAGTCGCAAGGCAAAGACTCTACCATATTGTAGTTGAGCTGGGAATCCCCAAAAAATACCCCGCCCTCATTCAAATTTGCATGAACGAAAACAAAGGGCGAGTTAGAATAGAACACCACCTCTCAGAACATTTTGAAATCCGGGTCGGACTAAAACAAGGGGATGGCCTCTCACCGTGTCTTTTTAACCTTGTGCTGGAGTATGTTATCAGAAAGGTACAAGACGACAACATGGCCGGATCATCCCTCAACTGGGTCACACAAGTGCTCGCATATGCGGATGACATCGCCGTTCTAGGCGATAATCTAGAAACTGTAAGTAGAAACTGTGAAATCATCATGCAAGCGGCAGAAGAGGTGGGCCTAGAAATAAATGAAGACAAAACAAAATACATGTTTATGGCGAGAGCAGGTGGACCTCAGAGAACACACATAAACATCAGAGGCAAGATATTTGAAAATGTCAAAGAATTGAAATACCTGGGAACAATACTGACGGCCAGTAACGAAATGTCGAAGAAAATTAACAAAAGACTACACTCCAGCAACGCTAGTTGGCATGCAGTCAGTAAACTGCTGAAATCCAAACTGCTATCACAGAATATAAAGCTCCGTGTCTATAGAATCATGCAATCATGCCGAGTGTTCTATACGGATGCGAAACATGGGCTCTCACAAAACGGGAAGAAAACAAATTCCGCGTATTCGAGAATTAAGTTCTAAGGGGTATCTTTGACAGTAAATATGACGAGGAGTTAGGACAATGGAGGAAACTCCAGAACCCCGAATTGGAAGAGCTATACCGCAAACCTACAATAGTGAGAGTAATCAGGTCGCGAAATTTAAGATGGACCGAACACGTGGCGCGAATGGGCAACGATAGGACCGTGCATAGAATTCTTGACGGTAAGCCAACGGGAAAGAGACCGACAGAGCGGCCGCGACGGAGATGGAGGACAATGTTAGGTTGGACCTCGAAGAGATCGGAGCGGAATGTCGAACGTGGAAGGAGAGCGCACGGGACAGGGAACAATGGCGGAGTTGAGTCGGCGAGGTCATGCACTTTCGGGTTCCTACAGGCGAATAAATAGTAATAATAGTCACAGGCAAATTGTTGGTTAGGGGGTCTATAGCGTTTGAAATAATAGTGAAGAAGATCGTGTGATTCGAACTGACGCTATGACAGCTCGAATCACGAAAAAAATGAGCGTGTTTTAGAATTTGATTTCCAAACTCGAGTATATTCCACTGGTGTGAATTATTTTTATTTATCGCTTGGTATACGGTTCTGATGTATTTTTCTTATTCGATTTTTTTCGTTCGGTGTTCTTCACTATTTTTGCTTGCTTGTGAATTGTGTGTATCTGTTAGAATCGCTACAGGTCTATGTGCCAATACCGAATAAATTCCGATTGTGTATTTATTAGGGTTCTAAGTCAGGGACCGATCCAATACATTGGTAGAATTCGTCCATGTCTGGTACGCATGTCCTAGCTTTAACTTACGCTGCCTTTAAAGTTTATTTCTTATACAATACCATAATTATATGCACTTAACATACGTTCTCAAGTGAATGTTTATGGAGATACGTTTGTTTACTCCAGATCCCACACAAATCCGATTGCACGAACCGATAAGTGCAACTGGGTATCTTATGTTCATTTAATATTCCAAATACCCACGATCAATTGTACCACTACAATGCAGTAACAAGGATTGAAGTCAATGCCACACCTGCTACGTCGTCGATTGCTAGATGGTACTAATACAAATTATGGAAGGTCAATCAAGGGATCACAGCCAAGTGAAGTAATTAAGGAAGCATAATATACTATAATTTTGCCGGCAAACATTTGTAATTTATATGCGTAACCACCGCAGTAGCTCACATTGCTCAGTTGAAACTCTGAACCTCCATTCTCATAGTGTCACCGAAAGTAGACATCAGGTTTTAATGAGCTAGAGTCCATATTCATTAAACAGAATATTTTCAAAAAGTTTGATATAATAACTAGTAAATCTATTAATATAATTAGCGGTAATAAGAGCAACCGTTTTTGGTTTTTTTATTTTTTGCTGTACGTACTTCAAATTGCTTCAGAAACCCCACAAGCAGAGTTGAAATTTAGTTGTATTTCCATTTATTTCCATCGATGGCGGACTAGCCTTAGTGCATGACTTCACTCAGTTTTGTCATCAAAATAGTCACAATGTTCTGATGGATTTCGCTTTCATGTCTAAGGCATTCGCATTCGAAAGATCGGAGTACCAACATGGATAGAGATACGAATTCAGATACTTTCTCCAGAGTGTGGGTCCCAAGGAATTCAACACCATTGTGGGATACGAGGGTTATGTCAGGGCCTGACACTACCAATGTTTGGGGTACGACGGTGTTATTGTCAGACCGGAACAGAATACATTCAAAGCGGAGAGTATCTAGCTATTGGCAATGACATGAATATTCAGATCGGTCGGTTGTTGATTACGCAGGAAACCGATGGGATGGCGTTGTCAAAAATAAAGCTGAACTGGTGTCCGAAGAAGCTGAGAACAACTATATTTGTCTGGAAATGAATATCACATTTCTGTAATTTTTGTATTGGCATTTTTAGTCATATTGTCTGATAATCGTTCTGTGCATTTGATTTCATACTTTCCTTCATTTGATAAATGTTTGAATCCACATTGAACTTGACTAGAAGGCAATTAGCTGCCGTTCAATTTCTTCATTCTCTAACCAATTAAATTTAGACTTATTTTAGTTTAATTTATTCATTGAAGTTGCATCAGGGCACATAGTAAATTTGAATGGTTCCAATAATTTTTTGAACTGACAACATTTTGCTGAACATTTCACGACTGATGATTGAATTAAAGAATTAACCTATTTAGTGATTTTTCTCTTCGCCTAGTTTTTCGTGTAAATCACAGTTTTAGGCGATTTTTTCAAATTTGGGAAATACTTGTAGTAAAATTTATAAAACAGGTGATCGGGCACCGCTTTGTTGCCGTATCACCCGAATTAATTAACTACACGTTAATTTATTTTAAAACTATATTTGATTTAATTAAAAAATATATTTATTTTAATTAATGATAAGACATTACTATACTATTATTCTGCTTAAAAGCGTGTTGACAACACGAGAGTCACAGATGAAAGAGGAAGTAGAATCCTTCGATAATTATTATCTCACTTTTGACTCGTTAAGATTATCTAACTTTCGATTTGTTAAGATTATCTGAAGCGACATCTAGTAGTTTGGATGGTGATGTATTTTCGTCATGTTGTATGTGAGTTGAAGATTATCCTTGTTTGAGATTAGACGATTCATCTTCTGGTTGGTATATGATGATGGTATCTTATCTATGCTGATGGGACTTGGTGTCTTAACTCCCGCACCCCGTTATTCGCCCCGTTCTGTTGGAAGCATGTGCCTGATATCAAGCTATCTCTGTCGGGCAATCCATTACCGTCCAGGCATCTACACAAAGTTTATCAAACCATACTTACCCAATAAAACTTACCTACATTCACGACATCAAATATATACTAATTGTTTACGATCGTGTACATAGATTCATTAATTATTGGTGTGCCAAACATCTTTTGCCATTGTTTCGCCAACCCTAGTGTAGCGTAGGTTTATATACCCAAGTACTTTTATGGTATCAGAGCTATAAAATCACGAAAAAATGAATCTCGCAACCGACAATTCATTAGCTTTATCTACCACACACAGTCGTCTATCCATCCAATCCAAAAAGATTACAATGCACGACTGTCTGAGCTTCTTGTTTACATCTTGCACTATTTCAAGGAAGACGTAAATCTTTTTTATGTAACTCTATCGTATGTACCACCTCATCGTAAGAAGGATGTGTTTTCCAATTTTCAAGCTTAGTGAAAAATGCATTTGTAAAGCCTCTAACATAGTGCAGATCCAACAACTGTTATGTACAGGCTGTGCGCGTAAGCAAGCTGGCAGCTTGTGCAAAATTCGAAACTTTTCTCTGAATCCAGGATGAATCCTTAAGTTAACCATAAAAACACAGGATATCAGTGGGATCAGTCGCCGTCGACTGGATGCAAAGTTTTCTCTCGTCCTGGAAGCACAAGCTGTTCACATACAAATACACAGTGGATCCTTTAAATCCTTTGGCGTATGTGTTTTCTGTGTTTGGTTGAATAAATCAAAGGATAAAAACCAAACGACACATTTTATCTCGCGAGCGGAAAGTGCAAAGTGACAAAAAACTACAACTGCACGTTAGCCGCCAAAGGCATCGGCATGATGTAGTTAGAAGGACTACGTGGCGGTCAGTGTGGTGCCTATGTTAGTTTATCTTTTTGTTGTTTTGATAATTTTGTTGTTGTTGTTGCTTTTTCTGTTTCATTCATTGGGTTTTATTTTGGCGTCTGTTAGATAATCCGTTTGTCTGCTTTTGCTGTTTTATTTATTTTTCTCGCGTCTCGTATGCTGCCTGACTTTCACATCCAATGTCAGAAGGTTGCACATCTCTATTTGCCTGAGGCTGTGAATTTTCCTTTCCCTTTCGCTCTTCCACACTCCTTTGTCGGTGCACTATTTCAGCCGAATGTCATGATCCTACCTCCGCCATCCACGTCGTACATGTCCGTTTCGCTGCAACGATTATGTCTTAATTTAAATATTTCTCGCGAAATATGGGGACAAATCAAAAAGAACCCAAAAGCTAAAACGGGAATAAAGGAAAACTTATACACGTAGGAGTTGGTTCCAGAAAACTTCCCAGAATATGAGGAGGACGTTGAGCCCAGAACAAGTGGTTTATGAATCTAATTCGTTTTTCCTCTTTTTTATTTTTGAGTCAAAGTTTTATCATAATTCAACATCCTTGCCGTGTTGCTTGAAGCAAGTGTGTGTGTGTGTGCGTGTGGAACATATTTTCTTGATGTGCTCGACGTGCCATAGAACTTTACCAGCTTCTGGCACAGTCCTCCTTATGGTCTCGACGAAGCAATAAAATAATTTAATGAGTATTTACTTGAGGAGGTAGGTCTTATGCGTACTTGGTTGGAAATATGTTTGAAGAAGATACCTCATCCAGTGAGAAACTGGGAAGGATGACGGAGTTAAATGGTATGTTGACTTTAATTTGATGTGCACTTAACCAAGGTAGTTAGCTGTTTGTTGTGTGCCGATTCATACTAGGCCATCCACTGAACTCAAGTGGACAAGGCCAGTTTGGTTTAACATTGACAGGGTCATATATGAACTGGGACCGTACACATCCTACGAGTACGAGATTTAAAAATCCGCTTTAGATTAATTAGTTTCGATAACAGCAACAGATTGGTAAAGCTAGATAGGTAGGTTGATGTTTTGAGAACCATATCGGATTTGCTGGTTTTAAAAAATTGAGGTAAACATTTGGTGAGATTAAAGGAGTTATTAAAACGGTTAATACAGGAAGGTTACTTTTTTCTCGACCGGACTCATCAACTAAGGATCAACAGTTCGATAAGGATTTTCTCTCAACCATTTCATGGAGTCTGAAGCTTCTGCTATTTTATGCATAAACGAAAGCGAAGCCAAGGAGAAAGTTGAATCTCCAACCAAATCTAACGGCCAAAAAGCACAAGTTAGATACCACTAAGAGGATAAGTAATGAAATCGAAATAAGTGAAAATAATAAAGAAAGTTTGTATCCCAGTGTTGCTCACTACTCAAGAGCAGAAACAAATATAAGGACCCGTCCGTTAAAGAGTCGGTAGTCAATAATACAGATGGATAATTCAATAGTATTATCGTCGAGCTTGTAAAAAAAAACAGATGAGCCGTGCAACCAAGGGAAAGAAGCCCTCAAGAAAATAAATATGCGGCGTCTACAATTCAATCAACAATGTGACCAATGACAGCAACAACAACGACGACAGTAGCAGCTGCAGCAGGAAAAACAACAAACAGTCAACCAACACCAACATAAATAACAAGTCACCATGCTGGAAAAAGTACTATAGCATTTGCGACGATAATGACGAGCATGTGATTCGAACCGACGCTGTGACGGTTAGAATCACTAAAAGATGGAACCAATGCTTAACACATCAGACCACTGCTCCCTACGAATTCGATTGTTATTCTCGACTGATGGGGAATTGCTACGACAATTGCTTTTGTATACGGCTCTTTTGCTTTGCTTATTCGATTTTCTATCGGTATATTTCTTCACTATCTACTTGTGTACTGTTTATTTATTTATTTATTTTTTTTTTTTATTAGACTTATCTCGGGAGAGGCGAACCTATAGCGTCGAGTGGGCGCCCCGAGATGTCATCAAATAACTGTTGCAGTTCTTTTTGAACAGTTGCAGGTTGTAACGCTCCGCGAACACTCGCGTGGGAAGGCAGTTCCACAGCTTCCCCGCTCTGTAACGGAACGAGTTCTGATACAGAGATGTTCGCGCTATCGGGAGATGAACCACAAACGGGTGCGATCCGTCGGATTGTCTTGTGGAGCGCATATAGACCGAATTGCGTGGAACAATGCCAAGAATCTCCGAGGAACAGCACCCGTGATAATATCTGTAAAACAGACAGAGGTCGGCCACGCGCCTTCGATGTGACAGCGACTGTAGTCCCGACGTCAGCGCCGAGTCCCCGATCAGGCGGATCGCTCGTCTTTGTACGCTTTCAAGTAGGTCGAGGGTATGTTTAGGAGCCGAGCTCCAAACATAAGAGCAATATTCGAGCGCGGGTCTAATTTGAGATTTATATAGAAGAAGAAGTTGGGCCGGAGTAAAGTATTTCTTGGCTCTAAAAAGATAACTCAGTTTTCCTGAGGCTGATCTGGCTATACCCGATACTTGTTTATGCCATGATAGATTCCCACAGACCGTGACGCCGAGCAATTTCAAACTTTCCCCAGCCTGGAGGGCCCGGCCATTCATCATCAGCTGTGGAACCGATGATCCACTTTTCTTTGTGAATGTTGTATACTGGGTCTTCGTTGCGTTGAAGTCGACGTGATTGGCGTTTCCCCACAGCAGGACTTTATCTAGATCCTGATTCAGAAAGTCAATCTGTCTACATCTCAGCTGATGCGACGCAGATGCACCAATCGGCCGAACACACGAAAAGGAGGAAACAAGCGTACTGTCACTGCAAAACTGAACACTTAGTTATCCGTTGTCTCCAACAAATCATTTATGTGAAGCAAAAACAAGGTTGGAGCCAAAATAGAACCCTGGGGCACCCCCGAATTAACAGGATACAGATCCGAACACTCGCCGTCCACAACAACCCGGATCGATCGATTCTCGAGGAAGCTCCTCGCCCAGTCGCAAAGCTGTTGGGAAAGTCCATATGAACGAAGTTTGCTCAGCAATGCCCTGTGCCAGACGCGGTCAAAAGCCTTTGAGATATCTAATGCGACCGCCCTTGACTCACCATGCCGTTCAATCGCAGATGTCCATATATCGGTTATAAGTGTAAAAACGTCTCCTGTGCACCGCCTGCCACGGAATCCGTATTGACGATCATTCAGAAGACCGTTGCACTCCAAATACTTAACCAACTCTGTATTAATGACTTTTCCATTACCTTAGATAAAATAGACAGTAATGCTATCGGACGGTAATTTTGTGGGAGACACTTTTTTCCGTCTTTGGGATTGGCTGAACTCGAGCGATTTTCCAGCAGGCAGGAAAGGTCCTCTGTGCATAAGATAAGCGGAAGAGTCTGCCAACAAACGGCGATAGTTCTGGGGCACAGTTCTTAAGGACTATTGCTGGTATTCCGTCCGGGCCGGTTGCCTTCCTACAATCCAGTTCACGTAGAATGCGCTGAATAGTGCGCGGACGAAATCTCACATCCCGCATGGAAGACTGTACCGGCGAGATCGCGGGTGGCTTCAAAAGGCCGCGATCGAGGATTGAAATCGCGGAAAATAAATTCGCGATTACATTAGCTTTATCCCTTGGATTCATGACTAACGTTCCGCTGTCTGTCACCAACGGAGGGAAAGAGGAGGAAGCAAAGTTACTGCTGACAGTCTTTGCCATTGACCAGAAGGAGCGCGAACCAGTTGGGCACCGAAGGAGCTTATTGATCACCCTGTCGTTGTGAGCCTTCTTCGCGGTATCAATCGCCTGGTTGCACGCTTTTCTGATTCTAACAAAATTCGTTCTGTTAACATCGGTGGGATTGGAGCGCCATTGCTTAAAAGCTCTATTTTTTGCCGCTGTAATCAGCTCGCATTTTTTGTCAAACCAAGGTTTATCAGACGTACTTCGTTTGATGGAATGTGGAATATACATCTCCATCCCCAGGAGAATAATCTCTGATACCGACTCCGCGCAAGCGTCAACATCGGAGTTTCCGAAGCATACCTCCGAAGATGGAAAGGATGCGAAGAAATCTCGCATATCGTCCCAGTTAGCAGCCCCATACTTCCATACATGGCGAAGCTGCCTAGGGCGGTCATTCGCTTGGTATGCAAGTGCTTGCGCGACAGATACGAAGCAGTGATCTGAGTTGCCCAGTGGCGCAGAAACCTCTACGATACAAATACTCGGTTCGGATGTCAAAAACAGATCCAGAGTGTTCGCATAATCGCCTCGGGCATCCGGTACTCGCGTTGGCTCCCCCACGAGTTGAGTCAAGTTGTGGTTTACAGCAAACATCTCCGCCAGCCTCCCAGCCTCGTCGGTTCTGTTAGAATGTAACAACCAGTCGGAATTGTGAACATTAAAATCGCCAACGACAATAATTTCAGAAGCTGGGTGGTTGATCTGTATCCAGTCGACGGTATATGAAAGATGTTCGAAAAATGTCGCCGGTCGATCGTCAGTCGGGGAGCGGTAAAGACAACAAAGAAATTTAACGGAATTCCTCAGCACGACTCTCAACCATATGATTAAAACGGAATCTCGAATGTAAGTCGTATCCTGAGCAACGAAGATATGTCGAATCAGTTGACGAATCGACCTGGGTCTCAGTTAGGGCAAGGATATCAGGTCTCGTTGTTTGCAAATATTGGTGGACGGCGTTTACATTAGTATTGGTGAAACCGATGCCCATGATGTTACAAAATGCCGTCACCAGTCGAGCGTGTGCCGAGCCTCGAGAGCTAGCCCGGTTATGCGATGACGAACCTCTCAAAGTTCCATTATTTATCATGATGTGTTTGTTTCTAATAGACATGCCAAAGTACCTCCTCCCATCATTGTAAGATACATGGAAAGTAAAGACGTAATAAAACTCAGTAAGTTGACATCTTAAAATTTTAATAACGATATAGAGGATTATGCAAAATTAAATCTGTTTTGGGTAGGACGACTGGCGAGCACTATATGTGCACTCCACAATCGGGGTTGATCCTCCTTTTTCCGCGACCGCAAATTGCCTTTATTTATTGTGTTTCTAAATCTCAAAAGTAAAGTTGATACTTAGCTATATTAAATATCTTAACCATCAAACAATACATCTTTGGCGGTAAATATGATGAGGAGGCAGGACTGTGGGGGTTTTTTATGGCTTGGCAAGATTACCATCTTGCCATGGCATCAAATCCAATGGCATCAACTGAACCATCTCGGTTCATCAGACTTGAACCGATCAGTTCCTAAGGTCGACCATATGCCCATCTAACACACACTTCCTGTATGTGTTCTCGCCCCAACAATCCGTTGGTCCATTAAAGACATTCCGGGCTACTTGGTTGCTAGCACATCTGCAAGCCAGATTCCCATTTAACTTGCACTACGATATATTTGTCGTAAAACGAGACAATCTTTGCCCTAACCTAACATCACAGAAGAACCCATTACCGCCATCCGCAATATCCCCTATTACCTTAAACGGCATTGCTTTAGCCTTCATGTACGCGCATTTATTTGTACAGATGCAGGACCCATTGCACGATCCGTTGCCTTACAGAAGAACGGTCACTGCATCGGCCATGTTCCATGATTCGTTGTCTAAACAACAACTAGCCACGATTCTCACGCTGGCCATTGAAACGGAATGCCTCTATATACTCAACGTAAACATTCCTTCGTATTAATGAAGCGCTAAAATAAACATACACCCAAGTGTCTGTTGACACAACGTAAACAGAAACCTAAAATCTTATTCACTATTGGCATGATGGCAAGGCAACGCGGCTCCGTATTGGGTCATCTATTTGACCAGCCGCGTATAATGGCAATACACGCAGCCCCCGTACAGCGATCGTCATATTTGACCAGCGGTGTGTTTGTTTTTCCCTTCCGTTCGTTTTTCTTGCTGGGGGTAAAGATATTCACCCCATCTGGAAGATGTCTATGGGAGCCTGCCAATAGTGATGCGACCCGATTTCTCATTGGTCGTTGGGGCGAAGGAAAGATTGTTTTCCCCTGCGATGACATGCGTGGAAACCCATCTCAATGACTGAGGCTGGGCCAACCTCGCCCAGCTCACTGAGGAGTCTAATTTCAGCGTCCCAAGTGTGCGCACGCGTCGAGCTATATTTACACCAGGAGTCAGCAGTGAGTTACGATCACCATCGCGCTTTTAAATAACATTCGAGATTTGCGTTAACGGGTTAATTGTATTGACTTCAATAGCTTGTTTCGAGTAGAGTTGTAACTATAACCATATTCTTGAGGTTACGAAGTAATCGATCTTGTGCGATACTTCATTCGAAAATTGCGTTACTAACATTCATGCTGTGCAATAACATCTACCACATCAATTCAAATCCATAATATGTACTATAAAAATATCGCTGTGTAATAACATCTACTACATCAAGACAAATCAATAAATATATCCTACAACAACATCAAGGCAGTTTCATTTTTCTTCTCGACGGATAAATTGGTTTTGAACAGTGGTACAACTGAGTGCAGTTTGGAGGACTACCAATGAATCGATAAGATCAGTATTTAAATACTGACGAGATTTGTGTTAAGGAAGTAAGTGAACTTTTGTCCCTGCAGAAATCGACCACGTAACTTATAACCCCACAGGATAATGGAGGAAACTCCACAACCACGAATTGGAAGAGCTATACCGCAAACCTATAATAGTGAGATTAATCAGGTCGCGAAGATTAAGAGGGGCAACGATAGAACCGTGCGTAGAATTCTTGACGGTGCGTAGAATTCTTGACGGTATACCAACGGGAAAGAGACCGGTAGGACGGCCGGGACGGAGATGAAGGGACAATATTAGGATTGACCTTCAGGAGATCGAATCGGATGGGGTCAATCGTGGAAGGAAAGTGCATATGGTCTAATTTCGTATTTGTACAGGAGAAAAGTTGGGCCGGAGTAAAATATTCCTTAGCTCTAAAAAAATAACTCAGTTTTCCACAACCGGACTCAGCCATGTTTGACACGTGTTTATGTCACCATACATTCACACAGTCCATGATGGCGAGCAAGGGAAAGAGACCGGCAGGACGGCCGCCACGGATATGGGAGGACAATGTTAAGTTTGACCTTGAGGAGATCGGTTCGGCAGGACAAGCGTGGAAGGAGAGTGGACAGGCCAATAAATAAAATTTAAAATTCTGTAAAAAATCCAAAATTGAATTCTTTTCAAAATTTCTTATCCACCTCCAAGATATAGTATTCCATCCAAAGAAATCCTTTTCCAATCATTGGTGCCAATGTAGCGGTAGCTGCGACCTCGACCGAATGGAAATTTGCTGTGAGGTACCCGCCGTCGCGCTTGTTAAAAAATAGGGGACTTAGCTTAGGGGGCTCCTGGTGGGTAGTTGATTGTGTCCAACCCCAGGGCGCCCTAGGCTTACTAGATGCGCGCTCCGAAGTATTATGCACCTAGGTATTTGAGGCGGCGTAGAGGGGCGTGTATAGCCTTTAGTTGCCGCTAAAGGTGAGCCATGGTGGCTAAAGATTCGGGAACCAGGTTTATTGTCTCAGTCCGGTGGTATCGGTTTGATTTGTGGACCGGTTTGCTGAGACATTTGGGAGACGTTAAGAGATCTATGGACGAAGGTCCTGAAGTTTAAATAAAGAGGCAAAGCCAGGTGTCCTGCTGGGTGCTGCTACGCGTAGAAGCTGTGGTAACGAGGGGAGCTGGCTTGCTGAAATCGGGTAGAAAGGTCGAGCATTGATGAACGGTGTAGCCTGAAGGCTGTGGTTGGCGAGCATGAGCGCCAATATTCAGAAAAGAGACAGAAAAGGTTGGGATGTTTCACGCGAGACAAAACCGGGCGTCCTATAGATTATATGCTTCACGTAGTAGCTGTTGTTACATAAGGGGCCGGTTTGCAGAAAATGGGTGTTGAGCAATGGCGAGCGTGTGTGCCAATATTTGTAAAAGGGCCTTAAAAAAAGGTGGGCAGAGGCGGATTTGATGAAGTCATAAGGAGGCCAAAAAGGTAAAGAAATAAGTCGAAGGTGATCGAGTATGGGGAGAAACAATGAGGAGCCGACATTTGCGCGAATTAAAGTGAGTCTAGAGAGTTGAAAGAAGTCTAAGATGGTCGAGAAGTCGGGTGAAGTCGCGTGGGTGAGTGTTGTCGAAGAGGGTCTACCGAGAACGGAGTTGAAAAGGGGTTGAGTGGGGTCAACGGAAGTCGAAAAACGTCGAATGTGCGAGCGCGGAGTCGTGCTGAACATTACGACACAAGGTTGTGCGTAATTCAATACACAGAAGGGGCTTACAAAATTTATTTTTTTTAATATTTTTAAAAGGGTTTTTCTTATTTTGATTTTATGATAGTTCTGGTTTTAATTTCTTATCTACTGATATTTGCAAACATACTGAGAATACAATAAAAGGAAATATAAAGTTATAATAATAAAAACTGACATCAAATACTATTAAATTTGGGAGCATTAACGTTAATGAAGTCAAGGTAGGCAGCTGCGTTCAAGTAAAAGTAATCATATTGTTTGCTTGAACAGCTGCTTTGAATTAATATCTGTGCCCTAGTTAATTTCTATTGTTTGTTTTTGTCAGCTTTAATTAATTGTATCTATAATTTGTTAACATATAGCGGTTGTGATAAAATGGAAGAAAATAGGTGAGGAACTGTTACGAATTTTGCACTATTCGATTAAAATGAATTAATTGTAGTTACATTAAATTCTTGACTCGATATTTAAATGTGTTAGCTTAGGATATTGATTTCTTTAATTTATAGAAGAACTATTTTTTTCTTTTATTTTTTAAACAATATAATGGTGCATTACTATGAATATATATATATATATACAATGACTGGATGAGGAGCTTCCTCGAGAATCGATCGATCCGGGTTGTTGTGGACGGCGAGTGTTCGGATCTGTATCCTGTTAATTCGGGGGTGCCCCAGGGTTCTATTTTGGCTCCAACCTTGTTTCTGCTTTGCATAAATGCATTGTTGGAGACAACGGATAACAATGTGTTCAGTTTTTCGGATGATAGTACACTTGTTTCCTCCTTTTCGAGTGTTCGGCCGATTGGTGCATCTGCGTCGCATCAGCTGAGATGTAGACAGATTGACTCTGAATCAGGATCTAGATAAAGTCCTGCAATGGGAAAGGGCCAATCCCGTCGAGTTCAATGCAGCGAAGACACAATATTCAACATTCACAAAGAAAACTGGATCATCGGTTCCACAGCTGATGATGAATGGCCGGGCCCTCGACCCTGGGGAAAGTTTGAGATTGCTCGGCGTCACGGTCTGTGGGAATGTATCGTGGCATAAACACGTATCGGGTATAGCCAGATCAGCCGCAGGAAAACTGAGCTATCTTTTTAGAGCCAAAAAATATTTTACTCCGGCCCAACTTCTTCTCCTATATAAATCCCAAATTAGACCCGCGCTCGAATATTGCTCTCATGTTTGGAGCTCGCCTCCTAAACATACCCTCGACCTACTTGAGAGCATACAGAGATGAGCGATCCGCATGATCGGGGACTCGGCGCTGACGTCGGGACTAAAGTCGCTATCGCATCGAAGGCGCGTGGCCGACCTCTGTCTATTTTACAGATATTATCACGGGTGCTGTTCCCCGGAGATTCTTGGCATTGTTCCACGCAATTCGGTCTATATGCGCTCCACAAGACAATCCGACGGATCGCACCCGTTTGTGGTTCATCTCCCGACGGCGCGAACATCCCTGTATCAGAACTCGTTCCGTTACAGAGCGGGGAAGCTGTGGAACTGGCTTCCCACGCGAGTGTTCGCGGAGCGTTACAACCTGCAACTGTTCAAAAAGAACTGCAACGGTTATTTGATGGCATCTCGGGGCGCCCACTGGACGCTATAGGTTCGCCTCTCCCGAGAGAGGTCTAATAAAAAAAAAAAAAAAAAATTAAATGAATAAATAAACTTTAAATGCTGCGCTTCGGATTGGAAGGCGAGTTAAATCGGTATCGATTGTACTTTGAATTACATTTTTAGCTCAACATATATAGAAAATATCGTCGTTAATGTGAAATGAAAGACTTCGCAATACTCTGTGACATAACAAATAATTACTAGCGCCGGTAATAAAACTTTCACAACCAACGAATTATTGGGCTAATTCTGAATCAAGTCTCGAATTAACCCCCAAATTCAGATTTTGATCCAACAACGGTCGCTTCTACAATTTCAAACATGTGAGGTAGAATTGTGTTGTTGTCGATTGTGCAAAAACAAAACATCCGCAAATCAGCGCAGGTAATTACGTTATTTAATAAAAGTAAGGTTAATAATTTAAATAACTTGACTTTTAATTCATCAAGTCGTGCTACACGCTAAACCTGAAAAAAGATCGTCGGGTTGTGTTACGTCCAAAACCACCCACCCATAAATATATACCTCTTTGGAGCCAGTCTCCACCAATGAATTGCGCCACACGCAAAATCATTCACTAAAAGGATGAAACACTCCCCAAGCCCTAGCATTGCCCCATACACTAAACGGGCCAATACCAAATTTAATATCAAAGAAATTCAACTAAACGTTCAATTTTTCCATATTGAATTGCATATAAAACCAAAACGTGATATAAGAACCAGATGTTCAGCACGTAAATTCCCCTGGTTCCAAATCTGCGGAGCAGATGACCAACTCTCAAGTAAAGTTGTTAAGAAGCATAAAATGCACGGTGACACCGTCCCCTTAAACCCTATTCAAGGAAACATTTCCTATATGGAACAAAGGATAGCGATCGTAAAAACACTCGCTGAACAACAATACCCATAAGATACGAAATATCTTTAGCTCCGATGTTCACTAAAAAAGAAATTGCCAAGTCTGGGCACTGTGGGAAATCGCAGGTAATACTTAAGGGATTCCAGACGGTTGCCGATCCAAGGTAAAATACCTTAGGATCAGATAAAGGATGCGCGGGCTCACAAAGGAGATCCTGAAACAAAGGATATTGAGTCCGAACATCGCACAAGGAACCTAACACGTTGGCTTGTGTTAGCAAAAATGAGAAAAAAAAGGTTTTCCTGCGATCAAGCGATCGGAAAAGGTCGGAGTTGGTTTTGCTAGTTGACCAGGACGGTTAGAGTGGTGTTGTGTTGGTGTTCGCCGGGGTAACGTTTATCTTCGTTCAATAAAAGATAAAATAAAATGAACATAATATAATACATGAGAGTTCGGTGGTGTAAAATGAAATAAACAGAATTTGTTATTAATAAGTGTAAAGACAAGTTACAGACAAGTAACACAATATAATATATGAGAGTTCGGTGGTTTATATTTCAATACCAAAATGAAATCCCTGTCAAACAATAACCCACAAAGAAGAACTGGTGCCGTGAATAAGTGGAAAAATTAGTCTTAATTGACGATCAAGTAGTTCGTGTTAAGTATATTTGTGAACAAGAATTTCTTATTCGAAGAGAAATCAATTTAACATTTAATAAAACAAAACGGTCAAACCTAAAAAGCATAATCTCAGTGTTTTATTGCTAAGAGACAATTACTATCAGTGGGTGACATCGGTAAAACCAGGACGAAGGACAAATCGATCCAGAACGACCAGCAAGACCCAGGACAGACCGTAAGTCACATTCATATTTATATTTATTAATACCACAAAGATCGCCGGCCCACGACGGAGAATATATATATATAATATATTATTACAACGGTTACTAATTATGTGGAGAATTTGATAAATCAGTGACGTTTTGCATTTCCCGCGCAGTAACTTTATATACAACACTGCGCTCCACTGCCATCTATAAATAAACTACCGTCAACGTTTGGGCAAGCTGCGTCATTTAGTTTGTGTTTGACAGCCAATGAAAGCAAACAACTTGAACGAAAATTGAAAAAAATGAATTTCGTGTGTTAATTAGGCAATCAAGCAAAACCCATAAATTGTATTCTCCAGATTTAGTTCCTCGACTATTTCCTCTTTCCAAACCTAAAGAATTGGCTGAGCGGTAAGATATTTGGGTCGAATGAAGAGATCATCACTGAAGCTAATGTCTATTTTGAAGGTCTTGATGGAACCTATTTTTTGGAAAGAATAAAAAGATTTGAAAAACGTTCGTCTAAATGTATCTAGCTAAAAGGAGATCATGTTGAGAAATAAAATGCTTATTTTCCGAAAGAAAATATCTTTTATCCAAAGAGTCACTGATTTATCAAACGGCCTTCGCATGTTAACAACAATTTCGAAAACAAGCCTTGCTGTTGACTTACGTCCTATGTTTGTATTTAATTGAAAGTACGCAAGTGTAAACAATTTTCCAATATACGAGCTCTGGATAATAATCCCCCTTTAGAGCAGACAAATGACTAACACACAATGGCAAAGGCGTTACTCCTTTTCAACATCAGTCTACATTGCGCTGGGTCATTTAGGTGTCATATCTTCCAAGTATACAAAGTACTTATAAAGCCAACAATGTAGTTCTGTGGCGGTTCTACGAACCACACAAACCAGCATAGGTTGAGATGTCCTTTCCACCAAGGAACATACTCACCTTTACCCATTATACGTGTCCCAAAAGTCCTTACTCCCACCTGAAACAAAAGGTAACATTACATACACCAACATCGAATTCAATAGTGAAAATCAAGGACATCAATGCAATGCATCCATTAAACGAGTTCTTCGGTAAACAACACGAATAACGAATATCTCCTCTTGTAGCTAATAGCAATTAGTACCTAAATTCCTGGCATGACCTAAAACCTAAAAGGCACACTTGTGCAAATAAAGGATAGTGATTCGCCGCCGACCAACAGTCCATGCAATCATAAACATCCTAACGTAGATCTCACGCTAGATGTTTATGATTTGGAAATGCAATTAGAAACCTATACTAATCTCACGGCTCCTTTGTTACCCAGTTGAAGCGCGCAAGAACCTTGTTGTCTTAAGCCAGGTGGGTAACACAAACAAATCCCACGAAAAGATCGGAAAATAAGTGGCGGTATGCTCGATCTTCCAAACAAAGGAACAAGATTCCGATAAGAAGACGGAAAGGAGAATGATCATTATGATGGGAAAATTTCTTTGCAGATTGGATGGGAAATTTGATTTTGCAGATGAGGGGACGAAAAATTCGAAATGGGGATGAGCATTTTCAGCCTACGAGTTAGTACAGTTACAGAATCCCTTAGAGGAAGTAAATCCGCACCGTGCCATAGGTTTGAAAATAACGACGTGCAACGTACACTAAGGTACGCGAGTGAACAAAGTATTTGTCCGAACTGCCACCGACGGCAACATCAAAACATATATTCGGTTTTCAACACGCGCCGACCCATGATCCTCGCTCGGGACATCAGAGTTGTGTTTGCGGTAATTACGTGCGTTCAAGAATTATTAGGTGCAATTCAAGTTTCCATTAATCATTGTCACCTACCAGGTGTCGTAGAAACAATAAGAACAATCCCTGTGTACAATAATTCCTCGTCACTTATTTCCGAAGAAAACTAGCGAACACTTGTAACGCGTTATAGCAAATTAAGTGCATGTTTTTTTTTTAACAATAAAACAGGAACAATAAAAGGATCCGAATACACAACCATACTCTGTGTTTCATTTGTGGCAATTCTCGGTGCTGTAGTTGTGCTGTTTCGCTCTGTGGAGTTCCTTGTGGCAGCAGTGTTCGGCGGAACACAAACAGCCGCAAACATTTCTTCCGACAAGATAAACAAACCCCCAAGTTCCACACAAAAACTGTAATTCGGTAAAATGCTGTTTTCTAAATAAAGCACATGCTATAGATTGGCTTTGTTTAATCATATGCAATTGCAATATTCTTGTTATTTTTTTTCGCATTAACTCTTGTATTCCAAATTGTGGGTTACACTCTATTTAAATTGGCTTTTCACCCTCAATAATCTGACCAACATCCTTTAGTTCCTTCAAATCCCTTCGGTATATTTCATATAAAACCCATTAAATATAAGACCAATGTACCTAGTTAATCTTCCTTTGAAGTCAAACTTTCAACAAACTCACGTAAAACATTTTCAGTCCTGTGCCTGCCCTTCAAACCAGTACCTTATCAAGCATCCTTAAGGTTCATTCTGATAAGTGCTGTTCAAACTTTCAAAGTCATTTCTTTTCACACTCCCTCCTTTACACATTCTTGGCATCAACTTTTCGTTTCTCATCTCCCTTTGATAAATACATTGATGCCCCTAATCCACCCGAGAAGGATAAAAATGAATAACTCTATCGTGTACCACAGGTGATGTTCTCCCCTTTCTCACTCACCGAACGAACGATGAAAAACTTCCAGTTTCGCACACCTCGATCATATTATCCACATATACACTCGTTCGAAAATATTCTTCGTGTCCTACTTAGCTGAAACCTCTCCTCAAACAGTTCAATGCTCCATCATCTGTTCGTAATCCCGAACAAAAGATGTAACACCCAAAAGTGGCTAAGCTTGTTCAACTTGTTTGAAACATTGTCACGACCATTAAAATAGTTTCATTGAAATATAGACACCCGTCCGCATGTTAAATGGAGGGAATTTCGTATTTCACAACCACCCGCCTCAGTCATCCAACGACATCGGTGGACCCATCTGTTAGCAGATGAAAAAACAAGACTGTGTTTGCATTCGGAAATGTTCTCAGTCGCGATACCAATATAACCATGGTATCACAACATAGAAGAGTTAACAGCCCTTGAGGGGAACATGAATCCGAATCAGAATAAGAAAACAAATCTCACACCAAAGCAATAAACAATCTGCGTCACTGAAGGAATACCAAAAATCAATGTCAAAGAGTCGTTGTATTTTGATTCAGTTGCGGAGCAAACCATTGATACGATTCCAACTCTTCGTTCGTTTTATATCAATTCAGATCCTGCGGAATTATCGATGGAAAACAAGACGTGCCGTCACGTGCGATGGTAATCTTGCAGTTCGCCAGGACGCCGAACGCTACCAACGCTGACATTAAGGAAGGGGTTTCAAACATTTCAAATGATTACCATGATCCCCGGTCAACTGTCAACATCAATACTGTTGCTACGAAAACACAATGTCCCAATGGTGACCATTTTCAGTAATTAATAAGTTTCAAACGTTTGACTTTCGGGCATATTCGTGTTCTTAGCCCGAGAGATTAATTCAACGTGATGGCGGATGAACTGAATACAGCAACAATCTTGGCCCACAAGCAGACCCAGTGGCACCCTAAAAACCAGACTGAAATCTGAATTTCATCTACATACTAAAGCTCTGGCTCAATTGGAACAATATTGGCATTGTTCACTTGCAGATATAATTCGTCCCAATCGGAGAATTAGCCCGTTCGCAACCATCAAGTTCCTCGCTTCCTATTTCCCGGGGGCGCCCTTGTTCCATAAATCTGATATTTACAGCTTAACGCCAATAACCCCTTAGTACACATACGCCTCTGTATGATACACATTCTGAGCATCGCGATAATTAGATGCTGTACACCCTTAACGAGGGCACATTTCGGCGTTGCGTGCGGGCTACCCAAATCCTGCAAGGATCACTGTAATTATATTCAAATAATGGCAAATATCCTTAGCTACGGTTGGGCTCACGCATACATTCTCGGGGCAGGCAACGAGCGTATATCTCTGATATAAGGCAATTATAATTATGGCCTGCTGTGGCGGGTAGGAGTACAGCGCAAAAAAAAGAAGAAAAAAAACTCTGACAGGATGAAATAATGCGTTCGCACGCATAATGTGTAAGCATTTCATGATTATTTCTAAACATTTTATTACTACCGGTTGTGTCATGCCGAGCGAACATTTGTTTTGAACGTTCTTTCGTGATACGGGGTGGGATGAGGATAAGATCCTGGTCCTCTATTGTTTTTATACCAAGACTGTATTTTATACCCAATGAATTGATTATACTGTTACAGCAGTTTCAGTGATCTATGTTAGATTGGAGTTGAAAAATCAAAAATGTAAACAACGACGTGTAATGCATGATAATTTTTTTTTTCACATTGTTCTAATCTACACTATATTTAAATATTCCAATTGCTCCAAGTTGGAAGTTGAAGTTTGTGTGTCTATTCTGGTTTCTTGATACCATGTCTTCTTTTGTGTGGGTTGTTTTCACTTCTTGTTTTCCTTCATCCTTTTAATTTGCAGATTTATGTTGTGTCATTTTTAATTCTAATACAACCCAAGTGTGTTCTTGCCTTTATCTTATTTTTTCATTATCCACTTGTATTTCCTTATGTTTCCCTTTGGAATTGGGCTGGTACTACTGTACCCCAACCATTGAGACTGTGATCAACCCCTCAGGATATGTTGCTACTCGAAGCTATCCTCGGGGATAAATCTGTCCCAACCACCACATGGCAGTGCTCCTGTAAAGAAACATCAATTTGTGGTCTTTGCACGAGAATTCAATGTCAAGGAGTTCGTCGGCAATTGGACCCATTAGGAATCTTTTATTTGAAGGAAGATCCGTCCGTAAGCAAAATCATAACCTACGATACCGAGAGCTACCATAGAGTTAATAACAATCTTGAGGCAAAGGAGAAGAAAAGTCTAATAATATAATTCTGCTGAAAGAAGTCGCCCTTGTCTTGTTTAACGCAGCATTCCCTCCACTTCTTTTTACCAGCCTCTTCTTACCACCAATCCTTAGTTAAAACGTTTTGGGGCCACTCGCTTATGTTCAGATACCCCAGAGTACCCTCAACTCCTAAAGCGACGTTCAAGATTGCAAGTAGGGGTGGCAAGAATATATTTGTTATAAATGTATTCTTGTATAACACTCTACCATTATCTTCTGTTACAACCCCAGAACTAACAACAAATTAGTTCGATTACATTTTGTTCGGACACAGAAAGTTTTTGCAATTAATTGTCCACACAATTAAAATATATTTGATTAGTAGGTGTGTACTCACGGTTTCCTATGGACAATAGGTCAAATGGAATCTAATGTTCGCCTACGTGGTTGTTTCCTTTTCACGCCAGCGTCGTCCGGTTTGGCCTTCGCTAATTAGACTCCCAATGGAAACAGTATTATTACCTTTTCTGTTTGTGCTGGTATCTGAATTGCCAATCCATGTCGATTAAACACGTCTTAAACACTTTCTCACTGGAGCCAGGGCGTGTTACGTCAAAGAATCCTTGACGACACAAAAACCCATCAACCAAAATGTGTAACCTAATTACACATTTTGTCTAGACAGAAATATTATTAAGAACAAAACTCAAAAGGTTACTAACTACAAAAATTCAAAGAAACGTAAAATATGGAATAACCAAATTAGAATATAATGTATATCACAACATATGTTACCTAATTGCACATTTCATCCAGATGAACAAACTCAAAGATAATTAGCAGACGTTTGTTAAATTCGAAATTAAATAAAATATAAATTTTATTTAAAAGTGTTTTCCTTCATTTCACTCAAGTGGAGTTTAAGAAAACATAATTGGCGCAGTCGGTTGACTTATCATCCGAAGATGATAAGTCGAACATATAACTTACGCGATAAGTACGGTGAATTATTTTATTAAATAAATATAAAACAAAAAAAAAAAAAACTAGCTGAAATTTAAAAGTGCTTCAAATCGAACGAAATTCACAACTTTCCCGGGTAACCATTAAAATAAAAAAAAAAAAGTGTACCGTGAGGAATTAAATGAACAATATTCAAAGTAGAAGACTTAAAGTTAAAATTAAAGGTGTCTTATTCTTATAAAGATAAAATAAAGAAGAAAACATAATTCGCGTGGTATTTAATCAAAAGAGAAACAATTATAAAAAATTATTAAATACAGTTTTGGTGTTTAATCAAAAGACAAAACAATTATTAAATAAACAGTAACATTTAACTAAATTATTAAGTAAAAGTGACGGAATTTTGGAAATAGTAACAGTTTCTAGAAAATTAGTAAATAAAGTTTTGGTGTAAAAAAAAAAAAAAAAGAAAGACAATTAAAGGGTGACAAACACCCCAACAACAACAACAACAACAAAAAGAATTCGTAAACAACAAGGGTAAGAAGAACCCCACCTCATCTCTGATTGCAAGCCGTACAACACCAAGAACACCACTACAAAGGAGGAAGTAAAAGTGAGCAACACTTATTTTAAATATCAGATTTATAACATATTCATAAATTCATACACTGTACATTTATAAATTCATACACTATTTAGAAAATAAGTTAGTTTCATGTCTTTTGGTTTTAATTAGTGGTATTGAGAAAGAATACTTTTTAAATTTTAAAAATATAGAAAATCTATTTACAAATCAAAAAGAAAAATGTCAGACGAAATACCGGCAGTCGAATTAATAAGGGAAGCCGCGAAAATAAAAGAATTTCACGGAGATGGAAGATATGACTTGGCCTCCTTTATAAGGGACGTAGAGCTTATCCTGCCACTCTTTAATGAAAACCAAGCGTTGAAAAATTTCATTTATCAACGACATGTCCGCAATAAAATTCAAGGAGCCGCTCTCCATTGCATAAGGACATTAGGACCCAATCCCACGTGGGAAGGGATAAAAACAGAATTAATTAAAAACTTCGGAATTAGGGAAACATATCACAAATTGCACCATGAAGCAGTGACATGTAATAATTCATCCGTAAGCTCATGCTATAGGGATCTCCGGAGAATATTAGACAAATTAAACGGTAAATACGAATTCGATGAGAAAAAACCTAGCGAATTTTCCCCAACGTCGAATGAATCCCGTATATTAAAAATATTTTTAAATGGACTTAACCCCAATTTATCAAGTATAATTTACAGTAGGAACATAGAAACACTTAGAGAAGCATATTATACTTTAGAAGAAACAGGAATGCTTAGACATTATAACAAACCAAATAATTGTGAAAATAGAACAAATAGACCTAACAACCAAAATTTTAATAGAAATCAATACCCCAGACATAATGACTATAGAGAAAACCTACAAAGAGACAATAACGACCCAACACATTATTACAATAGAAATAATACATACCAATACAACAACACATACGAAAGCAATTCTAGGCAAACTAGACAAAATAATAACAATACATACGAAAACAATTCTAGACAAACTAGACAAAATAATCACAATACATACGGAAACAATTCCAACCAAATGAGCCAACATAATAACAATAACTACAATACCAACAACACATACCATCACAATACAAACTGGAACCAAAGTTCTCCGAATAACTCTAATCAAACAAGACGAAATCAGACAAACTATACAGGCAGAAATTACACCCTGGCGAGAAACAATTCGGTTGAACCAATGCAAGTGGACCATATCCACAACACAAATCAAAACTTGGACCATGAAAATTTTCAAGTGACCAGTTTAACAAGAACTTTACCAGTAATCGAATTGACAATAGGTAATGACAAATTAAAATGCCTAATAGACACAGGGTCAACAACCACTTTTCTAAACTCAGACAAACTGCCATATTACAAGAGAATAAAATTAGAAAACACGATCCCCTGTAACACTCTTAACGGACAAGTCTCAATAAACACTGAGATAATAACACCATTGCCAAACGAGTTCAATGAGAAGAGCTATATGCATTGGAAATTACCTCCTTTTTATAATAAACCATTCGATGGACTTATAGGTCAAAACCTACTCAAACATCTGCAAGCATTAATTAACTTAGAAGAGGAATACATAGAAATAAATAACACAAAAACGAAATTCATTAACTCTTGCCCACTCAAATACGAGGAAATACATACATTAGAAGAACCTAAACTAAAACTAGAAAAATTAGAACGCGAAGACATGAATAGGGAAGAAAAAAGGGAACTACGAAAATTAATTAACAAAAATAGAGATCTCTTTTACCAAGAAGGATAAAAACGTTCATATACTCACGAGATCCAACATGAAATTATAACCTCTGTAAAAAAAACCTATATACTCAAAAATATACAGATATCCCCAAATACATGAAACAGAAATAAATAGACAAATAAAAGAAATGTTGTCACAAGGTATTATCAAAGAAAGTAATTCACCATACAATTCACCGTTATGGATTGTTCCGAAGAAAATCGATAATTCTGGTGAAAAGAAATGGAGAATAGTGATCGATTATAGAAAACTTAACGAAGTTTCTATATCAGACAAATATCCAATCCCTAATATAGAAACTATATTGGAAAAATTAGGGCGATCACAATACTTCACTACCTTAGACCTTGCCAAAGGATTTCATCAAGTTTTACTCAAAGAAGATGACAGAAAGAAAACCGCATTTTCAACGCCTCTTGGACATTATGAGTTTATACGAATGCCGTTTGGACTCAAAAATGCCCCTGCAACTTTCCAAAGACTAATAAATGCAGTTTTAAGAGAGCACATTAATCGAATTTGCGTAGTTTATCTGGACGATATTCTTATTTTTAGTACGACCTTAGAAGAACACACTGTAAATATAGAAAATGTGTTCAATATACTTAGAGAACATAACCTGAAGATTCAAATTGATAAGTGTAATTTCTTTAGTCGAACTACAGAATATTTAGGTCACACTCTGACAACAGAAGGTATTAAACCTAATATGAATAAAATTGAAAATATACGGAAGCTTAAATTACCGGAAACCCAAAAACAAATAAAATCATTCCTGGGAATGACCGGATACTATCGCAAGTTTATTACAGACTATGCAAAGGTTGCCCACGGTATGATAAAGTATTTGAAGACAAATTCTAAAATTGATAAAAAATACCCTCAATATATAGATTCATTTCAGAAGCTTAAAAGATTGCTCATGGAAGCACCAATATTAAAATATCCAGATTTCAACAAAAGATTTAAGTTAATAACGGACGCCAGCGATTTTGCTTTAGGCGCAGTCCTTACACAGGACAACCACCCACTAAGCTTTGCAAGTAGAACTCTAAACGACCATGAGAAAAATACTCCACAACGGAAAAAGGACATCTTGGTATCGTTTGGGCCGTTAACTACTTTCGCCCATATATTTATGGTAGAACTTTAGATCTACTCACGGATCATCAACCTCTCAAATGGCTCCAAAGTAAACATAAAGGGAAAGATATAAACCCTAGATTACAAAGTCGGTTGCTTAAACTTGGAGAATACGACATAAATATAAATTACATTAAGGGCACAGAAAACAAAGTTGCAGACTTTCTATCCAGAATAAATGCAAATACAGGAGAAATAAATGCCATAGATTTAGAAGAACAAAATGATAACATGAGCACAGCTGCAACAATACACTCACAAGAAGAAGAACAAAATGATCATTTTTCAATCTTAGAAACAGTTATTAATAGATTCCAGACACGAATTATTTTGACACACACTAAAAAAAAAGAAATCGAAATTATAGAAGACAAACGAAAAATTTACATAAGTACAAATGACATTGAAAACAACTTCATGACTGATATATTTCGCAGATTTTTAAAATCAGGGAAAATAGGAATTTTTTCAGAACTTTCTGACCATATATATAACAAAGTACAACAAAAATTAATCAAACTATTCAATACAAAGTTGAAATTTTATAAATGCACCTACCATGCAGAAGACATGACGAATGAAAACGAACCATATAGATACATTGCAAAATATCATAGGAACGAAACAGGACATACAGGAATTAACGAAAATTACCAAGGACTAAGAAAAATTATATATTTCAAAAATTTAAAAACATATATCCAAAAGTACATTAACAATTGCGATACTTGCAATAAAGCAAAATATGATAGGCAACCAATAAAACCAAAGTTCCATATAACTGAAACCGCCAATAACGTAAATCAGATAGTTCACCTCGATGTATATATAAACAAGAGACATACCTTTTTATCATTTATTGACAAATTCTCAAAACATGCAGTAATACTAAATTTAGAAGACAGAAATGGCGTTACAATCATTGAAAAAATACCACTATACTTTTCCATTAAAGGCAAACCCAAATTAATCATTTTAGACAACCAATTCAATTCAATTAACATCAAGGAATTTTTAAGGTTAGGAGAAGTAGAAACACACTTCACAAATCCAAATAGTCATACAGGTAATTCAGATATTGAAAGATTTCATAATACATTAGGAGAAAAACTTAGAGTCTTGGAAACCGAAAAATCCGAATTATCAATTCAAGAAAGACTTTTCAAATGTGTAGAATGGTATAATAAATCTGTTCCCTCCGTCATTAAAGCAAAGCCAATAGACGTAATAGAAGGGAAAGTCGATACAAAACAAATAGAAAAACTTTTAAAAGACTACAAAGAAAACAAACCATTAACAAGCGCAATGAAAAACGAGAAACCTATAGACCAAACCAAGATGAAGGTTACGTAAGAAATTATAAAGCATTAAGACACAAAGACCAACCTAAATATAGAAAACTTAAACTAGAAAATATACACCCGACATATAAAACGACCCACGAAATTTTTATATCAACTAGACGTTAATGCTTACAATAATGACAGTAACAACACTGATCCACACAACGACAGGAACATTTAGGAATAATTGACGAAAATAATCAAAGCATAATCACCAACTTAATAAAATATAGATATTAAAGATCATTTCAACTTAACTTTCAAAAAACAAAAAAATATATATATCAGACTCGGTATCGCAGAATACAAGAAAGAGAAAATAATATTATTCACAAAAATCCGAAAAGACATAATGAGAACTAAATATTCATTTATAACAACTCTATCCAATGGAAATTATGAAGAACTTGTGTTCAATAATAAAAAAAAAAAAAAAAAAAAATTTGTTTGTAGTTTATAACGATAAAGAAAAAGAATATGTACAACATTTTGTAATGAAGACTAATTTGAATTAAATATATAAATATAATACCACACTATCATAGAAGAACTAAAATCTAATAAAAAAAAAAAAAAAAAAACAATATATTTGGTATAATTGGACAATTATAATTGTAATAATCATAACCATTTTTACTACCTGTTCTTATTTTTTATATAATTGAATTAAAAACAAAACTCAGGAGAGTTTCGAATTAAAAGGGGGAGGTGTTAGGTCAAAGAATCCTTGACGACACAAAAACCCATCAACCAAAATGTGTAACCTAATTACACATTTTGTCTAGAGAGAAATATTATTAAGAACAAAACTCAACAGGTTACTAACTACAAAAATTCAAAGAAACGTAAAATATGGAATAACCAAATTAGAATATAATGTATATCACAACATATGTTACCTAATTGTGTAGTGCTCCAAAAAGCCCTACTACCTTTTTCCCCCATTCCTACATCCAAATCCTAGCTATTTTAAGTTAAAACAAAAAAACCCATCAAAACCCACAAAAACCCAAACATGATCCAAAATTCGCAATAAACGAATCAAACATTCGTTTATCGCATAACATTTGCCCCCACGGCGAAGTTTAATCCAAAATCCGAATTAAAATTAAAATTCACAATAAACGAATCTAATATTCGTTTATTGTTCAAATGTGCTCGACGGCATCATGAAAATTCAAAATGCAGAGATCATTATCTCTATCTGAAAATGTTCCATTCAGGAAAACAAACAAAAACCAAAACCACCGGTACTGTGGTGGCAGGGTATAAGGACACTATCCCCTAGGTTACGTCCCACGAACAATCAGGACGTTGCTCTTCCCTCTGGGTCAGAGGAAGCACGGCAACGATCCCTTGCTGAAGTGTGTTGTTCCAGGAGCAATCAATAAAGAGATCCAACGTCCTTTTCAGGACACGAAAACACGCTTCCTGAGGAACAACCCCCACAACAGCAAAACAATTGCACATTTCATCCAGATGAACAAACTCAAAGATAATTAGCAAGAACTCGTGGAAACACGAAAATGAATATTACACTAATTGCAATATAATATCCATTGTGATAAAGATATTATATTGCAACGTAGAGAAACAAACCGAGATATAAGATTTTATGTTAGAGTAAGTTTAGTTTACAAAACGGCACTCTGAAGAGCGGACGTTTGTTAAATTCGAAATTGAATAAAATATAAATTTTATTTAAAAGTGTTTTCCTTCATTTCACTCAAGTGGAGTTTAAGAAAACATAATTCGCGCGGCAAGTCAGTAAACTCCGGAACATGTTTCTTTAGTTTAATGTATTTTATTTCAGTGTTTACTTTTTTTTTTAGTTCTCTAATTTCCTTTTATTTATTTTTCTTAACATAAGGGTTCTACCATACATATGTACGCACCGTTTTACATCCCCCGTTCAACTCTTCAATTATTTTCTTCAGTTATGTCAAACTATTCAATTCAATTTTTATTTGGTAGATAATTACATTTATGATATATTTTACAACTAGTACTTAAGAGATTTAGGATAGCAATTCCTTTACAACTATAATATTAAATCTATATAACGACAATAGCACAATTTTAATGAATAGCAAATAATAAATTAAGGGAAAACTACAATAAAAAACCCTTATTTGAATCTTAAGACTAATATTGCACGAGCTTCCGGTTATTTTATATAATAATAACCTTGATATAATTTTCATAGACAGAGTACATATGTAGTGATTTAGGATAACGCAAGACGGGAAACGAGAATATTGTCAGAAAAAGAACAATTGACGAAGAAGTTTCGATTGAATTTGTCAATGTAGAACTCTACCTGTTTAACGTTAGCGTTTTCATGTAGTTCATGTGTCGAATAATGCCATGCCCTTCAGCAGGCAACATCAACCTGTGAACGACGCGTCTCGGATAACTGGGGATAATTATAGTAGGCCGGTCGGCACTGCTCGGACTCTCACAGGTTAACCCCACTCTATTAGATGCTGACAAACTGTGAATAACCAGTTCAAGTCTTAGGCATCGCCACATTCCTTTGAACCACGAAGGGGGTCTAAACCCGTAGGACCCGGGGTATCAATACCTCAGTGGTGATCAGTACCACAATAATACGCCCACCCAGGTCCAAGACACTCGCATGCCACATCCCTTAGTTGCACACATGGCATGCAGTTTTTGCAACAAAGGGGGAACCGACGAGTGTCTAAAACGAGGAAACACACAGTTCTACAGAGATTGCGGAAGGTACGGGATCGATATTGGGGATTGCCATGTACAGAATGCGCAACCAGCTCCACGCAATCCCCCACTTCCAATATATAGGCCACAATATCAGCAGAGGGAGTCCCCGAATCAAACCAATCAGGGGCAGGTTCAACCCTTTACACCCAAACCGCCAGGGACATCGCGTCGTAGAGTGTACAGCGTTCGATGTTGCTGTGAGTTTTGTGTCCGAAATGGTTACACGTGGGAGAAGTGCGGTTACAGGAATAAATGGGAAAAATCCCATAAATCACCAACCTGTACACCCACCAGAACGGCTAGGACTGTACGGCGCCGTAATACCCCACCGATCTGCACGGTTAACCTCGAATGGAGGGAGGCCGCAAATGGCGAAACACACCAAATGACTTAGATGAGGTGACCACTGTGGAGGAAATCCTGACACCGATCGCTATAGAGTTCCCTGCGCTGAAAGCGATCCCAAAGGAAGCGGTAAAGAGCTTAAGAAGAAAACCAGACGGGACGCAGGCTGCCATGATCCGCTTACCAAGAGAAAAGACTAGCACGTTGCTGACTACAGGTTTCCTACGGGTTGGTTGGGTGAGATGCAGACTTCGAGAACACATCGCACCCACACGATGTTTCAGATGTTGGCAATACGGTCATGTGGCGAAATCCTGCAAATCCGAAGAAGATCGTTCGGAAAACTGTTTGAAATGCGGAGAAAACGGCCACAAAGCAATGTGTTGTAAGGCACAACCCAAATGCATGCTTTGCGAATTAGGATGCGAAGGCGGTAACCACCACTCAACAGGGAGTTACAAATGCCGAGCATTTAAAAACGCGATGTCCAATCTTCTCAATAAAAATGGACAGGTTTAAGTGCATTCAAATCAACTTAAACCATTGTGGAGCCGCACAAGATCTCCTTTCCCAAACGGTTAAGGAATATGGTGCCGACGTGGTGCTCATCAACGAACAGTACAGGATGCCTGGTACTGGTATTGTTACATGGGAGGAAGACAGCAGCGGAACAGCGGCTATCTGGACAACTGGAAATTCCCCGATGGAATGCAGAAGTGCCCAACGGCTGGAAGGAATTGCCTATGCTAAGATCAGAGGAATTCATTTCTATTGTTCTTACGCTCCGCCAAAGTGGGAAATAGAATATTTCAAATGCTTTTTGGACAGAATAACACAAGAAGCTAGAGATAAGAGCCATCTTATATTTGCTGGAGATTTCAACGCTTGGGCAGAGTATGATGAAGCACAAGGACCAACAGTAGAGGCCAGGCACTACTTGAAGCCTTCGCAGTCCTAGATGTGGTGTTACTTAATGATGGTATCGATGACACCTTCATAAACGAGAGAGGCCGGTCCAAAATCGACATCACATTTGCAAGAAGTATGGAGTGGCGAGTTTTGGACACCTACACCCATAGTGACCACCAAGCCGTGATGTACGAAATATTACCGCACAGGGGATTCATCACTGGCAAATTGGCGAAGAAAGTCCAAAAAAATGGGTGGAAACAGAAGGACCTCCATGCGGAACTGCTCGATTATATACTGGAAGACCAAATCGCACAGTTTGACGCAGAGGCTGGTGCGAACAGGCAGGCTGGAAAAGTCATGAAGCGGCTAACTAACGCATGTGATGCTTCTATGCCATGAAAAAGACAACCAGCAGGGGCTATCAAACCAGTGTATTGGTGGAACTGCGGTGCTAGCTTGCAACAAAGAGCAAGGAATCGTAACACCTACCCACAGTTGCATGCGGAATTCGTCAACAAACGGAAAGAGTTGAGGAATGTGATCCGCAAAAGTAAATATGACGTGTTCTGCTCCCTAAGGGATGAATTAAATAACAACCCAAGGGGCAGCGCTTACAGGATAGTCATGAAAAGACTACAGAGTAACAGTAGCCAAATGCAAAAAAGGAAAAGTGATATAGCCAGAATCGTTGCTGTCCTCTTCCCGCAGTGCGATGAGGTATTGAGAGTGCAAGAGCAGTGGAGTATCACTCTACTAAGAGTAAGTTGTGCATTTCGAACGGTATCCGAAGATGCCTCAAATGTTTTGGCCGGGAGGACACCACTTGACATTGCAGCTAAGGAAAACGTTGCATTGCATAAGGTCTCCCAAGAGAATCGTTGGAGAATGCGGACGCAATTAGAGCTCTCAAGCCTAAGAGAATGGCAACGAGGGTGGGATTCTTCCACCAAAGGAAGATGGACCCACACCATGATACCTAATATAGCAACATGGGTGAAAAGAAAACATGGCGAGCTGAATTACTACTTGACTCGGCTAATATCAGGACATGGATGCTTCCGGCAATACTTGCACAAGTATAACCATGTGAATCACCCATATTGCTTGTATTGCGAAGGCAAAATAGAGAATGCGGAACACGTACTCACAGAGTGCGTGAGATTCAAGACCGCACGAACGATTTTGGAGAGATACACGAGACGGACAGTTACTCCGGCTGGAGTAATAGAATACATGCTTAGTTCAAAACAAGCATGGTCCGTAACCAGTGGTATTCTCTGTGAAATGATGCAGCAGATGCGACGTGACGAGCGGAGTAACAGGTAAACTCCGTCCCGCCCCGCGATGAAATATCTAAAAGAAAGTTCCGCGGGGATAAACGGGAATATGAGCCTGGCGGGAGGTGGTTTTAGTCGGTAAAAACCCGGCATGCCTCTGGATCGGTCCAGAGGTATCTTTTGAAGATTTCCACCTTCCTACCGAAACCAAAAAAAAAAAAAAAAAAACCAAATAAAAATCGAACAGGACACAAAACGCGCCAGAAACCGCTAAAGTCACCGTAGACGTAAGGCAGACTGAAGCTGTTCTAGTTCTGACAGTACAGAACAAAGGGCCGACCAAAGTGACATTGCCCAAGATAAGGGTGATAAACGGTGTCAAAACGCAGTCGGCACAACCACAGGGTGGCAGGGTGTCGACAAGAAGCGAAAAATAAATCAGGAAACGCCAAGCAATTGGGTCGGATACCCCCAACCCGGCCAAATTAAACTTGCAATCTTATCAAAGCTGTTCTCAGTTTCCGTCGACCAAAGCCCCAGTTGTCCAACTCCCTTTGGACATTGGCCATAAAGCAGCGAAAAGCCGAATTGGCTGGCACTGTCGCTAAGATCAGCCTCTTGAAGATAAAAGCACTCCATCGAAAATATGCAGTGGTTGCCCAGAAGGCAACTACCCTCCAAACTCTTTTTGACAGGGGCAGGTCAAGGGAGTGGATCCAGGGGAAGTTTAAAACACATTAAGAAATCCCCTGTAGTTTCCAGGTAGTAGACTTATAGCGTTTGCAACGATAGTGAAGAGCGTGTAATTGGAACCGACGCTATGACGGTTGGAATCACTAAAAGTTGAACCAATGCTCAACACACCAGGCCACTGCCGCGCGTACGAATTCGATTTCTAAACTCAACTACACTCAACTGATGTGGAATTGCTATGTTATTGCTTGGTATACGGCTGATGCTTTTTCATATTCGATTGTTGTTCGGTGTTCTTCGTTATTTGCTTGTGTATTGTGTGTGTATCTGTTAGAAACGCCACATTACTCCCTCCTCAGTAACTTTGGTACGATCAACTTCATGGGCGAACGACGGAGCGAGGAGCAAGAGAGCGACAGGCGTCGGACCAGGCGAGTGTGCCGGTGCTCTATGCGGAAGTCGTGATCGTACTAGTAAAGTCCTGTTTACTATGGGAGAATGTGTGTTATGTGTGAGATCACACGAAAGGATTGTTACGTTTAGCAAGGATAGTGAAGAAGGTGATTTGAACACACGAAACGGATGAGATGTAAAGCATTGCCGCATCAGGCTACTGCCGGGTATACAAATTCGAGCTCCAATCTCAAGTACACTCAACTGACGTGGAATTACTACGTTATTGCTTGGTATACGGCTGGTGCATTTTCTTATTCGATTTTCTTTCGGTGTTCTTCACAATTTGCTTGTGTATTGTGTGTGTATCTGTAAGAAACGCCATAGACTCCTTGCTGGGGTTATCGGAAGACGGCCTGTTGCGTAACGAACTACTGTCGGACAATTGCAAGGTTAATAGACCGGGGGGTTGTTTGGAATTCCCCGAAACAATAATTAATTCCGAAAGTTTTTCCAATGACTGCAAATAATAGGACAGGGAGGCTTAGGCGTTAGGCAGCCGTGGGCTTATTATCCAAATACCCTATACTATGAGAACGTGCGTCGCAACGGTTTTGTTCCACCAGAGGCGTTCCTTGATTTGGACATGAAAGGGCTTATACAGGATAGATCCGGAATTCTGCTGATCTATCATGTAAGTAGATCATCCGTAGACGGGCGATTGTGCTACGACCGGGAAGTAACGCGCACCGAAGAAGAGCCCCTGCGCTTCAGTAGGGCTATCTGCCACAGAGACCGGGACGATAGTATTAGACAGCGTCAACAGTTCTGGTGGTTGAATGGCATATCAAGACCTGGATACCAAAGTCGGTATAGAATCACACTATCATCAGCTAGCTTACATAGACTTAGCTTTTCTAGAATTAGGGTAGTATAAGATTTAAGTTAAGTTAAGCTAAGTGATTTTACATAAAATTAAAAAAAAAAAAAAAAAAAAAAAGGTAGGTTTAGTAAGTTAAATTTTAAGAAAAAAAAACAAAAAAAATTGACAAAGTTTTTCAAATTTTTCTTTGTTTTTCAAATAATTATAAGTACTGCCACAAAGTTCTGTCGCCGAAAGGCAAATTATATAATGGTTAAGTAATGTTTAGCTTAGAGCGTCTGCGAAGGACCAGCAAGTTATTATATAAGATATTTAAGCTAGAATTTAAGCATTTTTTGTCTAGCCTTTAATTTAGAAACTAAGAATATAGAAAGAAAATAAAAAAATGTTTAAAAATGGAAAATGAATGCGTTAGGCAGCCGAACGGGAAACCCTACCGAAGGGTCCTCAGAAGGTCGAGACCGCGGTCGGTAATCACCCGAAGGCCCTACCCACAGAGGGGAAGAACTGCTAAAAACTGTCGTTCAACGGTTACTCCAACAACAAGGCAAAACCCCAAAAGCCAAACGGCGTTAAAGAAAAGACAGTTTCGTACGAACGACTACCAACAAGCTCTTCGGAGATCGAAAACCCTCTGAGCAAATCGGTAATAGTACCGGGACGCTCACGAACGATAAATGGCCTCCCAATACAAATCCGAGAGGAGGTAATCTTGGTACCTAGAGAAGTACAATCAGGGATTTTTCTCCCTAATTGTATTTAGACAAGGCGAACAGTGCCCAGATTGAGGCGGAGTTGTTCCCAGGAAAGGAATATTCCTTCTTTCCTTTGGAAAACCGGGAGGACATACATACTGGTAAGCGGGTCAATACCTCACGGGAGTTATGGTTTGTGGATAACCGTTGGAACGCCGTGGTCATAACATCAAGAAAAGTTCGAACCAAGATCCTTTTGCGACCATCAAAGAGATTTCTCTTTGTCTAATTAATTTGAAATGCCGAATCTTTATTAGCACACCAACCAGATTTTATTTGATCGACTTAGTTTCACTTACAATTTATTACACATCGGTTTCTGGACTTTTGTTTTATTTGTTCGTCATTTACATAAAATGATATTTACTAAATTGTCTTAATTCTATTTATATCTTATTGCACATCGAATTCTTATTTGTTCTCTACATGAAATCGTCTTCACTTAGTCGTTTTATTATCACTATAATTTGTTACACATCGAGTTCTAAGATTTCGTTTACCTTATTTATTCTCTACATAAATTTGTCTTTACTTAGTCGTTTTATTACCACTTATAATTTGTTACACATTGAGTTCTAATATTTCGTTTAACTTCTTTGTCTTTTACATTAAATAGAATTCTTTTAACCGTCTTGAATCCATTAATAATTTCTATGATTATCCATCGACTTTCACGACTCCACGACCAACCACCGACTGCCTGCTAATTACCTCCTAAACCTTTCGCGACACTTCGGGGTCAATACCTCCCAACGACGATACTGCAATTACCTTTTAATTGCCCTCATTTTCGCTTGTTGCCCTCAGTTCTCCATCGCGGTGTTTCGCTGAACCGGTCAATATTTCCTCATTGGTTTGAACTCGGTTCACCTTATACGGCTGTGAACTGACCCACTTAATTGCATTTCTGTTGATTGGGCTGGAACATGCAGTTTAAACGTTTCTGCAATTTAATTGTTCCGGAATATGCAGCTAATAGCTTTTGCGTTATTGGGCAATCGCTTTCGGCATATGCAATCAATTGCTTTTGTGTTAAGTGGTTTAAAATGTGCAATTAATAATTTTATCGCCCCGGGGGTCATTCGAGTTTAAAATCGGATGGCGTTTTTAGGTTTAGGTGTGTCAATGATCTCTTGTATGTCATCTTTATCTATGACATCATCGACACACTTAACACGGGAACACCCTTATGACGAATCAAGTAATCTCGTATCCGAGATGAACACTTCGGGGGTAGAACACCTCCAGTTCGTTAGACATCTTTTCTCGGAAACTGGGTCGCCTCTTGAATCAACGAAAATATCAAGGTTGGCACAATTACATGAGGAACTCCACTTAGGGAAAAGCTTAAGTCCTCAAGAGTGCCAATCGATTGTGGAAATATGTGAGGAGTTCAACGACATTTCCCATCTCGTTGGCGACTACCTGATGTATCATCATCATCATCATCATCATCGGCACTACAACCGGGATCCGGTCGTGGGCTTATTAAACAAGTCTGAGGCTTGTTAAATTTTCCATAATAATTTGTTTTTCCGGGCAAGGTTATTAGCCTTGGGCCAACCTGACGTATACAAGTGCGATATCGCATGAATTGCCTTTGGTACAGGACCAACCGCCCAAAAACTAAAGGCCATACCGTTTGCTTGAATGCAAGGAACAGGTAATAAACGAGCAAGTTCGGGAAATGCTACAGAATGATATCATTCAACCTAGCAAAAATCCGTGTAACTCACCCCTCCTGGTAGTTCCCAAGAGAGCAGGCCCCATGGAGAGTTGTGGTCGATTTCCGGAAACAGAAGTTTTCCACCCAGATACATTGAAGCTTCACCGATTAGTAAATAAGAATCCATCATCTTAGAAAGTCAACATGTTGTTTTCAGCTATAGTGCCAAATCAAGTGATATATTCTACACCTATAATTTACAAATGATTCGGTACAGAATACACTTTCACCCGGATAGGAGGACTGTGGGGCTTTTCAGGGCCCGAAGAGCCATACATCGCTCGATCCCCACTATTCCAAGCGATGCGACTTACCTCGAAGTCGAACTTTCAGGAAGGTTACGTAACCTTGCTACGGCATTAACCGCCAGCCAGATTGCTGGAATTAATTCAGTTACCCCAAAGGATAACTGACATGAATACCTTTTAGGCAGCTTGCCTTTCTTTGGGGGTTCTCTCCAAACCCCTTTTTCTCCACCACCATACCTGAAAACATTAAGTCCACGGCAAAGATTATCACCTAGCCGTGGCATCGAAAATTTCATCCTCGGGCATGCATTGCGCCCAGTGCATCTCGTTCCCATAGCCTTATGCCATGGAAACAATATCAACACGGAGTTCCTTGATTACTCGTTTTTTTTTGTTTGTCCATGGCACCCCTAGCATGCGGCTACCAAGTCCCATTCGTTTGCCACCGCCGACAAGGTTTCGGCTGATGCAAAGCAAACATTTCACTAATTACCAGCAATAGCTGGTTTCCTATTATCGGTCTCCACCGACCAGGGACCGCAAACAAGCAACGAATTGGATGCAGCCATCAAGTGTTTATTTTTAAAATCTGGCAATGGCTGCACCCTATATTCGTTGCAATACCAAAACATAGCATTTGCACCACAGATTGTTTATGGTATATACAATTCCCTATTAACGGCCGCCAACCGTCGGCGGACCTGGGAAATTTCACATCCAGATGCAGTTGCGACGCTGGCATCCATCCTCGATCACCGGACGATCGTATGCGATGCCTACACATACATGCGAAATGTATGCCATATTCCCCGGTCCAATCACGATTGACTGCCTCGAGTTGATCGTGCAGCTCCTCCCCTTTTACGGTTTTCTTTGCGATGTCTTTCTGTCGGCAGCGAATGAAAGAGGAGTCAGATATTATCTATAGAACAAGACACACGTACCGGGACGTGGTGTATCGGAGTTCCCTTCGGTTGAGGAGCCCAAATTTATTTCATTCGTAATTCCCGGGACTGTCGCCGTAGATATATTTAAGTTAAATACCGGAGTTGGATAGTGCCATCCTAAATTAACTCAGTGACTACCAAAGATATTAAGTAGATTGTGCGGTAATAAGATAAGCATTTCCGTGTTAACATATTGTGTCCAAATAAATAACTCATCGTGTACTAATCCAGGAACAAATAAAGAATCTTAATAAGTTAATAAATTTAAATCCGTAGATGTTAACTCGTGTAAAACTAAACTAAATAAAAACTAGCTAATAAGTGTCAAATATATAAGATCGAATCGTCGAAATAAAAAGAACAATAGAACCAAACAGTGGCTTTTATTTACTAATGGTGATCGATGCGTTGCGGTTTTTGTTTCTTTTTTTCCACGAGTGAGTGAACGATCTGTGGTGTTGTGCTCAACCTGCGTCCGTGTTGACGCCCAGGCACTAACACCCCACATTGGTGACCGCGACAGTTTTTTATTCGCGCTTTAAAAAAGTGAACACGCCACCTCCTGAACAGTACACAAATAGACGGTCGGGCCATATAGTGCTTTTGAAAACCGGTGCGCGACAAAAACATTAAAAAGACTTTTTAAGGGCAAGTAGAGCCCCACCCCATCGGTTGCAGCGCTAACTAGCACCCAGTTAAAGTGACCTGTGCTACGTTAGTAAAAAGGACTAAAAGGACAACAACCGCCCCAACTAACCAGTAAGCAGAAAGGATAACCACAACTCTAACAGAAGCACCACAGCGACGTCCACCTGACCGCAGCTATTTACGCCAGCAGCGCACCTCACCAACAATACAACAGGTACGCTCAGTGTTTAACTTTTCACAGCTAAATCGGCTAAATTTGAACAATTTCCTTATTCTCAATTGCCATTTTGTAATTATATTCTAAAGCAACTATAAGAAAACATTTAATTCAGTAAAACTATTGAGTAGACATTAAAAGAAGTAATTAAATGATACGTTTAAAGAAATAAAATCAAATGAAAAATATTAAAATTAACTGACAGCAATGCGTTCCTAGATTTTGAACCTTTTGGTACTGGTATCGTTTAGCAACAAAATACATACATCTATCTTCGTAAATAAACAAAATCCTTATTTTCAATTGTTATTTCGCAATTATATGAGTAAAAAAGAAAATTCCTTTTTTTAAGAACTTCCCTACGACAACTTATAAAGTAGTTAATAATACTTTCATCACTCTTGTGTTATATATATATATATATCTACATTTTTGTCTTATCTTAGTTTTGCCTCTCGAGGGAATCCGAATTTTAAATTAGTCACGGGAAACTAAATAAGCCAGTTACACGGAAATCACCATATATATGCGTACATAATCCAACAATTTTAACAGCCTTTTAAGAACCAATGTTTCCACCGCACACACTATAGATATAAATTATCGAAACCACATTTAACTTTGCTTGAACCCGAAAACATTTAGAAATTAAATAAAAAAATAAATCTACCCGAACCGTAACGCATGAGAATAAAATATATTTCCTATATCATCATCCCTCATATTTATTGCACCCAAAAGGCAGTAGTATCCCCTTATATAATAAAAATTAAAAACAAAAACCTTTTTAAAGTATTTGTAACCCTAATATAATCGAAACAATCAATTCACTTTCCTATATTCCTTTTGGGATTAGGATCAACCATATTGTAAATTTACTAAAATAAAAATTAGCGACAGAAAGCTGTGCAAAAACATAAATTTATATCGACAAACGTCATAGAAATAAACACAGTGACAATATTTACGGCCAAGCTCCTCAAGCGAGGCATATTCTCATATAAATATAAATTTATTCAGTTTTCTTTCTTTTTCCTCCTTTCGTCTGTGTCACTGCATGGAGAATTGCACTCTAAATTCGTTAGTCGTACGCATTAAGAAATACATTAAGAAAGCCGTGCAAAACCACAAATCTTTACTTACTTAACATTCGGCACACTGAACGAACTTTGGCCACGAAAATAATAACAATTGTAAACCCCTTCAGGGTATTGATCGGCAAACATTTTCATTTCGGTGACAACGGCACACACATATCACATTTAATAATAAACCACAAATAAATAAAGATAATATTAAGTGTCGAATTGTAAATAATTGTTAAAATTCTACTTCGAATTAGCACAATATATTTCAGGATCGTACCAGAATTACGTAACCGCATTAAGTAAGAAAAACATTTTACATTAAATAGAAACGATCCGGAATTAAATAAATTCAATAAGCCCCTTCTGGGTACAAACAGGCGCCAACTCATTCAACTCCACTCGACTCGGCACGATTCTCTTTTGGCTTCACTTGACTCCACTTCCGACCTTCGCTCGACTCATTTTAATTAGTAAAACCTTGTTCCGGGATTTTCGTGATTCTCTCAACGCCCTGCGACTTCTTTTGACCAATTGGCCCCCCTTCACCTTTCTTCGCGTTCTCTTACGCCTTTGACTCCCGTTTCGCGTCACTATCCATAATGGTCAACATGCGAAACACCATGGCCAGAAAGGCCCAGGAACACCCCGAGTCGCTTGAATTCCACGACGCCTCCAGCGTCGATTTCCCCACTGAGCAAGTCGATGCTGACCTAGACTTGCCCGGACAATCTACTCCCCTGGCACCACCCGTTGCCCCCAGCGTCGTGAACCGACCCCAGCCTACTTCCACAGACACACCCCCGACTGCTCCTAACGCCCCTGGTACCGGCCCTTTGGTAAATTCCGGCATTTTAATGCCCACAACTAGTGCCGGTACTTCTAAACAAGCCCATAGGCAACCAGAGTCCCAAGAATTCCACGATGCTTCCAGCCTCGGGAATGGGAGTCGTCCTTCTAATATAGGGCTTCCCCCTTCGACGAGGAGGACCCAGACCTTTGGTTTGCAGTAGCAGACCGCATCTTCCAGGCTTCTGCCTTGCACGACGAACAACTTCGTGCCGTCGAGCTGTTGAAAGTGCTTGACCGCACTCAGCTACCGCATGTTGCCCACATAATAAGGTCGGCCGGCCGCAACCCGTATAGCAACATGCGTGAAGCTCTGCTCGACGCTTTGGACGAGCCTGGAAGTGTGCGGCAACAACGCTTGGCTGCTGTAACCAACCTTTCTGGGATGAGACCATCTCTTTTCCTGACCCATCTACGCTCTATAGCGGGGACCAGGATTGGGGACGACCTAATAAGGCCTCACTTTTTGAGGTGTCTTCCCCAACATGCCCGTTCGGCACTAATAGCCCAACCCAACCAGAGTTTGGGCTATTTATCCAAAATTGCGGACGCAATTATGGAAAGCTCAGATCAGTATTCTGAGCCTCCTGCGTACCAGGTAGCCGCGGTTTCTCAACACGCCGCCCAGCCTACACGGCACCCTCTTCTGCCTTTCACAGCCCCTCATTTGGCTCCAGTTCATCATCCTCCTCAAACCCAGTTATATCACAGACGGCCAGCCTCAACCAATTTCCCACAGGGGAATCCAGAGGCAAGGCCCAACATTAGTCAGGGAAGTTCGCCACCTCATTTAACCCCTGCTGACCTTCGGGCGCTTCAAACCTCACTCCTCCGCGAGATAAGTCAATTTCGCGCGGAGGTGAGTAACAATCCTCGAAGCGCCCAGAATCGATCCATGCCGAGCCGTCCTCTTAATCGGCAATATTACTCTCAAAATGCCCCTCAGAGGGCCTACATCCCTCAGAATGCCCCACAGAGGGCCAATTCCTCTCAAAATGGCCCTCACCGGGCCAATTCCCAGCGAGCTCCGGCTCGACCTCCCCGTAACGGCAATACCAATAGGCAGAATATATCTGATAATGCCGTTACTCTGCCTTGGTGCGCCAATCACCAACGATATGGTGATCGCGCATTCAATTGCAAGGCGCCTTGTGGTTGGACACAACCTTCCACCAACCAAAGGCGCTCTTTAAACTTATTTCGCCGACCGACCCCCTCGCGCAATCGGCCGGCACCCATACGATAAGTCGCCTAACCATCCGGGATTCTAAACTGAATATCGCTTTTACTGTCGATACCGGCGCCGATATTTCAGTCCTCCCGCGATCGTTTGCTCCGCGTAACCGCGTGCCTGCCGCACTTAAATTGTCAGCTGCGAATAATACGCCGATACTTACGTACGGACGTAAAAAGCTGACACTGCAATTGGGTCTTCGTCGTCCGATCACTTGGCGTTTCGTCATTGCGGACGTAAATGAACCCCTGATAGGTTCCGACCTATTAGGTGCACATAATCTGTTGGTCGATTCGACCCATAACAGACTAGTGGCTCTATCCCCACCCCCCTTGCCCATGACGGCATCTCCAGCGGCAACTTCAAGGGCCACAGAGTGCACAGACCCGTTCCAAGTCATGGTATAGGAATTTGTTAGTACAACAATTCCTCTACCTAACCAACGCCGACATAAAGCCACGGTGTTTCATCATATAGATACACGTGGTCCCCCGGTGAGCCAGCGTCCACGTCGACTGGCTCCTGAAAACTTACGTGCGGCGCGCGCGGAGTTCGAGCACATGATCGAACTAGGTATCTGCCAACCGTCGGACAGTCCCTGGGCAAGCCCACTCCACTTAGTGAAGAAACGTTCTGGTGAGTGGCGCCCATGTGGCGATTACATGCTGTTGAACGCAGCATCTGTCCCTGACAGATACCCTATTGCACACCTCTACGATTTTTCGTACAAGTTACGAGGGTGCAATGTCTTCACTACCCTGGATCTCACCAGGGCATACCATCAAATTCCGGTGGCACCAGAAGACATCCCCAAGACCGCAGTCATTACACCTTTCGGACTCTTCGAGTTCAAAGTGATGACTTTCGGCCTCAGGAATGCCGCACAGACATTCCAGCGTTATATCGACACGGCTTTACGTGGTCTTAATTGCTGCCATGCATATCTAGATGACATTCTCATCGCCTCCAAAGACCATGCCGAACATAAACGCCACTTACGTCAGGTCCTAGAGCGCCTCCGTGAATTCGGTCTTGTCATCAACCCAGATAAGTGTCAATACGCCAAGGAGCAAATCACCTATCTGGGTTATGTCGTTGACAACCAGGGCATTCGCCCACTACCAGACCGTGTGGAGGCCCTCATGAAGTATCCCCGGCCTACTAACGTGAGTGAGCTTCGTCGATTTCTGGGCATGCTTAACTTCTATCGTCCAACACTGAAGATCGCTGCCCAAGTTCAAGCTCCCTTAAATGAATTTTTGAAAGGAGCTAAGCGCAATGATAAGCGCCCCATTAATTGGACGGAAGTCTCTGATAGAGCATTCCAACTGTCCAAAGAACAATTGGCAAATGCCACCTTACTCCGATACCCCCTCGAGGGAGCGGCACTTTCCATCCAATGCGACGCATCGGATACCGCAATCGGAGCCGTCCTTGAACAGGACATGGAAGGCCGACCGGAACCACTTGGTTTCTTTTCAAGGAAGCTGAGTCCCACCGAGCGACGTTACAGCGCCTACCACCGCGAATTACTCGCGATCTACAGCGCTGTTAAATACTTTCGTCATATGATGGAAGGACGTTCGCTCTCTATTTTAACAGACCACAAACCATTGGTCTATGCGTTCCGGAAGAAGTCGGGAAATGCCTCCCCCCGACAAGAGCGTCAATTAGACCTCTTTGGGCAATATTCTACGGAGATTAGGCATATCTCCGGTAAACAGAATGTCACGGCGGACGCCCTTTCTCGGATCGATACGATTCACTTGCGTTCCGCCTTGAATAACGCTGATCTTGCCCTAGCTCAAGAGGAGGACGAACAGCTCAAGTCCCTCCTAACTGCCGATACGGCACTTGAGCTTAAGAAAATTACCCCTCGCGACCCTTTGGGCGAAATCTGGTGTGATGTCTCCACTGGAACCGCTAGACCTTACATTCCCGAGAAACTTCGTAAGGGCGTGTTCCAGGTTTACCACAACCCAGCCCACCCCAGCGGCCGAGCAACAGCCGCTGCTGTCCGTCGCAAATTCATTTGGCCCCGGATGAACAAAGATTTCACCGGTTGGGCCAGTGCTTGTCTCCAGTGCCAGCGCTGCAAAGTAGCGCGACATAATGTACTGGAGCCAGCGCAGTTTAAGCTTCCCACGGCACGCTTCGCCCATGTCCACATAGACATAGTGGGACCGGTTACTCCATCAAGAGGATTTTCTTATATCCTCACTATGATGGATCGCTGCACGCGATGGCCAGAGGCGACACCTCTCCGGGCAGTTACTGCCGAATCAGTCGCCAAGGCCTTTTATTCAACTTGGGTCACACGCTTCGGTGTACCAACCACCATAACTTCGGACCGAGGTCCACAATTTGAGGCGACAATTTTTAGGCAGTTAACAAATCTCCTCGGCTGCCAAAGAAGTCGTACCACCGCCTACCACCCGCAATCAAATGGGATGATAGAGCGCTGGCATAGATCTCTAAAAGCCTCACTCATGTGTCATAATGACACACAATGGTTTGACGCCCTTCCAACTGTCCTCCTCGGCCTGAGGACAAGTATTAAGGAGGACCTTGGTGCTTCGGCAGCAGAGCTTACCTACGGTACCAACCTCCTGCTTCCAGGAGAACTTTTCCTGAATGGCGAAACACCGCGTGACCAACTTCGTGAATTGGGACATCTCCGTGACCTGCTACGTAAGGTTAGGGCAACCCCTGTAACCAGGCACGGCTCCAACAAACTTTTCGTCCACCCCGAACTGCACAGCTGCACGCATGTCTTTGTCAGGGTGGATGAGGTTAAAAAACCCCCCGACCCACCTTATGATGGCCCATTCAAAGTCTTCCGCCGCATCAGTGACCGCGTCTTCGAGATCGACATTAGAGGCAAGCGATCCACGGTCAGCGTCGAAAGGCTTAAGCCCTGTTTTCTAGAAGCTTCCGCTCCAGAATCACCCCCATCTACGGACACCATTCCTACTCCACCGGCACAACCTCCCCGTACTCGCGCTCAAGCGCGCGCCCATACCCAACTAACCTCCTCCCAACCTGCCTTACCTGTTTCGTGACTACGTCACTGGGGAGGGAGTGAAGTGGGGCTTTTCAGGGCCCGAAGAGCCATACATCGCTCGATCCCCACTATTCCAAGCGATGCGACTTACCTCGAAGTCGAACTTTCAGCAAGGTTACGTAACCTTGCTACGGCATTAACTGCCAGCCAGATTGCTGGAATTAATTCAGTTACCCCAAAGGATAATTGACATGAATACCTTTTAGGCAGCTTACCTTTCTTTGGGGGTTTTCTCCAAACCCCTTTTTCTCCACCACCATACCTGAAAACATTAAGTCCACGGCAAAGATTATCACCTAGCCGTGGCATCGAAAATTTCATCCTCGGGCATGCATTGCACCCAGTGCATCTCGTTCCCATAGCCTTATGCCATGGAAACAAAATCAACACGGAGTTCCTTGATTACTCGTTTTTTTTTTGTTTGTCCATGGCAACCCTAGCATGCGGCTACCAGGTCCCATTAGTTTGCCACCGCCGACAAGGTTTCGGCTGATGCAAAGCAAACATTTCACTAATTACCAGCAATAGCTGGTTTCCTATTATCGGTCTCCACCGATCAGGGACCGCAAACAAGCAACGAATTGGATGCAGCCATCAAGTGTTTATTTTTAACATCTGGCAATGGCTGCACCCTATATTCGTTGCAATACCAAAACATAGCATTTGCACCACAGATTGTTTATGGTATATACAATTCCCTATTAACGGCCGCCAACCGTCGGCGGACCTGGGAAATTTCACATCCAGATGCAGTTGCGACGCTGGCATCCATCCTCGATCACCGGACGATCGTATGCGATGCCTACACATACATGCGAAATGTATGCCATATTCCCCGGTCCAATCACGATTGACTGCCTCGAGTTGATCGTGCAGCTCCTCCCCTTTTACGGTTTTCTTTGCGATGTCTTTCTGTCGGCAGCGAATGAAGGAGGAGTCAGATATTATCTATAGAACAAGACACACGTACCGGGACGTGGTGTATCGGAGTTCCCTTCGGTTGAGGAGCCCAAATTTATTTCATTCGTAATTCCCGGGACTGTCGCCGTAGATATATTTAAGTTAAATACCGGAGTTGGATAGTGCCATCCTAAATTAACTCAGTGACTACCAAAGATATTAAGTAGATTGTGCGGTAATAAGATAAGCATTTCCGTGTTAACATATTGTGTCCAAATAAATAACTCATCGTGTACTAATCCAGGAACAAATAAAGAACCTTAATAAGTTAATAAATTTAAATCCGTAGATGTTAACTCGTGTAAAACTAAACTAAATAAAAACTAGCTAATAAGTGTCAAATATATAAGATCGAATCGTCGAAATAAAAAGAACAATAGAACCAAAGAGTGGCTTTTATTTACTAATGGTGATCGATGCGTTGCGGTTTTTGTTTCTTTTTTTCCACGGAAGCAGTGACAATCAGTGGTCTAGTGCGCAACCTGCGTCCGTGTTGACGCCCACAGCATTAAAACTACCACAGGACTCTTCACAAAATTTCCAGAACTTTGAAGGAAACAACTCTAAATGCATTAGCTCCAAGGAGGTTTCCCAGTTGAGTTTCGCTGTTTATAACTAAAGTGTTGAGTCCTTTTTCAGTTGAAACTGCAAACCCATCAGAATGCGTGCAACTCAATTCCGAAATATGTTGATGCGGAAATGCTTTAACTTTCAATCTCTTCGAAAAGGGATAGGGAGAGACATGCTTTGGCGTACAAAATGCTACTTCCAACTCGCACTCAACTTGTAACATTTCACATTCAGGCAGTTCTACCAATTAGAAATCTGGCAGGGGGTGATAAAACTTTTATTACATACTCTTACATGACCCGACTTCTGACAATGCTTCCCATAAAGTTCCCTTTCGTGATGAGTCCTGTATCTGAATACCTTGGCCAGCCTTCCCTGTTGTAAAAATATGCCATAAAGCAGCTTATACTTTCCATGCAACCGCAGATTTACGCAGGACACTCTTTTTGTAGGCGAAGCTAACTATGATGGGTGTTGTTCGCGTTGCACATCCGCATTGTTATCGAACCAAGTATTCAGTGAAATTATCGAACAAGTATTTTGCGAAGTCCGGCATAGTTAACAGCATTACGCCTAATTACGACTCCGTGCTACGGATGTACATATCCCTGCAGGTCCACGGTCGCCAAAACAGTTCCTGTAATGATGTCGCAAGAGGATGTCAAGTGCTAGATTGAGGGTGATTTGCACAGTTCCTAGTTTTATAATTCTGCCCAATTCACGCCTAACGTGCAGATGATGGTAATGTAATTAGAGAGGCCAATGAATAGGGTATCGGGACGGTCACGCTTTTATATGAACTAATGGCCATTATTCGACTGGGCATAGGAAAATGCGACAAGCAGTAGAACGGGTGCGAGTAATTGGGGATTAGGGCAACTTCAAAACAGACTGCCAAGTCCGAGTATACTGAAAGTTTTCCAGAGCAAAAACTTCGCATGCTGGATTTAATTAATTCCCACAATAATTCGACTGTTGGCGAGTTTCGGAAGCAACGAGCGCTGTTGTCACGTTTTAAGGACCTTAGCTAACTATGAATATTAATAGTTTTTATTGTGACTGTATATTCTACATATTCAGCATATGATGATAAAATATCGACGGCTTAAATGCCGAGGGTTGGAAGTTCGTGAAGTTTTAAATTACCCATATTTAACTTTAATAAGAATTTGTTTTGTTTTCTTGGTCATGAAAACCGTGAAAGGTATAGAAATAGTGGTTAAATAGGACGTGTATATTCTATATATCGTAACTAATGTGGATGGATGTGGGAAAATAACTTCTGAACACTGTGATACTGTAGTGCTTTACAAGGCCCTACTATTCCCGTACCCAATTATAATACATATCCAATACTACCCATATCCTATATATAAATCGAAACCAAATATCGCAACTTGAAAAAAAGCCCGTTATATTAAACGATGCTTTCTTTTATAATGATTTCAAATTTTCAGTTAAAAACAAATGCTTGATAAAAATTCTACAAATTCACCAAATCATGTAGTGCGTACTTTCAACTGCATTTCATGATCAATCCCTTTCGAGAATTTGCTTAAACGAATTCTCATAACGTCCTTAGAACTTTACTCCAATCGAAGTGCACGACAAATCATGTCTGCTCTTCCACGAATTTTTAAGTGCTTTTCGTGGACAAATCTTGACGAGATTTTATATAAAAAGGCGATAAATTCTCGTTACGGTGGTCATTCTCGTTTCGCTATCAAGGCGTATGATAGTCTCTGACTTCGTAAAGGATAACCGGGTGGACGTTGTCCTTGTAACCGAAACTAGGTTGCATACATGTCACCATCCCGGTTTCCCAAACTTTTCCATGCACCCCCACTGGATTAACCCCGTCTCTTGCCCAAACGGCACAAAGTTGTTCCAATGGTACACCGAAAACTGTCATGCCCTCAACTTCCAAATAGTTGCACGTACGGTTGCTACACGAGGCAACTCAATTCTGGACATATTTTTTGTGTCCAAAGATTTACTTCCCCAAATCACTCCTCCCTAAGTATCGGCGGGTGTATCTGACCACAACAGTGTGACCACATTCATTCGCAGCTATCGAGCATCCCCAGATCATATTAGATACATACCCGATTATGGGCGTACAAGTTGGGACAATTTCAATGTCACATTAAACGGAAGACTCCACCAACACTCTTTTCCCACTGACAGGAACCTAAGGACGGTTGTGATGCTACCGTACTGGCGTGGAGTAGGGTGTGGTGTCGCCCTTGGCGTTGTCGGCATCGTGTGGTAGAGCGGCAGTCGCGGAGCAAATGCCCCCACTGGCAATTGAAGCACAACCTTTGCTGGTGTACGTGCGACCTTCGCTGGTCCGGGTTGAGTGCCTTGAATTTCTCACACGAGCAGATGTAATGAGGTGAGTTGCAAAAGCGGCAGAGGGCCGGGGGCTCTGGGCAGGGGGTGAGGCTGTTTGCACTGAGAGGCGTGCTCTCTGGTTGTGCTCCGGGTGGTCGGTCCCATTCCGGTGAGAGTGATCGTTGGTGGTCCTAGGCAGCTCCACGAACTCCAACGCCTCGATCCTGGTTTTTAGGAAGGCGTCGAGTTGCTGGTATGTTGGTGGCTCTGTGGTATTGCCTTGCGTAGTTTGCCAGTCGCCACCCGTGCGGGGGTCCAGGCGCTGAGTGGTCAGGTAGACCAGTATGTCGTCCCAGGTGGTACGGAGCGGCCACGGACGTCCGGGTTCTCGGCAGCCCCATTGGCGGCGTCGCAGCGGATTCTTTGGAGATCGCAGGTACGTGGAGGAGGGGGCGCAGGCCAGAGTGGACCAGGGCACGAGTATTGTCGTAGTGGTTCACCAGCTTGTCCCAGGCTCGGCGATAGTTCTCTTCTGTGGCGGGGATGTTCTTAATGGCTCTAGCGGCCTCGTCCCGGAGGCTGGACTTCAGATAGTACAGCCGCTCCACATCCGAGAGGCCTGGGTGACCCGCCAATACTGCCTGGAATGGGTCATTAAACGGTCGCCATTCCGAGTATCTGCCGGAGAATGTTAGCAGCTGTACTGGGGGCAGTTTGTGGAAGTGGTTGGGTCGTGTGACTGTGTCGGCCGCGGCCTTGGGCGTGGTCGGAAGGTCTGCGGTGGGGGCGTGCTGTTCTTCGGCGAATTTGGATCCCTCGACCAGGTAGGTCTCCTTGGCCGACTCGAGGAATCCTTCCACGAAGTAGCGGTGGCCGATGGTCGTCTCTGGAGTTGCCAGTCGTATGATGTCGTCGTGCCGCTTTCGAATGTCTTCCTATTTGAGCCGGAGGTTCTGTTGGTGCGTTTCCACCGCGATCAGCGTTGGTGGCCTTCTCTTCTCGAGGTTGAGGAAGGCGCGCGATATCTGCTCCTGTGGGGCGAACTGGGCGGCCATGAGTTGCTCGATCATGGTTTGTTCACTAGTATGTGTTTTCACCCGCTTTTGGTTTTTTCCTTTGCTTTCTTCCCAGCTTCTTCGCGTTGAATTTGTTGTTTTTCGCTTTCTTCGCGTTTAGACCTTTCTTGTTCTTTGCGCCTGTTGGCTTCCTCAATAGCTTGACGCCTTTTCAGCGTTGCGCTGTTCTTCAGCAAGACGAAGAGATTCCTCCTCTAATTTACGCCCCCTTTCAGCTTCCTCTTCTGGACGTTTAAGTTCAGTTAAACGTTCTGCTTCTAAACGTTGACGTTCCAGTTCAGCTTGGCGTTCAGCTTCTATTCTGGCAAGGGTTCGGCGTTCGGCTAATGCAGCCTTTGTTGTTTTCGACTTAGCTATCATTGATGTCGACCTTTCGTTTAGGTTAACTTCCTGTTTCTCTAGAAATTTTTACTAAACTGTCTTCACTGTTGTCGTGTTGTTCGTGTGTTAATTCTTTTTCACTTCCTTGATCAGTTCTATCTTGTCTTTTGAATCTTGGGTGGATTCGTATCCTTCCTTAATGAGGTTCGTCTTTCAGCACTAGACGCATCTGGTGATGGTGCTGAAGTAGTTATATGATTTAGGCGCTTTGGAGTTGAATTTGTGTTACTCTTCACAGGTCTCTTGTGCCGCTAACTGGGCGGCGATGGTGTGGATCCACACGTCGAAGGACCAGAAATGGTGGCGAGCGGACGGCCACCAACAACACAAGGGAAACGAGGCTAACAGGGAGATAACGTCCAATATGATCCGCTAGAACCCCCTTCGGCAAATCTCTGACTTTTGATTACGAACTCGCGAACATGCAAACATGTCTAGCCTTTATTTTCAGTTAAATAAGTAAGGCAAGTAAGCCAATCTTATTTTTGGGAGCCGGAATTCGGTCTTGGTCTTATTTAGCAAGTCTGTCCACCGGTATCCGGTCCATATTCGGGACTTGTTAAATTGTCCATAATAATTTGTTTTTCCGCGCAAGCTTATTAGCCTTGCGCCAACCTTTCTCAGGATGGCGCTGCATGCATTGGTTCACTACTTGGCGGGTGCCAAAGTAGCTATCCAGAGGTGACACGTGGAGACTCCATGTCAACTTGGATTGTACAGGGACAAGGATCGTTCTGGCCTTCGCCGGGTTGAAAGCAGAGACTTTGCCACGGACACTCCGTCCACTTCCTCCTCCATCATAAATTGTTCCACCGACGAGCACTAAACAATTCCGCCGAAGCAAAGGGACGAAACGCCGCCACGTTTGTTCACAACCGGGAATAAAGAAAAACACTGTCCACCCGATAGAAATTAAAGCACACTGTTGATTGTTTATTAAATGATTATTTTATTGGGTTACAGAAGACCGATTTTGATTACACTCCATTTCAGGCAACGGACTTGAATTTCACCAATCGATTATAATTAATACTACTAGCCACGACTCGGGGTACAACACGAACACGACTCCGGTATATATTTGCGCGCCTCCGCAGTGACGGAGAGCGGAAGTCGGCATGACCATTGCGGTCAGCGGATGGAATTTGACCCAACGATATTTAATCGTTGTTAAAAGAAATTCAGCCGGTGAAACTGGCTCTGTTAAATTAAGGATGCATTTCCTGGTCCGAGGAGACGTAAAGTCTCTCTTTGCGGTAATCAAACAGATATCATACAGAAGATCGCCACAGTACACATGTATGTGTGTACACTGGTTCTTTTATGGATCAAAGCCATGGGAAAGAGTCTAAACAAACAAAGGGATAATGTGCATTCATGGGATGCGAGTCTGGTAAAGCAAACAAAACCGAAACTCGTCGGATGCTGATTGGGTCTTTGTTTGAGATGTGCGTCGCGGCTAAATAAATAGACGCAACGCATCGAAGAGATGGTGTTAATAGATTTTGGCTAGATTACCGGGAAATGGTGTTTATGTCATCACTGGTAAGGGTAAGTATTGATTTCCTATTTGCATTTGCTTATGCTGTGGCATTTAATTGGTGCCAAGATATGTGTGTATTTGTTTTGGTCCCTTCGGTGTAGGTCGCCAGCCAATGTGTTTGTCTGGTGATTTATGATACACATGATGAAGCTGGGATACGCCAACTCAAGGGTAAGGTTTCGTGATTATGCGGTTGTATTATACATGAACCGATGAATTTTCTTTCAGGAAATTTATGATAAGTTTGGAGAGAACTCTTATAGGGGATTTTAAATGCGAAGTTATGCATGCAGGTAAAAATTCTCTTTTCCAGGGGGTTTTTTGATTACAAATTTGTTCTCTTTAATGTGTGAAGCATTTAAGATGCTAATGCGATTGCATTAGCGAAAGCTTATGCAGATTGAGTGAAAGTTATGGGTGTTTTTTAGGAAAGCGAACCGTGGGGTTTGGCGGAACCGCCACATAATAACTGGGCGATTGTATTTAATGTTTTAATTCTATGTATAGAGTGTTAAAAATGTAATGTATGTTTAACTTGTAATTAAATATTTTGTGTATAATGTTTAATTTGAACAGTGCAAATTGTGTTTCGGATTTTATGATTAATATTTTTGTTCGTATGAAAATGGGAATATTAATATTTTGTGTATTATGTGTTTCTATTGTGTGTAAAATGAAAAATGTATTAATGTTTTATATGTTATATGTTTAAGTTTAATATTTTATGTTTTCTCGGTGGGATAAAGGTGGTGAGGGCGTTACTACGTAACAACATGACGGCAGCGGTGGGATTGTACAACCATCTCCTACCAACAAAACAACAAACTGGTGGCAGTGGATTGGACTGATCCATTTATCACCTTCTAGGAATACTGCCGGCGGAGCTTCGACTTGAGATGTTGGAAATTCAGTACAGGGCGTAGTAATTCACAAACAGTATCACAAAAAAGCAACAACAGCTGGGGGGTGGTCTGTACACCCCCTACCAACAAAAATTGTGGACAAATCCAAATAGTGGACTCCAGAGTTGATGTCTTGCTCCGTCGTTTCATCCATAATGTTGGAGAACTACATAGTCAACAGCAATTAACAGAGCAAAATCAACATCCAAACAACATCGACACAGGAAATAGCACCGAACCATAAAATCAACAGCAAAATGAACACCAAAGGCGCATCAAAGCAGGAAAGACAACAGTAAACACTAAACTGCAAAAGGATCATAAAAATTAACAAGGTGTTTATACAAATTTGTTCCTATACATTTTCATTAGTTAACTTAAGGAGAGCCCTCAACATAATTTGAAAAAAATAATTACATAGTACATGGAGGATAAAAGCGAACCCCAGAATTAAATTTTAAATCCCTAGAAATACATTTCAATAAATTAAAATAAATTGACTGTTTAGTATTATCAGACAAAAGGCATAAAAATACCCTTAAATAAATCCAATAATTTACACAAGATATACTTACATAATACACATATTGTAAGGGGATAAAAAGACAAACTACAGAATCAATTAAAAAATACACTTTGGGGGCAAAGAAGCTACAAATCATAACAACAACAAAGTATCTTAGAACAACGTGACGAAGATTTACATACTTCTGGGGAACAACGAATAAGCTGGAAACTTAAATTCCTACCCTCTGTCTTTAGCATCGTTTATAGGCTTGTCCTCATCTGGATATTTTTGATTTCTTCTCGCGAAAATGACACGAGACTCGAATAACTTAAACGCGCGAAACTGGGTCAGCATCGGCCTAAATGACATATTGGGTTTCGTACCGGTGTTCGATAGCAACCTGCTGAATCAGATAGGTTTATATTTTATGGAGATATTATTTTTTTGCAGACACAGGAAGGCAACTAACATGCTTTCGCAATTCTAACTGTCATCGCGTCAGTTCGAATCACACGTTCTTCACTATCAATCTCAAACGCTAAAGACCGCACCTGACATCAAGTGATTAACAATTGTTCCTGTCAATAGCGAACGATTTTTATCATCATCATCGGCACTACAACCGAGATGCGGTCTTGGCCTTATTTAGTAAGTCTGTGGGGGTTCTCTATATTACATAGAGAACCAACCCACAATCCCAACATAATTTCGACCGCTAACAGGGCGTCACATCAACCCTTATCCCACTGCTCAGCGAATTCACCTGAAATATCATATTTCCCAAATGGACGCATAGCTGAATGCATTATTCTATGCAGATAATGCATAATTGAATTCAGCTCCCTTTTGCCATACGACAACTCTGTGGCGGTTCTGCCAAACCCCACGGTTCACTTACCTAGAAAAACCGCCATAACTCCCATCCAATCACGTAATTTCGCTAATGCAATCGCATTGGCAGCTTAAATGCTTTACGCATCTAGGATTATCTAAGGTATAATCTAAAAATCTTCAGTAAGAGAATTCTTACCTTTTCTTGCATTCCCTTCGCATACAAATTCCTGTAAGAGTTCTTTCTTACCTTATCATAAATTCCCTGTAATAAAATTCATGGGTTCGCATATCATACGACCGCATATTAGGGAATCTTACCCTTGAGTTGGCTAATCCCAGCCTCAATATGTGTACATAAAAACTATCTATGCACACATCGGCTGTCGACCCTTTTAGCCGGCAATAAAAAGTCCAACACTAGCTGCATGTACTTAGCACCATCCACGTTGAGGCTATTTCCCTAACTCACACCATGAGTAAACAAAAGACCGCTGTCCTTCATCAGCCATTCTGGTGATACGCAAATAATTCAATCATCCTAGTATCCCAAATGCACCTATCATCTAATGTTTACTCAGTTGAACTCTCAGGCCATAAGTTCCTTTATACTACATAGTTCTGGATTCGTTTCCCAGTAACCTCTCATATAAAAAAAGAACTCCACGATCCCTTTTTCCTTTCTTTGTTTCAGGTTCATTCCCATGGCCGTGTGTATGAAAAAAAAACCAAGTGATCTCCACTCACACATACACATACATTGCCAAGTCTTTCTCCGTTGTTTCCACCACGAGAGAAACACTTTCTCTCTCGGGAATACTCACCCCAAAACGATTGAATATCGTAGAGCCGTATTCTAACCACCAGACATGTCGGTTGTGTCTTGTCCTGCTCCCCGTGGTGCCGCAGGGACGCATCCACCCTGTGGTCGCGTATCTGTTTACACCCTTGAGTGTGTCGAGTCTTAACAGTCCAATTTCAATCGCGGGTCGCTAATCTTTTTATTTGTGCAAGTGTTACGCATTATTAAGACAACCGAAAAGTGAATTATGTTAGTTCAGAATCCGAAGTTGAGTGCGCATTCAGAGTCCGATTTGTTTTTCCATCGACCATAATCGAACCAGTAAATGAACAATTTAAATGATTAGACCTGTTCTCATGTAACCGAAAACAATAAAGTTTAATTAATTAATAAGCCGTGTGTTTCATTTGACTCTTCTCCTGTGCTGCAGTTCCTGAGCATGTTTCTGTGTTACATTTGTGGACATAGTGTTGCGGAGTCCCTTTTTGTGTTTTTTTCTAGTGGCCTTCGGCAGATCATACGTTGATGGTGGAAGAAGGGAATCTCGTGCCCTTGTTAGGTACATACTTCTTCCCCACAACTCCATTTCATTAACCCTATGAGATTTCCACCGGAAATCTCAACGTCATATTGGTTAGCAACAACTAAGTCTAACCAAATGAGGCTGTTGCATCATAGCAAATCCGCTTGGGTTATTTCAGAGTCTTTCAGTGTGGTTCTCACGTTGATTATTTCCCAAGCATCAGCGGCGTCCTATTGACTTACAGACACTCTATTCGCTGGGGATCAATGATCTCTTTTTACAGGTGAATAGCTACAAACCATTTTTCTCTCCTTCTCATTTTTATTTTCCCATAGTTCATTGCACTCTGAGATCACCACAGTCACCGAACAAGGTAAGTGGGTCATCCTCAGAGTCTGCATTGGTACAAGCACACGAGCCAAGTCAATCCCGAAGTTATTGCGCTCTCCCTTTTGTCCTCTTCATCCTTCGCATACCCAGCGACTCTCGAATGAATGCAAAAGTATTTATTCACCTCGCTGAGACATGGAACTTAATGAATTTGAAGCGTCTCTAACAGATACACACACAATGCACAAGCAAATAGTGAAGAGCACCGAACGAAAATCGAATAAGAAAATACATCAGAGCCGTATACCATAGCGATAACATAACAATTCAAATCAGTGGAATATACTTGAGTTTAAAAAAAAAAGCGAATTTAAAACACGGCCAGTAGCCTGATGGGTTGCGCTTTGGTTCAATTTTTGGTGATTCTAACTGTCATAGCGTAAGTTCGAATCGCACGTTCTTCACTAGCATCCCAAACGCTATAGATTCATGAGAAAGCGCGATGATGATTGGCTAATCTCCGTGCAAATAAGAAATCCCAATTTCTATCCCTAGTGGAGATCAGTGATTACTCAACCACCGTGGCGTGTGCACGCGAGTGCACACACAGGAGTTAATCCTACATTCCCTAAGTAATTACTCAAACAGCCTGGCAGTCGGTCACGCCGCTTAAAGAAATCGATATATATCAACTGGAGAGCAGAGGTGCGTGCGTACAAGTCTGTAAAGTTCGAATCGCGAATTATTTGTAGTTTCCGAAATTTTATAGTTAAATTATAAAATTCTAAACGAACCGAAGAAGGAGGAAAGATATTAAAAGGTGTAAATAAAACAAAATCATTGGAATACTTTGCAGTAACCAAACTAATAGAATAGGTGCAAATTAAAGAAAATCATTGGAATACTGTGCAGTGATCAAATTAATAGAAGAGATGTAAATAAAAGAAATTCGTTGGAACTCTGTGCAGTAACCAAACTAATAGAATAGGTGTTTGGCGGTAGTTTTCTTTGGTAAATATTTTGTCTTTGATAGTAGGTTGGTACAATGTTCCGCCGAAGACTGTTCGCACCGGAGAAAATAAGAACAACCTAAACACGGAGCCAATCGGCCACAAATGAAACACTGTGAGAAATTGTTTTTGTTTTTGATACCTATGATTTTATTTCGGCTGCGTAGAAATGGTTACAAATTTATGTGCTGTTATATCAAGTGACTTCAATTAAAAGGTAATTACGAAAAACACTTCAGCACTGAATATATTCTGGAAAAACAATTAATCTAGGTTTACAAATAAATGTTCGTCCTACGCACTCGTTCAAAACCCCGGTTTTACAAATAATTGCTCGAATATATTCTGGCAAGACAATTAATCTGTTTACAAGTAAATGGTCGTTCTACGCACTCGTTCAACAACCACAGGTTTACAAATAAAAGTTCGTTCCACGCGCTCGTTCAAAACTTCGGGTTTACAAATAATTACTCGGGCCTTGCGCTCCTTCTCCTTAAGATTCTCTCTGACCGGACGACTATTCGATATAACTCTCGTCTCGTTGACGATTAAAATTAGACTAACTGTCTGCCCAAAAAGATCTCCAGATTCAAAACTGGTATCTGTATCCGTACAGGAGAAATTTCCCTATTCGATCTGCCAACAGAATTCCCGAAATCTCTGTTAACAGCATGCTATTTTATCCCAGGGATAATTTCCTATTTTCCTGAAAGGAGAAACTCGGTCATCATCATACATCATTATAACCCTCGGTGGTGGTGATGGAATTTCATTTCGACGGCCGTCGATAGAGTGCCGCCTCTATTTGCATAGCACATCTGGCGCCCAGGCCGACGGATATCGTGCAATTTGAATGGACATACGGCCCATGGGTTTTGTTTAACTTCTTTCGGTTAAAACTAACAATCCATTCGGTTTTTCTAATGGGTGTGAAATACAAAAAAGGAACCGTGGGATTGAAATAGTTCCTATGTAGGTTTTAAACCTCATAAATTTTCCGAATTATCTCGTTAAGATAATTACGGTTACAATTTGGTAGCGGATAGGCGCTATGCCTTATTGCATGAACTTGCCGTTTCTTTTGTTTGCCGATGGATTTGGTGGTCTTTGTGGCAGACCAGAAGTGGGAATACGGAGAGACGGTTCACCAACTGTTCGTTGACTTCAAAAAAGCCTACGACTCAGTCGCAAGGCAGAGACTCTACCATATTCTAGTTGAGCTGGGAGTCCCAAAAAAATATGCCGCGCTCATTCAAATTTGCATGAACGAAAACAAAGGGCGAGTTAGAATAGAAAACCACCTCTCAGAACCATTTGAAATCCGGGACGGACTAAAGCAGGGAGATGGTCTATCACCGTGTCTCTTTAACCTTGTGCTCGAGTATGTCATCAGAAAGGTACAAGACGACAACATGGCCGGATCATCCCTGAACGGGGTCACACAAGTGCTCGCATATGCGGATGACATCGCCGTTCTGGGCGATAATCTAGAGACTGTTAGTAAAAACTGTGAAATCATCATGCAAGCGGCAGAAGAGGTGGGCCTAGAAATAAATGAAGACAAAACAAAATACATGATTACGGCGAGAGCAGGTGGGTCTCAGAGAACACATATAAACGTCAGAGGTAAGATCTTTGAAAAAGTTAAAGAATTTAAATATCTGGGAACGATACTGACGGCCAGTAACGAAATGTCGAAGGAAATTAACAAGAGACTGCATTCCGGCAACGCGAGTTGGCACGCAGTCAGTAAACTGCTGAAATCCAGACTGCTATCACGTAACATAAAGCTCCGTGTCTATAGAACCATAATCATGCCAATTGTTCTATATGGATGCGAAACATGGGCTCTCACAAAACGGGAAGAAAACAAATTCCGTCTATTCGAGAATAAAGTTTTGAGAGGCATCTTTGGAGGTAAATATGACGAGGAGGCAGGACAATGGAGGAGACTCCATAACCACGAATTGGAAGAACCATATCGCAAACCTACAATAGTGAGAGTAATCAAGTCGCGAAGATTAAGATGGGCCGGACACGTGGCGCGAATGGGGAACGATAGGACCGTGCATAGAATTCTTGACGGTAGACCAACGGGAAAGAGACCGGTAGGGCGGCGGCGACGGAGATGGGAGGACAATGTTAGGTTTGACCTTGAGGAGATCGGATCGAATGGTCAAGCGTGGAAGGAGAGTGCCCAGGACAGGGAAGGATGGCGAAGCCGAGTCCGTGAGGTCATGAACTTCCGGGTTCCTACAGGCCAATAAATAATAGTAATTGTGGCAGACCACCCGCACGTGCATCCGTTGGTCGGCTAATTTGCTGACGATAGCAAATCCTTGTAACATCGTGTAGATGTTCAGGATATCCGATTGTGCAGTGCTGGAGTGCGGCGCATTACAGTCTTTGGGGATAGGATGAATGAATGTTTTCCTTTGTTTCAGGTATGCCATATGCGAATTGTTGAGCTTGACACTGAAAGCTTTGGGACGTTCAGTTCCTTGCTTTTTCGTGTCGGGTTCAACGTTGGCCAAATGTTTCAAGGCCCTAGCGGACTTAGCGGCACGCGTCTGTGGGCGCGTGTAACGTTTTCAGGGTAGGTATGTTCCTTGAAGGGTAGGAACCCTACCTGGGTGGAATTGTGCGTTCGTAGAACGCTGCAGGTGTAAATAAAAGAAAATCTTTGGAGTACTTTGCAGTGATCAAATTAATAGGAAAGGTGTGTGGCGTTCGCGCCGAATCCCACCGATTGATCCTACACCTTAGAACCACTTCACCTGAAAAATACCAATTTACCAAAAGCCACAGTGACGGGGTACACAGGTGTAACTAAAGGGGCGCACACCTAACCTGTAAAAAAAAGCCGCATAAGCAGGTACGTACTAATAAACAATTCGACGGTCGCCTGGTATAGTTTCCCTTGCAAGTAATTGCAACCCAATGTGAGGTGGAAAACTCACCAACATATAATGTGCAGGCGAAATCGCTGAAATTCAAAAAGCATAACATCAATTTCAAAGGGCAACGTATTTGCAAACGTTTGAAACCGATGTCATAGGCAATCGCAGGACACCTGCACCACCCTCTAATAAAGACAACATGCAACGATCTGACAATTCAGAATCGCCAACGAACATCTCGTTCGGTTGCACAAGCCTGCAACAATTCTTAAAAATTACCAAGCAGGCGAACAAACATACGAGATACAACGCATGCCCATAAAAGGACACATTAAGTCGTTCACATGGCTATACGGGCGACCGCTTATAATCGAATATACATTCATGAGCGAACCACACACCTAGCTCCCACCACTGTAAACATAAATGAAAAGTACACACAGGCAGGGGTGCGAAGTGGCGAACAGCACCATGCCGGACTCTGCGATGACATACCAACAGGCAGCATGATATGTCGCCCGGTGCGACGACTGATACGGCACAGGGCAATGGTGCGATCGCATCCGTGGCTGTGTGAGACACATCCACCCAAAAAACGATCCCCGCACGAACTGGCCTTCGGACCGATGTATATTGATGTGTTGGTGTATGCAAAAATCAACCCTTCAGGGATAAGTGCACACCCAGGAGAAGGAATCAGTTGGCTGGTGAACGTTGATCAAAAATAGTGGACACTTACTCTTGTTTAAAATCAGTGATATGCTTGGTCTTGTCACATACCAAATCAATCCAAAAATAGTGGACACTTACGCTTGTTTAAAATTAGTTATATACTTGGTCTTGTCACATACCAAATCAATCCAAAATAGTGGACACTCACCTTTGTATGATTGTAATTAGAAAGAATAGTGACACACTTGCTGTTGTATAAAGTAAACGAATTAAAATACTTTGTTACTCTGAATTACCAGCAGACATAAAGTAAGTTTCATGTATTTAAAATAAATTTGATTTAATCCCTAATTGAAATACTGAGTGTGATGTGAATTTCTATGCAGACTTAAAGTAAGTTTCATTTTTATAAAATAAATTTGATTTAAGGTGTTACATGAGATAAGTTTTGTTCATACTGTGTATTCAAATAAAATTAGTTCTGGAACTACAATACTATATGAGTTAAGTTTTGTTCATGCTGTGTATTCAAATACAATTAGTTCTAGAATTACATACTATATGAGATAAGTTGTGTTCCTACTGTGTATTCCACGTACAAAATAAATAAAACTAGTTATAGAATTACAATACTATATGAAACAAGTTTTGTTCAAGCCGAAGTAAAATACTATGTTCCTGATAACTAAGTTTTATTCCAGAAAAAGAATTCTTTGTACACCACCGAATAAGTCTTAGTTAAGAATAAAAACATAAAACGAGGAGACCGATTGTTTTCCCTGAACTACAAGACAGTAGCGAACAAGCTTAGAGAGATAGAGTTTGGGTCGTTTTGGTGAACCTGTGTCGGACCGGCACCCTACCAAGACCACTAATCCTATAGGTGTAATAAAATAAAGCCGTAAAACACAAAAAACAACTCCAGCGTGTTTTCATTTGTTCGTCGGAACATCGTTGGCGGATTCAAACTTCTACCCCCACAAGTTTCTCCACCGCTCCTGATTTCCAGCTGATATCATCTAGTTTGGACCTTAGGCAGGCGATGGCAAAATGCCTGGAATTTAAGATTCCACTATATCATCTGTTTATAGACTTCAAGGCCGCCTACGACAGCATAGCCAGGGTAGAACTATATAATGCCATGAGAGAATTCGGCATTCCAAATAAATTGATACGACTTTGTAGGTTGACCATGACCAACGTAACTAGTCAAGTAAAAGTAGCGGGATTGCTGTCCAAACCAATAAACATCTATAATGGACTCCGGCAAGGGGACGGTCTGGCTTGCCTCCTCTTCAACCTGGCGTTGGAGAAAGCAATCCGTGACTCTGGCGTTACAACAAGAGGGACTATTGTCACCAAGTCCAGCCAGATACTTGCGTACGCAGATGACATCGACATCATCGGTAGAACCGAATCGGCGGTACAGGAATCCTTCACCCAGATCGAGCAGGCGGCACAAAAACTGGGACTGCACATTAATGAGGGAAAAACCAAGTACATGGTGGCAACTTCTGCGAAGAGAAGACCTAAAATTGGTCAATCTATCAGGGTAGTGGAGCACGAATTTGAAGTAGTGCAATCCTTTAACTACCTTGGGTCAATAGTATCAGCCGATAACAGTATGGAAGAAGAAATACGCGAACGGCTGATTAAATCCAACAAAGCCTACTATGGTCTATCAAGGCTCTTTAAATCCCGAAATTTATCCAGAACATCCAAGCTACTACTGTACAAGACCATGGTCTTACCAGTACGCATGTATGGATCCGAGACCTGGGTGCTTAATAAAGGGCACTCTGAACTCTTGGCCGCGTTCGAGAGAAAGGTCTTAAGGAGAATTGTTGGCCCCGTATGTGAGGAAGGATGATTCCGGAGACGCTACAACCATGAGTTGTACGCAATCTACCTTGAAGCTAATATTGTAAGAAAAATCAAGCTCGGTAGACTCCGGTGGGCGGGATACCTAGCTCGAATGAGCGAAGAGGAGCCTGCCCGGAAAGTCCTTTGTGGCAGGATGTATGGACGGAGACAGCGCGGCAGACCTTGTCTGCGATGGAGGGATGGCGTAGACCAGGACGCCCAGAGCCTGGGGGTGCTAAACTGGATGACATCGGCTCGAAATCGGGACCGGTGGAGAGACTTGTTAAATAAGGCCAAGACCGGATCCCGGCTGTAGTGCCGATGATGATGATGATGATGATGATCATCCAGTTTGGTACTCCCAGGCTCTGTGCGCCCTGTTCTGCGCCATCTCTCCATCGAAGACAAGGTCTGCCGCGCTGTCTCCTTCCTTACATCCTGCCACAAAGGAATTTCCGGGCGGCACCTCTTCGCTCATTTGAGCTAGGTGTCCCACCTGTTACGTACGTCGGCCACCACCATCATTTGATAATTTGTATTTAATATAATTTTGTTTTAACATAGTATGATGGTAAGGTGGTGGAAGAATTGCACGATCCTGAAGTGAGTTTCTGAACACACCCTGATTCGGGTGTGGATCGTGCAGTTCTTTGAGTTCGAATTTGTTTTTCGAAGTGGACGTGAATGGAGAGCGAGAGAGATGGAGGGTTAACCTTTTTCAAAAATACGGTTCGGAATTCCGTTGTTGACGTTTGACAACGGAAAAAGCAAAAAAAAAAAGAAAAAACGTTTTGTTTTTTGATAGAGTACGGAATTAGTGGAACAGTTGATTTTCCGTTGAGTTGGCGAGCAGAGAAAAGGAAAGATTACAGAAAGAGCCGGTTCCCTTGTTCGTTTTGGTAAAAAGTAAAGTCTGAAACTTTGTTATAGAATTAGGAAGAGAAAAAATAAAACGTGAATCTAAGAAAGAATGTGGTTTCCGTTTCTTCTGTGAATTTGTGTGGCCTTTGTCGTTGCTTTCCGGATTGCTGAATCGGTAAAACATCCAGAGGAGCCAACACTGGATAATTTAAGAACGACTTATTGCTGGAAATCAGGGCAGTTATTATCTATTCAAGTGGGACACCACAGACAGGATTGTGTCTGGGCTGCTGCACTGACCTGGGCCGAGCACAACAGAATTCATCAGCTGGTCACCACGGGGGAAGACACAGGTAACCACTAGAACTTATTGATAATTATAGAGATTTTGTGGTTGTACACACGACACACCCACCGGAGACTACCGAGTTTGATTTTTCTTACAACATTATCTTCAAGGTAGATCGCGTACAAATCATGCTTGTAGCGCATCCGGAATCGTCCACCCTCACATACTGGGCCAACAATTCTTCTTAAGACCTTCTTTTCGAACGCGGCTAAGAGGCTCCATATATGAGTACTGGTAAGAGCATGGTCTTGTACAGTAGTAGCCTGGATGTTCTTGATAAATGTCGGGATTTAAAGACACTTAATAGACCAGACCATAGTAGGCTTTGTTGGATTTGATAAGCCGTTCGCATATTTCTTCTTCCAGATTGTTATCGGCTGATACTATTGACCCAAAATAGTTAAAGTATTCATCATCATCATCGGCACTACAACGGGAATGCGGTCTTGGCTTGATTTCGCAAGTCTCTCCACCGGTATCCGGTTCATATCCGAGAGTTGTTAAATAGCCCGAGCACATGGTGTTTTGTGTGACAGCTGTAATAAATGTCATACTCGTTTCTTTGAATAACACCACTCCCCGTCCATCTTATTTCTTGTAATGCTGTTATGTCAACCTTATATTCGGACAGGGGATTGGCTCGCTGCTGTGCACCTTATGTTTTGTTTAGTGAGCGGACGTTCCATGAGAAAATTCTCATATCGTTTAGCCGTTTTCGTTTCCGTGGTCGTCATCGTGTATCCGGTCCATATCCGAGGCTTGATAAATTTTTCCATAATAGTTTGTTTTTCCGGGCAGGGTTATTAGCCTTTTGACTACCATCCTCAGGATGTCGCTGCATGCATTGGTTCCCTACTTGGCGAGTGCCAAAGTAGCTATCCAGGGGTGTCACGTGGAGACTGGCCTTCACCGGGTTGAAAGCAATCAATAATTTTGCCCTGCATGTTCGTTCCCATCCCCCCTATTTATGGATCAAGCCGCTTCAATTTTACGCTGCATTTCGACATATTCTATCTTGTAATGGCTGACAACTGACACTTAAATGGGAAGTGATGGGCCATTGTTGTTTGTTTGCAATGTCGAACAATTCAATATCTCGTGAATACGTAATACTTGTGGCAATTTATGTTTGAAAAACTATACAAGACTTTCAGCTCTCACTCTTATTTTGTATGAATGTTTATTAAACATGACAAATTTAACGAGCAAAAACTGAAGCACTAAAAAGCAATTTGATCCTAAAACACCAGTTAAGGCAACTAATTAGCGAAGTCCAAGGCTCCAATTTCACAAAAATTGAAACTTAAAACGACACGACTCACTCGTTATCCAGCTTTATAACATCAAGTTGGGCCCCATTAAAAACACCCCGAGGCGAATTTATCCTCTGTTATCAACAATAAGTAATCCCATGTGTCACCCCACTTCATATTCCCGCTTCGCGGTATTATTTACACACATGAAACGTGCACGTCAACAGCCAATCACACGTTTACCCTGGAGAAGGATATGATTTCATTGCACATCGCAAAACTATTCAAAATTGTATTTTCTCATCCTTGAAATGGCATCCATCTCAATGAGGTGAATTCAATCAACAGGCAGGTCCCCAATTGTATCATACATCTACAGTGTTTTGTTTGTACTAGTGACAATCAGAAATAAACAGGAACAATGTTACGCCAGCGGAAAGCATGTCCTTGAAGGTATTTTGATAATTTAATAAGAACAACCACAGTCGTGACTTGTGAGTCAGTCGATTAAATCATAGTTCAGTTATCCTTTGTGCATGATAAATACGTTGCTCACGGTCCGCACACGTGCTGGTCGAAATAAATAATTTGCCAGGAAAGTCAAGGATATGAATGGAGTGAATCATAAGTGTCGTGAGACAAACCAAAGGGAGAGAACGAGAGAGCCGGTATTAGAAATTACATTTCCTGTCACGTAGTACATGTCCATTGCATTTGGAAGGATATCAACAGCTCATGTTGTAATGCTCGTAAACAGTTAGCTTATCTTGTAAGAGAGTGGGAAATCTTCTACACGCATCCTTTGACTTTTAAGGGTTTGCTAGACGTGCTGCTGCTCGGCATTGCAAATAGTTACATTTACACAGGATCTAGATAAACTTGACTAGTATTTATCTAGGGGTCTTGGGAGTTCATGCTAAAAAAAATCGTACAGAGTTTCCAGCATTTTCGTCAGCTAGGACGGACACAAAGGCTGGCGGGGATGAACGTGTAGGAAGGAGTACAAGTGAAAAATAGGGAGGATAACAGGAGTGCGATGCATCATGTTGGGATATGACACAGTTTTATGATAAAGGTGTAGTTGGGGGTAAAAGTTTGTTTTCGATTGGCCAGGGCATGCAAATAAATACTGGAATTGTGGGTAACGAGCGAAAAATAGAGCCCACATGAAAAGTACAACGTGACAAGACCGTTATAGGAGTGGGGTATTAATGTTTTTAGGGCATGGGCTCCCGTGCACATTTTTTTCAACCGTGTTTTTCCCCATATCTACATTGTCGTTGAGATGGTCGATGATATCGAGTTAATAAATTTAGGACGGAAATGTAGAAATTGGGGATTCGTGTTTATAGGAAAAGGAACGATAAATCAAAAGTATGTGAGCAGTTGGTTGGGGAAAAGCAAAGGAGATAATGCTATACGACTGTAATGAGTAATTCTGAGGAATATTTGAATCCGATAAGATTAATTCAATGTTTTTGGTGAAAAGTAACTGTGGGGGTTTTTGCTAGTGCACCAAGCACGGGCGGGGGTTGAGCAAAACACCACTGCCGAAGAGTCAAATCACTAAACACACCACTGGTTGTTCCAGGAGAATAGTCCGCCGCTCAATAAGGAATAAACAGTAAAAGAATAAAAACGCACTGAAGTTGATTGCGGTCAAAGCTCCTTTATTTTTGTTTTTAAAAGTTTATTTTCGGCAGTATCTTCCACTCGTGAATTGCAATTCTCAATAATTAATCTCAATTGTTCTGTAAGTTAAATTTGCAAGCTAGACACAACACTTGTTACAATTACATTAGTCAATTACAATTGTTCTGAAAGCCGGACACAACACTCATTACAATTTCATTCGGCAATTACAATTGATCTGTAAGCTGGACACTCGGCAGCACAAGTATCGAAACAAAAATTACTCCATGCACGCTAATTATCGGTGATTCTTAAGTACCGATGAGAATTAAACTTTTCGGACTACGACCTCGACCACTCTGGTTGACCGATAAAATATGACTCCCCAGCGAGGAGTCAGATTGCGTACCCGACGGGGGTTGCAATCTGACTCCTCGATTTTCGTCGAGATCAACTTCCACCAGCCGCCATAACGATGGATTTTTCCTATCCTTCTGAAAAACCGATAACGAACGATCCTGCACTTGTTCATGGTTTAGCCGATGATACATGGGAACATTATGGTGTTTACTTAAGCGTTCACGATCATGCCATTGCAGTCTATACTTTCTTCGGTGACGATAGGTTAACCGAAGAATTGGGTTTTGTTTGTTTTAGCCGTATGGCTCTGGAGCACAAGGCGGGACATTATTCATGGTGGTGAGGGATTTGACGTGCAGGTGTGCAGGCTAACGTCTCACCCAGGAGCCATGGACCAGCGGTTAGTAAACAAAACAAACGCTGTGAGGTCATCATAGGGCATGGCATGGGTAAGATTGTCTAAACAATGATCATATCCATGCCCAAATTCCATGATCGGTTGATAACCGATGAAAGGGAATTGTTCGCAAGTGTTGCGAACCTCAGGATAGGAGGAATGCATGTTTATTCATTGGCCATTTCGTACAGCATCAATTAGCTTGCACGCAAATTGCCAACGTCCCATCGGTCGGTGTGTCGGGTGTGTTGTTTGTGTTAAAACAACACTGGAAATGTCTATAGGCGGCCAGCAATGGCTGCACTGTAGGTTGTTGCTTGTACAATCGACCGATGACTTGGTGATGAGAATGAACATGTCATGCAGATGTAAGGGAAAATGTTTCTTCTCATAGAGCATTGGCATGTGCATGCCTTATTGCTGGTTACCTGATGAGGTAGCCGAATTGGGTTTCGGCGACATGATGCGTTGGATGCGCGCATTGTTGTGGGTTTCTGTTTCAGCAAGCGCGTCGCCTCATTCTTGAAAAAGTATGGGTGATCTCTTTAATAGACCGCTCCTGAAACAACGCACTTCAGCAAGGGGCCGTTGCCGTGCTTCCTCATATACCTGAGGGTAGAGCAACGTCCTTGATTTCGGCCTCAGTCCTCGGTTTCACTGGTCTTCCGTGGGGGCCAGGTGATACTTCGCTATCTAAAAGGATGGTTTTTTTCTAGTGGAGGTACCACAGCTTTACTCACCAGTCAAGTTAAAATGAAACAAGTTGATTCACGTATTTTATTTCCAAGTGGTTTTTATTTTTCAAGATTCCTCTATTCTTCTGTTTACAACTTAGATATTCTCCTGGGGTACTTCCTCCAGGGACTAAGATCGGCAATGTACAGCGTTTCGCTCCTGGGGTACTTCCTCCAGGGACTAGATATGATGTTATACTGAGGCCTTTCTCCTGGGGTACTTCCTCCAGTGAGAATGGACGATATTATACTGCGGCCCGGAGATCACTAAGCTATTCCTTTATAAAGGAAAATAAATCGAGAATTGTATCCCGAAAATACACATTTTCGTACAACAATATCGATTTTTGGGTATCCCGAATGAGATGTTGTGTTTACTTTAGATAAGAGTTCAATTTCTTGAATTCTTACGAAACTATTGCGCAGATGTGGATGTGTAGAAAGGGATTCGGGTTTGTTTGTTCTATTTGATGGAATTTTCCCAGATTGAGATAACGTATCTCTGGGTTTTGAATTTGCATGATACCGTAGAACAATAAACGAATATTAGATTCGTTTATTGTGAATTTTAATTTTAATTTAGGTTTTTTGTTATAATTATGACGTGGGGGCAAATGTTAGGCGATAAACGAATGTTTGATTCGTTTATTGCGCATTTTGGATCATGTTTGGGTAAATTCGGGTTTTGACTGGATTTCGGGTTTTTGGGTAAAATAGATAGGATTTGGATGTGGGAATGGGGTGAAAAGGTTGGAGGGCTTTTTGAAGCACTACAGCATGCCCCGAGGTGAAAGTCTGATGTCACGGCTAGATGATAGTCTTGCCGTGGACCTAAGTTTTCAGCTGTGAGGAATTGCTCATTTGCAGGTAAGTAGGAGACAGGTAATTTAAGGAAATGGGATGTTCTTCGGAAGTGGGTTAAAGAACCCCCACAAAACCATATCACGATTGTCCCCTTTAAAATAGTTCCCCTTCGCAGTTACACACAACTCGTGGCTTTCGCTTACAATGGTGGCGGTCCTGTTTTATACTTTGAAACAATACACTTTATTTGTCGTAGCAAACCCTGACGATCGGAAACTATTTTATTTTATGCCATCGAAGTTCAGTCGGTGAGTAAAGATTTGTTGTTAAATCAGTACTGAGTGAATTATAAACTTGAGACAAAATACGAGGAAAAAATATGCAAAATAAAAATCGTAATTAATTAATTAAAATCGAAAATAACTAAATAAAAATAAAAAAGCTTACAATTTATAAAAATATTCGTACAGAATTAATAATAATATTCTAAGGAGATGCTGAACAAAAACAATTGTCCTTGTTTTATTTTATAACAGAATTAATAAACATATAACGATTTCAAAAGTGATTACATTATTTAATCTCACTTATTGAGCTTTGGAGAATTTTTTTCAAAATCTGATATCTCCCAACAGTCTTCAGAATATTATCCAAAGTACCAAAGTGATACTTTTTTAAGTGCCTATTGGTCCAGGGACCAAAACGAGGTTACGAAGACTTAGATCTAATACTGAGGGAGCCTGAAGGACCACATGAATACCATATCTTGTCAAAAATTCGTTGATGAACATTGCCGTGTGACAAGGTGCGTTATGTAGCATTTTACAGGTCCGAAGGCACATCACAAACACTATTTCCCTTTAGCTGTGCTCAATACTTACCTATTAACTACACCTTGTTGAAATTAGTACTGTGCCAAAGGCACGATTCAAGTTAGCTCCAGTGTAAGGGGGTGGCGACAGCGTGGCCGGTCCATGAGAGGCGTTTCTAACACATATACACACAGTACACAAGCAAATAGTGAAGAACATCGTTCACAGCGATTAACATAGCTATTCCACATCAGTTTTATTTACTTGAATATAACGATCGCGTTCAAAAAACGCGGCAACGGTCTTGTTACATAATGAAAACCCCTTGCGAATCATAAAGCTGTTTCGCATCCGTTTTTCAAAGAAAAAAACGATTTGTGGCGGTTCTGCCAAACCGCACTGACTACTTACCTAAAGAAGCCCCATCTCTACAAGCCAGTCTGCATAAGCTTTCGCTAATGCAATCGCATTAGCACCTTAAATGCTTTAGTCATCTAGGATTATCTAAGGTATAATCTAAAAAGTCCCTGTAAAAGAAAACATACCTTCATGCATCTCGTCGCATATAATTTCCTGTAAGATTTATTTTCTACCTTTCCAGGAATCCCAAAACCCATTCAGTACCTTCGGTTCCCAGGCAAATTTCAATTTCCCACACCTGCACCGCAATCTCCACACATCATACCTGAAGCATTTCCTTTTACAAGAACATTTAATGCATACAACGCGTTAGATAAAATTTCTAGAAATATTCTTTAAAGTGCATATGGCATCATGAATCCCAAGGCACTCGGCACCCTTTGTCAGTGTTAAAATCCTATGTCGGACAGCTTGTTTTTACAGATGCCATAAACCTTATTTCTACGCATGTTAACATGCATAGGATTTAACTCATTGTTTGTTTTCCCACTAACAAACAATCTTCAATTTCTTTCCCTGCCGCAGCTAATTACCCGGCATATACAAAGGCATGCAAGGGCTTCGTTCGGTCACCAATCCCATTAGCTCCTTTTTTCCTAACGTCGATAATATCGACGACGCATCGCATAAATAATGAACCGCATTACCAATGGCGCATTTGGTCATATCTCCCTTTTGTCTTTGCCGCCTGTCTGCTTTGTTTTGCCATTGCCTCCGCGCATATGTAAACAACTCAGATCTGAACGATCGTACACATACCACCATGATCTTCATTACAAGATTTGGTTTCCTATTCCACAAGAGTAGCGCTGCAGACAAGCGAGAATACCCTAAGTCGAGTTTTAATGTTTTAGACGCGCAGAAGTCGGTTATCTAGAGTGCAGTGTTTGCAACCGCCATCCATGTCGAATATTATATTTGCTGCAGTCTTCGAAGATTGTGTTTTTATTGACTTCACATTGTAACTTTCACGCAGTGCTACCGTAAAAGTTAGTATCCAATAAGAAGAGGAAATGGAACAATAATCCATGGATTCAAACAAGTTATTCCAATAGTAGTGTTTTTCCTAAGTAAAATAAATAAAACTAAATAAAAGGAATGGCTCCTCGATAGTATAGTGGTTAGTATACTCGCCTGTCACCCAGGAGACTGGGGTTCGTTTCCCCGTCGGGGAGCCCCTGGCGCAAGACTAATGACCTTGCCCAGAAAAAATAAATCATTATGGAAAATTTAACAAGCCTCAGGACTTGCTAAATAAGGTCAAGACCGGTTCCCGGTTGTAGTGCCGATGATGATGATGAAACAAAAGGAATCCTGTGTTTAATTTTTCCGCGTTGTCTAGGCGAACAGTTTTATTTCTCCTGTTTGTGCTTTTCTTTGGTGCACGTTGGAACTTTGTCTTTGTGATGCTGGTGGAAGGAAGTGAACCGAGTGCCCGTGCCTGGCACAATACTTCCTTCCCCATGGATTCCCTAAAGCCCCGATAGCACTATTATACATCACTAAATTCCCTTTTGCGCATTACAACGATAAGTAGATCTCATGCCGACATTCCTTTTAAAAAATTCAAAAGTACAGCCAACCCGTCTGGGAACAGTTTCTATCCGGTGAAAGGTACGCGTGAGTATGCTTTTCACGCCTCTCCATTTCCCCCTATCAGAATGAACTTGGAGTTTTGCATTCATAAAATTAACAACAATTTTAAACTAGGTCACACGGTTATCCTTCTGGTTTCTGTTGCAAGAGAAACCAAATTAACACGTACACCAAGCCGCTTCTCCTTTGCAATTTTCCCATTCTCTCTGGGTTCATTGACGGCTGAGTAAATTTGCGAGCGTTTAATCACATTTAGTGGGCGGCGAAATGGGGAAATGAGGATGACTTTTTTTTTGGTTTCGGTAGGAAGGTGGAAATCTTCAAAAGATACCTCTGGGCCGATCCAGAGGCATGCCGGGTTTTTATCGACTAAAACCACCTCCCGCCAGGCACATATTTCCGTTGATCTCCGCGGAACTTTCTTTTAGATATTCCATCGCGGGGCGCGACGGAGTTTACTTGTTACTCCGCTCGTCGGGTCGCAACTGCTGCATCATGTCACATAGAATACCATTTGTTACGGGCCATGCCTATTTTGCACTGCATTCTATTACTCCTGCCGGGGTAACTGTCCGTCTCATATGTCTCCAAAATCATTCGTGCGGTCTCGAATCTCACGCACTCCGTGAGTGGTCTGCATTTTCTATTTTGCCTTCGCAATACGAGTACAAGCAGTATGGGTGATTCACATGTTTATACTTGTGCAAGCATTGCCGAAAGCATCCATGCTCTGATATTAGCTAAGTCAGGTGGTAATTCAGCTCGCCATATTTTCTTTTCTTTTGCGCGTCCCTTTTTTTTCAATCATGCTGATTTGAATGGGTATGGCGTATTTTTTCAGGATTCCCAACTCAACTACAATATGGTATAGTTTTCGTCTTGCGACAGAGCCGCTTTTTTGAAATCAATAAAATGTTGGTGGATCGTCTCTCCGTATTCTCACTTATTTTCCAACAATTGTAGCTACTGTGAACATACGTTTGTTCGCTGTTCGGTTCTTGCGTAACACATACTGATAACCTCCCAGTACCTGTTCAGCGTATTGGGTGATTCTTGCCAGTATTAGAGTTGCTAGTATCTTGTATATGGATGGGAGCAGTTATATTCCGCCCTTTTTGGACCGAATTCCTTGTTAATCAACTTATGAACCTGTCGAGCGGTTGCCTCCCGTCCATGCTTCAAAGTTTTGCTGATAATCTATCGGCGTCGAAAGTGTTGTTATTCTTAAGTCGATTTATTGCATCTACTAAAGGAGGGCTCTGGATTATATGGTTCAGCTTTATGTATATTTGGCATACTTATTTTTCATTTGCTGATACGCACATAACGTGAGTTTTCAAAGCATTGCTTCCACCTTACCACGATGTTGTTTGTTTCTGTAAGCAAACAGCCAACCAATTGGGTCTCGCATTAAGTTACATTCTTCTGATGTTCTTAGCTCTGGTATTTCCTATAATGTTTTTGATTAAATTCTCCTCCAATTCTCATTTTTCCGTTTGAAAAGTCTCATTCGGGGTGAATCATCCTGAGATATATAAGTTGCTGAATCTCTGCCCCGCGCCCATCGTCAAACCAAGGCGAGAGGGCCGACTTTCGCGAGACAAGGACAGATGTGTCCTTCATCTTGTCTCTGACTTCTGGTCATCCTGCGATAACCAGAATCACCCACATCTGTGAGGATGTTGGGCTCAGTCTCGCGATATCTGAAAAGAAAAGAAAAAAGCGGGGGTATCCAAGGATAGTGTGGACAGTGTTAGTCCAGGTGTTCTCTAACTACTTGTATAGAGGGATGGTGGGAAAGAAATCGTACAAGACCGGTAGGTCTTGGGTGCGGTAGTAAACGCAGATCACGTCTTTGGCGTCTGATAATCTGCGCTTTGGTCGGTGTATATGTTTGTGTTTGTACCGTCTTGTACTGTGGGCTCGTGTGTGCGGTTTGTTAATAGTAGACCCTATGGGATGGGTTCAGGAATCCTCTATTATAGAGGGGAATGTTGTTGGCAAGGGTGCTTTCTTCAGTTTTGTACTGAAGAAGAAATTGTGTGGGTTTGATCCGAAGAGATCGAGAGAGAGAAGTGCCAATAACGCAAGAGTCCCGTACAAGTCCCGCTGTTCTGAATGCTTTCGAGGTACTTGTATGCTGATTGAAGCAAGTACTCGTCGATGGGGGAAATGGAGGCGCCTTCGTATAGGTGAGAGTTGGGGTAATGGCGACCGTCAAGCCTTCTAGTGTGATTGGTGCATCTTCTGAGGAGTTTCCTTTCGAAAACTCGAAGTCTTTCCATTTGAGCCGAAGATATGCAGGACCATATGGGAAAAGCGTACGATATTTCAGATCGGATTAGCTGCTTATAGCAGAGAAGCTTAACTTTGGTGTCAACTTTGTTGCTCCACTTCAAGATGTTGTGCAGTTGCTTAGACCGAACGGAGGCCCCTTTGGAGAATGTGGGTCACATGTTTGATGAAATTCATTTTCGGGGTATAAGTGACCCCAAGATATTTCATCCTGTCCTGTGGTCTAATCGTAGTATCTCCCATTTCTATTCGAATATTCTGTGAATATCGAGAAGTAGGTTGGGAGAGTTTACTACTCAGAATTATAGCTACTGCTTTAGATGGGTTAAGTCGAATTTTCCATCGACTGTAATACTGATACAGTTCGTCCAGATGACGGTTGAGTCGGTTTGTTGCGAGTTTTGGGGTTTTAGATGACGTGTACACTAGGACGCCATCCGCATAGCAAATCTGGTTTAATCTACCATCCACAGGGCGAGGAATATCTGAGGTGTAGATATTAAATAAGATGGGGCCTAGAATGTAGCCCTGTGGTACGCCTGCAGCGGCGTTGAAAGTTCGGAAAAGCTTTTCATTCACTCGAACTTGGAAGGTTCTGTTTAGAACGAACTGGTAGATGATACTACACAGCGTTTTACTGAGGCCAGTATTCAGTAATTTAAAAACGAGACCTTCGATCCAGGTTGTGTGAAAAGCCTTTTCAATGTCCAAGCTCACCGCAATGGTGGGTTCCTTATTAAAGAGGATCACGCAGTTTTGAAATATGTTGAGAGCCATAGTGGTGCTGTGCGCTCTTCTAAATCCAAATTGGAAATCAGGTATTAGGTTCCTGACACTGATAAATTTATTTAGCTTCTCGTATATGAACTGTTCATATATTTTGCTGATGCAGGTAAGGAGCGAAATAGGACGAAAGCTTGAGGGGTGATAATTTGGTTTCCCAACTTTTGCTATTGGTCAGACAACAGCATGCTTCCTAGCTTGGGGAAAATACCCCATGTTGTAGGCATGGTTGAGCAGAATGGAGAGCTTTATAAAGAATAAAGCAGAGAGCCTTCGCAACGAGTGGTAGGACATATTGTCGATACCGGGTGACTTCTTGGGGTTTCGAGATTTAACTAGGTTCTGTAGGGTATTTGGTGTAACGAAGCCGTGACTATTATCACGTGTGCCGTCGGAGTATGCACTGTTAGCTGAGTTAAAAACAACTATTGGCTCGTTAAAGTTGTCTAATTTATTGTGAACCTCTGAACTAATTATTGCATTAGTTTCCGGGTCCCCATCCTCGAGAGTGAGCTTGTGATTATTTTCAAAGGTCTCTCCGATGATGTTTGCTTTATTGGTGTCATTATTGACAACAAGACCGTTGTGCATGATTGGTCCAGTGATACGAGAGGTGCCACATCTTTTTAACACTTTTATAAATGTTCTGGTCCATCTGAATACCATTCAGTTTGCCTTCCAATTGTCGGGTACGATTGTTTTGGATTCTTTGTTTTATCAGTGTGCCAATATTGTGAATAATGGCTCGCAATAATGGCTCCCTTTGTGTAAAGCGGTGACGGTATCTCATTCCGCACAGGTTCTTACGCTCCCGGATGAGACGAAGAGTGAGGTCGTCAAGGAATCTGATAAGTCTTTTCAAGTTTGTACTTCGGGACATGAGTCTCAGAAGTTTCAACTAGAATCTCGTGAAGTCGAGTTGCAGTGTTATTTATCTTAACCGTCGTTAGGTTCCTGTCAGTGGGGAGAGAGAGTTGGTGGAGTTTTTCGTTCAATGTAATATTGAAGTTGTCAATTTGTGCGCCCATAATCGGGTATGTATCTGACATGAGCCCGGCATGCTCGATAGCCGCGGATGAACATGGTCACAGCGTTGTGGTCAGATACACCCGGCGATACTTAGGGAGGAGTGATTTGGGGAAGTAAGTCTTTGGACACAATGAAGATGTCCAGGATTGAGTTGCCTGGTGTACCAACCGTACGTGCGACTATTTGGAAGTTGATGGCATGACAGTTTTCGGTGTACCATTGGAACAACTTTGTGCCGTTTGGGCAAGAGACGGAGTTGTTCCAGTGGGGATGCCTGGAGTTGAAATCGCCGCCTATGTTGAAGGGTGTATGCCCCGAGGACGTTATTAATTGGCCGATATCTTCGGGATTAATGGGGCCATTTCTTATACATTTCTTATACTTCATATTTCTTATACTGCACGTTGTTGAAGTCTCGCTGTATTAAACTATTTATGATCTCAACTTTCGGAGCTGTTCTGTAAATTATGAGATCGTCTGCGTACGCAATAGCCTGCGGAAGTGCATCTAATAAGTCACTAATGTAAATGTCAAAAAGAATCGGAGAGAGTACCGCGCCCTGTTGCAAACCATTCTTGATATTATACGTTTTATTAGAGATCAGATCGGAGACCTCTATGGATTCGAAATGTGGAGGTCAATAGCTTCATGGCGACGTTCGCTATTAACTAGAATACAGGTGCCAACTCGGTTGATGGGTGGGCCGCCAGTGAGGATTCGATCACTTCGAATCATTGAAAAGTTTAGGAAAGTGGGACGGTGACATGGATGCAACCTAGTTTCCGTTACAAGAACCACGTCCGCCCGGTTATCCTTTATGAAGTCAGAGACTATCGCACGCTTTGATAGCGAAACAAGGGAGTTGACATTTATAAGGATAACTTTAATTTTGGGTTCCATTTTGAAGCGTATGTCTTACATATGCCGTGAAAAGGAGTGCATCCTTCTCAGCCTCAGTTGTTAGTTTTTCATACCGGGGTCGAATATCCTCGATCACGCGAGATAGACTAAGTAGATTCTCCAGCATTGAGGGTTGCCCCTTTGGAGGATTTTGTGCCGCCGCTTGGATTTGTGGCATTGTGTTGGCCTGTATAGCGGATCGCTTAGGAACTTGAATATGTTTTTGGGGGAGAGGTGGTGGGAGCTGCTCCTCTATATGACCATACCTTATTATATCCCTTTTTGTTGTTTTCCAATTTTCATTTCTTTTGTAGTTTCGCCTTTTTGGCAACAAGTATTTTTGTTAGCATTAATTGCTGTTTTCGGAAGAGAGAACTGTGATATTAAATTCTACATCACTCGCATTACTATTTTACGCTTATATACAAAGAACCCGGTAGGTGTAGGAGTGATGACCCAACACTACCCCCAGGAAAAAAAAATCATCGAGTAATCAATAACTTAGCAAATTGCCGATTTTTTTTCACACAACTGATATGCAAATCGCTTGGCACTTCTGTAAACAATAAAATTTCCTGTCATAAGACAAACGTCGTTTACAAATTATAACAATGTGAAGTTGATTGTAGTTCCATTGGGCCACCCTGCAGTTTCGAGAAAAAAGCAAAAGGCCATAAAGTTTTGTTCTAAAGCTTTATGGATTTTTGCTTTTTGCTTTTAGTTTTTCCTCTTAATCTCGAATCTCTTGTCTATACAGAACTCTTTCAATGAAGGCAGTGAAGTCCTTGATTTATTTTTACCCGGTTCTTTTAAATCTCCACGCCTTCTCCTTTGACGTCTTCTGAGCTTTGAAGTTGACAATTGATATAAGGCGAACGTCTTATTCTTCGCAGACTCGTTGCGGGGACGGCCCCATTTTTAATTTTAAAAACGATATAACTTTCTCAATATTGTAGGCATTTGTAGAGGATGTGTCTTAAAATATTTCTTAAACTTCAGGCTTCCAATTAGAGAAAAATAAAGGCTGTTTAATACTTTAAAAATTCACAACGTGACCGCTCGCACGACTTAATCTTTGTGAGATAAATTCCGATGATTTTTCTGCACATTTCGGCTCCTCTTCCAGGACTGAATGAACGTTGATTTTCAACTTCTCAACAGTTTGAGGGTTATCCACCCAACAAAAAATCTAACAAATCGTATGAATTAAGCGGCCAATTGACTTCACCAAATCTTGAAATTTCACCACTTGGGAACTTTCCGGGAATTATTGTTAATTTTCCGATATCGCGATAAAAAACATTAATTTCACATTAATTCGAATCCGTCATTTATAAACAATTAGTGTGATTAAAAAAAAAAACTAAATCCTGAAACGATCTTCATGTTTGATTTTGTGCTGTTCGCTGGGTGGATTCTTTGTGTGCTAGCAGTGTTTGGCGGAACGCTGCAACCAGGACCTTCAACCGAAGGAAGAACAACATCCGATAAAGTTTAATACACACAATAACCGAACCGAAACATAACGCCAAAACAGTTCGATGATTAGGGAAAGGGTGCGTTCACAAATTAAATTCAAAGTTGTCAAGTCCCTATTGTATAATCCTAGGGTTTTCAAATAGGGACTTGACAACTTTCTTTCGGTAGTAAATTTTTATAATTTACAGAAGTTTTTTATTCACGATGAAAATCTTGAGTTTGTTGAATAAATTGACAGTGACAGTTCGATGATTAGTGATAGGGTCCGTTTACAAATTAAATTCAAAGCTGTCAAGTCCCTATTGGAAAACCCGATATTATTTACACGATCTTTAAGGAAAGGTCCTCCACAGTCTTCAACATTGTAGTGTTCCAGAAAGGCCCCACCCATCGTCCTTACTTTATTGAAACCATGAATGTAAACGATTCCCAAATCATTATCGAGCAACCTGGGCAGCTGCTCAAAATAACAAACTGCCATGCATTTCTAAATCCAAAGACCATGGCAGCTGATTGAATACCATCAGAAAAATCAATATCGAGCTACCGTGGCAGCTGCTCGAATCTGACTGGCCAAACAAACTTTCATGTGTTTCAGAGTTCAAGTATAAAAAGGAAAACAAACATGTTTTAAATAGTCATTCCATCACACTCATTCATCGATGATCATTTGGATGATTTTCATTATTTTACTCGATGCGATTTCAGTCTGTGAGAATAAACATCAATAAGAAAAAATTAATACAGTAGTTTTAATCAGCACAACAAAACTCTGAATGCTACGCTCTTTCCTCGATCATAGAGGAACTGTGGGGAGAAGAAGTATGTTGCACCGGCGCACGGCGCTGATTCCCTTCTTCCGCCACCGTCACTATAAATTCCGCCGAAACAAAACCAAGAGAAGAGAAGCTGTTCGCTGACATGGTTCCCAGGCTGTGAAACAAAACACACAGATGGCACCGAAGCAAAAGTGAATGAAATGCACTGCATATTGTTTATTAGTTAAATGAGTTCTTTATTATTTTATTTCTTAACACAAACTGGGATTAAACGACATGTCTCATAAATAAAAGGCACAACACTACGACAGCGACTCCGAGGAAACCCACCGTACCGGCGCCGGTACGGTGGATGGCGAGCGACCCGACCACTTGGAAGATTGAATTGCGACTCCTCGAGGATAGATTTAGTTTAGTTTTAGCTTTAAACCACATTTAATTTCCTAATTCTTTTACATGTATAATATTAGGGATAAATGTTAAACCCTTTTCTACAATCACAGTCCTTAAATTAACTTACTGGCTCTATGCGAGCTCTCTAAATTACACATTACAACTTGATTTTTATATTCGCCTTTCGGGGTACATGTTTTTTTTTGTTTCTTATATATATATATATATATATATATATATATATATATATATATACATATATATGTATGTATATATATATATATACATATATATATATATATATATATATATATATTGTAGCGAGCTTAGGGTTCGCTGGATTAATTATTTGTAAATAAATAAGAGCCGTTAAATCGATTCTGAATTAATGTGACATTTTATTAGTCCGTAATAACAATCGTTACTTTTTACCGTACACTTAACCTTTTCTCTATTTATCGCTTCCGTAATTATCGCGTATTTTACTGCTTACTTCTCGCTTGTTTCACGTTCTACTTCTTACTCATCACTATGCTCTGTGTGCGGCGTATTTATACCGTTTCAGCGTTTCGTTTCCGTCCGTTCCATTGCCTTGAATGTTCTACTCTTCCTAGTCTCCAGTTTTCCATTACTTTATAGAATATTCTAGTCGCTATGATGGACGTTGGTAAAAAGGTGCTAAGTGGTGCGATACTTTATACAATGAAGACTGTATATCGTATCTTGAGTTGGTTGCCGAAACGAATCCCTTGTTCGCATTTGAATATGCGGGATTATTCGTTTGCGGCACGAAAGAAATTGTAGATTGTTTATCTATAGAAAGATGCTGGTGATACGACTATAGTCTGTCGTATCGCCCGATGCCTGCCAAAGGACAGCGTTCCTTGGTTTGCACTTAGTGCTTTGCTACGTCTCAACGTGGATGGTGGTAATTACATGTATCTGCGTTGGACTATTATCGCTGGCTAAAGGGGTCGCTAGCCGATGTGTGTGTAAAAAGGTTTTGTACACATATTGAGACTGGGATTAGCCAACTCTATGGTAAGATTCTCTGATATGCGGTCGTATGATATACGAACCGATGAATTTTCTTTTCAGAGAATTTATGACAAGAAAGCTAAGAACTCTTACAGGGGATTTGTAAGCGAAGAAATGCTTGAAAAGGTAAGAATTCTTTTGCAGAAGCTTTACGATTATAGCTTTGCTCTAAGTAATGCGTGTAGCATTCATTTTTTTTTTTCATTCTTAAACATTTTTTTATTTTCTTTCTATATTCTTAGTTTCTAAATTAAAGGCTAGACAAAAAATGCTTAAATTCTAGCTTAAATATCTTATATAATAACTTACTGGTCCTTCGCAGACGCTCTAAGCTAAACATTACTTAATATTTGTATAATTTGCCTTTCGGCGACAAAACTTTGTGGCAATACTTATAATTAATTGAAAGACAAAGAAAAATTTGAAAAACTTTGTCAATTTTTTTTTTTTTTTCTTTTTTTTTTTTTTTTATCTTTTATGTAAAATCACTTAGCTTAACTTAACTTAAATCTTATACTACCCTAATTCTAGAAAAGCTAAGTCTATGTAAGCTAGCTGATGATAGTGTGATTCTATACCGTCTTTGGTATCCAGGTCTTTATATGCCATTCAACCACCAGAACTGTTGAGCTGTCTAATCCTATCGTCCCGGTCTCTGTGGGAGATAGCCCTACTGAAGCGTAGGAGCTCTTCTTCGGTGCGTGTTATTTCCCGGTCGTAGCACAATCGCCCGTCTACGGATGATCTACTTACATGATAGATCAGCGGAATTCCGGATCTATCCTGTATAAGCCCTTTCATGTCCAAATCAAGGAACGCCTCTGGTGGAACAAAACCGTTGCGACGCACGTTCTCATAGTACAGGGTATTTGGCTAATAAGCCCCGAAAATTAGGTCATTGGACGAGCATATTGCTCTCGCAATATGTCCTCTGATTAATTTAATCATAAAAAAAAAAAAAAAAAAAAAAAAAATGTGGCGAGAAGGCCGAATTTGGCGAGACAGGACATATGTGTCCTTCATCTTGTCTCTGACTTCTGGTCATCTTGCGATAACCAGAATCACCCACATCCGTGAGGATATTGGGCTCGGTCTCGCGGCATCTGAAAAGAGAAGAAAAAAAGGGCGGTATCCAAGGATAGTGTGGACAGTGTTAGTCCGGGTGTTCTCTAACTACTTTTATAGAGGGATGGTGGGAAAGAAATCTTACAAGACCGGTGGGTCTTGGGTGCGGTAGTAAACGCAGATCACGTCTTTGGCGTCTGATAATCTGCTCTTTGGTCGGTGTGTATGTTTGTGTTTGTGCCGTCTTGTACTGTGCGTTCGTGTGTTTGGTTTGTTAATAGTAGACCGTATGGGATGGGTCCAGGAATCCTCTATTATAGAGGGGAATGTTGTTGGGAAGGGTGCTTTCTTCAGTTTTGTACTGAAGAAGAAATTGTGGGGGTTTGATCCGAAGAGATCGAGAGAGAGAAGGGTCAAGAACGCAAGAGTCCCGTACAAGTAGGTTCTCGCGGTTCTGAATGTTTTCGAGGTACTTATATGCTAATTGAAGCAAGTACTCGTCGATAGGGGTAATGGAGGCGCCTTCGTATAGGTGAGAGTTGGGGTAATGACGACCGTCAGGCCTTCTAGAATGATTGGTGCATCTTCTGAGGAGTTTCCTTTCGAAAACTCGAAGTCTTTCCATTTGAGCCGAAGATATGCAGGACCATATGGGAAAGGCGTACGATATTCCAGATCGGATTAGCTGCTTATAGCAGAGAAGCTTAACTTTGGTGTCAACTTTGTTCCTCCACTTCAGGATGTTGTGCAGTTGCTTAGACCGACCAAGGCCCCTTTGGAGAATGTGGGTCACATGTTTGATGAAATTCATTTTTGGGGTATAAGTGACCCCGAGATATTTCATCTTGTCCTGTGGTCTAATCGTAGTATCTCCCATTTTTATTCGAATATTCTGTGAATATCGAGAAGTAGGTTGGGAGTGTTTACTACTCAGAATTATGGCTACTGCTTTGGATGGATTAAGTCGTATTTTCCATCGACTGTAATACTGATACAGTTCGTCCAAGTGACGGTTGAGTCGATTTGTTGCGAGGTTAGGGCCTTTGGTTGACGTGTACACCAGGACGTCATCCGCATAGCATATTTGGTTTACTCTCCCGTCCACAGGGCGGGGAATATCGGAGGTGTAAATATTGAATAAGATGGGGCCTAGAATGGAGCCCTGTGGTACGCCTGCAGCGGCGTAAAAAGTTCGGGAAAGCTTTCCATTCATTCTCACTTGGAAGGTTCTGTTTAGAACGAACTGGTAGATGATGCTACATAGCGTTCTACTGAGGCCAGTATTCAGTAGTTTAAAAGCGAGACCTTCGATCCAAGTCGTATCAAAAGCTTTTTCAATGTCTAGGCTTACCGCAACGGTGGGTTCCTTATTAAAGAGCCGCACGCAGACGTGGTTTTGAAATAAATTGAGAGCCATAGTGGTGCTGTGCGCTCTTCGAAATCCGAATTGGAAATCAGGTATTAGGTGCCTGGCACTGACAAAGTTATTTAGCTTCTCGTATATGAATTTTTCATATATTTTGCTGATGCAAGTGAGAAGCGAGATAGGGCGAAAGCTTGAGGGGTGATACGTTGGTTTCCCAACTTTTGCTATTGGACAAATAATAGCGTGCCTCCAAGCTTGGGGAAAGTACCCCATGTTGTAAGCATGGTTGAACAGAATGGAGAGCTTTATAAAGAATAAGGCAGAAAGCCTTCGCAACGAGTGGTATGACATGTTGTCGATACCAGGTGACTTCTTAGGGTGTCGAGATTTAACCAGACTCTGTAGGGTATTTGGTGTGATGAAACCGTGACCATTATCACGTGTGTCATCGAAGTATGCACTGTTAGTCGGGTTAAAGACAACAATTGGCTCGTTGAAGTCGTCCAACTTACTGTGGACCTCTGAACTAACGATTGCATTAGTTTCCGGGTCGCCATCTTGGAGAGTGAGTTTGTGATTGTTTTCGAAGGTCTCTCCGATGATATTTGCTTTATTGGTGTCGTTATTGACAACAACACCATTGTGCATAATTGGCCCAGTGATGCGGGAAGTGCCACATATCTTTTTAACATTTTTATAAACGTTCTGGTCCATCTGGATACCCTTCAGCTTGTCTTCCAATTGTCGGGTACGATTGTTTTGGATTCGCTGTTTTATCAGTGTACCAATATTGTGAATAATGGATCGCAATAATGGCTCCCTTTGCGTAAAGCGGTGACGATATCTCATTCTGCAGAGCTTTTTACGCTCCCGGATGAGACGAAGAGTGATGTCGTCATGGGGAATCTGATAGGTCTTTTCAAGTTTATACTTCGGGACATGAGTCTCCGAAGTTTCAACTAGAATCTCGTGAAGTCGTTTTGCAACGTTGTTTATCTCAACCTTCGTTAGATTCCTGTCAGTGGGAAGAGAGAAATGGTGGAGTTTATCGTTCAATGTAATATTGAAGTTGTCCCAGTTTGTCCGCCCATAATCGGGTATGTATCTGATATGAGCCCGGGATGCTCGATAGCCGCGAATGAATCTGGTCACAGCATTGTGGTCAGATACACCCGCTGAAACTTGAGGAGGAGTGAGTTGTGGAAGTGAGTCTTTGGACACAATAAATATGTCCAGAATTGAGTTACCTCGAGTACCAACCGTAGGTGCAACTATTTCGAAGTTGAGGGCATACCTGTTTGCGGTGTACCATTGGTACAGTTTTGTGCCATATTAATTTAATCATAAAATTATCCACCCTATTTATGCAGGCTTCATTATATAAAGTCTCATTTGAGTAGTACTTTTTGTATTCCGATTCCGGTGTTCGATATAATCTGAGACAGGTTCTCAGACACTTCCTTTCGAACACCCGAATCTTTTCCATCAAATTTGGACCTATGTTAAACCATACTGGACAGCCATATATGAGCATTGGCCTGATTAGCGTCATGTAGCATATGACCTTTACCCTGCTGTCAAGTTGGCTACTGTGAAATAGCCTCCTTGTCATAGCAAACGTTTTTCTAGCCTTGACCAGAGCAGCCTCTACATGTCTGTTGAAATACAGATATTGGTCTAGCCAGAATGCGTGTAGCATTTTCAGTGTTTAATGCGATTGCATTAGCGAAACCTTATGCTGCTGGGATGAGGTCATGGGGGTTTTTAGGAAGGTGTACCGTGGGGTTTGGCGGCACCGCCGCAGAAGCACGGCATAGCATAACAACATATTTGTATATAATTATCGATTCGAAAACGCTCATAGATTTTTTTTTTTAATATATAATGTTTTTTTTAATATAAAATATTTATAATATTTGCATATACCAGCCACAAGAAAAAAAACAATGAAATCGGAAAATAGGTTTAGGTCTGGAACTAAATACGTAACCCGCAGGAGTATTTACTTCTACAAATACTTATACATGAGTTCTGTATAATTATTTGAACCTTTCTGAATGGGCACCAACTCGTTTAGCCATCTTTGAAAAGAATGTCTCGGGAATGTTCCTGCTAACTGTATACTCCTTGCGAGAACGAGGATGGTTCAGGAACTCCAGCAGTTATGAGAATTTTTGTCTTTTTATGGTTGCGCGAAAGGATGTGTAATTGTGGCATCTCTAACAGATACACACAATTCACAAGCAAAATAGTGAAGAACACCGAACGAAAATCGAATAAGAAAATACATTAGAGCCGTATACCTAGCGATAACATAACAATTCACATCAGTGGAGTATAGTCGAGTTTAAAAATCAAATTCTAAAATCGGCCAGTAGCCTGATGGGTAACGCTTAGTGTTGACGTCCGGCGCCGTGCTTCCTCGGATGAGGGAAGAGCGCGGACCTTTTATTATTATTGTCTGCTCACAAATTGCTTTTATTTCATTAAATTAGGGATAATTCAAAGTATTTATTTTTACAAGAATTATTTTATTTATTTTCTTCTTCTTTGTGTTACTTTTCAAACTGAACTGAACTAATTACTTAACTCAATTGCTACTTGATTTGAACTAAACTTCTACTTGATAACTTAACTCTTAAAACTTCCTAACTAAACTTTTTAATCTCAACTAGTACTTAACTCTACTGTTTCTGATACTCAACTCAAAAGTCTCTTTACAGTACAATTTTTCCTCTTCTTATAGAACATTGTGTTCTAATTGGTTGGAAATTATAACATGAACAAAACAACTTTTAACAAGGTCTCTGTGACTTTTAACATGAATAAAATTTGGACGAAAATCAAAGTTACTATGTTTTGAATGAATAAAAAGGTGCAGGTTATTAAATGTGCTGTAACTGGCAATATTGTGAATGTTTATGAATGGTATGTATTAAGTGAGAATGTAATATATGTTAAGGGAAGTTTTTAAGGATGTGTAAGGAGAATCAGCGTTAAATTTAATAAAGGGTAGTATTCTGGAATACAACATTAGATACCATTTTTTGGGTGATTCAAACTGTCATAGCGTCAGTTCGAATCACACGTTCTTCTTCACTATTATTTCAAACGCTATATAATCTTCTAACGATCACTTTAGGTTTCACTTTAGGGCACGGGTTAGCTCCTTGGGAAGGTGTACTATACCTTTCAGAAAATTCTCGTCTTCTCTTTGTTCACACAGCTTATTTTGCACTCGGGTTACTAGAGGACAGATTTCAGTCCAACGCTACTTTGACCGCATTATCTGAGATCAACGAGATACATTGGAAGGTTGTTTCTCCATTGAGCGAAGCGGCAGCATACAAAAATGGCATGTTCAGAATCCAGTATTGTGGACACAGATGAAACGCTGTGTCCAAAGCGGTTTAGGTATATTCGATACCCACCGTGCCCCGACAAAAACTGCGTAAAATGGTAATTGCAGTTAACGTGTCAGCACATTTCCCAAAATTCTATTGATGGGATGAGTTGATAGTTTCATCTACCCTTTAAGCTCGTGTTCCATCTAGCCTGCTATACAGCGATAGATGCTTCTCTTCCTTCTAGGTTTGCCACCGTAATTATACCAGACGTTTCATCCCTTCTGGCTCTCCTTTTATAGATTCGAAGTATTTTCTCGGCTACGATGCAGGCTAATGTCTCAATTTACAAATTACCACGTACTTCACCTAACCACGATACCATTTGCCAATTTTCAACAAGAAGGCTGAAATTACCAGAGAGCTCAACCGCTCATTCCCATCCTTTTTATATGAGAACATTATACTTAAAAATATGGGCGAAAATATGCATAGTGCTCGTTAAGAGAATTTTGTAATTGTAATTAATGTAGCGTAAGAATTACGACATGTGTGAGATAGTGGATAAAAAGGGTGGAAATAGTTTGTATGTTATAATCAATGAAATGTTTTATCTATGAAAACTACTTTTGGGATAGGATTAGGTTAGGGGGTTTTAATAATTTAAACAGTAAAATGAAATGAGCTATTGAGGCGTGGGAAAATGTTGTTTTTGGATATGAAATGTGTTCGCGGATTAAGGACGCGTATTTGCGTATTGATTTGTATAGAACCAGGGGTGAAAATTCGCATTGTAAATTATGTAACAGGCTATAACAAATGTCGCTTCGTAGGAGATCTGTGAGGGATAAGTATTGTGTGCCGGCGTACGGCACCGGTTCACAGAGGTCCCACCGACGATTTTCTGCACAAAGATTGTTCACCGGGATTTCGCAGCAGAATAGTCGACTGTTCCGTCGATACCCGTTCACCAAGAAGGAGTAAAAACTGAAACACTTACGGCTTGTTTGGTGGTCCAACTGATCTTTTATTTAACTTTACGATGAATCTATACAAAGGTCGTTAAACTGTTATCCAAATCATGAATTTGTGTTTTACATAATTCCGAGTCCGCCGGCGCATTACTCTTCATTGACCAGGTAACGATATTGTCTACACATGCATACATCATAGTAAATCACTTAATTCGGTACTTGTACTTAGTATGCACTCTAAAGGGGGTATTGCAACTGATCTTATGTTTAACTTTAAGAAGAGCCAGATAACGGTATTGTCTACGCACGTATATTCATGATTAATCACTTAGTCCGGTACTTGTAATTAGTGTACACTCTAGAGGATATTGCAACTCAACGACACCGTAGATTGAGGGGCGATGCGCGCTCAGTGGTGGTTGTGACTCTACTTTTTTATGTGTGCCCCCGGTGGCGGTTGAAGCTCGACTGACTTATGAATGGAAAGACTCTATTCATCGCGCCGTGACGATTAAGTCATAGCAAAAATAGACTCGCTGCCACTTACGAGGAATTTTGAGTAGAATTGCTATGCTTGCATAGGAATTCAGTTCCAGCGAATCCTCGCCGTATAAGCTGAGTTGGATTCGTTGGTTGTGTGTACCGGGAAATTGGCTTTGGGAACGCGAGCAGGTATGGGCATGAATTTTCGGGTTAAGTTGGAATTGCTTGGGTGCAAGCAAGGAATATCGTTTAGATAAGATATTAACAGAAGTGATTTCGGGGAAGTTGGTGGTGGTGGTTAATGTTCCGTTATGGATTTGAATATGCGTTTCATTACAGCATATGAATTTCGGGGAAATTAAGATTGCTTGGTCGCAAGAAAAGAATATAACTTAAGTAGAGAGTTGACCGAGGCAATTTTGGGAAAATGTATGTGGGGTGATGTAATTGAGGGAGATGATTGGTATTCCATTGTAGGTTGGAATATGCATTTTATTACAACTTATGAATTTCTGGGAAATTGAGATTGCTTGGTCGCAAGGAGGAAATATGAATTCAGTAAAGAATTGACCAAAGCAATTTTGGGAAAATGATTGCGGAGATGATTTAGAATTAATTCTGTTGAATTATATTTTGTTGTGGGCTTTGGAGTGTGTTTTTCATTGCAGATTGGGAGATGAATTCTTGCAAGCTCGGGCTGGATGCGCTTGCAGTCGAGATTGGTTGGCATTGTGGTTTGGTTCTCCATGTGGTATAGAGAACCCCCACAGATCATCCTGACAGCCCATATAGTCGTTAATGCACAAAGCTTCTGATCATTCTTTCAAGTGTTTTGTTTGTCGAGTTTGTGGCCACAGTGGCGCGACATAGGCTGGTACGGATGCAACCACCTTTGGCACGATAACTCTTTAACTTTTTATCCACGTTCACCGATGTATGGTAATATACCAGATAGAAATTTCTGTATGTTTGTGGTTTTCTTACTCGCATACTCTACGTGAGATTTAAATCTTATTCTGTTGCCGACACAAATACTTAACAGTTTCCTTTGATCAGATGTTCTGATTTCTTAACTGGAAGTTAGTATATTCTATATGCGCTTTCGACTAGTAATGAGGATTTCCTCCATTTTGTGATCGACTAGATCTAGTATAGAGGATAGTAACCAGTCTTTACTTAGTCGAATTGTCTGATTAAGAGCCGCTTCTACTTCGTTTATATTTTTGGCGATTGTTACAAATTCAATGTTGTCTGCGATTTCACTCATTTCAACCCCGTGGGGTAGTTTTGTTTGTAAAATTCCATAGTATATAATATTGCACAAGAATAAACTATGTACTGACCCTCGAGGAACACCTGTCGATTCATAGAGTTGGACAGCCATCGATTTTTATGACCTTGTACGTATCGTACATCCGCTTTCTATTGGTGACAATACGGTGAGGTGACTATTCGACACTCCAGTTGAACGCCCCTTACCATTGGTGGGGCGAACCATCCCTGGGTACCTGGAAAATAAGGGAATAGTTTGGAAGTGACTCCCCTCTGGAATGACACAAGTGTCTTTTTATTATAAATATAAATTTTTTTATATTGAGAAAGAGCATATACGATCCATGCGTTCCAAAACAGAACTCAAGCTACGAAGTATTGCATTTTCCACGCATCAGGAAATATTCCTCTTTCGAACCCTTTCTTTATCGCAATTAAAATACCTCTGATCTCTGATCTTTGAGGGCTTTGTTTGGGATCCTTTCAGACCCAGGAGCTTTTTTGTCGTGTATTGTTTTGCATGCCATCTGCCGACAGAACTGGTATGACCTGTGTGTCAAAGTTTTTCAACGCTTCACTCCGGGTTGGGTTTCCGAGGAAAGTGTTTTTGTACAAGTTACAAGTGGGGTTTCGTAGCCCTTTACTTTTGTCATATACAATCCGTAGGTGGAGCCCCAGGGATATATGTCCGTCTGTGCGCAGTTGTTTCTAAAGCACCCCGCTTTTTTATTCTTTATAGAAGTCCTTAAATCTCATTTTGACATTTTGAGGTTATTAAGGTGTTCTGGTTCACTGGATTGTTGGATTACAGAACCTCACAATGATTTTCAATAAACCATCGTCGAGCGTGTTATCCTTCTACTATTATGGCTTAGTTACTGTGTTATATATACGAGGGTTGCCTTTTATATTTCGGGATTAGAGAACAAAAACAAATATTGATCATCGAAAATCACTTTATTGTTTTTCAAAATATTCCCCATGAAGATCTATACACTTTTGCATGGGTTTGAACCAATTGTCGAAGCACATTTGCCACTCTGATTGAGGTATCTCCAACACATGCATTCTGAATGCAGCAACCGCTTCTTCAGGTGTCGAAAAACGTTGACCTCTCAGTTTGTTTTTTACGTACGGGAATAAAAAGAAATCATTCGGTGCCAAGTCAGGACTATACGGCGGATGACCCATCAAATCGATGCTTTGGGTGCTCAAAAATGCAGTTGTCGCAGCCGATGTGTGAGAGCTCGCATTGTCGTGGTGAAGAGTGATCCGTCTTCGGCGGTTGGTTTTCCTGATTTCTTGGAAGACAACTGGCAAACAAATGATTGTGTACCACTCAGAATTGACTGTTCTGCGTTGTTCTAGTTGTACGGTTGCGACATGTCCAGTTTTTCCGAAAAAAAAACAGGCGACCATTTGCTTGGAAGTGTTTCGTGCGCGAACAACTTTTGTCGGATTCGGCTCATCTTGAAACACCCAGACAGTCGACTGTCCACGATTCATCACCTGTCACGATGTCATAGACGTGTTTCGAAGCACCGCGACCGTATTTTTTGAGCATTTCTTTCGACCAATTGACACGAGCCTTTTTTTGGGCGATTGACAAATTGTGTGGGATCCAACGCGAACAAATTTTTTTGACGGTCAAATGTTTATGCAATATTGAATGTATGCTGGTCCCACTAACGCCTAAGGTTGTCTCAATCTCACGATAGGTCACATGACGATCTCCCAATATCAGTTCGCGCACAGCAGCAATGGTTTTCGGAACAACAACTGATTTTGGACGACCTTCACGAAATTCATCTTGGAGTGAACTACGACCACGATTGAATTCACCATACCATCGACAAACACTGGTCCTTGATGGAGCTTCATCGCCAAAAATTGAATTAAGTTCATCCATGCACTGTTGCTGAGTTAATTCACGCCGAAAGTTGTAAAAAATAATCGCACGAAAATGTTGACGATTTAATTCCATTTTTGGGCCGAGATGAATCTTTTAAGTTACTGTAAACAACACAAATAGCGCTCGTATGTCAAAACGTTCTGAGTGCGTATAACCTCAAAAATGTCCAACTTTACAACAGAGCTGTCAATTGCCGGATTGCAACGCTAGGGTTACCAAATCCCGAAACATAAGAGGCAACCCTCGTATTTCACTGAACTCCCATTTAGCTGATATCTATTAGTACTACCCCGCTATTGACATAGAGATCCTGGGAAAATTCTTGTTGTGCAATGTTCAGTGAATGACAGCCAAGAAGAGCCATCTCACTTCTGGTAGGATGGTATTCATCAAAAAAGAAAAGTTTTCCCATGTCAAACTGCGATGACATCAGTTCGGATTTGAAAGCGTTAGGAAAGAACGACTGCTGATATCCGGGTTCTAAAATAGTATAAGTGTGCAAACAGAATCTAACTTCTTTTCAGGCCAATCTTATTTCTGGTAATTTGTACCGGGTTCATGTACTTTTGTGAAAGTATTAAATAATGTTTTGATTATCTTATTACAATATATCGCACATACATCCCAACTGGTAAAGACAACAAAATTATTATGTAGAAAATACAAGGCAATATGCAGATTCCACTACTTCAACCAGTTAATCGTTTCAGCCCTTGCCAAAATAGGCAAAATAATGACTTCCAAGGTATGAATGTTCATCAAAATACCCCCTGCAATTATATGAGTGCAAACATATCAAGTTTATTCGACGACCTGTTCATTCTACAAACCAGAAGTGTACTCATATCCGTCCCCTAGTTTTGTTAGATGTCTTTTTAAAAATGGTATACTACACAACCCATAGTTGGCACATGGAGTTTTTTACTTTGCAGCAATAACTCTCCTCGTTTCCAACGTGATGTCTTGAATCATATATTATACTTCACTCATTTCCTCTTATCAAATCGATTTCTCAAAAAAAACAGCTGCCATAAAAAAGACGTTTCAGATGACGTCTCATAAAACCGCAAATCCAAGCAACAATTTCAAAATAAAGTCTTAGAATGCCCTCTAATCCCTGGGATAATCTCAAAGTTCCACTGTGTATAAAGGGAATTTGAAAAGAATAAGACCAACGCGTTATATCTCAAGGCGTCAATCTCAACGCATTTTTCATTTTTATGGTTTCTCACCTTTGAATATAAAAGACTTCGGTGTGTGCTTTCTGTAATTTTGTTTGATTTATAGTCACCCCTAAAAGGGAAATAACCGACCCTTGCGGAATGAGATTTTGAAAGCAAAGACTGTTCACGATATATATTAAAGATGTGTTAAAAGTTCAACAATGTAACAAGAATACTTGCTCACAGGCATGTCAGCTGGGTACTGCACACCAGTCTATCATTTTGGCGTTGGTTGTTAAGAACCGACGCAGTCCCATATTAACTTATCAATTTTAGCAAATGGTTATTGTTGTACTTTCTTGCCCCAGTGACACTGAACGAACAAAGTGCAGGAGTTCTTTTAAGTGAACTAAGTTCCAAAACCTGTTTTCTTCGTACATTTGAAAAACGGCATGAATCCATTGATGGCTCTACTGTGTTGAAGGTCCTTTGCGATACATTTCGCAGTATCGCTGACAAAGTAACCAATTTCTTTGTGATCCGTGACCCTTAAAGGACCCCATGACGTTCAACGCTAGCAGCATATTACTAACGAAATCACATTGAAATACTGGAAAGATCTGCATATACCGTAAACTTATGTCCTTCAAAAATACTTCTGGTAAACGTCGTTTCAGATATTTCAACAACAAAACGGTCACAGGAAGCGGAACTTTATGGTAATATCAGATAACTTAACGTTATTTCCTTCCAATTACATATTCGTCCATTCGTACTCTGACGTCCTTTTACCAAAAGGGAAAAACGAAGTGAAAAATAAGACGAATTCTGAAGAAGGCAAAAAAAAAAAAAATGAAAGAAATGGAAAGCGGACACATTGGAGTGTCCTTTCTGGTAATTGGATATGTTGGCAACTGGCGAAGGAGAAGCAGGGTGTCCGATCCTGAATGATATCCTATGAAAGAAATGTACGTAACCGGAAAAAGATATTTGTAGAATGTTGATTTTGAATGCTTACGCAGGCAGTAAATAAGTTTTTGGATCCTTATGGAAATGCTCCCTTAAGTATGAAAGTTTCTCAATATTGGACTGTCATTAACGGTAATTAGGTAACAGCATCAACGTCCAACGACAGAAGCAAATTTAGAAAAAGTATCCTTTAATTTAAGAGGGAGCTTCAGGAGGAAAAGTACATCGGTGGACAGACAGCCATGGTGCATAGAATAACACAACTAACGGAGGTGGAGGACAAAAAAGTTCAAGGCTTTCTTATCGCTTCAATAGGAAGGATGCAGATGCTGCGACAGGATTGCTCATAACTGACTCAAAGGTCATTTATGACAACATTGGCGAATAATAGGATTATCTTACGGAAGAAATGCGAATGTCTGGTAATAGGGATTACCCAGCATCCATATACTTTTTAATGTACTACATTGGTTTATATTATAACTGCTTTCAATTCATACTCGTAGACTTAATAACTAGTTTCTATCCCTCAGATCTCCTTGTAATCTTTTTCTTTTTTTACAGTATTTTATATTCAACTTCACGTCAGTCACCCGCGAACTCTCTTCCAGAGAAGACCATTTTTAACAGTGCGATAGTTAAAAAAGTGAAGTGAACTGTCCTAGAATAAAAGTATTTAAAATTAATTATCTTAAATTCCCTTGAACTCACAAACAAAACACAACAAGGATACACCAGGTAAGAAAAAAAAAAAAAAAAAAAAAAAAAACATGGCCCTAGGGCCAAGCCATCATTCCGGCAATAGGTTCGTAGAACTGGGAGAATGCTCACTCTCAGGCTCTACATCCAAAGTGCCAACAAAAAGAAAAGACAATCCCGCAGCCCATTGTCTTTCAATTTCCCTGCTCTCCGGAACAAAACCGCAATAAAAAACCCTCGGTTCGTTCAAATTTACCCAACCGAAGCATCAATGCCACTTACATCCGTCAACGTCTTTGTACTAAAAAGAATCATTGATTCTATTAATACACAGTACGAAAAAATTACACTCCTTAGGTATGGTTCTATCATAATTTTAGCTAAAGACCAAGAAATCGCCGATAGATTCATCCAGCCTACGCGTTTTGACACAATCTGTCCGGTCAATATTAGACTGCACCCCAAACTAAATACTTCCAAAGGGGTTGTGTATGCCCCTTGCCTCATTAATGTCCCAGAAGCCGGCATTATATCAGAAATGGAATCCCAAGGTGTGGTAAATGTCTTCAAATTCACAAAAATCAACAACAAAGAACGATTACCCACAGGATTGATGCTGTTTTCTTTTGATCGGCTACAACCACCAACAACAATACAAATCGGCTGGTACAACGCCAAGGTCAAGGAATACATTCAAAGGCCAATGCGGTGCCGACAATGCCAATTACTCGGCCATACGGCAAAATGGTGTAAACGCACAACAGCATGTAATACATGTAATCTGCCACCACATCCCGAAACTGAATGCACAAGAACAATATGTGCTAACTGTCAAGGTCCGCACCCGGCCTCTTCCTCTACCTGCCCTAAATATATTGAGTACCAAAAAGTATTAGAAATTCAAACAAAAAACAAAACAACCCTAGCTGACGTTAAATGTTACATATCCATAACAGAAACATGACATGAATATAAAATAAGCATAACAAAACGAATATATCTCTATAATGTCATTTGAATGCAATTATATCTTAAATACCTAAATTACCTATTAATAGGTAGACATTCTTGTAATAAGCATATATCTCTATAATGTCGTTTGAATACAATTATATTTTAAAATACCTAAATTACCTATTAACAGGTAGACATTCTTGTTACTACCTGGGGTACAATCTATTAAGATTACAATGTTAGATTTTAAGTAAAAACACAATTATAAATTAGTCTTAAGATAGCCTCCGAGAAGGAACGATCCCCTCGTAAAATATTGTATTAAATAAGAGTCGTAAGATAGATTCAAAAGGGGGAGGATCCTCTACAATAAAAATAAATAAACGGAAAGATCGCGTTCGTTTTCTTTTATACAAAGTTTGTTGCTAACGAAAGATCGTTGGCTCAAAACTATAACTGCTAAACGCTATATAGGGAACAGAATACAATACAAACAACAAATAACGATCTTTACTCCGATCAAATTAGAAAACACACGTCTGCGCCTATAATTCCAACCAGTTCCAATACACTACTACCAAAAGTAATACAAAATGCAATAGCCGTAAAAAAATCTCCCAACAAAGAAACAAATATATTTCCCTCCTCTTCCTATACAGCTCTAAAAGAAATTGAAAAGAGAAAATATCCCATCTCTCAACGAATAAATATAACCAAAACTAAAGATCAATCTTCCTCCTCCCTCAAACACATACAAGCAACGCCAAACCTACCACCACGCAAACACAAAAATCCCAGTTAGAACAAATCGGGAATATCCCTCTACCTGAATATGGAAATATATAATTCTAACCTCTCTCAACAGCCTATTGACTCCGCGGCACGAAGCTCTTCTGACTCAAATCAATTCGAATGGATTGGAAAACTGAGTGGGATGAGCTGTGTGGCCCGGAGTCAGGAAAAGGACCACCGTTATACCCCCACCTCGAACTCTATAGAAACATCCAATTATAACCCCGCAGACCGCTTAATACTTCAATGGAACCTGAATGGGTTTCATAACAATTATCACGAGTTACAGCTCCTTATAAAAGAACTCAAACCGTCCATCATAGCACTGCAAGAAACGCACTTACCCCACTCTTCAAATGCGAAAGTGCTTCGGGAATACACAGCCTACTTTAACAATCTTAAAGAAAATAACTCCTGTAAAGAAGGGTCCGGGATATTAATACATCGGGCACTAACCCATAAGCCTATCAGTCTTAATACCCCTTTCTCAGCCACGGCAGTCGAATTAACGGGCAAACTAAAGCTAACCGTGATCTCAATCTACATCCCTTCTACTCAACCATATACACTGTCTGACTTGAATAAAATAATTCAACACATACATACCCCCATTCTTCTAGTGGGAGATTTCAACGCTTGGAGTACAATATGGGGATCACAAACAACAAATAAAAGGGGGAAAACCGTGGAACAATTTTTACTACAATCACAATTGGCAATATTGAATAACGGCAATCACACTCATTTTTCCACACACAAGACGTTTACAAATGTAGACCTTTCCCTCTTGTCATCCCAACTGTCCCCTAATACAAACTGGGAAATACTAGATAATCTACATGGTAGTGATCACTTTCCGATAAAAAGCTGTATTTCAACCGGCAAAAATAAAAACGGAAAAATCAAACTCCTACCTAAATTCAAATCTGACCGAGCAAATTGGAACAAATTTCAAACTATCACCACACAATTCCTTAATCTACATAACACAAAATCCAACATAAATCAAGAAGCTGCCGTTATCACAAAAGCTATTCGAACAGCCGCCAATGGCTCCATTCCACAGACAACGAAAAGGTATCACAAAACCGCCGTACCATGGTGGAATCCAGATCTGGCAAAGCTACGGGCAGAAAAGCAATTGGCATGGAAAATTTTTAAAAAGCACCCAACTGACCAACATCTCTTAAGGTACAAACGGCTTAACGCCATGTTCCGAAGAACAGCCAAAATCGAAAAAGCAAAATCCTTTCAGTCCTTCACGGAAAAACTAAACCCAACATACACCCCCAAAAAGGTATGGGCCGACATAAAACCGCTAACAGGAAACAATAACCCATCTACTATCAATTTAATACATACAGGATCCGACGCTTTCACATGTCCGGATAAAATACCCAAATACTTCGCCGAGACTTGGGTAAATATGTCCTCCAACTTCAACTTCCACCCAGATTTCCATACTGCCAAAAACCAAATAGAGGCGCATCCAACACCCACAAGCAACCCAAGTAATTCCTGTAATAGCGTTATCGAACTTCCCATAACACAGATAGAACTAGAATCCGGTCTTCATACCGCAAAAGGTAAGATACCAGGCTTTGATAGAATTGACTACCAAATGGTAAAAAACCGGCCAAAGATTTTAAAACAACGCCTTCTAAATCTGTTTAATGCCATATATACGACTGGCACCATTCCTCAAATGTGGAAAGTATCCACAATTATCCCACTACCAAAGCATAATAACAAAACTGATACAATCCACGGCTACCGCCCCATTTCCTTACTGCCTTGTTTAGGAAAAGTATTGGATAAAATTGTCGCTAAGAGACTAAACTGGTACCTAGAAAAATATAATCTGATAAGTACCATACAAGTCGGTTTCTAACAAAGCAGGGAACAATGGATGCGCTTCTTCATATAGATAACCATATGGTTGGTGCCCTTTCCTGCAAGAAACATACATCCATTTTATCAATAGACTTCGAAAAAGCATTCGACCGCATCGATCCACACGACATCCTGCACAAATTACAAAAATGGAAAATAGGGCATCATATGCATAACTTTGTTAGATCCTTTCTGAATAATAGAAAATTCAGGATCAAATGTAACGGTGTGTTCTCTGGCGTCCATAATATAAATACTGGAATCCCCCAAGGATCACCGTTATCAGTAGCATTATTTAAGATAGCGTTTGAAGAGTTAAATAGCATTATCTCTAAACGACGATCTAATATTATTCACAAATGTAAACGACATAAAAGCAGCTAGCAATACTTTCGAAAATATCCTATCAGACATACAAAAATGGTGTAACTATTCAAGCTCAAAAATTTCGAGCGTGAAATCTAAAATATTACATATATGCAAAAAGAAAAATTGTAACAAATCTTTACTAGTAAATTTTGAAAACACTTACATTAGGAAAGTAGATACACTAAAAATTCTCGGTCTGCAATGCGATTGTAAATATAATTTTAAGAATCGTTGTCTAGCCCTTAAAAAAATCTAGTGTTAAGGTTAAATATACAGAAATATTTGTCATCTAAAAACGGCTCAGCCCATACTAACACACTAATAAACATTACTAGAGCTCTCCTACTGTCAAAAATAGACTATGGCGTACTAATATACGGTAGTTGCAGCAAAACACCGTTACAGACAATTAAATCTCCCCATCACGCAGCAGCCCGCATAAGTACAAGGGCTTTTCGAACATCCTAACAGAAAGTGGACTCCCGGCCGTAGAAAATAGGATAAAAACTCTGTCGTCCAAATTAGCCGCAAAGTTTCCCGCAATGGCCTCAACACCCATTTTAGAGGACATTAAACGAATACTTAAGAGAAAACGCCCTCAAAAATATGCTTGGGCCTTAGGACACTCAATAGAACTGGCTAAAGAACTGCTCGCCACACCTACACTACAAAGCCAACGAGCACATTCTCCCCCGTGGCTAATACCAACAGATTGTGTCATAGAAGACCTACCACAGCCCCCCAAAAGCACGACTAATCAAGAAGTATACCAACAACACTTCCAATTATTACGAAACAAACACCGGGAATGGGACCTACTCTTTACCGACGGATCCAAAACAAAAGAAGGTACATTATTCGCAGTAGTAAACAGAACAGATACAGTCACCAGAAAAGGACTTTTACCCGAATTCTGCTCCATCTTTTCAACCGAAGCAACAGCAGTGCTGGAAGCAATCAAATTAGTTGAGAAAAATACAACACTAATTTGCACCGACAGCCTGTCCGCCACACAAGCAATACAGAACCCGAATAACAAAAACCAAATAATCCACATGATTCAGGACAACTTAATCGGGAAACAATCCAAAGTAAAACTCCTCTGGGTCCCTGGTCATAGTGGTATAAGGGGAAACGAAGCAGCTGATATCGCAGCCAAATTGGCTATAATGGAGCCATTAACATTTTTTTATGCATAAACATTAACAACTTTCTACGTGTACAACCATAAGGACATAGACAAGTACTTTGAAAGGGAACTACGAAGGACAGAACAATTGAAATGGTTAAATTACAACCATACATATGTAGCAATAATCCCTAATAGACAACCCGTCACCTACCCAACAACATCGCCCGTGCAACAGATCAAATGCTTTCTCCGCCTGCGCCTTGGACATACACTTATAACCAACCAGTATCTCATCAATAAAACCAACCCACCCACATGTCATATCTGCAGATCTAACTCCACATTGTCATCCAGACACATTATGGGTATCTTCGTCGTGGTATGGAAATATCGGGTGCCACAGGGGCACAGGTTCACCACGTTTGCCCAACCGGTTCACTTCGGTATCCGACTCCACTAATTGAAACTCCGTCTTGTATATCATTGTTCTAAATTTATTTAATCCTTTGGAGGTTATGAGTATAAATTAAATGTTCATATTTTGTATTGATATGTAACTTCAGAAAACACAGCGTAGGTATAAATTAAACATTCATATGTAATCTCGGACACAAAGTATTAGTATAAATTATATGTTCATAATTTGTATTTATATGTAACTTCGGGAAACACAGCGAAGGTATAAATTACATTCACTATTTGGCGCACCTGTGGGGGTAATGGTCTTTGCGTCAGCATGGACGCTGATCCTACCATCCACCCACTACTTCCTCTAAATGTCCATTAATTGATCGCCGAGGAAATAAGAAAACACCAGGAGAAAGTTCCAAAGCAAAGAAATGAAACGCACTGCTTTACAAGTAAATGTTATTTTAATTGTATGGATGTAGTTTATTTCTTGTTTTGTTTTTTTTTTTAATCTAAGTGAACTGTAATGAATTGTTGTTACACACGAACGCAAGGACTCTCATTAAAGTATTTAACTACCGCCGCACAACATTAAACACGATAGACGACCCTGACTCACTGCTACTGTAATACAAAATTAAATTCACGGACAGTCGCGACTACGATTTTAACGCATCCCCGCAACCGCGGAGAGCGGGAGTCAAGCGTGACCATTCTGGTCCGCGGATGTACAAGGACTCAGCGATCGTCATGTCATACAGAGATGATTTCGCTAAGGAAAAAAAGGAAGAGAGAGAAAAACTTTTCTCTTAAGGGTGTGAATATATTCTTCCCAAGGATATGTTTTATCTCCCACAAGTGTAACGTAGAATCTCTCTTGTGGGAACAAGAAAACCAGATCTCGTAATAAAGGTCACGGTGGTATGTGTGGGATCGTTCAGATCGATGCTATTCACACGTGCTTGACAGCAGTGGAACAACGAAACAGGCGGGCGGCAAAGACAAAAGGGAAAAATGACCAAATGCGCTGTTGGTAATGCGGGTCATTGTTTACACGGTGCCTCGTCGCTATTATCGACGTTGGGAGAAAAAAGGTGCTAAAAGCAAATTGGATGATTATGGCATCTCTGGCTGCAGTAGAAACCGGGTTCATGTTTGCATTAGGAAATGCTGGAGAATTTGGTTTCAGCGTCTATTGCGCTAATTATATGCAGCTGCTTCTCTTGTTTATTGATGACAAACAAAAAAGGTTGCCAGGCAATGTGTATGAAAAGGTTCATGACGCGGCTGGGAAAATAGACGGCGCAATATTTATGGTCCCTATCATGACGGTTACATTGAATGCAATCCGAATTATTTCGTTTACAGGAATTCATCTCCCCCGCTTGGTAGAAACCTTGACGTGGTGCGGGGGCTTAAACTACGATGAATCGCTTAGGCTATGCTGACGGAAGCATACGCTTCCAGTAGGGCCACCCATGTCAGACAGGCTAGCGAGGAGTAACACACAAAGATCTACCGCCCCTAATCCAGGGTGTTACGCGTCACCGTGCCCATTGGATGGTTTGCAGCCAGGGGTATACCGGCTGTATTATAACGGCGCCTCTCTGACACCGGGTCGAATCAGAGCAGTAAGCAGACCTTACCATATCAAAGAGGGGCTCTGATATGGCGGACCATTTGAAACCCCAGAGTGATCCAATGAAATGAATGATCAATACACAAAAAACAATCTCACAAAAAACCCGGTAGGCGTAGGTGTGATGAGCCAACACTACCATAAGGGAACAAATCATCAGGAAAACACCGACTCGGCAAAAAGAAGACGTAGGGAAAAACGGAAAAAGCGGGATATACGCGTCGGGACGTGGAATGTTCGAACGTTATATAAACCAGGCGCGATACAGACGGTCGTAGAAAACGCGAAACAATATAAAATGGACATCGTCGCGCTCCAGGAAGTTCGACTCCCACATCAAGTAATCGAAACCAACGGGTTTACACTGGTGTGTGGAGGTACCGATACACATAACCTCGGAACTGGCTTCATCATAAGCAAGAAGATTACGCCCCATGTAAAAGATGTGCAATTCATTAATGACCGAATGTCTGTGCTAAAAATACAGGGCCGATGGTACAATTATGTATTTATAAACGTACACGCCCCAACAGAATCTGCGGACGAAGAAACGAAGGACACGTTCTACGAGACCCTAGAGGATGTATTTCATGGGATCTCATCATTCGATGTTAAAATCCTCCTCGGGGACCTCAATGCGAAAATTGGAAAGGAAGATATCTTCCAGCCAACTATAGGTAAAGAAAGCCTACACGACGTGTCAAATGATAATGGAATTCGAATTATCACGTTCGCAGCGTCAAAAGATCTGTTAGTAAAAAGCACGATGTTCAAGCACAAGGAAATTCATAAAGCCACATGGATATCACCCGACGGCGTAACGCGTAACCAAATAGACCACTTCCTCATAGACAAAAGACACCACTCGAATATCCTTGACGTAAGAGCATATAGAGGAGCAGATTGCGACTCCGATCATCTTCTAGTGATTGGCAAAATCAGGAGTCGCCTCGCAGCAATCCCACATGGGCAGTCACGGGAGACAAGCAAAAAGTTCGACACTGATAAACTGAAAGACCTACGCAAAAGGGCTGAATATCAAGACGAGCTAACGAATAGATTTAGCATTCTAGAGAATGTGAGCAGTGAGGAAGAGGAAGCTAATAGTGTGAACACTAAATGGACATCGATCAGAGACACAATCAAACTAACAGCCCAAAAGGTATTAGGATTTAAGAAAACAATTAAGTCCAAACCTTGGTTTGACGATGAGTGCAGGGCGAAGATCGAAGAACGTAAACGCCTCAGAGTGATCCACTTAGAAAGATATGATGAAGTCAACGCAGAAAGATACGCGACAATTCGGAGAGAGACAATGAGGCTCTTCAAACGCAAAAAACGCGAATGGGAGAAGACTAGGATCGAAAAAATCATAGAAAATGCCAGAGCAAAGAACATCAGGGGTATGTATGTCGGCATAAATTCAATTAGAAATGGCTACCGAGGAAGAGCCAAAATAATTCGAGACGCAAACGGCTGTCTGGTCACAGAAACAAACAATGTCGTGACAAGATGGAAGCAGTACTTTGAAAACCTGCTTAATGTACGCACCCATCAACCACAGATAAATGTACCAAGCGTACATACAGCTGAGCCTCAGATCCCAGAGCCGTCTCTCAACGAAGTTGTAGACGCAATAAATCGATTGAAAATCAACAAGGCTCCCGGAGTCGACTGCATACCGGCAGAGCTTGTGAAGCATGGAGGAGAGGCAACCGCTCGAAAGATCCACCAGCTCATCCAAACAATATGGGATAAGGAAGTCACTCCGGAAGAATGGAAAACCTCAATAGTCATCCCCATTTTCAAAAAAGGCGACAGATCTGACTGTGAAAACTACAGAGGAATATCATTGCTCCCAACCGCATACAAAATATTAACAAATGTCATTCTGGCGAGAATCACACCTTACGCAGAAGAGATACTGGGAGACTACCAATGTGGATTCCGTAGGAACCGGTCAACAAGCGACCAAATGTTCACAATAAGACAACTGCTGGAAAAGAAGTGGGAATACGGAGAGACGGTTCACCAACTGTTCGTTGACTTCAAAAAAGCCTACGACTCAGTCGCAAGGCAGAGACTCTACCATATTCTAGTTGAGCTGGGAGTCCCAAAAAAATATGCCGCGCTCATTCAAATTTGCATGAACGAAAACAAAGGGCGAGTTAGATTAGAAAACCACCTCTCAGAACCATTTGAAATCCGGGACGGACTAAAGCAGGGAGATGGTCTATCACCGTGTCTCTTTAACCTTGTGCTCGAGTATGTCATCAGAAAGGTACAAGACGACAACATGGCCGGATCATCCCTGAACGGGGTCACACAAGTGCTCGCATATGCGGATGACATCGCCGTTCTGGGCGATAATCTAGAGACTGTTAGTAAAAACTGTGAAATCATCATGCAAGCGGCAGAAGAGGTGGGCCTAGAAATAAATGAAGACAAAACAAAATACATGATTACGGCGAGAGCAGGTGGGTCTCAGAGAACACATATAAACGTCAGAGGTAAGATCTTTGAAAAAGTTAAAGAATTTAAATATCTGGGAACGATACTGACGGCCAGTAACGAAATGTCGAAGGAAATTAACAAGAGACTGCATTCCGGCAACGCGAGTTGGCACGCAGTCAGTAAACTGCTGAAATCCAGACTGCTATCACGTAACATAAAGCTCCGTGTCTATAGAACCATAATCATGCCAATTGTTCTATATGGATGCGAAACATGGGCTCTCACAAAACGGGAAGAAAACAAATTCCGTCTATTCGAGAATAAAGTTTTGAGAGGCATCTTTGGAGGTAAATATGACGAGGAGGCAGGACAATGGAGGAGACTCCATAACCACGAATTGGAAGAACTATATCGCAAACCTACAATAGTGAGAGTAATCAAGTCGCGAAGATTAAGATGGGCCGGACACGTGGCGCGAATGGGGAACGATAGGACCGTGCATAGAATTCTTGACGGTAGACCAACGGGAAAGAGACCGGTAGGACGGCCGCGACGGAGATGGGAGGACAATGTTAGGTTTGACCTTGAGGAGATCGGATCGAATGGTCAAGCGTGGAAGGAGAGTGCCCAGGACAGGGAAGGATGGCGAAGCCGAGTCGGTGAGGTCATGAACTTCCGGGTTCCTACAGGCCAATAAATAATAATAAATAATAATAACAGGAATTCATCTAAGGAAATTTGACTGGCGACGTAGATGCCGAAATTAACTGGAAATTCCTGGTAAGTTAATAAAGAAATCTTAAGGAGCAGCGGTATGTGAAGAGAATGCATGAAGGTAAGTTTTCTTTACAGGGACTTAAACATCATAGATTTGATCCCTTAAATGCGTGCAGCATTTACAGGTGCTAATACTGTTGCATTAGCAAACTTAAGGGCGTAGGGTAGTAGTTATGGGGGTTTTTCAGGTAAGTAGACCGTAGGGTTTGGCGGAACCGCTACACACCATATTCGACTTAGCCCGAATGGTTTCTCACTGAACTCTCGCAACTACAATTAAGGACTGAAATCTCTTGGGACGCCCCACGAGAGATGCGTATTTTAACGTGAGGGCACAACCTGCCCTCACGGAATCCAAATTGCGATTAAATTAAGTTCATCGAAGCGATAGAATACCACATATTCAATCATCGCTTCGATGACCATATAAGGTAAGATATCCCTTTTGTGTTTTGTTCAACACAAAAGGGGTTGAAATACACACACGATGGTTGCATCTGCTGCTCATCGTGCGTGTCCGCAAGTATGCAGACATAGCATAGATCTCATCTAAATGTTCGCAGCAGGTGCAAGTATCTCAACGAAAAAAGGGGTTGAAATGTGTACACGATCATAGACTGTGTAAAGCATTATAGCTGATCGTGCACATTTGTTGGCCTATCCTCGCAATCGAATTCTAATGGTAAATTTCCATTTGCAAACTCGACTGGTTGGGCGGATGCCCTCATGTATTGGTCGGTCGGGTGACCGATCGATGCGGGCATGCTGTGCTAAGGAAAGATACACATTTCCTGCAGGTGTGGAATATCGTATAGATATTGAACGGGCAATATTAGTTGCTTGGTTGTTAAACCAAATTGCTTTTAAGAATATGGCATTTGCTGCCGCTGGAATTTCATGTCAGCGAGAATTAATGTGTCACCGGTTTTTCTAATGTTACAGGCACGGCATGGAAGGAAATTACACGCTTCTTAGGTGTTACCGGTAACTATTTCTTGGTTACGAGTCGTAAGGTAAGTAGTGGCGTTCAATGGAACTGCCACAATACTTGTTTTTGTATGCCTTTCGCATGCCCTGGATGGGGTTTTTATCGGAATAATGGGAAGATGGATGGTGGCGTTCAGGAGAACCGCCACGGCAAGGCCACCCCCCCCCCCCCCGGTGACGTAGTCACGGTAAAACGGTAGAGCTGGTGCCGGAAAAAAGGGAAAGAAAACGAAAAAGTTATAAACTAAAATGTACTATGTACAACAATTTGGATGAGCCATGGACCCGATTATGCCGCGGTGATGCCGACAGGGGCAAAAGAAGTGCGCAACGGTTCATGGTGTTATTTGGGGTTGATTATGGGCCGGCGAGTGGTATTTTCCCATTTGTCGGATCCCATATGGCTCGCTGACACTGGTTCTCCAAGGTGTCAGGAGGTAAGGATAAGGTCCGCTGGCATTGGTACTCCAAGTTGCCAGGCGGTGAACAGAAAAGCTCGCTGACATTGGTTTTCCCCAAAATGTCACGAGGTGGGGTAAAAGGACCGCTGACATTGGATCCCCAAGGTGCCAGGCGGTGAAAGAGGGAGCTCACTGGCACTGGTACTCCAAGGTGTCAGGAGGTGAAGTGGGGCGAGAGATCGCTGGCATGCTGCTTCACAGTGGCAGGATGTGGAGTGTGAGATCGCTGGCATTGGCTCTCCAATGTGCCAGAACGTGAGATGATGTCGGCGTCTTACTGTTGTTTGCTACGTGCAGTAGCCGGTGGTTAGTAATGGGCTGTCCTGGAAAGCGGTGAAAGCATATGAAGTCGTGTGTCGGCGAACGGAAGTGAGAAAGGAAATCGAAAACAGTCGAGTGTAGTCGGGGGGTGCTGAAGGCTCGCTGTCATTGGTACTTCAATGTCCCATTATAATGTGGCCGGCGTCTTACTTTTGTTTGCCACGTGCAGTAGCTGATGCTTAGTAATGAGTCGTCCCGAAAAGTGGCGGTGGCGCATGGAGTCGAATATTGTTGCAATGCGAGTGCTGTAGACAGGGGTTGTACGTAGTCGAAGAGAAGTCACAAAGATCGAACAGCGTCAAGCGGTTGAGGAATCGTTGGAGTCGAGTGGTGTCGAGTGTGTCTGGTGACCTGATTATGTGCGCAACATGAGTCTGTGGCAACTCTAACAGACACACACAAATTCACAAGCAAAAATAGTGAAGAACACGAACGAAAAATCGAATAAGTAAAATGCATCAGAACCGTATACCAAGCGATAAAATAAAAATAATTCACACCAGTGGAATATACTCGAGTTTGGAAATCAAATTCAAAACACGGTCAGTAGTCTCATGCTTCACTGCTTCGCTTTTCAACCATTTCATCGTGTGTTCAATTCACCTTCTTCACTATCCTTGCTTAACGCTATAAGTCCTCCGCGTGCGATTCAACACACGAATTACATCGACCGCACGGAGCTCTTCGTCGTGCAGGTCGGTGGCTTTGAAAATGCGCTCTGCCATGGCGAACCACAGCTCGGCGCCCTCCTCTTCGAAAGGAGGTAAACGTAAGTCGGGGTTGTTGGGGCGCGGGGGTTGTTCGGCGCTGAATGCGTCCTCGAACGCTGGTGATTCCGCGCGCGGATGCTGTTGCTCCAGATGTGCAGCTTTTGCCCTTGTTGACTGGGCCATATTTCTCTTTAGGAGTGTTATTTTCTTTTGTTTTTTTAAATACTAATAAAGTTTGTCCATCAAATTTATCGAAAATCTTCCCAATAATCCCAATCCGATAATAAATGCGCTCACATCGACTCCGTCAGACAACCGAACTGCCTACCCGAACTGTCTCCACACCAGAACCCTCTTCACCTCTGGCAGGTTGGTCAACAACTCCAATGAGATCGTATACCACAATACTGAACCCTCACCTCACCAGTTTAAATATTGTTATATACAACCCTTCTCTAATATCTTGCGTTTCAACGACCAATCGGAAAGTGTTCCCCCAACCCATATCCCCGACTCATAGTACCCACCCTAACCCAAATTCCACCCATCAACCACTATACCTCCCGCCCCACCCTATTCTAACTTATTGTAATAATAATAGATTTATTAATTAGATAAGCTAGGCTAAGCTAAGTTAAGTTAAGTTAAGCAAATTAGTTATAGGTTAAGTAAATAATTATATCCTGGTTTTCTGACCTTTTCCAGGAAGCCCCACCTACTCCTATCTTGTCCACCCATGAAATATATAACTTTATAATAATGTTTGAAAAATGTACTAGCAAGTATGTGTAAACGATTAAAGCTAAGATAATTATAAGTTATCTGTATTACTTATTGTAACAAATCATTTATGGTCAATAAATACAGAAATGTAAAAAAAAAAAAAAAAATAAAGTTTGCAATTGTGTCTTTACCTTTACAAAAACAAGAAATAAAAAGTAAAATGAAGCAAGTCTGGCCGCAAGAAAATCAATAGGGTTACAAATATCCCTGTGACAAATTACAGTTTTATCTTCGTTAATGGGCCAGTTTTCGTATGATTAGTTAATGCAATTAAGCGAACTCAACACGGCTCTGAAAGGGGTAACTCTAAATTCTTTTCCTTCTTACTATTATATTATGTGTATTATTTTTTAATTCCGTGTACTTAAAATCTTTGTCGAATATGCAATTTAGTAAAGATAATGCATGTCTATGTATATCTATAAGAATAGTTCGTTTCCTTATTTATAATATTATTATACTAATGAAGAAAATTTGGGCATTTTCGTCCGTTCGATGAACTTCTCGCGTTTGTTTGCTTACTTTACTATTTGCTTTTTCTTATTTTAATATGTTTTATTTTTATTTAGTTTCTCTATAGTTACGTAAGTATACTAATATTGAAAAAATATTATGTTTTGGTGGTTCTGATGGAGCTCACCTACTAAAGAAAGTACAAATCTGATGGAAAATATAACAAAAAAGGAAAGAAAAAAGAACCTGGAGTCCAGCGCTGGGTATCCGAAGATGGCTGCGTCAGGTGTCGTCATTCGTTTGTTCCTACGGCAGCGTTGAGTTTGAGTGCAGCGTTGGGGCACATTTGCCCTTTTACAAACTTTTTGAATATTACTTTTTGCGCGTGCACTCTTAACTGTTCAGTATCAGAAGGTGAGTTTTGTGGGTTAAAGAAAATTTATTGGCGATTAGAAAACGGAAAATGTCACTATTTTGGCGGTTGCGTGTCACGTCATACGTTGCTAGGTTACCAATTATGGTTTTAGTTTCGTTGGGGATGGAACCCAGAACATCCTCTTAGAATGCGAAGGCATAAAAGCCCTCGCCCACCGACGTCTTCAAATCGACATCAAAAACATCAACTCCGACCCAACCGCAACCAACACAGCCAAGCTCTACCACCTACTAACCCTAGCTAAGCTACAAAATGTAATTTAACAAAAAAAAATAAAAAAAAAAATGTACACATATATATTTAATGCCAAACTAGCCAAAAGCCTTAGTTGCTAGCGCTATTAGATTTAAGTTATCATGTAATTTACTTACATTGTAACAAATAAATAAATTAAAAAAAAAAAATATTCAACTTCTTTTTTGTGATGAAAATGTTTGTTTTTTTTTTTCTCGAGACATTCTCTGTAGGTTACTAATCCTTTTCCCGCATATTATTTCCCTATTTTCTAGTCCCTAATTGCTTTTGGATGATACGATTCTATTGAGATTATATGAAGAGTAGATTTTTCACATTATTATCATATAATAGTAACTATTGAGTGAAACTGTCCGCCGAAAGATACAAAATAAACTAACAAAATTGTAACCTAAACCACTTGCATAGAGCTAACAAGTTTACGTAGGAAGAAAAATAAATTGTAATATAAAATTTCGCGCATTTCTAACTTGTAAAATATTGTAATTCTAAAATAAACTTTGTTCTGCATCCATATGCATCAGTAAACCGGTGTAGTATAACAACATATCCACGAAATGACCATGAAGAATAGTATCAAGTAAATCAATTTGCCCTTGTCACAATTAGCAAGTCTCAAGTAGCCAGCATTGGTTGCCGACCATAATTCAAGGTCGATTCATTCATTCACTGAGTAAAAGAAACGAATTGCTCCGGTTACGATTTCAAAGAATCATATAACAATCGTTTACGAGCTTGTCGCTGGCAAATGATTCATGAATTAATTGGGTCAAATCGTGTCATTGTTTTTACACTATGCGCTAAGCTGGTGATAGGAAATTAAGTAGCACAGTAAGCAGAATTATATGAGTGAATTCTCAATTAAGAAAGGAATAGCTTGTTCAGCAAAATTTGTATGAGTAACTTATGAAATTTGTAACTAATTGAGTGACTGATTGGGAGTATAAATACTCCAGCACTTTGAAGATTAAATCAATCAAACACTTAATTGTTTCAATTCAATAACTGCGGCGCTTTCGCCATGAACTTGTAGCGAGCTGCGCTTAAACAGCAAACCAATAGGAAAATAGGATTTTTAGTAGATTACTTTTGATAATCTAGGTATTAAAAATAACTCTGCTGTTAAAACAACACTACATAGCGATACTGTACCGCTAATACCACGCCGGTTTAATTGACTTATCAACAACTAGTTTCATTGATTCATTTTTGTAATTATATTAATTTTTACATGCATTTTAATTATTTGTTATTATGCTTAGTACGAGTTTTCCATGCATCGTGATGTTTATTTGGTTTTCATTCAACAACTGTGGAGGTAATAACGGATTCAGTATTCGAAAGTGAAGATCCAAACGACGAGTTATCGTACTCGGTGATTTCAATCTCTTAATATGAAGAATGATTTTAATAATATGATGAATTTTACTTCATTTCAATTGAGGTCACCACTGACGAGGAACCGGTATTCTTTGACAGATGCGCGTCTGTAATATGCACCAAGTCAGCGACATCAAAAGCTGTGCGGGTGGTCAACTGGAACAGATCTTCTCAATTGGCCACGCTTACTTCATTGTTACCAAAAGTTCACATATGCCTTTCACATTGGATTACCATTATGGCTCCGGAGATGTTTGTTATACATCAGAGATACTTTACAACAGTTCAACTGTCGTAAATGTGATTACAATAAAGTCAACTATTTTAATTTTTTAGATTTTTTGACTATTTTATCAAATATTGCCATTAATGATCTTGTAGCGTTTCTAACAGATAAACACACAATACATGAGCAAATAGTGAAGAACACCGAAAGAAAATTGAATAAGAACAAGTATCAGGCCGTATACCATAGCGAAAACATAACAATTCCACATCAGTTGAGTGTACTTGAGTTTAGAAATCGAATTCATACGCGCGGCAGTGGCCCGATGTGTTGAGCATTGGTTCCATTTTTTTAGTGATTCTAACCGTCATAGCGTCAGTTCGAATCACACGTTCTTCATTATAGTAGTAGACGCTATAAGATCATGTTCTTCCGCTGTGAATCTACACTCTGTGGGTCTATATGTTACATGTCGCCATAACATGGATATTATATCTCGCAAAACCTACCACGTGTACGCAACACGGCACCATAATGCAATTATATTTTAAGAACGTTTCCTCTAATTACCTTTTAAAATATACACAGGTAGACATTTTGTGTATCGATCCTTTTTTTTTTGTAACTACCTGAGGTACATTCTGTTGTACATGAAAATGTTAGATTTTAAGTGAAATAGAAATATAAGTTAGTCTTAAGATAGATTCCGAGCTAAGTTATGTCATGTATTAACCTAAGGCATATATATATATTCACTTCTTTATCAAGTAACACTTGTTTACTGCACTGGATATGTGTATAATAATCCTGAGTAACTTGAATATACAAGTGTCCATTGTGTAGATTTTTGACGTTTTCACACGGGTGTCCATTGAGTACACATCTGAATTTTCTACCCTTTTTTTGTGGTTTATTATAATCAGGCCCACATATGTTATCTAAACATCCGTTAAGATGTGTGAATCGCAATACGTTTTTTGTTTACCCAAGAGATGGGTGAGTGTTTGTACTGCGATTGACTGTTTTCCGACACCTGTCTGTTACTTTGGATGTGTGATTCACGACCCTAATTAACTTGTGTTTACACAGGTGTTCACAAGTAACCACCGGATACATTTTTGAATTGTTTGTTTTATCTACGGATATAATATAAACATCAGTTTATTCTTTGTTTACTCAAGGTCTGGGCGAATGCTAACATTGTGATCGTCGGCACTTGTTTATTATTTTGGATTTATGTATCACGATCCCCATGAACCTATATTCCTTTCCGCGTAATTGCTTATTCCATTAGCAGAACTAGTTGCCCCATGAAAGGTATTTATGCATTTTTACAGGTGCCCATTAATAATTTAAAGTATTGATGAAGTATAATTAATCGACACGGTAAAGTTCCTTTATCGAAACCGATTATTGCGGTCGTGGAGGAGGGGTTGGTGTGTGTTATATATACTGATTTTGTAATATAATGTATGGTTAAACAATCAAACTATTCATTTTAATATCGTTAAACGTATGGTTGGTAACGTAAAATTTTTAAAACGAATTACGTGAATTTGGCTCCAGACCGCTTCTCGGTCGATGGCTCTGCTCTTCTGGTTACAGGGGGTTGATGGTCTCTTGAGTCCCCTGTTTATCTCTTCTTTCTTCTTTGTGCCGTGATTTATACGCGCGGGGTTCACAATTGTTATTTTACACTGGCGGCGAATATAAAATTAGTAGTGTTTCAATAAGATCGGTGTTTTACGAGGCTCGATTCAATTGGTATTAATTTGGCGATTAATTTTCGACTGGTTTGTTCGGCGATTTTTCCGCGATTGAAAACTTTGCGGGAAAGTGTTCTGACGTATTGTATCTATTTTTCGATGTCTACTTTTTGTTTAGGTTGTTTCCAAGTAGTTTATGTAAATTTACTACTTGGCGCGATTATAATTATAGAGACGGGGGTTGGTGGATTGTGAGTGATACTGTGGGTGTGGGACCCGTAACCATACTTCCTCCCACCCAAAAATGGGGAGCTTCATTTGTAGAAGAGGAAGGAGGTGACCACCGTTTCTGCCTACGCATCGGGGAGGAATAGCAATCTATAAACTTAGACAAATTGTCTTGAAACGTGGGCATATATATTGATTGACTGTTGGAGTTCGATCAAGACTCCTTACTACTACTACTATTATTTATTGGCCTGTAGGACCCCGAAAGTTCATGACCTCACCAACTCGTCTCTGTCATTGTTCCCTCTCCCATGCGCTCTCCTTCCACGTTCGACCATCCGATCCGATCTCCTCGAGGTCCAACCTAAGATTGTCCTCCCATCTCAGTCGCGGCCGCACTGTCGGCCTCTTTCCCATTGGCTTGCCGTCAAGAATTCTATGCACGGTCCTATGGTTACCTTACTATATCTAAATATACTTTTTCAAACGGCCTCTTTGTAATGACGATTATTACCATAGGCATACTTAGGTTCGATGTAGCTTTTATGGTTTGCCATATTTTACATATTTTGATGTATTTTTTTATGTCGCGCATCATGTTATTCCACCAAAAAATCCTACGTATTTTATTATATGTTTTACTCACTCCTTGGCGTCCACCCAAAGGAGGATCATGGTACTCCCGAAGTAGGATTTGTGATCTCCATTCTTTTTTTCCTGCAGGCCGGAATGCGATCCTCGTGAAGAGAAGGCTTGTCGTCTTTTGGATTTTCCTGAGTTCCTTCGCTTGCCCCTAGCTTCTTAACTTGGACGCGTGTTATTACATTGCATCTTTGTACTGTGGAAGTCTCATCATAATTTTGCGGGATATGGCTCAAGGTATCCGCATTGGTGCTACATCTTGTATTCGATTTGGTAATAGAACTCCGATAACTTGTGACGAAACCTTACTAAACGGGACGTGGGATCTTTCACGTTACATACTCCCTTTAGTGGCTTGTGGTCCGTTTATACGGTGAACGTTCTCCCTTGTAAATAACAACGGACATTTATAGCCGCCCACACAATGGCTAGTAACTCTTTCTCAATGATAGAGTAATTCTTTTACGCTTTATTCAGGGTTCGGCTGCCATATGCTGACTGGCTGGTCTTTGCTGATTTCGCCTTGTGACAGTACGGCTCCCACTGCTTCATTACTGGCATCCGTGGTCAGATTAAAGGGTTTGGTAAAATCTGGATATATTAACAGTGGCGGCGAGACCAACACTTTTATGAAATGCCTGTTGACATTTGTTTGACCAGGTGAACTTAACGTCCTTCCTTAACTAGTTTATTGAGGGGTGTACTATCCTCGAAAAATTTGGAACAAATTTCCGATAGTAATTCGCTAAGCCTAGAAACGATTGGACGTGACCTGCCGTATTGGGAAAGGGGACATCCCTGACACTAGCCGTCGTGTCGGGATTTGGCACTGCCCCTTTTTCGGAACAAACGTGTCCCAGATACTCGTATACTACTTCCTTTTGTAGGAACTTGAATTTTTCCGGTTGCAGTGTGAGATTGTGGTATCGCATTTCGTTGAATGCTTTCCTGAGTTTGTCATTATGGTGTTTTAGGTTTCTCCCATATATGATAACGTCGTCCAGGTAAACAAAGCATCCGATACCTTGCAATCCGGTTAGGATATGGTTCGTGAGTCTCTGGAACGTAGCTGGTGCTCCCTGTAGATTGATTGGCAAACGTTTGAACTCATTATTATTATTTATTATTTATTGGCCTGCAGGAACTCGGAAGTTCATGACCTCACCGACTCGGTTCCGCCATTGCTCCCTGTCCTGTGCGCTCTCCTTCCACGTTCGACCATCCGATCCGATCTCCTCGAGGTCCAATCTAACATTGTGCTCCCATCTCCGTCGCGGCCGTCCTGTCGGTTTCTTTCCCGTTAGTTTACCGCCAAGAATTCCTACGTGACCGGCCCATCTTAATCTTCGCGACTTGATTACTCTCACTACTGTAGGTTTGCGGTATAGCTCCTCCAATTCGTGATTGTGGAGTTTCCTCCATTGTCCTAACTCCTCGTCAAATTTGCCGCCAAAGATACCCCTTAGAACTTTATTCTCGAATACGCGGAATTTGGTTTCTTCCCGTTTTGTGAGAGCCCATGTTTCGCATCCGTATAGAGCAATCGGCGTGATTATGGTTCTATAGACACGGAGCTTTATATTACGTGATAGCACTTTGGATTTCAGTAGTTTACTGACTGCATGCCAACTAGCGTTGCCGGGGTGTAGTCTTTTGTTAATTTCCATCGACATTTCGGTACCGGCCGTCAGTATTGTTCCCGCATATTTAAATTCTTTGACATTTTCAAATATCTTGCCCCTGACGTTTATATGTGTTCTCTGAGGTCCACCTGCTCTCGCCGTAATCATGTATTTTGTTTTGTCTTCATTTATTTCTAGGCCCACTTCTTCTGCCACTTGCATGATGTATTCACGGTTTTTACTTACAGTTTCGAGATTATCGCCCAAAACCGCGATGTCATCCGCATACGCGAGCACTTGTGTGACCCCGTTCAGGGATGATCCGGCCGTGTTGTCGTCTTGTGCCTTTCTCATAACGTACTCGAGGACACGGTTAAAAAGGCATGGTGAGAGGCCACCCCCTGTTTTAGTCCGTCCCGGATTTCAAATGGTTCTGAGAGGTGGTTTTCTATTCTAACTCGCCCTTTGTTTTCGTTCATGCAAATTCGAATGAGGGCGGCATATTTTTTCGGGATCCCCAGCTCAACCACAATCTGGTAGAGTCTTTGCCTTGCGATTGAATCGTAGGCTTTTTTGAAGTCAACGAACAGTTGGTGAACCGTCTATCCGTATTCCCACTTCTTTTCCAGCAGTTGCCTTATTGTGAACATCTGGTCGCTTGTTGACCGGTTCCGGCGGAATCCGCATTGGTAGGCTCCCATTATTTCTTTGGCGTACGGTGTGATTCTTGCCAGTATGATATATGTTAATATTTTGTCCGTGGTTGGGAGCAATGATATTCCTCTGTAATTTTCGCAGTCAGATCTGTCGCCTTTTTTGAAAATGGGGATGACTATTAAGGTTTTCCATTCTTCCGGAATGACTTCCTTGTCCCATATTGTTTTAACCAGGTGGTGGATATTTCGGGCGGTTGCCTCTCCTCCATGCTTCACAAGCTCTGCCGGTATGCAATCGACTCCGGGAGCCTTGTTGTTTTTTAGTAGATTTATCGCATCTACAACTTCGTCGAAAGAAGGCTCTGGGATCTGGGGCTCGGCTGTATGTACGTCTGGTGCGTTTATTTGTGGTTGATGGGTGCGTACATTGAGCAGGTTTTCAAAGTACTGTTTCCATCTTGTCACGATATTTTTTGTTTCTGTCACCAGACAACCGTTTGTGGCTCGGATTATTTTCGCTCTCCCTCGATAGCCATTTCTAATTGAATTTATGCTGGCATACATACCTCTGCTGTTCTTTGATCTGGCATATTCTATGATTTTTTCGATCCGAGTCTTCTGCCATTCGCGTTTTTTGCGTTTGAAAAGTCTGGCTGCCTCTTTCCGAATTGTCGCGTATCTTACTGCGTTGACTTCATCATATGCTTCTAAGTGGATCATTCCTAGGCGGTTACGTTGTTCGATCTTTGCCCCGCACTCATCGTCAAACCAAGGTTTGGACTTAATTGCTTTCTTAAATCCTAATACCTCTTGGGCTGTTTGTTTGATTGTGTCTCTGATCGATGCCGATTTAGTGTCCACACTATTGGCTTCCTCTTCCTCACTGCTCCCATTCTCTGGGATGCTAAATCTATTCGTTAGTTCGTCTTGATATTCAGCCCTTTTGCGTAGGTCTTTTAGTTTATCAATCTCGAACCTTTTGCTCGTCTCCCGTGACTGTCCATGTGAGTTTGCTGCGAGCCGACTTCTAATTTTGCCCATCACTAGAAGGTGATCGGAGTCGCAATCTGCTCCTCTGTATGATCTTACGTCAAGGATATTCGAGTGGTGTCTTTTGTCTATGAGGAAGTGGTCTATTTAGTTACGCGTTACGCCGTCGGGTGATATCCATGTGGCTTTATGGATTTGCTTGCTGTATCAATTCACAGGAACTAGCAAAGATAACACTGCAGTTTGAACTCATAATGCCCGTAATTTGTATTGAATGCTGTCTAATCCCGATCCTTTTGATCCACTACGACTTGGTGGTAGCTGCTGGCTAAATCGAGCGTGGAAAAATAGTATGAATGACCGAGCTGGTCTAAAATCTCCTCTATTCGAGGGAGAGGGTACGCATCTCCGATGTTTTTTTTCGTTCAGTTTCCCGAAGTCGACCACAACTCTCCATCGGCCCTGCTTTCCTAGGTACTACCAAGAGGGGTGAGTCCCACGGACTCCTGCTTGGTTGAATGATATCATTCTCTATCATATTTCGTACTTGCTCATTTATCACCTGTGTCTTTCAGTCAGGCGGACGGTACATTCTTTGCTTGATGGGCGCTTGGTCCTCTACCAAAGGTATTTCATGTATTATTGCACTGGTAGGAGGTCACCTTTGAGGTGGAAAATGTTGTTGATCTCCTCACATATTTCCACTATGGGTTGACACTCTTGAGGGCGTAGGTTTTATCGTAAGCAGAGTTCTTCATGTAATTGTGTCAACCTTGAATCTTTTGGTGATTCAAGAGGAGATGCATCCTCCGGGAATATACGTCGAATGTATTGAATGTGTTCTCCCTCGGAAAGTTCTTTACCAGAATTAATGCTGACGTATTTACTCGCCCACCGTAAGAATATTCTCCCGGTTTTCCAACGGAAAGATGGAAAATTCTTTTGTTGGCAGCAACTCTACCTTAATCCGGTCGATGGTTTGAGAATAATTTATGATATTGAATGACTCTATTTGGGCACTCTTCACCTTCCTTAAAATGCAATTAGGTAGAAAGATCCCTGATTGTACTTCTTTAGGCACTAGAATTACTTCTGTATTACCCCGTATTACGATGGGAAGTATTATCATCTTTCGTGAACGTCTCGGTATTATAGCCGGTTTGTTCAGAAAAATGCCTACCTCCGAGTGGCTTGATGGTAGGCGTACTACCAATGCGCAAGGCTAATAACCTTGCACGTAAAAATAAATTATTATGGAAAATTTAACAAGCCTCGAGACTTGCTAAATAAGGCCAAGACCGGATGCCGGTTGTAGTGCCGATGATGATGATGATGATGATGATGATGATGATGATGATGATGATGATGATGACGATAATGATGATGATGTACTACCACTGCTTCCCCCTCCTTGTCGTCTTTCGGATTTTGGGATGTTTCCTTGATGTTGGAGTAACTGGGACCGAACAAGTTTTCTCAGCCCTTCCCCTGTGCGGGTAGGGTTTCCTAGTGACTACCGACAGCGGTCCGGATTTTCTTAGATACCCTTGGTGCGGGCTCCCGTTCGGCTGCCTTATCCCCTGACATCCCCTTCCTATAATTTGCAAATTTAACGGAAAAGCTTACCGGATTTATGCTTGTCTGGGGAAATTCCAAACAATCTCCCGGTCCATTAACTTACCAATTCCTACACAGAAAGTCGTTCCCCAACAAATCGTCTACAGACAACCCCGGAATCTACTACCTGAAAGCTACAGGGGATTTCCTGACGTAATTTGAATATCCCCTGGCCGTAGCCTCTAGACTTGCTTTTGCCAAAAAGCGTTTGGAGGTTAGTTGCTTTCTTAGCATACATGGTGGAATGCCTTTAGCTTATGAAGACTGATCTCAGCACCTGTGTCCACTATTAGGCGTGTAGTATTTCTACGGCCAATGTCTAAAGGGAGTTGGACAACAGGGTCTTTCGTTTTCGGAAACAGTTTTTATCATTATGCGAGTTCAATTCGGTCGGGTTGGGATCTGCCGACCCCACCTCTGGGAGTTTTCCGACCTCTGCCACTTTGCCTTTTGTCGACACACTGCCGCCTTGTGGTTGTGTCGTCCGCAAAATTTGCATCGTTTATCACTCTTATTTGAACGGTCGATCTGTTTTGGAGTCTCCGAAGAATCCATACTAGTACAGCTAGAGTGACTACGGACCATCTTGGGTTGACGGCCTTGTAGTCGACGTTTCAAAACCGTAATGTTCTGTTTTCGAGCCTCAGAAGGTTCAGGTTCTGGTTGTAGTAGCCTGTAGTTGTTGACCGCCATTGTCGCGTGAATGCCTGTGGGCCTGTGGATTTTTCTTCGTTTGGACTTTCTTCCATTCTGTATTGGCCGTGCAGGTCGGCAGGGTATGGTTGTTACGTACGCCCTTAAACATTTTGTTAGGTGTACAGGTTGGTGGCTTCTGGGATTTTTCCTATTTGCTCCTGTAGTTACACCCTTCCCACGTGTGGCCTTTTCGGCCACAAAACTCACAACAACATCCAATTCTGTACACTCTATGATTCGATCCTGTTGTTTGTTTTGAAGTAGACGGTTGGGTTTGTCCTTGGTTTGATGTATTCGGGGGTACCCTCTGTTGGTAGTGTGACCTTTGTCACGGAGGTTCGGGATTGCATGTATGTGGTTGTGCGTCTTATGTATCGGCAGTCCTTGATATCGTGCTCATATTGTTTGCACTTGATACAGAATGGTGTGTACTGAGATACTCGTCGTGTAAGAGTCCCTTCTTATAAAACTGCACATCATGCGCGCAATTAATGGATGTGGTGCACGAGTGTGTCGGACCTGGGTGGGTGTAGGCGAATCGTTGTGGTAATAATTATAATAATAAAATAATAGCGTGGGTGGTGTTGTGGTGTCTCGGGTCTCCTAGATGTAGACCCTATTGGTCTTTTGAACAAACGTGGTTGAGACCTTAACGGGTTCTTCACAGGTTGGGAGCATGTAACAGGTTGGGGTTGCTCTGTGAAATTAGAAACGAATCTACTATTATTGGCCCCAACTGACTGAGGCGCATCGTTCAAGGTATATGTTGCCTGTGGAACCACTCCTGTGGGTTTGGCAATGTTTCCCCGTAGACTTGGTCTAAAACCCTTGACGTTGCCTGCGTTTCACTTGGCCCGTCCTCCCAATAGTAAAATGGGTTGTTTCTCAGTATGGTTGGGGTATCTTTCCTAGAGGGACCCTGGTTTGAGTCATGCATGTTACGCGGGGGGGCGTGGCTTGTTTCCACTCTCGTCGGTGTACCCCTATCATGCAAATCCCTGTGGTTGAACATCTCGTTTTGCGTCTTTTCCATTTCAAGGAGTCGCGCGATAATTCGTTCGAGCGGGTTCTCTTCCGATTCTAATAGACGATGTCGGAATTGGTCATCTCTTACTCCTACCCTTAGAACCTTTCGATTTGTATGGCAAATGAGGTACTGGTGTCCTGCCCGTATACGCGCGTCGCTACTTCTCTGCAGCGCGTTATCGCTTGTGTGACCCGGGAAATAAAGTCTGCGACATTCTCTTCGTGGGATTGTCGCATATGAGAGAGTTTAGCGTGTAACTCCTCGTATGATGCTTGCGGTAGCAATGCACTCCGGAGACTTTGTTCGTACTCTTGGAAGGTTTTCCGGAGTTTTTCTTTAAATATGCGGCAAGCCTTTCCGCCCAGCCCCACGGGTAGCCAACGCGGAAAACCTTGTTCCTCCGCTGAGGATAAACAATATATGGTCCTATTACAACTCTTAAGGAGCATTTGCAGTTCAACAGTTGTATTAGGACCTTTCTGTCCACTGAACACCGGTACATTTCATTAAATTAAGTCCAACATGTTCTCCGTTCCCAACATTGTGTCGATGGGTTCTTCCCTCACGGGCTCTGGGGAGTCTCTTTTCGAGTGGCTTCTCGTTTTCATCGAGAATTACGTGCCCAAACACTAACCGTACCGGTCGAACCGTAGATACGATAACGAAGGGTTGAGAATCAAGAAGAAATTGTGAACCAAAAATGACCGGGGATGAGAGAGGAGACCAAATCTGAAAAGAAATGAAAAAACAATAACGGGAAGGAACCAAAAGAAATAACGGAAAATACCCGACGCGGTGTACAATATTGAACTAGTGGTTTTTCCTTTTCCCTTATCCCTCTCTCTTCTGTAAACACTGTAATATTTTTTATTTTATATTTTTTTTTTTAAACCTAACTACTAGTACGGTTAGTTGGGGCAAGGAGCGTTAGACCCTCGGGGCTCTACCAACCACAGGGCCTGTATCTCCGTGTATTTACGGATTTAGAGAGATTTTCACTTTTATACATCCGCAGATGATGGTCACTGGCTACGCCAAATTGTTATATATATTTGTTTTGTAATATGATATATGGTTAAACAATTAAACTGTTCATTTTAGTATTGTGAAACGAGTAGTTGGTAATGTAAAATTTTTAAATCGACTTACGTGGATTTTGCGTCGGATCGCTTCTCGGTCGACGGCTCAGCTCTTCTGGTTGCGGGGGGTTGATGGTCGCTTCAGTCCCCTGTTCATCTCTTCTTTCTTTGTTCCGTGGTTTATATCCGCGGTTTTCACAATTGTTATGTTACATTCGCGGCGAATATAAAATTAGTATTGTTTTACGAAGCTCGATTCAATTGGTATCATTTTGGCGATTAATTTTTGACTGGTTAGTTCGGCGATTTTTCCTCGATTGAAAACTTTTCGTCAAAGTTTTCTGATGTCTTGTATCTATTTTTCGATGTCAACTTTTTGTTTAGGTTATTTCCAAGTAGTTTATATAAATTGACTACTTGGCGCGATTATAATTATAGAGAGGGAGGATTGAGGGATTGTGCGTGATACTGTGCGTGTGGGACCCGTAACATGTGTTGGGGATATTGCGTTTTCTTGAGTGATACGATGGTAGAGAACGCATTTCACGCCTAGGTAGAGACCTTATACATTTAAGCTGTGTCTTCTGTGACTGATTCTCGGTTTAGAGGAATAACATGAGACATATCTACCTACTTCAGATAACTTCGGTGATACCCTTGTTTTTCCTTTAATTTCCTTCACGACGTGGTATGCTTCTTCCTCCATTAACAATGTTAAACTAGTTGATCCAGGAGTTAGCCTGCCTACGGAAAAATGTTTTCTTCACTAGTCTCGTCACTCATTACATCTGCTTCTACTGTTCTTTATCTCGCCTGGGTGGTCTCTAACGCTTAGTTGGCAAACTTTTTTTTTTAATTTAGCCCCAGTTCTTTACAACAATGGAACTGATCATGTGTCGATTAGTTGCGATGAATTATTCGGCGTGGCAATAACAAGACTTGTGAACCGCATCTCGACCAGAGTATGAAACTGTGGGGATGAGAAGTAGCTTGCACCGGCATACGGCGCTGATTCACTTCTTCCCCATCATGTACGTACGTTACTGGGGATGATCGCGACTTCGTGTGCTCGACTCGACGGTCGTAATAAGACTCAATCGAAGGTTGGAATCTGGCTTTTGATTCACCCTCGATTCGGTGGTGGTGGATGTCCTCTCAGCTAAGGATATATTTTTACTTACCTTGTGGAATAGAAAACCAGATTTCGTAATGAAGATCATGGTAGTATGTGTGTATGAGTGATCGTGAAGATCATATTGTTCAACTTATGCGTGCAGGCGATGGAAAAACAAAGCAGGAAAACGGTAAAGACAAAAGGGACGTGAAGATCCTTGTTTATGGTGTGCATTGCGGCTGAATAAATAGATGGCAACATCGAGCAAATGTGCTAAAAGAAGAGATGGGACGAGGGCATCATAGAAGTCTTAGATGAGTGATGCCCTTGCGTAAATCGACGAATAGCCATTAGAGGAAGGTGCTATTGGATTACAATACTTTATACAATGAAAATTGTATATCGTATCTTTGGTCGGTAGCCGAAACGAATCCCGTGCTGCATTTGTATATGCAGCGTAATTTATTTGTGGCAAAGAACGAAATTGGGGATTGTTTATTCGTGTAGATGAGGGATTGTCGTCGGGTATATTCCAGCTGAACAAACAAGCTGCCCGACGCTGGTTTGGCCGTTGGACAATGGAATCGTCAGCCAATGTGTATGTAAGACATTGTTGTACACATGTAAGGCTGGGAATAGCCAACTTAAGGTTAAGATTCTCTGATTATGCTGTTACATTATATGTGAACCGATAAGTTTTCTTTTCAGGAATATTGTGTTTGGCCTTGGTGAATTCCCTTCAGAAGATAGTTATGATGGGTAATTACTTGATAAATTCTTTCATGGAATTTATGAAATGCATTGGATGCATGGATGAAGGAATTTTTATAGGGAGTTTAATACAATGCCCTAGGTGCATTCATTTCTTACGGAAAGGAAAGGTTTACAGGTGAGCTGGTGCTTGAGATGCAAAATTGGGTTACGAATATGGGGGGTTCTTCAAGTGAGCTTTAAGAACCCCTGTGGGTAATGTTTAACTATGCACCAGGCATGGGTGCGGATTCAGCCAACACCCACTACGTGCCGCCGAAAATTGTCCACAAGTAATGTTCACACGAGAAAGAGTAAGAGCAAAGCACTCAGGAAATTGTTCGCAGAAGTTGAAGATCCGCCATGCACCATGTGCCAGTAAAACAATGAAAATTAAAACACTAGACCTGTTCTGAATTTGAGTTATTTAAACGTCTCTTTATTTTACGGTAGGAGAATAACGTTAGGGTTCCTTTAGACCTTGGTAAAAATATTGTTTACCTATTTATTTAAACTGACATTAATTCTCCAAGAGGGAAACCTCTGTACAATCGTAACACTTCACAAGCGCAAACATGTACAAACACTACACAAGTATAAAAAGGACAATAATTGTTTTTCGGATGAATCTGGTTGCAATACACACATTTAATTTTCAAGGCACGATCGATCTGCGATCTGATCACCTACTAGAGTTCGGTGCGAAATTGACTCGACGAGTAATACCGAGCGGGAAAACACGATTTTCTGAATAATTGAATTTAAATTTAGCGCGTAACTTTCACAACTATTACTGTGCCGCGACCTCCACGGGTGACTTGTTGGGCGACTCAAATCTGACTCGAAGATAATATCCATATCTGCTAGATTGAACGGTGTGGATTACATTGGAGTGGGAGGATTCTATATGTGTCCGTATAGGACGAGTTGGTATTAGGGATTGCGGGCGTCGTTGAGATAAGCGATGGCGAAAAATCGCCGAAGAAAGAAACGGGTTGTGTCTTAAATAAACAGAAACGCTATTTCGAGGGCCATAAATCTTTGATGACCTGCGCCCGAGAACGAAATAGGTTTTTGCTTTAAGATACACAAAAACGCTATTTCAAGGGTCACGATGATATGCACATCGTGTTTGTTTATTTAACAGGCCGGAGCATCGTTAGGCATGATCTGCGGTATGATTGTCTAACGTCAATCATATTAGTGCCCAAATCCCATGATAGTAGATAACCGATAAGGGAAATTGGTCGCAAGTGTTGCGAACCTTGGGATCGGGGCAATATCCACTCATGCACCGTGGCAAGAATACCGGGTAGAGCTATGTCAACAATTACGCTGGCCAGCGAGTATTTATCTTTTATAATTGCTGACGTGCTGAGCCGATTGTCTGGCATGGTCCATGTATGAATAAATGAAATAATTTGTTTGGTGTACATGCTTGATAAGGTGTAACTTTCAGGTGGTGATGCTGTAGGGGAGCTTACACTGCCCCTAATTGCAGGTAAGTACTATGGGTTTGGAAGATGGTTAATTTAAGAGGATGGGCGGTTCTTTGGGAATGTATTAAAGAACCACCACACCCCCACAAAACTATCTTCTATAAAACGTTGAATTTACGACCATATATCTTCTTAGTAAAGTCCTGATGGGAAGACTTTTCACAAGTTCTTGTCCTCATTACAATTCACCACAAAAGTCGTAAGTCAGTTGAGGCAATCTCACCTTTCTGTTTGGGCAGTTGACACTCCTATACACTCCAAGTGAAGGGTTTATGAAAATTTAATCACTACTAAAATCAGTTTGCAATACAAGTTTTCTCATTGCTTCCACTTGTCCCTATCGTGGCAAAAGGCAATTTGCTATGATTTTCATCATTCAGTTTACATTTTGTGGTCTAGGACAATTTGAACTAGTTCTAAGGCATGAATAGATTCCCATGGAAACATGTTCCGTGTTGAAAATACCCGACACCAATCTCCGAATGGAGCTCAAGTCACGGATTTTCCAACCGCAAGTTTTACGAGTGACACACACGACATTTTCGTATCCAAGGATTGCTCCTAATTTGACCTTTGTGGATCTGTTAAATTCAAAGGCACACGCACATATATGGGGAGAATATTCAACCGAACCATCATGTAGAATGTGATATCTGCTCCTGCTTTTCTCCTATACCGCTTTATGTTCCTGACAAAATTGTTCTCAACGTTTTTGAATTCATTCATCATGCCTGCAGAATGTTCTAAGCCCACCCCCATCTTTAAATTGACAACACCATAAGACGTAATAACATGTTTGGGACGATTACCAAATTTGCTGAATGTGTGGAAGCTATTCCAATGGTTCAAATAATTCCACTTTTGGGGGTCATTCCACAGCTGCTTACCTTTATATCTATGCACGGTAGGTAGGTGGAAAAAAGAATGGAAAGCTTGGGACAGGGGCACAGTCATATGATGGTAGCTTCAACAACTTGACAATGTTCCGTGCGGGAGTACTTTTTGTACCAATATGTAGTCAACTACGAACTGTATGCATAATTTAGTCGCTGCATTATGGCCCATTATACGCGGACGTGCTCATTCAGGCAGACTAGAATGATGTTGGGTAGAGGACATGTGAACACACAAGAACAACCAAACCATTGGGTGGATACTGAGGAACAGCACATATTTATTTATCGAACGTGCTAGCACGTTCTAATTCAGCGGTTACCCAGGTTGGATTTATATATCCAGCTCTTACGGATACCTGTGGTCTCTCTTTCAAGAGGAACCATTTACAGACTTCGTCATAAGTTAGTTTTTCAGCACCGCGGCTTTAAGACATGTGAATATGAATACTCTTATGAACAAATGTTAATGCCAACGCCTGTAAACGATAAGTGCGACTGGCGGGTTGGCTTTGCTTGATTTCGGATGGATTCCATGAGAAATGAATTTCACTAAGTAACTTGGAAACAAGTTGTGAAACTTAAGGACACTTGCTAAGACTTGCTTTGCCGAAATCACAGAAAATACGTGTTTATGATCTATGTAGGACGTTATCGAAGTTCAGAATGAGCACGTCGGATAGGCTTCTAAGTGTTACACCGCTTATGTTTATTGAAAACCAGGTTTAGTAGGTTAGATGATTTCCCCAGGAATGTGAAGCAATTGAAAGATTATCTTAGTACTTGTACTTGACATCAAATTGAGGAAGGATAGCAAGTGTAGCAAGGCCTGTAATAGCAACAATCGACAGTTTGGCAGTCTGCAGTATAATGTATAAGTTTCACCAAGAATAATAACATTTTTTAGATGCTTGTTCAGTGTTAGTAATTAATTTTTTCCAACATTCATGTAAACTTCGGTCGGTTTGATGACATTTGTGATGTCAATGATTACAAAAACTTCGATTTCGACCTATTACACGCCGCTTTGAGTCAATATACTCGTATGTACCCTAACCAGTAGATAATTTTTTACAGTCTAGCCATTTAAGATATTGTATCATTACACAACTACCAACACTAAACACATCCCTATAATTTATCTTCGACTTTTGATCACCACACGAGCTGTACTCAAAGACAGTAATAAAAACGGATTGATGGTTTAATTGGGCCTCGAATATTCGCCCTAATCCCAAACTGTTTACCCCACTCAAAAGCAAAGGACAATCCCCCTCGTAGAATGTTGACATTGCTTTTAGTTGCCTTAATTAGGTGTAGACAGTTCACGCCTGACTAATGACCAACCCACAGCCCTCTATCAAATACAAATAACACGACATCCGAAATCTCAACCCCACACCCATGTCCTGTCTACAATAATCCAGACTTTTTTAATTACATCTCCCACATTTAACTTTCATTCGAAACAGAAAAAGGTGATTCGTTTTCATGGCAGTTTACTTAAGCCGAAACTTTGTCCTTTCTCACACGAACACAGCTCTCCACATCAGCCTCTTTTACGAGCAAGGGAAGGGGCCCAACAGATGTGAAAGTTAAATACGAAATTAAAACCTTGTTTTAATTTAAGGATGTCCGAAGGTCACCCATACCAGGAAAATCATTCTGTTCTGTAATGAAAGACACTTCTGTACAAGGCAACCGAAAATTCTGTCCTCCGATCCTTCCAAGATTGCTGAATGTTTCATCGACTTCCGCTAAGGAAAATTGCTATGCCATGAAGTTACAACTCCCCCATTTATGTGCAAGCTTCACTGTAGCCGCAAGATTTTTAAATTCTCAGCAAATGCATTCGACGCCATTCTGCTACTGGAGCGCCTTTACCCCGGTGGAACCCGACGAAACTCCGCGAAAATAACCTACACAAAAAAGGCGGGAAATAGAGTAAAGGCACTTTCGCCATCAGTCTGAACACTCCACAACGTTACTATTAATAGAATAATCAAATACTCGTGGTCCGCAAATAAGGCCACAACCAGGGATTGTGGCCAGTGGGTAGGCGGTCGAGGATAGTAAGCATAGATGAGGCTTAGTTAAAACACTGGACTAGCGGCAAACAAAAAAATCCCCTTAGGCCGCGAAGTGCTTAAAGGATTTCTAGTGGAGTAGGTGGATGTTGAATTGAATAACTTGGCTAATGTTGAGTGGGATTTGGGACTATGCCCGTTTTTCAGCCTGTAGGCCGCCTCTCGCTTTTAGATGAGGCCCGTCTCCTCTTGTTTGATTTTCACTGTGAAAATTGTTGAATATGAAGCGCCATCGCTGGGGAATTTTTTTCGAGTCCTGTGTAAATATTAATTTCGTGCATCTCCATTAAGAACAAAAGCCCGTTAAGGAGTGGAACTTTATTTTCTCATCACAGTTCGTTCCTTTAATGAATTTTTTTTCTGTGGGTTATGGCCGAGTGAAATGGTGAATGTCGTAGGACGTTCTTGCGGAGGAGTATTAGTGTTTCCAACCGAGATGAATCCCGAAAACAGGTCGGACATTTCAAATAAACAAACAGAATTTGAAATAGAAGATAAATTGGTTATTGCGAATCACGTTACACAGATTCCTCTATCGATTTCAAACAAGTTTTCGTATTTATTACGCGCGCATACACTTAATTATTTAGGCGATCCAGACATACATATACAAAACAGTAACTCTTTGAATAGCAAATCTATTTCAAGGTGTAATGCCCATAGATGAAGCTGTAGAACTCTGCGAATGTTTCATTTTCAAAAACCGGGTCTATGCCTACCACTCCAATCGAATTCGTTCAAACTTTTTTTCGATGGTAACTACCGTAGTTTTTTCACTTAGTGTCTTTCATCATTGTATCGGGTTTTTCAATAGTGACGTAACAATTTTGTAGCTTTTTTTTTACACTCACGCGCGCACGAAAGAGGATTTTGAAGTGCCATTAAATGTCTGAGCACAGTGCGAGCGGATGCAGAGGAAGTGGATAAGTAAAGGAGTTATCGATGTATGTCGGTCTTGAATGTCTGGACATCACAACGGCTAGGAAACACACGATCAGGTAGAACATTCCACATTCGTGTGGTTCGGCTAAAGAATGACTCTCTATGTTTATTTGTGCGCCTGAAGCCCACTTTCAGCTAATCTATAGTTCGGAACGAGTTCTGATGCAGAGATGTTCGCGTAGTCGGGAGATGAACCGCAAACGGGTGTGATCCGTCGGATTGTCTTTGAAGCGCATATAAGCCGAATTGCGTGGAACAATACCACGAATCTCCGAAGAACAGCACCCGTGATAATATCTGTAAAATAGACAGAGGTCGGCTACGCGCCTTCGATGTGATAGCGACTGTAGTCCCGACGTCAGCGCCGAGTCCCCGATCAGGCGAATCGCTCGTCTCTGTATGCTTTCAAGTAGGTCGAGGGTATGTTTAGGAGCCGAGCTCCAAAGATGAGAGCAATATTCGGCCGCGGGTTTAATTTGGGATTTATACGGGAGAAGAAGTTGGGCCGGAGTAAAATATTTCTTGGCTCTAAAAAGATAGCTCCGTTTTTCTGAGGCTGACCTGGCGATACTCGACACGTGTTTGTGCCGGGATACATGCCCACAGACCGTGACGCCGAGCAATTTCAAACTTTCCCCAGCCTCGAGGGCCTGGCCATTCATCATCAGCTGTGGAACCGATGATCCACTTTTCTTTGTGAACGTTGTATATTGTGTCTTCGCTGCATTGAAGTCGACGAGATTGGCCCTTCTCCACTGCAGGACCCTATCTAGATCCTGATTTAGAGAGTCAATCTGTCTACATCTCAGCTGATGCGACGCAGATGCACCAATCGGCCGAACACTCGAAAAGGAGGAAAGAATCATTTATGTGGTGCAAGAACAAGGTTGGAGCCAAAATGGAACCTTGGGGCATCTCCGAATTAACAGGGCACAGATCCGAACACTCGCCATCCACAACAACCCGGATCGATCGATTCTCGAGGAAGCTCCTCGTCCAGTCGCAAAGCTGTTGGGAAAGTCCATATGAACGAAGTTTGCTCAGCAATGCACCGTGCCAGACGCGGTCATAAGCCTTGGAGATATCCAATGCGACCGCCCTTGATGCCATGAACCATGCCGTTGAATCGCAGATGTCCATATATCGGTTATAAGTGTCAAAAGGTCTCCTGTGGACCGCCTGCCACGGAATCCGTATTGACGATCCTTCAGAGGACCGTTGCACTCCAAATACTGAACAAATTCTGTATTGATGACTTTTTTCATTACCTTAGATAAAATAGACAGTAATGCTATCGGACGGTAATTTTGTGGGAGACACCTTTTTCCCGTCTTTGGGATTGGCTGAACTCGAGGGATTTTCCAGCAGGCAGGAAAGCTCCTCCGTGTATAAGATAAGCGGAAGAGTCTGCCAAGAACCGGCGATTGTTCTGGAGCACAGTTCTTAAGGACTACTGCTGGTATTCCGTCCGGGCCGGTTGCCTTCCTACAATCCAGTTCACGTGCGGGCGAAATCTCACATCCCGCATCGAAGACCGTAACGGCGCGATTACAGGTGGCGCCAAAACGCCCGGATCGAAGTTCGAATTCGCGGAAAATAAATTCGCGAACACATTAGCTTTATCCTTTGGATTCATGACTAACGTCCCGCTGTCTGTCACCAACGGAGGGAAAGAGGAGGATGCCAAGTTACCGCTGACAGCTTTTGCCATTGACCAGAAAGAGCGCGAACCAGTTGGGCACCGAAGGAGCTTGTTGATCACGCTGTCGTTGTGAGCCCTCTTCGCGGTATCAATCGCCTGGTTGCACGCGTTTGTGGTACATGTTTACACTGTCGGCATATGTTGTTTTTGGTATTGTTTTGGTCATCGCTCGTTTTATGGTTTCATCCATTTGTTGTATCTATTTTCCGATTTCGTCATTGACAGATTTCTATTTATTGGTGAATTGATTGCCTTTGGGCGTTATTTCCTTGTTAGAGTTCTGGTAAAGTGCAGGTATCGCATTTCTCCGAAATCGCAAGGTTGGGGAACCGGACATTCATCGAGTTCTAAACCTTTGCTCGGAGGCTGTATCACGACAGGGAATGTACTGTGATCACTATCATAGTCAATCGTTCGTAAACAGTTTCTGTTTCGTCTGATAGTATTTCAGTCATGAGTCAATAATCATAATCTCTAAGAACGTTGTTGGGGTTTAGGAAGTATGGGCACCAATCACTGGCACTAGTTCACTTCCTTCCCAACTCTTGTTCATCTGAAGAAGCAATCACCAAGCACTCTGTTCCTCTTTGCAAACCGTTTTTATTGTTTGAACTGGATTTTTTCAATGTTAACTTATTTCATTTTCGGTCGGTATAATTTACACTTTGACCTTATCAAGTTGTCGGTAATTACTGTCGTTAAATTCTTCCACAGGTCGGTTAGTTTACTTAATTTAGTACCAACACATCGACACCTTTTTTGACTACACTTTGATATTTAAATGTTCTACTTGGTGCAGTTTTGATAATGATTGATGAGAAATCAACGATTTAGTGGGGAAGGGGAAAATCTGGCACTAGCGCAGAGACTTTAAACGACTCGCCTGTGTGTACGCACAATTCGGAGGATGGTTATTGACTATACTGACCGGCCCCGGTGGCGGTTAAATTTCGACTGATTAGCTGAGGTGCACTGTTCGACGGACGGTTACCGACTGACTGACGATGACTGCAAGTTATGATTGTTATTATCTTGTGGATGATTGGGTGAGTCATCTTTTGAGTATCAGTAGATCATTCGTTGTTTGAATGTTTTGGATATCAGTAAGTGGATAGGGTTTGGGTGAGTTATCTGTTAGCGTATCAGTAAATGATTATTGTTTGGGTGATTCATATTTCTATATAATTCTATGTATTCTATATTCTTATAAGGATATGAATAAATGGGGCCTTAACTCGCGCTCAGCGGTGGTTGTGACTCGACTAACTAGTTAAAAGTAAGAAAAAGTTCATCGCGTCGTGGCAGTGGAGTCATAGCTAAATAATCTCACTGTCACTTACTAGGAACTTTAAAGGGATTGCTATGCTTGCAAAGGGAATTCAGTTCCAGCGAATCCTCGCCGTATAAGCTGAGTTGGGTTCGTTGGTTGTGTATACTGGGAAATTAGTTTTGGCGGCTTAGCCAAGTATGATCAAGGGTCCTGATTGTTGTGATCGTTTCGTGGAAAATTAGCTGTCGCTTGGTTGCAAGCGAGAAGTATAGTTTAAGGAGGAAATGAACCGAAATGGTTTTCGGGGGAAATTGGAATTGCTTGGGTGCGAGCAGCAATTTCGGGGAAATGTATGCGGCTCGGTATAGTTGGTGGTGATGGTTAATGTCCCGTTGTAGGGTTGAATATGGGTTTTATTACAGCATATGAATTTCGGGGAAATTAAGATTGCTTGGTCGCAAGGAAGGAATATAACTTAACTAAAGAATTGACCGAAGCAATTTTGGGAAAATGTATGTGGGGTGATGTAATTTGGGGAGATGATTAATATTCCGTTGTAAATTGGAATATGCATTTATTTCAGCTTGGGAAATGGGTTCCTAGTAAATTGGGGGATGTATGTGCAATTGCGGATTGGGGCGGATGCTCTTGCATATGGGGATGGGTGCGCTTGCCGGTTTTGCATGGTTGCGAATGTGTGTATTGCAAGTTTTGAATGGGGAGTTGGCTTGAGGTGACGCGCTGTTAACGGTCAAGATTGGTTAGCATTGTGGGTTGGTTCTCCATGTAGTATAGAGAACCCCCACAAGGCCCTTCCCTGGGAAATGATGGACATACCGTAAGCTAGTAAGTCAGTTTTATATTCAAGTTGGTGTTGATCTAACCATATAGTAAGTTGGCAGCCCCTGGCTCTGAATATATTTTTTCCCCAATCTCTACCTCTTGTTACGTGGTAACTCCCCCACCGCCCTTATCCCGGCGAAAAAACATTAAACATGATCCGACATACATAACATATAAACGTTAAACAATTTTAAATCACGTTTTCAAACTAAAATTAAATAAATACAAAACACAACGTACGTTGTGATTTACACATATAATGAATAAAACATAAACTACCTCTCATTTATTTACAAAATAAATTAAACATATTTATTTAAACAATGTACATTTCACTTTTTAAACATGCATAAAATACATATTACAATTGGTATACAAAATATCATCATCATCATCATCATCGGCACTACAACCGGGATTCGGTCTTGGCCTTATTTAGTAAGTCCCTAGGCTTGTTAAATTGTCCATAATAATTTGTTGTTCCGGGCAAGGTTATTAGCCTGGCGCCAATAAAAAATATAAAAAACCAAAATAGCTGGTCCATATGAGCGTGGCTGAAAAGTTTCCAACCTTACAAAGATATACGACATTTTTTCTTAAAATTTATTTTTATTTTTCTACATAGTCTCCTTGTAACTCTACACACTTCTCCCAGCGATGCTCCTATCTCTCTAATCCGTCCAAGTTGTACTTGGGGTTTTTCTCTGCAAAATAACTGTTCACGAAAGTGATCCTTCCTCATTTGAAAAAATCTCTGTCCTCCGAGCCCAATTTTTAGAATAGGGAACAAAAAGAAGTGCCTTGGGGCTAGATCTGGTGAATAAGGTGGATGGTCAAGCAGTTCAAATCGCAATTCGTAGATTTTCGCCAGGAAACCGCTGAGGTGTGAGACGGCGTATGGTCTTGGTCAAACAGGATTTTCTTTTTCTGTAAATGTTCGTTTTCCCCAAATTCTGCCTTTAGTTGGTCAAGTAATGATGCGTAGTATGCTCCTGTAATGGTTTTTCCTTTTTAAAGATAGTCGATTAAGATAACTCCATGACTATCCAAAAAAAAAAACAAAAAACCAAAACAGTCGCCATCACTTTCCCCGCCGGAAAAACCGTTTTTGGTTTTTCTGGAGCCGATTACCCCATGGTGTTCACTGTTTTGATTGTATTCTTGTTTCGGGCGTGTAATGGTGTATCCAAGTTTCATCGACAGTAATTAACCGTAACTCGGATTTATTACGCCTAAATTGCCCAACAGAGCGTTGGAAATGTTCATTCGAACACATTTTTGGTGTAACGTGATCAAACGCGGGACCCAACGCACGGACGGCTTTCTCGTCCCCAAATATTGATTTAATATGTGACAAACGCGTTCTTTAGACATGTCCATAGCATCCGCTATCTCTCTCACTTTAATTCGGCAGTCGTCTAGCACTATTTGGTGAACTTTATCGATGTTATCGTCAGTTGTTGCAGTTTTTGGACGTCCCGAACGTTCATCGTCTCCCAAGCTCGCACGGCCACGTTTGATTTCAGCTGCCCAAAATTTTACTGTGGTAAATGATGGTGCAGAGTCCCCACACACAGAGTCCAACTCATATTTGATTAGCGTAGGCGTATTGCCTTTCAAAAACAAAAAATTAATGACAGCTCGATACTCAATTTTGTCCATTTTCACAAAAACACTCACATCGACTCACTCAAACGACTGTGAAATAAAAACTACGCATCCAAAATTGCTGTAATTTTGGTGAGTAACTGGCACAACTACATTCACTAGCTTCTATTGACGAAAGCTGCTACCTGCACGTTGAGGTCGGAAACTTTTCAGCCCACCCTCGTAAACCTGCATAGGTTCTGTGGCGGTGCCGCCAAACCCTACGGTACACTTACCTAAACACCTCCATTACCTCATCCCTAGACGCATAAGTTTTTGCCAATGCAATCGCATTAAGCACCTGAAAATTTTTCACGCATTAAAGAGATCAAATCTATGATCGTTACGTCCCTGTAAAGAAAACTTACCTTTCATGCATTCTCTTTGAATACCAATTCTATGTAAGATTTCTTTATTGGCTTATCAGGAATTCCAAACCAATTTCGGCATCTACGTTGCCAGACAATCTCCTAGACGAATTCCTGTAAACAAATGGTTTGAATTACATACTTTGTAACCTTCACCAGGGATCATAAATATTGCGCCGTCTATTTTCCAACTTCGCCATGTGCACGATAAATTTCTTTACGCACACATTGGCCGGCGACCTTTTGCTCCAGCAATAAAATTCTCTGACTCGCACAATGTGCAAACTAAAGCAAATATGCATTCCGCGTCTCTTGGCATCAATTGAATTCAAAGCATAAACAATGCAAATATAGAATCCGTTTCCCACAAACGGATTTCCCTGCATATACAAATGCAAGCAGGGGATATGTTTCTTCCACCAACCAATTAGCACATTTCCACATCGCATCGTTGTTTCTTTGTTTAGCCGCACATGCCCCAACAAAGATCCCATTAGCATCCGACGATTTCGGTTTTATTTGCTTTACCGAAATCATATCCTAGGAAAGCACTTTATGCCTTTCTTTGTTCTAGGAACACACACCACTGCACTGAAAGAGTGCATCTCTGTGGCGGCCACACCCTTAACGGAAAAGTTTTTCTCTCTCTTTCCTTTCCTTAACCCTAACCTAGGATGGAATTCATGTCAGAGTTCTATCCTCGGGGAGTCCTTTTACATCCGCTGACCAAAACGGTCGCGCGTCACTTCCGCTCTCCGTCGGCTGCGGAGACGCGAAGATAATACACACCAGAGTCGAGTGCATCGAGTTGTAAGAATCGCGAGTTTTCACCCCGGAGTGTAGATCCTCAACTAAGATTTTGGATAGTGTATATATCCAATGATCGATTAAAGCGTAGTGCGCATCTTGGAAGTTAAATTTAAAGACTAGCAATAAACATTGTATAAATGCCTAAATTGTTTTGAGTGGCGTAATTAGCATTAATTAGATCCAAGCGTGTTTTTAATTTGCGGGTGACCACTAAAATTAAAGAATTAATTGCGAACAACATACAATCGTGTTTTCTTTCTCGGCTCCATTGCCTGGGTGTTTTTAATGTGTTTTACTTCCTTCCGTTTTCTCCTGGTGAACCGTTCTCTTTGTTGCTGCGGTGGAACAATCGGAGTGTTAATGAAAAATTGTGGGGATGAAGTAGAACCCTGTGCCGTACGCCGGCACCACGACTTCGTCCTCCACAGTTCTTTTCGGCGATGCCGTCTTCGATCAGTTTCTAGGAAGTCATGGCCAATTTTCTTCGTTAAGACAACGGCGCCAGGGAACAGAGAGGTGGCGGAGAATACTGTAATCGGAGACACAGTTTTGTCTCTAAAAGGAGTTCGACTGCCGGTTTTTCTTTTGTCGGTTGCTGACGGTTTTTGTTCTTCTTTCAAGGTGTTTTGTGAGTCGTTTTGATTTTTTGTTGAAAAAGGAGGGGAGTGGGGAGCGGTGGAAGTAGGAAGAGGAAGATGTCAAGAATAAAGAGATAAAATTAAAGATGGTTATGAGAAGAATATTAAAATTAAATTAAAGATTGTTGTCACAAGAATTTTAAATTAAATGTTGCATTACATTGTGTCATTAAAATTGTAAAAATAAATATACCAAATGTGTTCCCTGAGGTCCACCTGCTCTCGTCGTAATCATGTACTTTGTTTTGTCTTCACTTAGTTCTAGGCCCACCTCTTCTGCCGCTTGCATGATGATTTCACTGTTTTTACTTACAGTTTCTAGATTATCGCCCAGAACTGCGATGTCATCCACATATGCGAGCACTTGAGTGACCCCGTTCAGGGATGATCCGGCCATGTTGTTGTCTGTGCCTTTCTGATAACATACTCGAGCACAAGGTTAAAAAGATATGGTGAGAGGCCACCGCCTGTTTTAGTCCGTCCCGGATTTAAAATAGTTCTGAGAAGTGGTTTTCTATTCTCACTCGCCCTTTGTTTTCGTTCATGTAGATTTGAATGAGAGTTCATATTTTTTCGGGATTCCCAGCTCAACCACAATATGGTAAAGTCTTTGCTTTGCGACTGAGTTTTTTGAAGTCAACGGACAGTTGCAGAACTTCTCCGTATTCTAACTTCTTTTCCAGCAGTTGCCTGCTGACATTTGGTCGCTCGTTGACTAGTTCCTATGGAATCCGCACTGGTAGTCTCCCAGTATTTCTTCTGCGTACGGTGTGATTCTCACCAGTATGACATTTGTTAATATTTTGTATGTGGTTGGGAGCAATGATATTCCTCTGTAGTTTTCGCACTCAGATCCGTCGCCTTTTTTTTTTAAATGAGGACGACTATTGAGGTTTTCCATTCTTCCGGAGTGACTTGCTTGTCCTATATTGTTTTAATCAGTTGGTGGATCTTTCGAGAGGTTGCCTCTCCTCTATGCTTCATAAGCTCTGTCGGTATCCAATCGACTCCGGGACCCTTGTTGTTTTTCAATCAATTTATTGCGTCTTCAACTTCGTTGAAAGAGGGCTCTGGAATCTGAGCCTCGGCTGTATGTACGTCTGGTGAGTTTATTTGTGGTTGATGGGTGCGCACATTGAGCGGGTTTTCAAAGTACTGCTTCCATCTTGTCACCATATTGTTTGTTTCTGTGACCAGACAGCCGTTTGCGTCTCGAATTATTTTGGCTCTCCCTCGGTAGCCATTTGTAATTGAATTTATGCCGCCAGGCTAATAACCTTGCCCGTAAAAATAAATTATTATGGAAAATTTAACAAGCCTCGAGATTTGCTAAATAAGGCCAAGACCGGATCCCGGTTGTAGTGCCGATGATGATGATGATACATACCTCTGATGTTCTTTGCTATGGCATTTTCTGGGATTTTGTCGATCCGAGTCTTCTCCCATCCGCGTTTTTTGCATTTGAAAGGTCTCATTGTCTCTTTCCGAATTGTCGCGTATGTTTCTACGTAGACATCATCATATCTTTCTAAGTGGATCATTCTGAGGCGTTTACGTTCTTCAATCTTCGCCATGCACTCATCGTCAAACCAAGGTTTGAACTCAATTGTTTTCTTAAATCCTAATACCTTTTGGGCTGTTTGTATGATTGTGTCTCTGATCGATGTCAATTTACTGTCAACACTATTGGCTTCCTCTTCCCCACTGCTCCCATTCTCTAGGATGCTAAATCTATTCGTTAGTTCGTCTTGACATTCAGCCCTTTTGCTCAGGTTTTTTAGTTTATCAATGTCGAACTTTATGCTCGTCTCCTGTAACTGCCAATGTGGGTTTGCTGCTAGCCGACTCCTGATTTTACCTATCACTGGGAGATGATCGGAGTCGCAATCTGCTCCTCTATATGATCTTACGTCAAGGATGTTCGAGTGTTATCTTTTTTCTATGATGGAGTGGTCTATTTGGTTACGCGTTACGCCGTTAGGTGATATCCATGTGGCTTTATGGATTTGCTTGTGCTTGAACATCGTGCTTTTCACTACCAGATCTTTTGATGCTGCGAATTCCATTATCATTTGAAACGTCGTGTAGGACTGTGGGGTTACGAAGTTATACACTTGTAACTTTTTGTAGTTCAGCAATAATATGATTCTTCAGCCGAGAGTATTTTTCTCGTTGCTCTATAAGCAACGAATTTAAATAGCAAATTTCGCGTTTCGATTTAGCTAGTGCACTATGAAGTTCTTGATTATTATGTATTAACTCACGGATGATTTCACGAGTCGCGGCGGCGTGACCTCCAGCGGTAGTGGTTGCATAGGGACTGATTGGCAACTGCAGTAATTACAATTTAGCGATTTGAGCGACGGCGTGAGTGCCCGCGATGGTGATTGAGATGTGACTGCTTTGTGTGAAAGAATTAAATTAAAATTTCGCGCGGCGGCGTGTCCGACTGCGGTACTGAATGACTAGCAACTAATTGGAATTAGGGATGGAAATTGGGATTTCTGCTTTTACACAACGATCAGCCAATGGTAATCGTGCTCTCTTGTGCATCCTTCAATTCCCCACGCTCATCGATGTTGATATGTGCTTGGGTATTTGTTCGATGGGCGTAGAAAGGATGAAGAAATCAAAAGGAAAGCACAATAACCCAGGGTTGATTTGGTGTAATGTACGGGGCTGACTGCTGTTGCCAAATATTATGTTTGCTTGTAATTCTTAGACTTGTATTACTTGTGATATCATGAAGGATTGGTCTATAACCCTACTTCCCTACTGTTTGCTGTTTAAAGCGCAGCTTGCTGTAAATCTTATGGCGTAAGCGCCGCAGTTTGGTGAATCAACAACTTGTGGTTCCAGAAATGCTGGAGTATTTATACTCGCAATCAATCACTCAATTATTTACAATTCTTATTGTACACTCATATAAATATTGCTTAATATGCTATTCTGTTCTTAATAATAACTTCACTCATACAAATTTTGTTTACTTAAGCTATTTCATTCCTTACAATTAATTGCTTGCCAATAATAAATTTATAAACGTTTCTTCGTAACCAGAGCTGTTCGTTTGTTTATGAAAACGAAATGAGTTGACCTTGAATTTATGGTCAACAACGAATCCTGGTTATTCGATATTCGGAACTTGTGACACGGCCAATTAAGGCATTTGATATTATTGTTTGTGGTCATGACGTGCGTATGTTGTTACACTACACTGGCTTAGTGTGTGTGTATTAATGCCGCGTCTGAGACTGATCCACTGACCTAGTGCGGTGATTGTGGTGATCTCGGGGGGCATCGAATAATGGAAAGAAAGAATTGTGGGGGAGAGGAAAATGTAGTTTGCGCTATCACCTGTAATATGAGACCGTTGATCCCAAGCGAATGGGTGATCTGCGGAAAAGCCGAAATGACGCTAAATTTGCTAGGGTAATTTATCGTGAGAGCTAATTAAATATTTTGATAAATTCCCCAGCGGTTTCGCTGTGATGCAACGGCGTCATTTGGTTAGGTTTGTTGTGGCTAACCGACATGATGTGATTTCCGATGGAAATCTCATGGCCCAGCAAAAATGGAGTTGCCGTATGGCAAAAGGTGTAGCTAAACTCAATTATGTATTATCTGCATAGGATAATGAGTTTAGCTATGCGTCCATTGTTGCAACATGCTTTTCCAAGTGAATAGCTGAGTAGGAGAAATTGGGTTTTGTTTGACAGGCTGTTGGCGGTCGAAATAGTTAGGATTGTGGGTTGGTTCTCCATATAATATAGAGAACCCCCACAGGCATTCTTTACCTATAATTGGTTGGAAGATATCTTCCTTTCCAATTTTCGCATTTAGGTCTCCAAGGAGGATTTTAACATCGAATGATGAGATCCCATCTAATACTTCCTCTAGGATCTCGTAGAATATGTCCTTCGTTTCGTCGTGGGTAGATTCTGTTGGGGCGTGTACGTTTATAAATATATAATTGTACTGTGGGTCCCGTATTTTTAGCACCGACATTCGGTCATTAATAAATTGCACATCTTTTCCATGGTCGTAATCTTCTTGCTTATGATGAAGCCGGTTCCAAGGTTATGTATATCGCTTTCTCCACATGGCAGTGTAAGCCCGTTAGTTTCGATTACTTGATATGGGAGTCAGAGTTCCTGAAGTGCGACGATGTCCATTTTATATTGTTTCGCCTTTTCCACGTCTGTATCGCGCTAGGTTTATAGAACGTTCGAACATTCCACGTGCCGACACGTATATCCCGCTTTTTTCGTATTTCCCTAGGTCTCCTTTTTGCCGAGTCGATGTTTTCTTCATGATTTGTTCCCTTGTGGTAGTGTCGGTTCATCACTCCTACCCCTACCGGGTTTTTCGTGAGATTGTTTTTGTAAATTGATTATTCATTTCGTGGGAACAGTCTGGGGTTTCATATAGTCCGCCATATCAGAGCCCCTCTTTGATAGGGTAAGGTCTGCTTACTGCTCTGATTCGACCCGGTGTCAGAGAGGCGCCGGTATACCCCTGGCTGCAAACCATCCAATGGGCATGGTGACGCGTAACACCCTCGCTAGCCTGTCTGACGTGAGTGGCCCTACTGGATGCACATGCTTTCGTCAGCGTAGCCTGAGTGATTCATTGTAGTTTAAGCCTCGCACCACGTCAAAGTTTGTACCAAGCGGGGGACATATAGATTATTAGCATACCTTAAGCGTATATATATACATATATATATATATATATATATATATATATATATATATATATATATATATATATATATATATATATATATATATATATATACGACGCACAGCGATGTCACTGACTTCGTGTAGCATCATAAATATCGACCTCCAGCCAACTACAGACATAGCTGCTAACAATCATACAATTATTTGCTTGCATGAAGACAACAAGCGAACCACTAGCCGTGCACCACAATAAACCGATTGCGACAACCGAATGATTTATGTGTGCAAAACATACGTCGTTATGGTAAAGTTGTAAAAATAAGTTGGGGTAAGAAATTTGTGTATGTATAGATCGCAGGGATGAAGTAAACTTCACTCGTCCTCGTGTCACTTAACTGCATTTTACTAATTTCAGGTACACCGGGTTGCCTCCCCCAACCCACAGTATGCGACTACTCAAACTACTCATTTTTATTCCTTCTTTTCAGGCAAAGCGAATCATTTCCTCCCACCAGTGGTAAGGAAAGGTTCATAAAAATTTATAAAACTAGGTGATTCGGTAAACATACTGCTGTACATTGATTCGGTGGTATCTTTTGACTGAATGGGTAGAACGGTTCAGCGAATCCTCTGCTCGAGGCAGGGATTCCTTAATACCATCGATTAGTGGGTTCAATGGAAAAGCCCACTGATTGACATTTTGCTATAATTGATCTTAATGACTTGATATAAATTGTAAGTAATGTACCCTATTCAGGGCATATTTGTAACGAAACATGCTGGTCTTATTCTTAAGTTTTTCTAAGCAACCACTGATATACTTTGCTACAGTAAGATGAAATACAATTGAGTATTTAAAAAGGCAAAACGTTCTAATACTGTATTTTTGGTAATAATACGTTCTAATGCTGTATTTTTGGTATTCCGATATCGTATCGATTTTGAACAATCTGCTGCGGATTATGCCAAATACTACAATCAAATTGGAACCCGATATAGACAGATTACAACATCTTTGTCGAGTGAGTTCAATTAGTGGCTGAGCCCTGGGCAAGTAATTTAGAAGTTACCGAGAGTCTTATAGTGGTGTATCTAGAAGACGAATAAACAAAAAATGTTAGCAAGTTATGTGTCAAAACGTTGGCGAGGTATAAAATAAATTCCGGCTGCACGCCATTGCTTCCAAAACTCCATTCTATGATTTTTTTCCAATCGGCTTTCCATTGCAGTCACAATTCTATATTAAGCGGCACTTACAGTTTCAGGATAATGCCCGATTTCCACTCCTATTCCAATTGCAAAATAAATTAATTTAATTGACGTCACTTTCGCCTTTAACTCAAAATTTCGTAATACCCCCTGCTATGCTATTCACAAATTTCCCGCAGAGAAGCAATTTTCTTTAATCTGAACCGTGGCCCATTAAACTCATATATTGCCATCCGGTCTTGAATTTCAAGATATAAGCTTGAGTTTCTTTTACTTTGTATACCTCTCTCTGAAGTGCAAAACCACCGGAGGGGTTCCGATAATAGGAACATGAGGATCCCTTATGCGTAATTTGAACGTAAATCTCTGAATGATGAATGTTCGCTCCTTCCCGTTCTCTACACTACACAGCACGACTACTTGCTGGTTTAATCCCTACATACAACAGCAATAATACGCGTGTATACTGATCAAAGATTTTCTTACTTCTAACATTCACCATCGCCTGCTAATTAATGCCCCAAAGCCTGTAATTAAAAGCAAAACGTTTACGCGCCTCTAACACAAATCGTTTTTTTTTTTGTTGTTTTTTTATTTATTTATTTATTTTCTTTTTTTGTGAATAAACAACTGGGAAAACATCCTGCTTAATCCTTTCCAACTCCTCGGATCATCGTTCGGTATTAAGCAGCAGGTACCTGAAACACATTTCGTGTTTACTTGTAATTAAGAAACAATTTCGTTGTATGTGTGCAATAGAATGCCAATTGGTGTAATAAAGGAAGAGTTACAAGTCCTTGACACCATCAGTCTTACAGCATTCAAGGACATGGTGCGGACTATAATGCCGGGGAAAGGATGCGGAGGGAGAATTCCAACCAGGAAAATCCGAAATACATTTTGAGGCATCAGCAATGCGGGCAATCATGACGCAAATGCTTCCTTAAAGGATAACGCACCATATTGGTGGCGTTCTCCCCTATGTATGATTAGACACCATTTGTCTTGGTTTTGACACAACCACAAGAAAACAACAATATTGCCAGCAATAGCTAGGGGCGACGAAGACGGTTATGATGATGGCTAAAAAATCGCAGAAGGCGTTAGTATGTAAGGACATGCAACCAGCTCAGCAGGATGTTACAAGGCAGATTAATGTTAATGTGAAAATTGAAACTTACATTACAACAGGTCAGGTCTAAGTATGACCACAAGCTCTATCATAATCATAGCCTGCTTCCAAGTAAGATGCGTGCTTCCGAGCTATTAAGGAGGACAATACCATGAACCCACTGTACTTCAATACTGAGCGATTATAAATGGATTTTCATCTTGAACCCTGTACATTCTTGGAAGACCGTGCTAAATAGCTGTACACCTTTCCCACCATGAAGAAAGGCCTTCATCACGCGAGCATATTGCAAAGCACGAGGGTGGTGTCTTCCTTCCAAATTGCTGTCGAACAATATCATGACAGTAATCCGTGGAGATCTGTTGGTTGGAAGGTGACTTCAAAGCCTACTACGGGGTTTGTTTGAGTATCGAAATTTTTACGAGATGACTGTTATGGCAGCAAGTGTCCTGCAGGATGTAAAAGGTCTTTTGGGTAGTATCAGGGCACCAAGTCGTTTTCATTTAATGTGCGGCATCATCGAAGAAAACTTTGTATTATACACATTAC